>CM076580.1:629362205-629962205 GCA_034641835.2 Pinus albicaulis | reverse complement strand
TTTTTTTTCAGAAACTATTGTGACCAATAAAAGATTAATTTTGAAAAAATGAAGGAGGTTTATGTTCCTGAAATCTCAAACTACAAAAACCTCTCTCATGTTTCTAATAGCCATTATGGATTTGGAAATATTAAACAATATTTGAAAGCTCTTTTTACAGAAAATTCCTGTTAAGTCATCAGTTTGTAGAGAAGACAGTGGCCAATCAGAAATACATCTTACAAAAATGAAGGAGGTTTTTGTTCCTAAGAGACCCATATACAAAAACCTATCTCACATTTTGCACATATATTACAGAATTAGAGATACATGCACATATTTACAGCCTATTTTTCATACTGTGGAAAACTCTGTTTTACACATCGTTTTGCAGAGCCTATTGTGAACAACTGGAGAAGAATTTTAGGGAACTGAGAGAGGTTTATTGCAAAAAAATATTTATCTACAATAAAATCTTTTAATTTTCACATATCTATAGAAATACAAAGGTATCATTGGACCCCAAGTTTGCAGAATTGTTGGAGCAGAATGCACAAAGAAAGGAGACAGTTAGTGACTTGGATGCCTCATCATCAATTAAGAGTTGAGATCAAATTTGAATTCTCCTCTTTGTCATCAACTATCCATAAAAAATAATTCCAAATAGATGCATTAGTTTTGAGTGTCATTTACTTAAGTTCTATTTATGTAAAATAGTTGGAGATATTTGTAAACCAATCTTGATATTTTTTCAAGATATTCTAGTTCAGAATTTGTATAAATACTTCACTCTTTGAAGTATTTTGGTGGAATAAAATTTCTGGGATTGTTATAGTCATTTCTTCTTGGACTTTAAAGCTTTTTTGGGTCAAAAATTTGAGTAGCAGGCTAGATCGAAGCAAATTGGCATCATACTTCAGGATCCCTGTGATGAGCTATTTGGAGTGAAGTATTTTCTTCACTTGTCATTGTTTCTTTTCTCTGTTACATGCATCCATTTATGTTTATGCTAAATATGAATGTATAACTAGGATTATTACTACATGATATTTTAATAGCACCCCGTTTTTAACTAGTTATCATTTTTATGTTTTCCTCTGATTTGCAGTATAGGTAATTCTTAATTTCTCCGTTATTCGTTTGACCTCTCCTACTACTTCCCTTTTACAAATTTAAGGATTCTTAAGTGCCCTTTATCACGATCATACCATCTCACAAAAACAACTTTCCAAGGTCTCCAAGGGTTGTCTATCTTGCCCTGAAGACATTTGACCTTTTTGCCACTTGATCCTAGTCCTGTTAGCTTGATTTTGACTCCATAGCCCAATGGACAAATAGATTTCACACTATTCATCCTTTCAAGTGAATTTTCCCACCAAAGTTACCAAAACCAAACCAAAGCTATACTTTCATAACTAGCCTAATATTCACAAATTAAAACAAAGTTAAACTTTAAAGAGAGAGCCCTCTCTGAACCCTAGGAAGGCTAGATCCTAGAGTTTGAAGTAGGTTTGTGGTTACCTTGGTGAGTTCTCTCTTGAACATGGAGAGATTACTGAGTGATAACATATTGGTGACTCTGCTGGGGAAACTAACATTTTTTTCAGAAATATTTTACAGGTTCAGATCTGATCTATTATAGTGGACAATGATTAGACACACAAAGGTTAAAATCATCCACCTGGCGACTCCAAATAAATTTCACAATCAAGACTCCACTGGAGGAATGAACCTGAAAGAACAATATGGAAATATCAGGCTTTTAACTTCGATCTTAATCCAAGACATTATGTTCTTTCTCATTAAGAAAGTTTTTCAATGTATATTGTATTTTATAGAAGGATCTAACTTGGTTGTATAGAAATAGTGGCCCTTCTTTATGACTAATTTACAAGATGACCCAAGAATAAAATGAAGGTATGCTCCCATGAGTAGAGATCACATACCTGGATTTCCACACAAACTACCAAAGGTAAACTGGGATAAAAATCTTCCTATATTTCAAAATGAGAATATTGATGATCCTTTATTACATCTCATTAAATTTCATATACACTCATGGATATTGAAGGGTGATTGGCATGAGGATTTCCTCATGAAGCTATTCATGGAAACCTTAGAAGGACAAGCAAGGCAATGGTATGAAGCTCTCAAACCTGCTAGTTTATTTTCTTTAAAGACTTTTTTTTTTTTTAACTGAAACGGTTAGTTTTATTGATAAGAAGGGGTGGCCGAAGCCAAATCAAGTATTACAATTCCCTGCATCAAGCATTACAGATCTCAGATTTAACTTGGGCGCCTTGTTAGGGGATGATTGCCATGCTCACTGCCCCTGCATTTATGCTGATCATGCTCTTTTCTAGAGTGCATCCTATATTTGCCAGTCTATCAGCTTCTGTATTTAATTCTCTGAGAATATGATAGAATTGTGCTGTGGGGAAATCCTTCAGGAGTCTGTTCACCCTTGCAAGCTGTTTATTTAACACTGGATCTTTGAGCCCTTTTTTGTTTATTAGAGATTTTACCAACAGCTCAGAATCACCAAAGACAATTATTTCACTTGGATTCTCTTTCCTGGCCAGTTGACAGGCCTTTAAAAGACTGAGGATTTCAGCCTGGTTATTGGTTTTTATCCCAAGTCCCCAACTGAAGACCTCATTTTTCCCATTCGGAAAATAAATGACTCCTCCGGCTCCTGACCTGCCTGGGTTGCCTTTTGAGGCTCCATCAAAAAAAATAGTGCATTTTCCTTGTGTTTTCCACCACTTCTTAAATCTGTCCTCAGTGTCTCGAATCTGCCATTTTCCTTTGAAATCTGGACGTGTGATTGCTGAAGATCTGAGCGTGGGGGTGAAGCCTTCCAACCATGCCTTTTCATCATTTCGAAGGGAACTATCATCTTTGACTGTGGACTGTCTTAGGGTTTCTAAAAGGAGCTTCTTGGCCTGGCTCGCTATGGTATCTGCAGTTATTTCTTTTTGATTGAAAATGGTTTCATTCCGGGCAAGCCACAACTTCCAACATACATATTTTGGTGCTGCATTCCATACCTTGTGCCACAGTGATTTGTCTGCAATATTGAAGGGATATCGGGCTTTCCAAGACGAATACATGTCTATGATCGAGCAGTGAGCAGGAATTCTCACGTTCAGACCTGTCAAGAAGATAGACCAGACCTTCTGTGCATTCTCACAATCAATGAATAAGTGATCAGAGGTTTCCAAAGCCTTTTTGCAGAGGACACATCGATGGGGACCAGCAATGTTTCTTCTGCACAGATTTTCACCAGTAAGGATTTTATTATGAAACAAAGTCCAAAAAAAGAAATTGATCTTGGGCAGACTGAAATGTTCCCAGATCAGTTTCCACGCGATTTCTGGATGCTGAGAGTCCTTTTTACCTTGCAGCTGCAAGTATCCCTGTCTAGCTGTATAAACCCCGGTCTTTCCCCAACCCCATGAGTCTTCCTCATCCTTGTGCACAGGGGTAAAATCTGTAATTGCAGCAATAAAAATGCTTAACTGGTTATTTAAATGTGCTGGAATATTGGGCAAAGACCATCTCTGCCAATTTCCATTTTGATCCCAGTCAGCAATGTCTTCTATTTTCCGGACTCCTTTTGAACTTAGCCATTCTCTTAAATCTGTTATTTCATTATTAGCTGCAAGAGCAGGATGGCCCATGATTCGATCTCTCCACAGCGAAATACTTTTGCCATTTCCTGGAATTTTGTACAGGTGAGTTCTGAAGAAAGTGATTGCTTTGGTGTAGAGCTTCCATGCCTGCGTTCCTCTAGCAGAATTTTCTGGGTTAAAGGTGGAGATTGGTTGATTATTAAGATATTTGTTCTTAAAAATCTGGCTGACAGTGTGAGTGGGATCGTTGTGCAGCTACCACAACAGCTTGCACCCCAATGCTAAGTTGGCATTCTGGGGGTCGCGTAATTGAAGACCACCTTCAGCCAAGGGGCGCAATACTGTTTCCTAGTTAATTAGATGAAACCGGTTACTGTTACCACGTCCGCCATTCCATAAAAAATTTCGCATGAGGCAGGAAATTCGATCAGCAATCTGTTTTGGGGCCATCAGCAATGAGGCTTGGAAAGTTGGCAACGCTGAAAGCACTGTTCGAATAAGGGTGAGCTTGCCTCCAGTTGAAAGCCAGAAGCCGCCCCATGCTTTAATATTTTTCTTGAATTTAGAGATCACCTCCTCCCACATAGAATTTCGGTTGGACAACGATAATGGAAGGCCGAGGTATTTTATTTTCTCCCAAGCTGCGTGTCCATTGAAACCCAAGACATTTGCAATCCTGTCAATTGAATGTTGATCTATGTTCCATCCAAAAACGGCGCTCTTCCTTTCACTGATCAGCGCACCTGAAACGTTGCAAAACATTTGAAGAACGGACTTGAATTTGTTGGCAATTCTCAGAGATGCACCCCCTAACAGAAGTGAGTCATCTGCAAATAGTGCGTGATTCACTGGAGCGATACCCTGTTCGATTCTTATCCCAGGAAGGTTGCCTGTTTGTTTCTCATGAGTTAGCTTTCTGCTCAAAGACTCAGCCATCAAAATGTAAAGAAAGGGAGAGAGGGGGCAGCCCTGCCTCAATCCCCTGGTGGCTAAGAAAAAGTCAGTTGGTCTTCCATTCACCATTGGAGCGGTCCAGACGTTCTCAATGCAGGCTTTGATGAGGTTTATGAAATCCTGTCTAAATCCAAAGGCAGCAAGCACTCTATACAGAAAAGAACGATTTACTCTATCAAATGCATTGCACATGTCAAGTTTTATGATCATACCTGGTTCTTTCCGAGCATGGCTGGAATGAAGTGCTTCTTGGACTTGTATAACATTGTCCAGGATCTGTCTGCCTTGAACAAATCCCCCTTGAGCCGGAGAGATGAGTTTTTGAAGAAGTGGCTTAATTCTATTGGCCAGTAGCTTGGACACGATCTTGTATGAAGAATTGCAGAGAGAGATTGGTCTATATCGATCAAAAGAGCCAGGGTTTGTTTCCTTGGGGATTAGAGCAAGAAAGGTGGAGTTGATTCTGCCTCCAACTTTCGCCTTTCTCAAGATTCCTCTTATCAATCTGAAGAGGTCATGCTTGATTATCTCCCAGCAGATTCTGTAAAAGTGCACTGAGAATCCGTCAGGTCCTGGTGCTTTGTCAGGTTCCATGGACCAAACTATGGAAGTTATCTCTTCTTCTGTTGCTGGGCTTAATAGAGAGTCATTGTCCTCTTTACTGACCAGATTTGGAATGTTGGAGAGAAGCTCTAAAACATCCTCCTCATTCCCATTTCCATCTGCACTTAGTAGGTTTTGAAAGTGGTTTACTGCCGCCTCTTTAATCTGTGCAAATCCTTTATATACCTGTCCGTTGGAGGAAGTGATTTCTGCAATGTAGTTTCGTGAGAGACGTGCCCTGCACTGTCTATGGAAATAAGTAGTATTTCTATCCCCAGATTTCAACCACAGGCTTCGAGACTTTAATCGCCAGTGCTCTTCTTCATTCCTGAAAGAGCTGTAAGTGTTCCTTTGAGCTGCTTTTTCATTGGCTAAATCTGTGGATGAGAGGTCTTTCTCCTCCATTTCCAATTGGAGATCTTCTAACAAAAGAACAACCTCCTTCCTCTGTCTAGTGGGGGTTTTCATAGATCTCTTTATCCAGTCTTTGAGGGCTTTTTTGTGTTTTTCATTTTTTGTTCCCAAACATAACTAGGAGATCTAGAAACTTCGATCCACCACGATGCTTGGACTGTTTCAGTGAACCCTTCCATTCCGACCCAGAGAGGACTAAAACGAAATGGGAGGGGACCCAAATCTTCTTCTTCTTTCAAGCATAGTAGAATCGGTTTATGATCTGATGTGAGCTTTGGGAGGATTTTCGTGTAAACTATTCTGTTGTCCATCATTAGCGAGCTGCTGATAAGGAATCTGTCCAACCTGGCTGATATGTGATTTTCTCCTGTTCTGTTGTTGGTCCAGGTGTATTTGCCTTTCACTGGTTTGTAGTCAACCAAATCCCACTGCTGAATCAGATTTTCCAATGTGTTGATGAAAGGGTCCCTGGCATAGATCCCTCCTCTTTTTTCTTTGGGATCTAGGATTATATTCAGATCGCCTCCTATGACGATATTGGAAAGATTGTTTTGTTCTATGTAATCTGAGAGTGACCTCCAGCACTCTCTCTTTTCATCATAATGGACTGGGACATACATGTTAAACAAGGCAAGGGAGAGATTGCTTGCAGTGTGGCGCAGTTCAATATAGATCCAATGTTGGGTTTCTGAGCAATGTTCTAAAGTGAAGGAGTTTTTTGACCAGAATGTGCCTATGCCTCCGGCCGAGCCCCTTGCACTGACCGCCTTTCCAGAGTCATATTTCCATTTCATAGAGCTAGTATTTAGAAGGGTTTCCCCTTCTATCTTGGTCTCTTGGAGCATTAGGATGTCCACTGTTTCCAGCTTCAGTAAGTCTTTGACAGCATCTGCCTTATTGGGATTTCCCAGACCCCTGCAGTTCCAAGAGACCATCTGCATCATTTACCACTTGATGGGGTGGGGCCTCCCCCCTTGGGCGCCCTTGGTCTTGTATTTCTCCCGATGGTCATTTCAATGGTGGGTTGACTGCCTAGGGTTTTCTGTCTTTCTGATTCTTCTTCCCTAGTTTCCTTGTTTGTTCTTCTCCCTACTTTTTTGGAGGGCCTTTCGAAGGTTTCTTCATCAGATGATCCCATATTTTCTGGGCTCTTCTTCTTGTGTTTAATAATATCAGCATATGAAGGAGAAGGAGTGTTGCTAGGGGTCGGGTTTGGAATGTTACCTGGCTCTTCGTTTTCTGGTTTGCTCAGCTGTGGTGGATCGTCCTGCTCGAGCTCTGGAGGGTCTGATGCTGGAGCAAGAGATTCGAAGGGGTTTTTGTCTGCTGCGATGCTATTTGATTCCCTGGTTCCACCATTTTGATGGCTTGAATCTCCTTGCCCGGTATTGACAACTGTTTCTCTTGCTCTGCTCTTGTTGTTCTGTCTACTGCTTGCTGATCTCTTTGCTTGCTTCCACTGTTCACCTTTCTCTTTCTCTGTCATTTCCTCATTTCTTTTTTTGCAGTATCTGGCGAAATGCCCATATTCATGGCAATGCCGACACTTGAAAGGCAGTTGCTCGTAATCGAGCTCTTGAATATGCGTCCAGTCGGCCAGTGATAGTTTGATGGCTTCGGGGAGTCCGACCTCCAGATCAACTTCCACGCAGATGCGGGTGCAAGAGAACTGATCCTTCCTTGGGGCCTGATCGATGTACCTGCCTAGGGTGTTGCCGATGGATTGTAGCGAGCTCTGACTCCAGCAGTGAAGAGGAAGATGCGGGAGTCGCACCCAAACGGGAACGGCTGTGGGCACATCTTGCGCAGGGTCAAAATCAGGAGACCATTTATTCAAGTATAACCCTTGGGGGCCCATGAAATATGGCCCGTTTCGGAAGATCAGGCTTCGATCTTCCGCGCTGTCAAACACGAAGACGAAGAACCCCTTGCCTACAAAGTAACTTTTTATTCCTTCCTTAACCAATGGTGTCCAGTTTCGTCTAACCCAGTCTTCTACTGCTTTCGGGGATGGCCATAGCCCAGTAAACTGACCGATAAGGCCTCTCTCTGCCAAGTTGAGGGCTGATCTACAAGCGTCTTCCGCCGGGAGGGTCACCGTAGGGATATTGTCCAACTTTTTAACAAATTTTTGCTGTGAGGCCGAGGGCGGCCTCTTTTCTGAAGCAGCTACAAGGGATCTAAAGGCCTCCAGATCAGGAGGCAAGGGAGGATCACCTTCTGTCTCCATAGCCAGGGAAAAGAGCCGGATCAGAGCCGGAGTCCCATGCGCAGAAGCATACACAGCGCAGAGGCAAAAAAACACACCCGTGGGCAAAGGCCACATGGTCCAGAGCGCCACAGAATGGAGGGGCGACGCCGAGCCCAGGGAGCGGAGGCCACGAGTTGCAGAGGCAGCGCGCGAATAGTCAATATTGAATCTCATACAAATTAGTCTCGATTTTTATCATTCCCTGTTCTACATTCTTAGAGGTTATTGTGATTGAGTTTTTATTTTCTTTAAAGAATTTTCACAAGGCATTTTATGAGCATTACAAAGAAGATTTTCCATCTTTATCATTAGCTGAAAATTGTTGTGATCAAGTTGAAGATCTCATACATTACCTTAAAGATATTAATGAATATTTTGGAAATTGGCATCCTGAAGATTTATTAGAAGAAGTCCATACCTTTCATTCTCAATTTAAGTGTCATGATAATCAAGAGGAGTTAATCAAAGATCAAATAGATCAGGAGATGAATCAAGATCCACAAAGCCCCTCTGTAGTAACAAATGATGTTTCATATAATGTTTTGAATGAAGTTAAAGAAAATATTCAACCTAATCATCAATTTTTACATAAGAGAAAAAACAATTTTTATTCAAAGCTAAAAATTCAAAGACTCCCACCCCCCCTCACCAAAGAAGAAATCAATTTTCTTCTAAACATGCAACCATCCTCAAAATATTTACATAATGAAGAAATTGTTTCTACTTATTCTAATGTTGATGTATTTACTAAAGTTTTTTTCCATGAAGAGAGAGAAGAACATGTTGATGCTCATATTGTTCTACCTTCCCAAAAAGGCCCATTTCTAGATAGTACTCCTATTGAGAAAAATGATGACCTTCAAATAGAATGCAACCAATCTAATCAAGATATATCAGGATTACTGGAAAAGCAATCTACTGATCTAATGTGTATAATTGATGAAATTCCTTCTTTTGAAGATTTTCCCAAGTATGATCAGTATGATGATAATTATCTTCTCCAAATTCAAGCTAACTTCACAGAGTAATCACTAGCTAGTTTGTGGGATGAGGAAGTTCAATTTCAGCAGCTCAAATATAGTGATCAGGTAATACACATCAAATATGGGAGTGGAGAAGAAAGTTCATAAATTCTGAAATAAAGTTCTATACCATTATGCTCTAAAGCATTTCAGTTTTTAAAGGATGAACAAACCCTAGAAATCTATGAAGTTCCATTAAAACCCATATATAAATTGCAACAATCTTTCAAATTTTTTCATGATCAAATAGATGATGTGATGAATGATAAATGCAATCAAAATATTTCTCCATTAACTAACTATAAGCTTCAAGATCAAGATGATAAAAATTTCCTCCAACAAACATTTTCATCAGTAGAAATATCTTCACAAAGCTTATCTGAAAATCTGAAAGTATCTCATAACAATCATAGGTTGATTTTTCAAGGGAATAAAGTTAAAAATGACAATTTAGTCTCATGGCATGGAGGTCATCCAGAACATATGTACAATTATTTAGATCAGTTAAACATTGGTATATATACCTTGGAAGATCCTTTTGAAAATTTTCTAGAGTCAACAAAGGAAATCAAGTATTTCTTATTCTTTCATTTGTTGACAAGTTTCTAATATGTTGCAGAATTTCAATTTTGACAATCAACAAGCACATGAAACAAAATCTATCAAAGTACATAATGCTTGAATGGTTGCATTGGCTATTTCATTTTACTTAACCAGCAATTGGACATCTGATTAGAGTAAGTAGGTAGGATTTCAGATTATTTCAGTTTTCAGTTTTCAGCCAAGGAAAAGGCCCTAAAATATTGATGATTTAGTAGTTTGGTTTGAAGGTTGCAACACCTTTTAGTCTCAGATTAGATTTCAGGTTTCAGGAAAAAGTGTAAATTTAGTCCAAGATTTTCAGTCACAGAGATTTTATAACAAAGCGAATGCATGTTTGGTATTGGCTCAAAGGATCAGGCTACTAGTCAACCATGTTCTTGACATCTCACCAGGAGATGCCATCCCCATGTGAAGCCACTGTTAGGATCCTATAAATATAGGATTCATAATTTTGAATTGACTTTGATATTCTTGTAAATATGTACATACCTTGCTTTTTGCAAGTTGTTTTCCAATATTTTGAAAAAAATGAAAAATAATAAAAAAGCCAAAAAGAGGGTAAAAAGTCCTAAAAGAAAAATCAAAAGACTTAGAAAAATATAGACCCCAACAGAAAAAAGAAATAAGAACTGAAAGTGACCAAGTCCAAATTCCACTACTTTTACTTTTTACTGCAAGAATAATGATTATGTGCAGAGTGTCAATACATGCCATAATCCATGATCAGTTAAACAGTTTAATCTTAACTTTTCATGTTTCAATTTCATGTTTTAGATAATGAATAAAGATTTGTCAAACAGTTTGAACTTGACAAATCAGTAGATAGGTAGAGAATAATGAGAAGCTCAACAGTTTAATCTGAGACCTCAGATGAAATAAGGTAGATCTATATATTTTTATGCTTTGAAAGAAAAATATTTTAAGGTTGCAAGTCTAAATGCACCTACATAATGAAGAAACAAATGTTAGAAATAAAGTTGGGTAGGTAGAAAGCAATGGAGCAATCATGTAAATAATACATCATCGGGAAAAATCACTAATTTCCCTTCCCTTATAGGCATTCAGTATTCTAAAATTTCAGTCAAAAAGGCTCAAAGAATTTCTCTGACTTTTGTTGGGACCAGACCCAAGGCTCAATGGCTGATAAGTTAAAAATATCGAATTCCTACCTTAAACCTTCATTCATCAGCATTTACCCTTCATTCGTACATCAAAACCCCTTTTTCCTAAGTAAAGACACATTCTTACTTAGTAAAATTGAAACCCTGAAATAATTAATTTCATTCCCTTCAAAATCATTCATAAAAACCCTCAAAATACATTTATCCTAAGTATTAGTGAAGTAATATAAAAGATGAGCAATGCTTTATTTTTATACTTTACTTAGAGATAATATGTGTTTTGTTTCCTTTTACTATCCCTTTTTCATATTAACACCTAACTTATTATATTAAATCCCTAACTACACCCTCCCGTATATATTAATACCCTTATATTAAAATAAACTCCAAAACCTATTATTTTAAGTTTAGACTGAAGTTAAATATCCCCATGTGCGTAAATATATAATACCCCACCCAATTACCCATTGGTCGAAACCTATCCTTAAATAAATATCTTGCCCCATGTAGTTTAAACAAGTGTGTAGTGAATTTGATAAAACTATATAATATATAATAAACCTGCCCGCATATGTTTTTATTTGAAACATTCCATAAATGTTTTAAATTAAAAAATTATATTCGCCATATAACAATAAACCTTTCCCTTCCCTATCGTATAACCCAAGTTTTTGAATTAAACCATAACCCAAGTTTTTGAATTAAACCAATGTCTATTTATAAATTCAAAACCAATTGTGCGCATATAATAAACCTCGGTCCCACCTATCATTCCAATGCAACTCCCAAACCCATCTGACCCGTTCACTTTCAACTCTCAGATTCGACGGTTGACATCCAAAATCGCGTGGAAAATATGCGCGATCATCCAAATGCCAAAGCTGTGCGAAATGGGCGGTTTCACACTTTTATCTCTCCTCCATGCGGAAAATTCCTACTGGATCGCATTCGATCCATCCCAAACCCCTTACCACTTATAACCGTGCGATAACCACCTATGGTTTTCTGCCTCACGCTCCAAACCACCTCTGCTATGATATGACATGCGTTCAATGCCGATATTGTTTTAAGCCTAAAACATTATAAAAACTTCATATTGCATGCAGTTGAACCCTTTTCTGCATTATATGTCCCTTTTCAAAGCTTTTCCAACTCAAAAATCAAGCGCCATTACACCATTTTCACACTTAAAGAACCTAAAAGCCATTGAAATTGTTCCCAAGAACACTGGAAGCGTCCAACCGACCTCCAAAAAACCTTCAATAGCCATCAAAAAAGCCTTTTCGATGCCTCAGAAACCCTGTTTCAAGACCTAATACCTGCGAAAAAAATTATTCCTCAAGAAAGTAACCTTCTCGTCATCAAAAAGAGCTATTTCTGTCAATATTGAACTTTTTGAAGCCTATTTCTCTACAGAAAGACCCTAATTACCTTCAAAGAGTGTGTTCGTTGTAGAAACCCTTTGAAAAATTTAGATTCTTTTAGCAATGCTTAGAATCCCCAATTGTTACACTCAATTACTCAGTGCCAACAAAGTTAAACCTACAAAGTCAAAATTCATTTCACAGGTCTTCCCAATTCATCAAAGCCATTATCCCTTCTTGAAAACCTCTGTTTCATTAGCAAATTGTTTGATTTTTGCAAGTCATTAGCAAAAGAAGAATTTGGATAAAACAATCTAAATAATAGTTAAATATATGTTTTATTCCAAGAACTTACAAGGAAATGAATTCAAAGGATTTTCCTTAAAAGATTCCAGGCATCAGAGTTAAAGAACAGTCATCCTGTTAAAGATAAAAGAGCATTTTAATGTAAAGATTAAAACAGGGCATTCATAATAGTTAGGGTAAAAGAAAGAACTCACAGTAAAGGTTAAATTTCAATATAAATTAATAACTCACAGTGACAGTGAAAATAGAATAGTCAAAGAGCATCAAAGTTAAAGTGTATCAGATGAAAGTCAGAATAAAGGTTAAAACAAAGTTACAGGGCAGTCAAGGTAAAACAGTAAAAGTAAAAACAGAGGCAGTAAATGATAAATAAAGATGAATATAATTTCAAAAACAATGAAGTTTATCCAAAGTGAAAGTAAAAACACTTAAAAGAACAGTAAGGTTAAAAGATGAAAACAAAGCGAGAAGGGACATTTTTGCAGAAATTTCCTGTTTAAAGTCATTTTTTTGCGGAAACTATTGTGACCAATCCAAGATGAATTTTGAAAAAATGAAGGAGGTTTATGTTATTAAGATCTTCAACTACAAATCCTCTCTCACGTTTCTAACAACCATTATGGATTTGGAAATATTAAACAATATTTGAAAGCTCTTTTTACAGAAAATTCCTGTTAAGTCATTAGTTTGCAGAGAAGACAGTGGCCAATCAGAAATACATATTACAAAACTGAAGGAGGTTTTTGTTCCTAAGAGACCCATATACAAAAACCTATCTCAATTTTTTCACAGGTATTATAGAATGAGAGATACATGCACATATTTACAGCCTATTTTTCAGACTGTGGATAACTCTGTTTTACACCTCGTTTTGCAGAGCCTATTGTGAACAGCTGGAGAAGAATTTTAGGGAACTGAGAGAGGCTTATCACAAAAAAATATTTATATACAATAAAATATTTCAATTTTCACACATATATATAAATACAAAGGTATAATTTTACCCCAAGTTTGCAGAATTTCTGGAGCAGAATGCACAAAGAAAGGAGACAATTAGTGACTTGGATGCCTCATCATCAACTAAGAGTTGAGATCAAATTCGAATTCTCCTCTTTTTCATCATATATCCATAAAAAATAGTGCCAAATATATGAATTAGTTTTGAGTTTCCTTTACTTAAGTTCTATTTATGTAAAAGAGTTGGAGATATTTGTAAACCAATCTTGATATTTTTTCAAGATATTGTAGTTTAGAATTTGTATAAATACTTCACTCTTTGAAGTATTTTGGTGGAATAAAATTGTTGGGATTGTTATAGTCATTTCTTCTTGGAATTTAAAGCTTTTGTGTGTCAAAACTTCGAGTAGCATGCTGGATCAAAGAAAATTGGCATCATACTTTAGGATCCCTGTGATGAGCTATTTGGAGTGAAGTATTTTCTTCACTTGTTATTGTTTCTTTTCTCTATTACATGCGTCCATTTATGTTTATGTTAAATCTGAATGTATAACTAGGAGTATTACTATAGGACATGTTAATATCACCTTGTTTTTAACTAGTTATCATTTATATGCTTTCCTCTGATTTCCTGCATAGGGAATTCTTAATTGCTCCCTTATTCGTTTGACCTCTCCTACTACTTCCCTTTTATAGATTTAAGGATTCTTAAGTGCCCTTTATCCTGATCATACCATCTCACAAAAACAACTTTCCAAGATCTCCAATGGTTTTCTATCTTGACCTGAAGACATTTGACCCTTTTGCCACTTGATCCTAGTCATGTTAGCTTGATTTTGACTCCATAGCCCAATGGACAAATAAATGTCCCACTATTCATCCTTTCAATTAATTTTTCCCACCAAATTTACCAAAACCAAACCAAAGTTGCACTTTCATAACTAGCCTAATATTCAAAAATTAAAACAAAGTTAAACTTTAAAGAGTGAGCCCTCTCTGAACCCTAGGAAGGCTAGATCCTATAGTTTGAAGTAGGTTTGTGGTTACCTCGGTGAGTTCTCTCTTGAACCAAGAGAGATTACTGAGTGATAACAACTTCATTAATCAAAAATTCCATATAATACAGTGAAAATGGGTTTATCGCGTGTGTTTAGAACAATTAATGATACAAAAATATAGAAGAGTGGGTGAAAATAGAAGAGAAAAGTATGCAAATTTGGTACCCAACAACAGGTTAAAACAATCACCAAGGATGTGGTATCAGAAATTTGATACATATATACGTGGACTTGGCTTCACCATAAGCAAAGTGGATCACTGTGTGTATTTTAAATTAATTGGTGACTAGGTTATTTATTTGGTCTTGTATGTGGATGATATGTTGCTGGTTGGAAATGACAAAGAAATTTGAAGACCCAATTGTTCTCTAAATTCTACATGAAGGATATTGGTGTTGCAAAATATATTTTGGGCATGGAAATTAAACAATATCAAGCAATGAAGAAGCTATGGTTAAACCAGAGGAATTATGTCAAGACAATATTGTAAAGGTTCAATATGCAGGGTAGTAAACCAGTGAAGGTTCCTATTCTTGTAGGTGTAAAGTTATCTTCTGAACAGTGTCCCAAGACACAAGAAGAGGAAGAGAACATGTCCCATGCTCGATATGAAAGTGCAGTGGGTAGCTTGATGTATGCAATGGTATGTAGTAGACCATAAATTGCACATGTAGTGGGAGTATTGAGTAGGTTTATGTCAAAACCAAGGAAGGATAATTTGAAAACAATGAAGCAGGTTTTCAAATATTTTCATGGCACGAGTGATTATGGCTTTTATTACCAGGGAAGACCAAGATTGGATAGAGTTTTGGATATTTGTGGCTTTGTTGATGTAGACTGGGATGGAGATCTGCATCAAAGAAGATATACAAGTGGATATGTCTTTAGCCTATTTGGAGGTGCAGTTAGTTGGATGAGTAAAATAAAGTTTGTAGTGTATATTTCAACTACAGAGGCAGAATACATGGCAACCACTCATGCAAGCAAGGAAGCGGTTTGGTTGCAAAGATTGTGTTTAAGTATGGGGTTGGTGCAGCGATCTATAAGGATATGCTGTGATAGCCAAATTTAAATTTTCTTGGCTAAGAACCCTGCTTATCATTCAAAGACAAAGCAAATTGATGTTTATTATCACTTTGTGAGAGATATAGTTGAGGAAAAAAAGGTGTTGCTGGTAAAGGTGGACACTTAGAATAATTTTGCAGATGCATTGGCGAAATTTGTGAGCAATGAGAAGTTATCTTGGTGTAGATAAACAATGGGCATTGTAGTGCTGGACCAATGACTAAGCTCTCTTGTGCCCCCCCTGTGAAAAGAAAACAAGAAGTGAAAGAATGTTGGGTTTTTTTTATATTATTTCCATGATTTGCTGCAGGTGAGAAGCGGGGGGTAAGAGGGGGGTGGTAGCCCCCTTGCAAGGGGGCCCATGCCAATGCCCTAGGAATTTTTTTTTGGACCCTATATTAGGTGGGTGAACCTACCTATGTTTTTGTTCATGGGTTTTCACATGGTTTTGGGCATGATGGTTTTCTTCCCGTGGCATTTTGTAGATCCAGTCAAGGGAACTAAGGTTATGTTGTAATCTAGGGTTAATGGATTGCGGTTTATGAATTTTTTGGTATGTGTATATTTGTGTTGTAACATTGAAAGGAATATAATGAAAAATCAAGCAGGTAGTCCTGGTTTTGGGATCCAGGGGAAAATATCTGTTTATATCTGTTTTATGTTTTATGCTCTCACTATTATTTTATTTTCTGTTTTAAGAGTTCGTTTGCAGATAGTTATGTATAGGTTACAACCTACATGGATGAGAAAGACAAACCTCAACACATGGATTTAAGATTGAGTAATAATTAATTTATAGAAAGAAAAATAAAATAAAATAAAAACATAAAGATACCAGATGCAAGATACAAATCATTTCAATAGTAATAAGAGATCCTTGCAATAGGTATAAATGTTATCAATGCTTTCATTTCATACCTTTGCATATGACCATATTCAAAAATAAATATTAAAACTAAAAATATATAAAGAGATGAGAAAAATTATATATTTATAAAATGAAAGTGATATCGAGTATAACAGATTACAACATAACACTATGACAATCGTTAATGAATAATAAAGATCATTGTTAAGTCCGAAGACAAGCTTTCAAACTAAAAACAATCAAACATTCATCATTCAATCATTTAGATTGATAATATATACCAAATAATCAAGACTAAATGTAATAATTTATAAATGAGGGAAAGCCCCAAATTTAGTTTCAACAATTTTTAAACAAACATAAATAAATGAAAAAAAATGAGATTTCTCCAAAACATAATGAACAACTTTCAGAGATATGATAATAAGTTGTGTATCAGGTACAATAATTTCTCCCAAAATTGAAAATGATCACTTCTATCAACAACCCCTCCTTTATGGGAAATAATATTTTAAATAATATTCTGAAGAATAACTGTCTGAATAACTATCTCAAATGTAACAATTTAAAATTTAAAATTTAAATAAGATAACTTTAAAATAAAATTACTAGTCGTTGTGGCCCCTCCGCAGCTTGGAATATTTGACATTCTTCATTGCACCTGTAGGGGAGAAAGTGTGCACTCCACAAATCCTAAATACTGGTGCTTACATGGAAATCAGAGGTATTTCACCCCATTTTTCCGTCTGCTCTGTTACATATTACATCACATACGCTAGCTGAACAACTTGTGATGTTGAAGAAACCTATTCTATAATGAGATTTCATTTTAAGTGATTCCTCATTTTAGCCATTTTATCCCAATTTGGAGTTCATAACCAAGGTACATTCTTATATTTTTTGATTATCACCACCAATTGAGATCTGATCTTATATCGAGATGTAGGGAGATTCTATATTATTTCGTTAATCCCGGCCAAAATGGTAAAATATTTGCAGAGACTATTTATAACTGTGGATGATGAAACTACTTCTTCACCCGATATGGCCAAACATATGAGATCCAGTTCTGTATTCTTAAGCTCATCACAAAATTTCTCCTAGGATACTACCCAATTATCCTCTCCCCAGAACGAAGGCACACCAAACCTGCCAAGATAATTCTAGTTGGCCTTGAAGTCATTTATTTCCTTGGCATATTTCTCAAATTCTTCCCACATCATTTTCATGGCAACCCAATTTACTTTTAACATGTAGAGGGAGAAAAAGCACTGGTCCCTAGGAGGTAGACCTATTTCTCCAAAAGTTTCATCCTCTAAGGTGTTGATAATATCGATGGGAGAATCAATATCCTTTAGTCTTTCGTCGAGCATTGTGCCTGTAATAGTTTCTTCAGAAGTTTCAATTTTAATTATACCTTTCTCATAATCTGAAAGGATCTTGACGCAATCCCTGACTGTAGAGATATATAGCCAAACTTCCCTCCATATATATCCTCTATCCTGTATTAGTACTTCCTTTCCCGTAAGTTTAACTCTAATTACATTTTGTAAGGACTTGAATTCATCATGATTTTATTTCAAGATGATTTGAATCTGCTCGATCTCATCATTATTTCGTCCTACCAAAATTTTTGCTCTACATTCAACTCTTATCTTCCCTGATTGGGATAATTCCAATTCCTGCTCTAGCTGAGTTATCTTAACATGTAATAAATTTATAATCTTCAGTCTTGGATGCCTGAGAGGAGATAAGAGCTTGATCGATTGAAGTTTTATATTATGCCAAGAGTTTAAGGTGATGCTCCTATTTTTTGCGTGATTCTACTTTCAAGAGCTCTATTTGTCTGAGAGTCTCTTGGCGTTAAGTATTCCTTAAGAAATAGGGCTACTTCCATCTCTTGGAGGTGAGTTTCAATTTCTTCTCCTCTTTCAAACGCTTGAATCAGAACATGAGGATCATGATCAAGTATTTCAAGGATATTTTGAAGGGATTTAATCTCTTTATCATTTTCCTCCAATAATATCTTAATGGGCCCAATGTATTTGGTCTATCTGGATTGTCAAATCATTATATATTCTAGTTCCTTTATCTAGTTTGTTTCATCTTTAAAGCCACACGCGCCACATGAAATTGATCAGAAACCTTTTCGAACATCGCTTGCATTTTCCTGTTCCTAGAAGTTTAATCAAGTAATATTTGGGCTAAAATTTCACCTGCTTGTCACTGAATATTGATAAAGTCGATGTTCGACGCTTTCCCCAAGTTAATATCCATAGACGAGGTCCTAGATCCCAACATCTATTGATTTTTCCCAATATCTGGTTGGACAAATGTAACGTTTAAAATATTCGCTTCGAAGTTAGTGGCAGAGATAAATGAAAGGCCACTTGTGAGAATCAAGTCCTTAAGTCCTGGGCGTCTGTTGATTGAGATTTCTACAATAATAAGGCTAAATCTGCACTGGTCGCTATTGTCTCTTCTACTTAGTAAAGATATGTTTAATGTTGAGAGGTTGTGTTCTTGAATCTTTTGGTTTTATATCATCAAGAGATTGTCAGATTTCCTTATCCAACTACTCAACTTCTCATTCAAATATGTCAGTGTCAACATCATCTTCCTTCACCTTTGCCCTCTGTGATACTTCAGGTGGGGTTAAAATATTTGACTTACTTTTATGTGCAGAGGCTATAGACATAAGAGTGATAGGTTCCACATTTCTCTCCTGTACTTTCATTTCAAAAATACTTGAAACAACTTGAGCTTCTCCTTCATTCATTTCTATAGGTACAAGCGATATTGATTGTATGGTAATATCAATAGGTAATGTAACGTTAATCACCTTTTCCATTTATGTTGGCTTTGATGAACATAGGTTGATATTCCAACTTGCTTCTTTAATCCCAAGATGATTCCCAGGGGATCATAATGCCATATACTATCCTGCAGAAATCCAAAGGACACCATTTATCTATCCAAGGCATCTATATCATTCTTATTTTGAGCAATTAAAGGGAAAATAACATATTGATAACTAAATAGTGATCCATTTTTCTTAGAGAATAAGTGCAAATCATTCACAATAATATTTCTCCTAAGGACTTCATAAGAAAAAAACAAAGGTGAAACATACTTGGGTAGCTGAAAGAGTTGTATTTCAAAACCTTTAAAACAAATCATAGTGTAGTTAGGAAATAAAAACCAACTTCCAATAATTTATTCCCAAGTTAATCTTAATTTCCTCATATGCTCTTCGGTAATTTTATTTAATTCTGATTCTGTTAATTTAACCTTCCAAGGATATGTGAAACAATATCCATATTGGGAATATGAATTAGGGACAAATTGAGGATAAATCACATCGGTCCATCGAAAAAATTATTTCTCTTTATGGTCATCATCTGTGGTTCTCATGAGAAGCTTGGTAGATAGAAAATGGGAGGGGTAATTGAAAAGGACCAGATGGACTAGATATGTACAATGGCGGAAAAAAATAAATGGAATGGTAGTAGATAAGTCAACAGTGAGGGCTTAGGTTAAATATTTAGGAAAATTTATTGTTTGGTGGTTTGGTTGAAGAGTGATGGGTTGTATAGCTAAAAAAATTGACTTGTCCATCTTGGTATCACCCGATAACCTGAATATAATGGAAATAAGAGAAGTTAGAGTCTAAAAAAAGGGTTTTAGAGACTATGTAGGTATAATAAATTGTATCTTTAGCATGGGATATGGGTTTTCAAATAAGGTTTTCAAGAATTCCATCTTATCACCATCTTCCAAAGTGATAAATTCACGGTATAACCCTTTGTTGGTTATGTCAATTCCTTGGGTACGAATGCCTAACATCTTGGCACTTATTTCCTCATATAGCTTTACAAAAACCTTGCGGTTGGACTAAAAGAAGAAGGCTTGTTGTTCGAGCTCATAGTGCCCGGAAAGCAACAAAATTGAGTCGGGGTCAAAATGAATAGGGGCTAAGGTAGCATGCAAGACTCCATAATTCAAAAAGCATACATCATTGTTAGATATGCTAAGTGAGAGTGTCAGAGTCCTTTTGAGAGTAAGGATGTTTGTAAGACAAACTCTAGTGTCTTGAACCTTAACTAGCTAATTTACCATAAATTCCTTTTTTGATGACTCAGACATAATAAATTTCTATAATTAAATCACCAACCCGTTGAGAGAAAATAAAGCCAAAGTAAATTACCAGCTTAATGAGATGAATCTTGTAATGCTAAGCTTGCTTAACAAATTTTCTACACCATGGACGGGTTCCGAGAAGGATATGCATAAAGGAAATCCAAATGAAAGAATTTCCAATAGTTTGGTGACATTAAGGTTAAATGAGGGTTACGAAATAATTAAATGTGCATAAAAACGATTGGGTAATGATTGGTGGACCTTTCAATTGAGAAAAGGGGGCCTCGCCCATCAGGAAAAGGCCCATGGTTATACCTTGGGCAAGTAGGGACCCGACCACTGTCGATGTTTGGAAGATTGACGACTAAGATGAGATCGGGTAGGAGTGGAATGTTATCCATAATGCAAGTTCTAACCTAACATGAATCTAGAGCTATCATATTAACTTGGTCTCGAGGTTCTTGAACCATCGGGAAAAAAACTTGCTTTTAATCTCCAAGCAATTTTGGGCGTGAAAAACAAGATTGGGAGATATATTGCACATCGAGTAACTAAGAAACCACATAATTAAAGGAGTCTTACATTCACCGAGTATTTCTAATCAAATAAAATCAGAGCATGAATTAGCCCTATGGGGTCATTCCCATCATTGATCTCGTAAAGAATGGAATCAACTATTCATATCTACGAGAATTATACCATGTACCTGAATCCTGAAGCAATACATGTCCTTCCTGTAGCATCACAGGGAGGAGGTGAAATTTGAATTTTATGTTGATGGGATGGTGAAGAGTTTTGGGCCCTACTTTTTTACCAATTTTCACATCTTATCCCACTATTTTTACTATTATTTATCCTAGTTTACTCCTATTTTACACCCTAAAACCACTTCACACTAGCAAAACCATGTTACTTTACAGTGGAGGTAAGAATTATTAATAAGTATTATTTTCATATGTCTTTGTTTGGTTTAGGTAGATGTTAAATAAATTTATATCTCTTGAATTAATTGAATGATATATATACAGAATCTTAAATATAGGGCAGACACTTGAGTACGTGGAAAGGTCATCGAAGGTCCAACGCCCAGTCCAAAAATACATCAAGCAACCATTTTTGGAGCAACCATTATGTATTAAATTTTGTACTTAAATCAATAATTTATTTTAGGTTTAGCGTTGTGAAACCAGTCAACCATCGACATCCCAAAATATTCTCTCCTGTTATTAAACATAATATTAGTTTCCTTGGTACAAATATAGTGTCACAATTGGGACAGTTCGGTTACGATCTGGGTGAAATGATCTTGAATATTTCACTTCACTTAACTTAGTTGAGATCCCATATATTTTTATTCTCCTTGGTCAATTTGTTGTAAATATTTGGTAGGCATGAATCCTTTAAAAAGGACCAGTGTTTGTATGATAAGTTACACACTCAGATACACACATAGGAACAAATAGTGACAAGGAGATTATGGAATGATACTATTTGAATTTGTTCTATTTAAGATTGAACTTTCGGTCTTATGTTTTACTGAAGTTTTTAATATAATTATCTTGGCTTCTACTTTTATTTGATAATTTATGTTTCTTTTATTTGTGAGTATTGAATTAAGTTAGGCTTGCTCCAGGTTGTGCCAAGGGCCCACCACAAACCTTGATCGGGTCTTGTAACATTTTTCATCGTGTAGTAAGTGTGTTTTGAATTCATTAAGTAGAACCACACTTAAATTTTCATTTGCTTTCAGTAATGATTTCCAGAATTTCTTCACTTAAAGTCGTACTTAAGTTTCCTTTAATGATTTCATTGATCTGAGTTGAGATAACAATTATAAAATTTATTGAAGTCTCTACAAGCCTGATGATCATTACTATGAGTATATTATGCATGTATTGAATGTTGCGATTTCTCTTTCGATATCATGAATGCTACAAAAGAAGGTTTCAATTTAAGATAAATTTTTGAGAAATGAACTATTATATCTTAGATTGAATTCCCTGTTATGAATGGAAATGTTTTAATTTCATGTGGATATATATATATATATATATATATATATACACACACACACACACACACATACATAGAGAGAGAGAGAGAGAGAGAGAGAGAGAGAGAGAGAGAGAGAGAGAGAGACTTGCTAAAAATGCTCAGTTTGAATGCTTAGAATCGATTAGGGACAATGTGCCATTCTTAGTGTAGAATGTGTGTTAAATGCCTACATAATTTTATGTCATTTACAAGGCATGGATCATTTGATTTACTGAGTGATTATTGTTTGAATTATAGTGCAAAATTTATTTGAATAAATAAATTATTTTTGTAGTAAGTCTTGAGTAGATTTATTTATGTTCATTGTTAAATAAATTGAGGCAAAGTGTTATTTCATTGCTTGGATTGATTTCAAGTTCGGAAGCCATAAGTTGTGTGCTTATATGTTTGATTGATTGTTGTGTGAAATGTTACATAGGAGATCATTTGAGTTATGCTGCGAAGTATTTATTGAGTTACTTTAGAACCCTGGGGATTAGTTTTTCATAATGATTCTGAATAGAGTTAGTGTTAAATTGGTTTGAGAGCATAGCTAGTGATAATTTTTAATCTTATTTCTGAATGAGTTTTTGAATTAGATGTGTTATAATGGAGGATAAAATAGTAGTTTGAGTTTTGAAAGTAAAATAGACTTCATTATTAGTGATTCAGATTGTGAAGAAATAGGTTTCTTCACTTCAACAATTCTTGGTGTGATTATTAGGAAAATAGTTTGAGCATTATTTACTTAATTTAGTACTAGATCTGTATTGGGTAAGTTTGAATATGAAACAGAATGCATTGCAACTCTAAGTTTACAAACTTTGGTTGACAATTTAATTTAGGTAATTCAACAACATATAAAATCCCTATCAGAGAGAGATGGTCATATGAATGAAGATGATGGTTATGAGGTGGATGGAAGGAAGAATGGATGATATATTGTAATTTTTGGGCCTATAGCCATGAAATATGCCACTATGTATAATCCTAAAAAATAAGAGAAAAGTTAGTAGACATGGTATAAGCCTCTTCCTTGTGTTATTTCATTTTTTTTTCATTTTTTCCTTGAGACAAACAGGATGCCTCTGAGGAGGTTTTCAACCTACATGCCTACCCTAGGTGCCTCAGAGGAGTTTATGACCTAGAGATATTTATTATTTTCTTCCCCTTTTTTTTGCTCTTGGGCTGCCTCAAAGAGGTTTTCAACCCTAGAGTTGGCATTAAATGCCTCATAGAGGTTTTCATCTAGGAATTTTTATTTTTCAAGTTTCTAGGAGTGTTTTTGACTGAAACTCCCAATCACATTAACTTATCTGCTAATGGTACTACTGAATTATTCCTTGGACATAGGTCTCCTATATATTTTTAGCCTATAACAATTAAAAAATAAGGGGATCATTTCCTCATAACTGGTTTTAATCTGGAAAAATCCATTGTCATGAAAATTTTCTATTGGGTATAGACCCAACCATCTTGTCATTAGCTTCCATTTAAAATATTTGAACCTAGAATCATATAACAAGGCCCATTCCCCTTCTTGAAAAGTATTTTCCTTGATATGTTTGTCATGCCAGACCTTCCTTTGTAGTTTTATAACTTCATTGTGGAGGAGATCCTACATTATAAACTCATCCAACCCATTCAATTCGAGCAACCTTTCTTGCTATGCTCTTGTGACATATAAGTCCTATTGGGATGCCATCCTCAACGTGTTATATTAAAAATCAATAGAAAAAAGATATTTATTCCCATAAACCAAATCACATGGAGTGAACCAAGTGGTTGTCTTCCAAGTGGTGTTATAGGCCCAAAGGGCCTCCACTAATCTGTCTTCCCAATCTCTCATACTACTGCTAACAACCTTGGTGAGGATGCTCTCCAATTCCCTATTTGTGACCTACACTTGCCCATTTTCTTGAGGGTGTTAGGAATTAAATTTTTTGTGTTTGATATTGTGTTGCCTTAGAATATTCTCAATCAAATGTGATGTGAATTGATCTCCTTGATCTATGATTATCTCCCTTGGATACCCAAATTTGTAGAAAATGTTTCCCCATAAAAACTAAACCACTTTCTTCTGTGTTTATTCTTTTACAACCTTTGTCTCGGCCCACTTTGTCAAATAGTTAGTGCACAAAATAATTGATTTCCCTTATCCCGATGGTGGATCAATTGGCCCAATGAAGTCCATGCCCCACATGTTAAATGGATCTAAGGTCACTTGAGTTTGTAAAGGAATCTCATCCCTGGGTGTGGTTTTCCTCGTCCTTTGGCACTGATCACATCTGCCGGTGTACCTTCTTGCATCTTGATGGAGAGTGGGCCAATAGTAGCAAACTTGTAAAAATTTAAAAGTTGTCCTCTTAAAAGCAAAATTACCCCCAAAGGGCCCATCATGGCATGTTGAGAGGATGCCAAAAAATTCCTCTTACCTTACACATCTCCTCAAAATATGCTCTGGTCCCATTTTGAAAAGGTTGCCTCCAATTCAAGTGAAAGGGGGAATTTTCTTCACAATTCTTCTCTTCTCCCCAGATGGTAGATTTGGAGGAAACCTCCTAGAAACCAAGTAGTTTTCTATCATAAAACCAGGGAGAGAGCATTGAGATAGAAAATAGGTGACCATCTGGAAGTCGACCATCAACCATCTCTTCATTACCTTTAGGTAAAGTCTAGACAAAAAATCTGAAACTACATTTTCTTTTCCTGGATTGTCAATTATAGTCAAATAACACTATTGTAATAATGACAACCATATGATTATCCTAAAATTCACATCAAGCTTATTCATCAAATATTTAAAATTTGCATGATTAATATACAAAATTTTTTAATATCCATTGATACAGGGCTTGAATTTGTACAACAAGTAAGAGTTCTTTTTCAGTGACAGTGTAATTCAATTCAACCTTGGACAAATTTTTACTAATGTAATAAATGGGATAGTGAAACTTATCGTCTACTTGTCCCAAGGATTCCCCCACAACTTTCTGATGCATCAATATGGATATGAAAAGACAAAGCTCCCTTGGGACCCTTAAGTATGGGTGAAATGGTCAATTTCTCTTTTAATATTTCCATGGCCTCTTAGAAGCTAATTATCCAACGTAAATCTAAATCCTCGGCCAAAAATCCAAACAATGATGAAGAGAATTTACTAAAATATTTGATAAAACTCCTATAATTACCTATTAAACTAAGGAAACTCCTAACATCTCTTTGATTTTTAGGGTTAGGGACCCTTTTGATGATGTCAATCTTGTTTGGGTCCACTTATATCCCTTCGCGAGATATGTAACGAAAAAGGACAATCCTTGCATTCATTAAGAGTTCACATTTCTCAGGGCTCAATGAGAGATTCATTTCAATACATTTCCTCAAGAATTTACATAGATTAGAGAGGGCTTCCTGGAAGTCACATCCATAAGGAGTGAAATCACCCATGTAGATATCCACAGAGTCATGAACAAGTTCAACAAATATACTCAAAAATTCCCTCTAAAAAGTAGCAGGGGCATTACATAGACCGAATGGGAGGACTTTATAAGCAAAGGTACCACAAGGACATGTAAATGTGGTGTTTTATTAGTCTTCAAGGTTGATTTGGATCTAGTTGTAACCACTAAATATGTCCAAGAAAGAAAATAATTTATTCTTGGCCAGACCATTTAGGACTTGGTTAATGAAGGGAAAAGATTAATGGCCTTTCTTTGTGGCCTTACTCATTTATCTATAATCAACAAAGATACTCTATTTCCCATTCTTCTTTGGGACTAATGCTAGAGGGGACACCCAGTCACTATATGAGATGGGTTTTATGAACCCTACATCCATTAGCTTTTGTAATTCTTCTTTCAATATGTCCTTAAGGGATGTGTTCATTCTTGTTAGCATAAATTCTTAATGCAAGTGTACGAAAAGAGCTGAATTTAGCCGTGTGTGACAAACAACCCTAACAATAAAGTTGGCTGCTTAACTTCTTTAGATATGCAATCAGTAGTTAAAACAAATGCTGCAAAAAACTAGATCTATGAAATAAAAGAAGTTAAACAGTGAAAAGAAATAAGAATTGCTCCATGCACCTAACTAACAAGACAAGATATAAATAATTTTGAATATATTATAACACCTGGGAAGGGAAAAAATAATAATGTTTCCAGTACCCTTCAATGGGATGGGTTCTAGGCTGTCCTTAACACTTCAAATCCATAAGTTTCTCTCTCTCAATGGTGTAGAAAACCCAAAATGTGATGAACTCTATGGGAGCTCAAGAAGAAAAGAAAGTAGTAGCAGCAATGAGAATGATCAAAGCGCGACAATGAAAGGGATCAAAGTGAAGAATTAATGGAAAAACCTCATATTTATAAAAAAATATTGAGCTATCCTCGATAATGGCGAACTATAAATTATTATTAACCATGATCTAGATCTAACCACTTGGAATATTTTATTATATTTTGTTGGAGGGAAAATATATTTAAATTGGTTAAATAACTTTATTTAGAAATAATAAAAAAATAAATGATTTATTTATCATTTCAAGAATGTGGTTAAGGAATAATTAACAAATAATGATTTGTTTAATTATTCCTAGGTGATTTAGTCAAATTTAACAAGGAATAATAACTAAATAATGATTTAATTAATTATTCCTAGAGAAAAATAAGATGAATAATTATTTATCTAATTATTTCTCATAATTTGGTTAAATATGACCAGGAATATTATTTAAATAGTGGTTTAATTAATTATTCCTAGAGAAAAATAAAATAAATAAGGATTTATTTAATTATTCCTCGTGGGTTTTCTGGTTTTAGCCATAAATAACTTAATAAATTATGGTTTATGAAATTTTTATTAAATTATTTATTATAGTGAAAGCAATTTTACTATGGTAAAATTGGTATTATATGGTGTACTTCGATCCATCTAATTGTAAATGGTTAGATGACCACATTTTGGTGTAACATATTGCCCCCCAACATGCAACCGTTAGGAGCTAATCGTATGACCGAAGTACATTGTAAGAACACAATCAATAGATACCAAAGGGGAGTTAGAGAGAGAGAGATGCATAGATGGAGTGAAGCGAGATAGGAAAATAACCGAGGGGGTGATACCTACAAATGATATAAGTCCCCTTTAATGTTTGGGAACTTGTTCTCAGTGAGGCGGGGGAGGCATACCTATGCCCATCGAGATGAAAAAGTACAAAGAATAATGGTTTTCCCAACAAAATGAAACTAAGAAATAAAGTAAATGATAAATGGTACATGACATGCTGGCATAAAAATGGGCCAGACAAAAATATAATGGATCCCACATACATTCTGTGCCTGGAGAAACATGAGCTAGGAATGAATACAATAATTTATGAGTACATGAGACATAATAACAACCAAAGACGCCCTACAAAACAAGAAAGGGCTATGAAAATATGAATGGATCATCTGAATGATACATGCATGCTATGGGCACTGCAAGCAGCTGAAACCGAACTCATCAAATCTGCGGAGATGCATCTGAGGATGTAGCATAATCTGATGTTATCTAGGCATGTGGGGGGCTACTTGAAGGGCCACCCCCTCATGAGGTCTGAAACATCTCACACATACCGAGGAATCAGTAGTACAATCTTTTGGATCACCGAATAATCAAGTATACGAATATTGATCATGCAATAATGAGGTGATAATGAGTTGAAGATAAGCGGATGAGAAGAAATCAATTCAAAAGGAAATTATAAGTCCCTTTGCTGATCTGAGGCACCGAACAAGAATGGAAGATGAAACCAAGGTACACTGCCCTCTAGAAATTTCTTCTGGAATGAATGTGCTGATGCCGACAGAAGGAGGTCTGCCAAAGTGAGGCAATGAGGAATCCTCAACTAAGGCACGAGGGATCATAGTAAAGTGACTGATGGACTGACACCATGGATGATGATGGAATAGGGGGTACTGAGTAGCAGATAAACGACTTCCCTTGTAAGAGCATAAAAAGAAGGGATGACCTGACAATAACTGAATCGACTTTGGAGGGGATGGGGGATAGTATGACTGGGGGAAAAAATGGGTGACACGAGAGAGGTATGAGGAAAAAATGGATGGAATACTGTAGCAAGAGGAAAAGGGGCTCAAGAAAGACTCCATGAATGCAATGATGACTCAACTTGGATGCTTTGAACAAGGGTGACTCGATGATGCTACCACACAGAATAGGCTTGGTAGGGACCATAAAAACATGAGAAAAATATGGTTACTAATGACGAAATTCAACACACACGTTGATAGGTATCTAATGACTCAGATCTACTAGAAAAGATGTAGAAAAAAAACAAGATACCAGAGGGGAAAACTGCTGCAAAAGGGGAGGCGAAAGATTAAAACCACAGGGAAAACAAGGGCACCCTAAGGGAAATACTAAAAAAAATTCAAAAGGGGGTTTTTGATGAAATAATAACCTATAAAAAAGGACCTGAATGAAGGATATATTAGACCTTGAAAAAATGGCTAAATGTGCTACAAATCTCAGACTACTTACTCAGCTAAACCCCTCCTATAAAGGTGGACGTGTACTGAAACCCTAGGGGGCTTGGTTCTAATTCAAGGAGAAAAAATGAGCATATACATGCCTAATATGGGCTAAGACAGAGGTCATACAACCCAAAAAAGTGCTCACAGAAAACCTTGAAAGACACAGAAAAAAATTCAGAAAAAGTTGCAGCTCGCAGGTACTAATCGTTGGGCTATGGAAATCGCAGTTTCTAGGCTAACATGTGTGAGTTCTAGTAGAAATCTCAGGTTTTGGCTCAAAAAGTGCGAGTTTCAGTTCCTAGATCCTCGGGCGGTAGGTTGCGGAAAAATTGCCGTCTCTGGCGTGGCTGATACCTATTACCTGCGGAAAAACCCAAAAACACCCAGAAATTCGAATTTTTATTGTTTTAGGGTGTAAAAGTTAAAAATAAACATCAAGAGACTAAAAAAAGCTGAAGAAAAACCCTAGTTACTGAAGCTACTGGTCACGTAGGAATCTGAATTACAACAATGTTGTCGCCATTTGTTAGCGTAAATTCTTAACGCAAGTGTACGAAAAGAGCTCAATTTAGCTATGTGTGAAAAAAAACCCTAACAAAAAATATGGCAACTTAACTTCTTTAGATCTAAATCGATAGTTAAAACAAATGCTACAAAGAACCAGATCTATGTAGTAAAAAGAGTTAAACAGT
This sequence comes from Pinus albicaulis, assembly GCA_034641835.2. Classification (NCBI taxonomy): domain Eukaryota; kingdom Viridiplantae; phylum Streptophyta; class Pinopsida; order Pinales; family Pinaceae; genus Pinus; species Pinus albicaulis. Next base: position 629,932,603 of record CM076580.1, on the reverse strand, counting down.
GAAAAGAAATAAGAATTTCTCCATGCATCCAATGGACAAGACAAGATATAAAGAATTTTTAATATATTATAACACCTGGGAAGGGAAAAAATAATAATGTTACCAGTCCCCCTCAATGGGATGGGTTCTTGGTTGTCCTCAACGCTTCAGATCCTGAAGTTTCTCTCTCTCAATGGTGTAGAGAACCCAAAATGTGATGAAATCTATGGGAGCTCCAGAAGAAAAGAAAGTAGTAGTAGCAATGATAATGATCAAAGTGTGAAAATGAAAGTGATCAAAGTGAAGAATGAATGGAAAACCCTCCTATTTATAACAAAAATTGAGTTATCCTCGATAATGGCGAATTATAAAATATTATTAACCAAGATCTAAATGTAACCGCTTGGAATATTTTATTTTATTTTGTTGGAGGGAAAATATATTTATATTGGTTAAATACCTTTATTTATAAATAATAAACAAATAAATGATTTATTTATCATTTCAAGAATGCAGTTAAGGAATAATTAACAAATAGATATTTGTTAATTATTCCTAGGCGATTTAGTCAAATTTAACAAGGAATAATAACTAAATAATGATTTAATTAATTATTCCTAGAGAAAAATAAGAAAAATAATTATTTATCTAATTATTTCTCGTAATTGGGTTAAATATAACCAGTAATATTATTTAAATAATGGTTTAATTAATTATTCCTAGAGGAGAATCAAATAAATAAGTATTTATTTAATTGTTCCTCGTGTGGTTTCTTGTTTTAACCATAAATAACTTAATTACATATGGTTTCTTAAATTATTTCTTATAGTGAAAGCAATTTTACTATGGTAAAATTGGTCTTACATGGTGTACTTCGATCCATCTAATTATAAATGGTTAGATTACCAAATTTTGGTGTGAAAATTCTCCTCTGTGGTTGGCGCACATGCTTGCATCATTCTTTGATGTAAATATGATGAGTACAAATCAAGGGATGCACCCCTTTCATTTCATTATAATCCCAAGAAAAATTATCTAAGTTTTCTCTCAGTATCTTGGACAATTTTTCTTCTTATTTGGCCGAGAGAGAGGGGTTGATCTTTAAAGTTCTGGATGGGCCAAAATATGCAATTTTCACATGTTCAAGACTTGATTCATATGAGTATAACTTAGTCCAAGGACTACTCCCAGATTCTCTCACAATTTCTTCAAGTGGGATGGTAGTGGGGGGTTGGTTTTGAAGGACATGGTCAATGAGGTCATATTTATTAGGTTTCCCCCTCCTACAACAACATATAGGGCACATATTGGGTAGGGTATTGTATGATACACTTCATCTTCTTCCTCATCCTCTAGCCACAAAGGTAGATGATGTTTAATAGAAGGCTGAGTAGGAGGATACAATATAAGTTGTTTTGATAAGGGTCCATTATTGATGGCCATGTTCCCATCCCTACAACTAATGTAGGCATAAGAAGTAGCCAACCAAGGTCTTCCTAATATAATAGGGTATCCATTAAACTTGTTTTTGGGTTGGAAAACCAAGAAATTAGCAGGATACTCCTAAGAATCGATGGAGACCATGACATCCTCAAAAACTCCCTCAAGAGCTAATGTGGATCTATTTGAAAGTTGCAGCACTATGGTGGTATTCCTCAAATTCCCTTGGAGATTTAGCTTTAGCATGGTTTACTTAGTCATCACATTGATGGCAACCCTAAGATCAATCAGGGTATGAGGGACAATGATTCCATCACTGTGCACATCCACTACTAGGCTTCCAAGGTACATGTATTTTGGAAAGACCACTCTCCCCAACATCAGATCAGATAATTTCCCAACATCATTTATGGTGGGGGTGTCTCTCTTATTTCTCCCGAGATTTTTGAAAATATTCTCCTTGATAAGCTTATTATAGATGGGAACATCCTTAATAGCTTGGATAAGGGGTATCTTAACACAAAAGTTATTCAATTCTCCTAGAAGTTCAATCTCTTATGGAGTTTGCTGGCTAGGGTGGATCCATATTTCAAGAAAAGGTAGTGGATTTACTTGAGGGGCACTCTCTTACTTTTCTTCTTTAAGCTCTTTAGGTGGAGAAGGTGGATGGTTACCTGGAAACACTCTCCGAGACCAAACATTTATCTCTTGGATCTCCACAACATAGGTAGGATAAGATGTCTCTCCACTGTAGACTTGTTATGCTTGCTTGTTATTTGGGTTCATATTTGGTTTAGCAGGAATATGAGGTTGCTTAGGTGGAGCATGACTAGTGAGTTGTGGTTGAGGTTTGGGTGGAGGGAAAAACTCAAGAGGATGGTTGAGTTTAGGCCTCCACCCTTGCGATGTGTTTATCCATTGAGGACAGTGGGGAAGATATGGCTGAAAATAATGGTTGACAGGTTGAGGAGGATATGGAGGAGAATAAGGCCAAGAAGGAGGTGTGGGACATGATGGATGAGTGGAATAGTACCAAGGTTGCAAAGGTGCATTTTTATTTGAATTGTAATAAGAATAAGGTGCACCTTGAATGTCTTGTTGGTATCACTGAGGTCCTTGAGGCCTCCTTTTATTGATGAAGCAAATTTGTTCTGTCCCACCTTCTACCCTTTAGTATAAAACTTTTAGGATTGTTAAAGAAGAGAATTTGTTGCATGGTTTTCCTCACAGACTCAGTAGAATTCTATGAGATTCATTGGGAATTCATTCCTATAGTGTCTCCTAGTGCATTTATTGCAGAAAATAGCTAGGGCTCTCTATGTTTCCTCTTGTTTCCTCTTGATCTGCATGGTATCCATTTGAAATGAAATGGTATTCAACATTTCACCCTTGATATCCTCCAACTAGTTTCCTATCTCTTTTTTTATGGATGAGGTGGAGGAAGAGGTACTGACCAAGCCTTGAAGAGCCCTACCCTTCTTCTTGGTTGCACTAGACTGGTTTTTGAACACAATTTTAATGTCATCATAGGATAATTGATAGATATATCCTCCAAATAGCATATTGAGGGTCTCCAAAACTTCCTCCCCAATCCCTCAGAGAAGAACTAACTTGAGTGACTCGGGATCAAGAGTACAGTTGGACCTCCTATAACTAATTTTAAACCTTTTCTCAAGTATTATAGAGAATCATAAGGTCCTAAGGTGATCCTAAATATTTATTCCTTGGTTTCTTTCGACCTACCATAATCCATGTAATTTCTATTCAAGGATTGCTGCCTTTGGGCCCAGGTAGTGATGTTTCCCCTAGGCAGATCCATGAACCAACACAAGGCTGCATCCTTAAGGGTAGAGGGGAACAAATTCAAATTTTGTTCATCTGATGCATAATCATGGACACTACAAACAACAAAAAATTCAAATATGAATGTGTCAGCATCTTCATAGGTTAGGCCATGGAAGTGTGGAAGGGAAGCAGGGTTGATTTTTTTCATCCTAGCCTCTCCATTAGTTTCTCTAATGGGAAATATCTCATTGTTCCCATTCTCAGCCATAGCTTCGATAGGTGAAGTAGGTTCTTCTTCTTCCCCAATAGGTTATTCAAAAATTTGAGGTTGCTCACTTAGAGGGCATTCTAACTCCCCTGCAGTGAGAGAGGGAAGCTCATAGTCACTGAAGAAGAGTGAAGGTTGAATGCTTGAGGGTGTGGGGATTTTTGGTATAACTTTTCCTTGATTATCCTTATTCCTACGAGGCATGAAATAAATTTTGTGTTGTTTTTTCACTTTTTCAAAACTGAATGCAAAACAGAAAGTAGAAAACAATGCTTAAGTATAAATAATCATCTACTTAGATACCTCCCCGTCAACGACGCAAAAAAGTGGTGAGACCTGGTATTGCACCAATGGTGCTACAACTCCCAAGGGATCCTCAAATTTATTTATCAACCTGAGGTTCATACAAACTTAGAGGTGACAATGTTATATGCACAGTAGATGGGATTATACTCATGCCACCCTTAACTATGACATTAGATCAAAAGTGCTCCATGACCATTCCTCTTGCTGAACTAGAATGAAAGCTTTTCGATGAAAGTACAATTAAAGCTACTTCTAAGTATGAAGGGGAAAATTCCATTGAATTAAACTCGTAAATGTTAACTAATAAATTTAGGAAAAGACAAAGGCTAAAATACTTGTATAAAGAGAGCTATTTTATCCTGTAACATTCACCAAATTACTAGATCTACTTGCAAAAAGGAAGTTAGTTTCTCTTGCATAATTCATCAAGCTACCATTCAGAATTTCATGTACCATCTACCTAGTTCACACTTGCTTGTAAATCGATAATCTATTTGCATCAAATCTGTGATAAATAAACTATCTCTACTCTATTTTTGTAGTGAAGGAAAGGAAGGTTTGGAGTGGCCTAGGAGCTTCCCCTTATCATAAAATCAAAAATAAGGGTCAAAATTCATCTAGAATAAGCTAAATTTGTAGTAGGGGTCAAAACTGATGAAGAAAATTGGTCCTACAAGTTTTCTAGAGAAGCCCTGTATTGCTATAGGAGGGCTTGTAATGCTACAGGAGGGTTACCGAGAGGGTTTTAAAGGTGAAAATAGTGTCTTGAATGCATGGAGATGTCGAAGGAGGTTGGGTTTGTTGTCTTAAGGGGTACTGAACCAGGTTCAGAGTAATCACACAACTAAAAAAACCCTCCAACTACTGGCCCTTTCAACAGTGATATTCTTACGCAAACCAAAGTCTCACCCGAAGCAGTATGGGGGGCGGATGGAACCAATTTTACACACCTTGAGGGAGCTTTTGACATGGATCCAATAGATATAATACCTACTGCCTTGTGCAAAAATTCCCAGAACCAGATCTAAAACAGTAAAGCAGTTGCTCGTGCCTAAATAGTGATAAACAAACTTATCCCTTGCACATTCACAGATTGTTACAAAATAAACCCTTACACAGACATATTATTATACTTAATATATAACAATAAAGAAGAAAAATACTCGTGCATAAATGCAATGTACTAATTTTATAATAAATTATGGAAATACATATGCATTCAACAGAATAGATCCAAATCTATAATAAGCAACAGATAATGCACATGACAATTTAAGAAAATAGCTATAAAAATCGTATAAAGTCCAAGTTCGCCAAAATTTCCTTCTTTATTAAGAGATCTTCAGTCACTACACTATTTCCATTCTATGCACACAACAACAGAGCCCGTGCACATAGCTCAAGACTAGGTCTCCGTGCACACAGCTAGCAGGAGCCTTTCTACCCAGACCGACCCAAAACTTAGATCAAAACATTCATAAGCATAAACATTTATTGATATACTCATCTATCATATCTTTCTTCACTCGACTCTTACATATTTATATCTTTTCAAACACACATATACCATGGTCTCAAACCATGGATTGAGATTCATGGTTTTCCATTTTACTCATTACAATAATTAAGGGAATTTGACCCGCCCCAAAGCCCCTTGATATATGTGCACAATGCTTACAAACAAAGACTTAACCAAAATTGATCCAAAATTTCTTTACCCAGGGGACCCTGCTCCAATAGGCCCCCAACACAATCTAGTGACTTGTCCCGACTCACTTTGGTCTGGCTTCCTTCATCTTGTCTTTGAGTGCCTGTACCGAACTCTAAATGGCATAATGACTTTTTTGCTTTGTGCTGCAGCAATCTGTGCTTCTTCGACCAACTTTTGCGTTGTTGGCCCTTTGACAACTAGGATGATGCTGCAATGTGTCTGCTATAGGTTCTTAAGTGATGCATCAATGGTCTGTGAGAGGTACATGGTCTCATCCGCCCGTGGCTTCATCCTGTCCTCTAATAAATTCTCTCACCAACGCAACGTCTTGATCTATTCTTGTATGACATGGATCTCCTGCAACCGAGCTAGTCTTTGGGCAGGCATAAGGGTCGGCACCACAACCCGAATGTCATAAAATTTCTACTCTTTGGCCCTTATCTCTACCTTGAGTTTTCGGATGACGGGGTCGTTTCGGATGGAAGTCCAAAGACCCATGGCTTCTTCCAACAACTAGCTGCGAGAATTCACAACAACTGTGATGCTAGCGATCGATTCTTGGACAACCACAACACGTTATGCACATATTTCTAGAAGTGTTTCTGGCTGCAACTTTATCTAAAGATCGAAAATATTTTTCTCAAGCTTCGTGCTAACGATCATGGTCTCTAAGTGTGATACCTTGAGTGCAACTACCAGGCTTTCTAGATTTACTGTTGACGCAACTGTGGCAGGTATTGGGACCTCTGGTAGGTCATTGTAGAGTCGATTTTTTGTATACATTATGCCACATGTGTCATCCATAGTTAATGATTGAACCATTTTCAATCATGCATGGCTACGTCGAGTTAGTCATCCATACATTTAGGTACATGTTTTGCTGAGTTAGAGAGATTTTGGTGATCACACCACACTCCATAACCGCTCTACTATCTGCATAGCAATGCTGCTAGAAATTCCAGCTAATCAACAACATAGTTTGCAGATGTGACTGTGTGTCATCAATGACATTTTCCATAAGATATTTGAAGATCCCATATGGAGAACGTAGCCAACTGAAGGTGGTGATGGTGTGTCACATGGTACACATCATGATCATGGAGATTTTTAATGATGGAGAGTGATTTGCATGGGGTGGTGAACCAAGAGTTAGCCTTAAAAACCACCTAAGAAACAAGAATGTTGTCATTTGAAATCTAAGCTGCTGATTTTGAATTTGCTAAGAGTTTTAGTTGGAGAAGGAGTCTGGATTTTAGACAAGATCTTAGAGAAGAATAATACATGCCAAAAATTTCAGCCTCCTTTGCAGAATGCTATATTTAAAGATGAAGAGGAAGCTGAAAGGTTGGAGAAGGTTGCTGATATCAATTTTCTAAGAGACAAAGAAGGGATGATCCATCTTACACAAGCAGAGTATGAAGATTCCATGTCATATAATCAGAATAAGGAAGTAGTTCCTGATCATTCCATGATTGCAGCTAATCATCAAAGCTGATATAATATAAGATCAAAGAATATTGATGATAATCAAAATCATGTTACACAACCGAAGAAGAATAAGGATGTAGAAAAAATTCCAGCAAAAAGCAAGATGAAAAACATAAATTACTAGAATTTCCGGTAGCAGTCAATAATCCTTCACTAGAGGTAAAAATTGCTCACAAAATTCCCAGTGTTTTCAATTTTGAGAATGAAATACAAAAGATAAATATTCCTATTCCTCTTGTAGAGCTCATGAAAAATGATGATTTCAAAAAGACCTTTATGAAAGCTCTTCAACCTCCACATACCGAAGTAGCTTATGATTTTGTTAACCTTTAAGATGGCAAGCCCATAATTATTCTAAGTCCATTGGTAGATGACAGATATGAATTTAACTATCCTTTCTATTTATCTATGAACATTCATGAAAAGATATTGCATAACTGCCTAATGGACTCCGGAGCCTCACATAATTTAATTCCCAAGGTAGTCATGGATGAACTAGGCCTTGAAGTAACTAGAGAATACCAAGATCTCTACTCCTTTGATTACTGGAAAGTTCAATGTCTTGGTGTCATCAAAGACCTTGCAGTAAGCCTTTTTCAGTTACCCATGAGAGGAATGGTGATGGATATTGTTGTATTTGACATCCCTCCTAGGTTTGGTATGTTATTTTCTAGGTCATGGATTAGAAGGTTGGGGGGAACCTTGCAAATGGATCTCACTTATGCTACTATCCCTATTTTTGGAGGATAACAAAGAAGAATTTATAGAGAAGCTCAGTTGACATATATTATTAGTGACAGCAAGGACTCCACTAATCATCCAATTTATGCTAAAACAACTAATGTTGGTTTAAGTATTTTACACATGGATAATGCTATCATATTTGCAGAATTTTTTTAGAGTTTGAAGCCAACTGAAAAGCAGATCAGTCATGAAGGTTCCCATCTATGGTAAATGTACTTTGATGATTATTTTTGCAACTGATTGCTTCACAAAATGGATTGAAGCAATACATACTAGGAATGATACTCATAAAGTTATCATTAATTTTCTGGAGAGAATCATAACCAGATTTGGATGTCCATCAAGGTTAGTAGCAGATAATGTAGCTGCTTTTAAAGCCACTCCATTGGTAAATTTTTGTGAAGATTATGGCATTCAACTTACTCACTCTACAACTTACTATCCCCAAGGGAATGGTTTAGCTGAATCACAATTTTTTTTTTTGGTAAGGATCATCACCAAGTTGCTGGAGCAAAACAAGAAAATTTGGGATTCAAAACTGAAGTTTTCTTTAAGGGCAGACATGGTGACAATAAAAAATTCTATCAATACATCACCTTTTCAAATGGTTTATGGTACTCATGTTGTTTTTCCAATTCAATTATCCATTCCTATAGCTAAAGTTTTTCAAGATCAATAAGTTGAACCAGATGATATGACTAGGAGAGTTTATCAAATCATAGATGTGCATCAAAAGTGAGAACAACAATATGGTTTGGTGAGAAAATATCAGCAAGCTCTAAAGCAAGTTTTTGACAAAGGAACTAAAAAATAAGATTTTCATAATGGAGATCTAGTGTTGAAGTGGGATGCACAACATCAAGATCCATGTAAGCATTCCAAGTTTGTTTCTTTGTGGCTTGGTCCTTTCAGAATCTCAAACATTCTACAGAACAATACTTTTGAGTTGCAACATATTTATGGAGAAGAACTATTTGGAGGCCCATTCAATGGGCGCTTTCTCAAAAAATTATTTTACTAAGGATGTTGGTAGCCTAAGTTCACTGTAAATACCGATATGTTTCATAATAAGACTCCATAACCCAATGAAAACGCACTGAAACTACAAAAGATTCTTAGAGATTTGTAGGGAGAGATATATCCCCTGTGAAGCCAATGTTAGCATAGTTTCTTGCTAAGTCATGAGTCCTTTCCATAGTTTTATTTTAGGATTAAAAATTCTAAAAAAATTTAAAAATTTAAAATTTTTTTTGGGCGCTGCCGGAATTTCTGGAAGCACCAGTATTTTTAGCCTTTTGGACAATTTTTTATTTCATGTTTTTGTCTTTTTATTTTTATTTCCGATGATGCCGAAATTTCCAGAAGCATACTCTATTTTTTAAATAAAGAAAAAAAGCGCATCAGCGTTAGTCATACCACATGTCGTAGGGTTATTACACATAAAATCTTTTTTAAATCCTTTAGGATCTAATGATAGGTGTCGTATTACAGTCAGTTAGCGAAGGTCAAGTTGTTGTATACGTTATGTGACATGTGTCATCCACATTTAATGATCGAACCATTTCCAATCATGCCTGTATACGCTGACTCAGTCATCCATATGTTTATGTACGTGTTTTGATGAGTTAGAGAGATTGTGGTGATCACACCGCACTCCATAACTGCTCTACTGGCCGCACAACAGTGTTGCCAGAAATTACGGCCAATTAACAACATAATTGGAGGAGGTGACTGTGTGTCATTAAAGACACTTGCCATAAGCTATTTGAAGATCCCATACAGTGAACGCAGCCAACTGAAGGTGGTGATGGCATGTCACATGATGCACATCATGACCATTAATATTTTTAATGATGGAGAGTGATTTTCATGGGGTGGTGTAACAAGAATTAGTTTTTAAAACCACCTAAAAAATAATAATGTTGTCATTTGAAATATAAGATGATGATTTAGAATTTGTTGAGAGTTTTAGTTAGAGAAGGAGTCTAGATTTCAGACAAGATCCCAGATAAGAATATAAGCCACACCCATAAGGTAAAATCCTCATATTCTACCACCTATCGTTTGTAGGAGACATAGTAATTATTTTTCTAAAGATGACTAAAACATGTGGTAAGATAAATCAAATAGAGACACATGTTGTAGATTTGGTTGATGCTAATTCAAGGGTAAGAACTCTATTTATGAATTCAGGATGATATCCTCTTTGCACTAGGTTTGGAAGCTCACATTTTGGATTTGATCTAGAGTTTGATAATTCTTTTAATGGACTGGATGCTACAATTTATGGCCTCAATTTTCAGGTTTCTAAAGACTCCATTGCAGAAGCCTTTAACCTTCATCAAGAAGGTGAAAGGTAGTTCAAGGGACAAGTTATCACAAGAGGTGATATCAAAAAATTCCTCAAGGATGCTCAAAAATATCCAAACTAGGAAAAAGGCATCCCAAGCAGCTACCTTAAGAATGACTGGGCAGAGGCAATCAAAATTATCAAGATATAGCTCACATGTGAAAGGAGGTATATAGTGGTATTCCTCTATCACACGAGGTTCCTTTTTCACATTGCATGAATGAAGTCATTGAATATGCTATTTTTCTTGTTGAAAATACTGACAAAGATGTCAGCAAGGGTTCAAACCCATAATGATGTTTCTGAGTACAAATTGTACCATCAAGCTTTGATAAGAGTTCTGTTTGAAGAAGAGCTGAAGAAGAAAAACAAGAATTGGGACCATTTTCTATTCTATAGGGTAGACCAACCTTCATCTAAACCTCTAGTTCCATAACCTAATCCTCAGCCTGCAGAGAGAAGAAGAAAAATGAAAGGCCCAGAAAGAAAACATTCATAAAAAGGCCAAAGGTAAGAAAGAGAAATTTTTTGAAGGAAAAATTGAAAGAAAGGTGGAAAAAGGAGAGAGCTCCTCAACAAGCAAGCTCAAGTCCATGAAGATAGTACCCCTTGTTCCTCCATTTCCAAATGTATACACTAGAGCCAGAAGAGGAAGGTCTACAACAACAGATAAATCAAAAGCACATGCGCTACCAGAATTTTCAGAAGAATCTATTCAGAAAAATTTGCAGAAGGAGTATCAGCCTACCCAATCAGATGAAGAACTACTTATAGATGATGGATATCAAATCAATATCAAGAAGTATATCGAAGAAGCTACACTTATTTCTAGCACTAGAAAGATGCACACAAGAGAGAGCAATAAGTTTAGACTGCAATATAAGGCTCTTCTGAAGACAAGCCTATTGAAAGAAGTTATTGAAATTGAAGAGAAACCTGAAGTTTCAAAGGCAGAGAAACCAGAGAAATAAATGAAGAAAAGCAAGAACAATAACCCTTCAGAACAACCCTTAGAGCCCTCAAAAAGAACAAAAATATAGAAGGGTGCTAAGGAGGAAAAAGACCCTATCAAGAAGGCCACTACAAGAGCTACCAAATCTAGAACATAAACTGCTGACAACAAAAATGATTTAGATAAACTGGCTGAAGCTACAACACACTTAGATGAAAGGTAAAAAGGTTTTTGGCACTAATCCATTTTTAATAATTAGCTATAAATTTTGAACAACAACCTAGGTTTCATGGAATACAAGTCAACATATTATTTTCCGCATTTTTTTTGTATTTTGAAAAAGAAACAGGGACTACCTGAATTTTCGGTAGCATTCCACATTTTGCGCAGTTACAGGTTTTTACTAGAATTTCTGGCAACACTTGTTTTAATTGAATTTTGACACCTGTCAGCAAGTTTCCTGAGCCATTTATGGATGTACAAGAATCCATAAATAAATGGATAATATAAGTGATGGTGAGAGGTAGTTATGAGGTTGTTGGAGGTCTTATTAAATGAAGCTACATGTTTATTAAAGACCCAAGGCACAAGGAGAAAATTCAACTAGGGAAGGGGCAACATGAAAATACACTCAACATTCATGGCCAAATTTCTTATCTTCTTCTTTCTCCACCTGTCATTTCTATTAGATTTAGAGGGGATAGGAATGTAATGTATTTTGACACATATTTTATGTTAGAATTAATGTTTCATTATTTTTATAATAGATGGAGTTGGTTCCTCTCTTGCTATATATAGCACTTGTAAACATTATTTCCAGGTTGGATGTTAGTCTACTTGAAGACAAAAAATAATAGAATATTTTTTTTCCCTCATGTTGGAGGATTTTGTGACTCAAGGAACATCTATTGTGTGGTGTGTATATTTCCTTTGTTAATTTCTTCTAAAATATAGATTATAGTAACTAGTGAAGTGTGACTGAGAAGTTGTTAAAGGATTTAAAAGTAAATTATTTGATTTCAGTTTTCTACAAGTTATATGTGTGTAATAGAACATGTCAGTGAAGATTTCATAAATGATTTGTGGAATACTTTATACATGCAATCTATTTTCTACATGTTGTTTGCTTAACATAAACAGAGTTTGTGTTAAGGGTCATTAACATAGTTGTGTGACTGATTTAGGATAGGAATATTTCTTGAAATAGGTACCAGCTATTCACTTTCTTCCACTCGTGTACTCTTCTCCCTCTACTAACTTTTATCCACACAATTTATAATTGCCACAACTTTCCAAATGCATGAATGTCTTAAAGAAGATAAAATCATTTCAAAATATTTGAGAAAGCCATCCCACCACTCAAACAAACCATTCAAATTTTAAATGAACTATGATGTGTAAGGCTTACTCCTTAAGCAGTCAAGGAGTGAATTCTTATGCTAGCATATTTGGTGTCGTTGCTGAGGAGGTGAATTGAATTTTATCCCTAGGTGAATGACAAATTTATAAGTCTGGTTTTGAGGTGTACAATTCCAACTATATTTTTAGACTGCTTTACACCTGGTGACTCCATTGAGAAGTTATGGCTCCTAGAAGGACTAGAACCAGGGCTAACCCCCATTCCCCTTTGAGAATCCTAGTTTCTAATCCTCAAAATATAATCGAGAAAAAGAATAAACGAAAGTTTGCTTCTACTACTATTGTTTTCTCAAAGGTTGTTCCTAAATAAGTATTGCAAACTTTATCCCCTGATTTTGCATAAAATCATGTACCTCCCTTGTTTTGCAACCAAAAAATAGTACCTACATCACAATTTGGTGCTTCATCATCTGTTGTTCATAATCCACCTATTGTTATTAAACAAATCCCAACTACTCACACCATGGCAGGTCCAAACCCACCCGCTAACCGAATGGATGCAATTATTGCTGCAAGGTATGACCCTTTGGTTTTACCTGAGCCTATGAATGCATTACCTGCAGGATATTATCTCAAGTACATGCCTAAGTTTAGTGGTGATGGAGAGGTAACATTTGAAGAAGACCTTGTTGATTTTTATGCCTATGCCGACAATCTGAATATTGAGCATGAAGATGTATGGATGAGAGTTTTTGTTTAGAGTCTTGAGGGTGATGTAAGAAAATGGTTCAGATATTTGACAGCTGGTAGCATCATTGGAATTGAAACCCTAGATGATACATTTTTAAGGAAATAGGGTGATAAGAATTTTTTTTTGTATTGTATCACTGAATTTGGTGCAATAAAAAGAAAAGAAGGAGAATCAGTTTCTAGTTTTTCTAAGAGATTCAATAAGATATATAGAAAAATACCTACTGAAATCAAGCCTACTGAAGCTTCAGCCAAAATCACTTATGCTAGTGACTTTGATCCTAATTTTTGTTTATTATTGAGAGAAAGAAGATCTGAAACACTAACACAAATGCAGGACAATGCATTGGAGGTAGAATCTAATGTGTTAGCAGTTGATAAGCTTAGACGAAGGATTGACAGAGAAAAAAGAAATAAAAAAGCTGAAGTTTCTACTTCAGGAACTTCAGACATTGATCCTAAGTTAGATGAGCTGACCAAGATGGTCAAGTCATTTACTACTGAGATGTATAAGCTCAAGATGGAAGCCAGACCAACTACTACTAGAAATGTTTCATTTGATCTACCTAAGAGGCAGCAATTTAGAAGACCTAATGTTTCTCAAATTTTGCAGCAAGAGAGGAGAGAGGTTGATGATCAAAAAGTTCAGACTCCTTTGCAGAATGCTATATTTGAAGATGAAGATGAAGCTAAAAGGTTGGATAAAACTGTTGAAATCAATTTTCTAAGAGACAAAGAACCGTTGACCCATCTTACACAAGCAGAGTATGAAGATTTCATGTCATATACTTCGAATATTGAAGTAGTTCCTAATCATTCCATGATTGCAGCTGATCATCAATGCTAATATAATATCAGATCAAAGAAGATTGATGATAATCCAAGGTTTTTTGCATATCCCAAGAAGAATAAGGAGGTGGAAAAAATTCCAGCAGAAAAACAAGATGAAAAACATAAATTACCGGAATTTCCAGTAGCATTCAATAATCCTTCACTAGAGGTAAAAATTGATCACAAACTCCCCCTTGTTTTCAATTTTGAGAATGAAATACAAAAGATAAATATTCCTGTTCCTCTTGTTGAGCTCATGAAAAATAATGATTTCAAAAAGACCTTTATGAAAGCTCTTCAACCTCCACCTACCAAAGTATCTTTTGATTTTGTTAACCTTCAAGATGACAAGCCCACTGTTATTCTAGGTCCGTTGGTAGAAGACATAGATGGCTCTACCCCTCGTTTCTATTTATCTCTGAACATTGATGAAAATATCTTGCATAATTGCTTAATGGACTCCGGAGACTCACATAATTTAATGCCCAAGGTAGCCATGGATGAAATAGGTCTTGAAGCAGCTAGAGAATACCAATATCTCTACTCCTTTGATTCCCAGAAAGTTCAATGCCTTGGTGTCATCAAAGACATTGTAGTAAGCCTTTTTCAGATACCCATGAGAGGAATGGTGATGGATATTGTTGTAGTTGACATCCCTCCTAGGTTTGGTATGTTACTTTCTAGGTCATGGATTAAAAGGTTGGGAGGAACCTTGCAAATGGATCTCACTTAAGCTACTGTCCCGGTTTTTGGAGGAGAACAAAGAATACTTTATAGAGAAGCTCAACTGGCATATATCATTAGTGACAAAAAAGACCCCACTAATCATCCAATTTATGCTAGAACAACTAATGTTGGTTCATGTATTTTACACATGGATAATGCTATCCTATCTGGAGAAAAGTTTCAGATTTTGAATCCAACTGAAAAGTAGATCAGTCATGAAGGTTCCCAGCTATGGAAAATTTACTTTGATGTTTCATGTTCCAAAGAAGGAGCTGGTGCAGGAATAGTTATTATTTCTTCTTTGAAAGAGAGGTCCACTTTTTCTTTCAAACTTGAATTTGAAGCAACTAAAAATGTGGTTTAGTATGAAGTTCTACTGATTGGTTTAAGAAAAACAAAGGATATGAATATTTTATAAATTTATGTTTTTGGAGATGCTGAACTTATCATTCAAAAAATCGGAAATGTTTATCAAACTAAGCATCCCAGATTCATAGATTACCAGAATGTAGTATGGGGCATTGTAGAAGACTCATTCCTGGATTTTAACATTTCTTTTGTTCCAAGAGAAATTAATATTTTGGCTGATTCAATTTCTATTTCTGCAAGCTCATTCAATATTCAAATACCTATGAAGCTGAAATATGAAGTGGAAGTTAGGTTCAGACCTAATATTCCTCATAATGTCAAGCATTGGAAAGTGTTTGAAGATGATCAAGAGATTAGAAGATTAATTGAATCTGCTGAAGAGTTTGTTGTCATAAACATTGATCAAGATGAAGATCTGATGAAGGATGATGATGATTTGCAAGACACCAAAAATATGAAAAAATAGATTGTTGATCAACCTATCATTCAACTGCCTACCAATCATATTCCCAAGGGGTTAATCCCCTATTGAGAAGCTCTTTTATCACACTGATGTCTCCATCAAACCACAATTGGCTGAAACAAAAGCTTAATTGGAAAATTTCAATTTGGGCACAGAAAAAGAATCGAGGTATATGAAGTTGTAAAAAGTTTTATCAAAAGAAATAAAGGCTAAATAGCACAAGTTGTTTAGTGAATTTGCTGATCTTTTTTCCTTGAGATATGAAGATCTGAAGACATATGATACCATTATCATTGAGCATAGAATACCATTAAAATATGGTACTAAGCCATTCAAGCAAAACTTAAGGCAAATCAATCCACTATTGTTACCGATCATGGAGAAGGAAGTTAAGAAAATTTTGGATGCCAAAATCATCCTTTAATTGAGATATTCAGATTGGGTTGCTAATCTAGTTCCAGTAAGGAATAAGAGTGGTGAAGTCAGACTATGTGTAGATTTTATAAATCTTAACAAGTGCTCCAAGAAAGATAACTATCCTTTGCCAAAGATGGAGCATATTCTTCAAAAGGTAACTGGTTTAGACAAAATTTCCATGTTAGATGGTTTCTTTGGGTACAATAGAGTTTTAGTTTGGCTAGAAGACCGAGAGAAGACAACATTCACTACTCCTTAGGGAACAGTCATGTATGCAAAGATGCCATTTGGGCTTATGAATGCCAGAGCTACTTTTCAGCGTGCTATGGACTTTTCATTCATTGGATAAAAGGACAAATTCTTGATCATATATTTAGATGATATTACTATTTATTCAACTTCAGATCAAGAACACCTTCAACACTTGAGACAAGTATTTGTTAAATGCAGAAAATATGGTATATCATTAAATCCAAAGAAGTCTCATTTTTCTCTTAAGGAAGGTAAGATTTTTGGTTACATATTTTCTAAATATGGAGTGAAAATTGATCCTAAGAGAGTGATTGCAATTCAATATTTAACACTTCCAATATCCAAGAAAGAGGTTCAATATTTCCTTAGTAATATCAATTTCTTAAGAAGGTTAATTCCAAATTTTGCTGAAGAAGTGAAGCACATTACTTGCATGATGAAGAAGGAGAAAGAAGTCAAGTGGACCATTGAATCCAGAAATTCATTTGAGCTGCTAAAAGAATATATAATTGAAGCACCTCAGTTGGTAAGCCCTGAATACTCAAAGCGTTTCTTGATCTTCTCATTTGCCTCACAAGATACTATTGCTATTGTTTTGTTACAAAAAGATTCGGAAAATAAGGAAGCTTCCATAGCATTTTTCAGCAGAGCACTTAGAGATGCAAAATTGAAGTATGAAATGTTGGAAAAGCATGCCTATGCATTAGTGAAATATTTGAAAGATTTTAGAGTTTATATTCTGCATGCTCAAGTTAATTCTTATGTAATTTCATATGCTGTTAGAGAGATATTAATTCAACCCGATATTTATGGAAAAATAAGCAAGTGGGTGACTAAAGCTCTTGAGTTTGCTTTAGAGATAAAGCCTACTAAACTAATCAAAGGTCAAGGATTAGCCAAACTACTAGCTGAAGAAAATTATAAAGTTTTGGGCTTGAATTTCATGATGAAAACTTTGAATGGCAGATTTATGAACCTATAGACATCATGGCAGTAGATGTAAAGCTTTCTGAATGCAACTGGTACAAAGACATCATCTATTTTCTGCAGCATTTTAAACCTCCTCCAAATTATGATAAGATAAGAGTAAGATATTTGAAGCTGAAAACCTTTAAATTATGCATTAAAGATAACTGTTTATATTGGAAAGATCCTATAGGAATTTTTCTGAGATGCATTGATCCAGATGAGTCTAAGAAAGCTATCTTTGATATGCATAGTAGTGTGTGTGGAGGTCATCACTATTGGAGAACTACTGCATACAAAATATTGAGAGCTGGCTATTTTTGGTCTAGCTTATTTTCTAATGTATGTGTTGAAGTGAGAGCATGTGAAAAATTTAAAAGGTTTACCGGAAAGAAACATTTTAAGTCTTTGCCTCTCAAGCCCATAGTTGTTTCATCACCTTTTCAGTAATGAGGCTTAGATTTCATTGGGTAAATTCATCCATCTTCAAGTGGAAAATATCATTGGATTCTTGTTGCAACTGATTACTTCACAAAATGGAATGAAGAAATACCTACCATGAATGCTACTCATAAATTTATCATTAATTTATGGAGGGAATCATAAACAGATTTGGATGTCCATTAAGGTTAGTAGCAGATAATGCAGATGATTTTAAAGGCACTCCATTGGTAAATTTATGTGAATATTATGGCATTCAACTCACTCACTCTACAACTTACTATTTCCAAGGGAATGATTTAGATGAACCATCAAACAAAATTTTGGTAAGGATCATCACCAAATTGCTAGAGCAAAACAAGAAAGCCTGGGATTCAAAACTGAAGTTTGCTTTATGGGCATATAGGGCGACAATAAAAAATTGTATCAATACATCACCTTTTCAAATGGTTTATGGAACTAATTCTATTTTTCCAGTTCAATTAGCCATTCCTGTAGCTAAATTTTTGCAATATAAAGAAGCTGAACCAGATGATATGACTAGGAGAGTTTATCAAATCATAGAAGTGAATCAAAAGAGAGAACAATAATACGATTTGGTGAGAACATATCAGCAAGCTGTGAAGCAATTTTTTGACAAAGGAACTAAAAAAGAAGATTTTCAGATTGGAGATCTAGTGTTGAAGTGGGATTCACAAAATCAAGATCCAGGTAATCATTCCAAGTTTGATTCTTTGTGGCTTGGTCCTTTCAGAACTCAAACATTCTACAGAACAATACTTTTGAGTTGCAACATCTTGATGGAGCAAACCTGTTTGGAGGTCCATTCAATGGGAACTTTCTTGAAAAATTCTTTTACTAAGGTTGTTGGTAACCTAAGTTCACTGTAAATACCGATGTGTTTCATAATAAGACTCCATAGCCCAATGAAAAGGCATTGAAACTACAAAATATTCTTAGATCCTCGTAGGGAGAGCTCTATTCCCTGTGGAGCCAATGTTATAATAGTTTCTTGCTAAGTCATGAGTCCATTCCACAGTTTTTTTAGGAGTAAAAATTCTTTAAAAAATTCAAAATTAAAAAAAATTTGGGCATTGCCGGAATTTCTGGAAGCACTAGTTTTTTTAGCCTTTCAGACTGTCTATTATTTCCTGTTTCTATCTTTTTATTTTTATTTCCGATGCTGCCTGAATTTTCGGAAGCATACTCTATTTTTTAAATAAATCGAAAAAGCGCATCCGCTTTAGTCATACCACCTGTCATAGGGTTAATACACATCAAATCTTTTTTAAATCCTTTAGGATCTAACTATAGGTGTTGTATTACAGTTAGTTAGCGAAGGTCAAGTTGTTGTATACATTATGTCGCATGTGCCATCCATAGTTAATGATCGAACTATTGCCAGTCATTCCTGTCTACACCGAGCCAATCATCCATACATTTAAGTGCGTGTTTTTCTAAGTTAGAGAGATTGTGGTGATCACACAACACTCCATAACCACTCTAATGGCCGCATAGCAGTGCTGCCGGAAATTCTAGCCAATCAATAACACAATTTGTGGAGGTGACTGTGTGTCATCAAAGGCACTTTCCGTAAGCTATCTGAAGATCCCATATGAAGAACACAACCAACTGAAGGTGGTGATGATGTGTCACATGGTGCACATCATGATCATGAATATTTTTAATGATGGAGAGTGATTTTCATGGGGTGGTGAACTAAGAGTTAGTTTTAAAAACCACCTAAAAAACATGAATTTTGTCATTTGAAATCTAAGTTGTTGATTTCAAATTTGCTGAGAGTTTTAGTTGGAGACAGAGTCTGGATTTCAGACAAGATCCCAGAGAATAATACATGCCACACTTGTAAGGTAAACTCCTCATACTCTGCCACCTATCATTTGCAGGAGACATAGTCATTAATTTTCTGAATACGACTAAAACATGTGGTACTGTTACACTAAAAAATGTCACCTTGACATTCTGATGACTGTATGAGCTCATAAACACTAATACATGCCTCCTCTGCAAGTCTTACAACCTTTGTTCCTCATTCCATGCCCTGAAAATGAAGAAAAAACCCTAAAAAGCTCAAAAAACCTTGGGTACGCAGTTAATATGAAGCCTACCTGCGTTTTTAGCTAGGGTCCGCATGTAATGTGAAGATAAACTGCGTTCTAGAACGCACTTTTCCAGTGTAATGCCTGCGGTACCCCTGTAAAGTTAAAAAAGCGCGGAATTAAATTGAAAAAGTTGATTTTTGGTCAATTCTGGAAGGTTCTAGATGAGATTTTTTGGGGATGAGTACGCTTTGATAAGATGCATGTATCCCACACCTTAAGGAACTAATCCCTTGATGTGAGGAGCCTATCCCTTTGAAGGAGGGTTCTATCCCTTTAATGGTGGAATCCTAACCTCCTCATTTGCTCTATAAAAGGAGGCATTGGGTAGCCTTTTGGGGTTAAGTCAAGAAGTTCAAGAAGTGAAGCTGTTGGAGATTGAGATTGAAGTGCTGTTGAGATTTAGACTTCTTTCTGCTGAACTTTTGAGAGGAAAGATCACATAGCTCTTTATGCTTTTGGAGAAAGAGTGCAAGACTTATCAGAGTAGAGGAGATTCCTGCTTCGGACCCCGGGAAGGCCTTTCGAACATCAAGGCTAAGGTTGTAAGGTTCTTCTGTATATTTTAAGATTAATACAATCAAGTTCTGTTTTTCTCAATAAATTGTCGTTCGATTGTTTATTTCAATAAGATGTCGTTTGATCATTTATTTCATAGATTCCTTGATCACTATGATAGGTATGTTTTATAATTATTTGTTATACAGGTGCTATTGATATTTTCTTGTTTGTGATTGCAGATCAACGAAAGATGATACTTTCTTGTGACAAAAGGGCCCTTGTTGCGACGAAGGATTATTGATGCAACGGAAGCACTGCGACCACAAATAAGCATTTGGATCTAAGGTAGGATCGACACCTTCATAACATTTATTTGTAAAAAAAATATATCTAGAGAAAGACAAACTTAGTTGTTCGTTTGTTGCTAGATTGTCTTCTGACACTAGGGAGATCGGTCTTGTCCGCAAGAACGATTTATCCGGCCAACAAATTGGCGACTCCGCTGGGGAAAGAACTTGTTGTTTTTGGTTCTCCTTTATTTTGATTTGAGAAAAAGTTTTTCCTGGTTTTTGATTGATTGATATCTGCCTGGGTAGCTTAGGTTTTCTCTGTTTTTGAAAGCTTTGAAATATTTTATGTTTTTCTTGAAGTTTTCAGGGGACCGCACTTTGTCTTCACACACAGTGCGGGCATCTCCGCACTTTCCTTAAGTAACCAGTGCGGGACCGCAACTTTTACTTCTGGGACCTGCGGACCTTGTTAAAAGTCTTGAAAAACTTAGATTTCTTCTTTCAGTTTAGTTTAGATTTAATTTAGGATTCTTAGCATCTACCCAGATCTGTATTTCTCTATCAAAAATCTCTTGTTTCTGAATTTCTTTCAGCAATCTTCATCTCATCAATCTCCATTAAGTTAATTGGGTGTTTTGAGTCTCTTTTTTGAGAAATTCTTAACTTGATTTCCTTTGGTAATTGCTTGGAGGTTTGTCTCAGTCTTTTCACAATTTTGCATCTTTTTGCTTTTGTTTTTGAGTGTTAATTGTGTATGAGTGTTAATCGCCTTTGAGTGTTTTTTGATCTTTGGAACTCTCACCCGTTTTTCTTGACTTCCACTTGATTGGTTCTTAGATCACATTAGAATCATCTTGTGCTTGAGAATTCTCTTGCATAGATCACATTTGCATAATTAGAATTCTCATTTTCAGAATATGAATGAAAAATGTGCATAGATTACATTTGCATACTTTTCAAGTGAATTGTGCATAGATTACAATTGCATAGTTTACATTCTGAAAAATCAATTGTAGATTTAGATCAGTTTCTTTTGATTTTAATTTAGATGTTTTTATGATTGTTTTAAAAAACACAAAAATATAAAAAAATTGTTTTGGGATTGATTTGCATTAGTTTTTCTTGATGAAATTAGTGCATTAGAGAATTTGTTATATTTTCTCTTATTTATCAATCTTTGCATTGTTGGAAGTGGATGGAAACTCTCTCCTTACTTTAGGTAGGATTCATCGAATTGAAAATATTACATTATCATATTCGATTGCATTCAGTTTTGGTTCGGGTCATAACACCATTGGTTTCATATCCATTTACCTTTTGAGTAATAACAGCCTAAATAACACAGCGCTTAATTAAAATTCATCTAGTAAATTTTTACATTTTTAGGGCTCTTTCCACCAATATAGCTTAGGCTAGTGTCTTGGAATAGGTTTTAGTTAACTCTCCAAGACAGTAAAACAAACAAGTAGTAAATCTTGCGGTAGGAAAAACTCCAATTGTTGCATGTATGCTCTGGGAAGATCCCCCTAAAGGAGTCAAGCACGAGATCATATCTGAACCAGTGAGGTAATCAATCCTTCCTCATTGGGAACGATAGAAGATATACACGTATTAACAACGGTAAACCTCGGATAGACCATTGTCGAGGAGCCTGGGGTCACTTGTCGGTAAACCTTGGATTATGTCAAGGAGCCTTCAAGAGGATTGAGCTTTGTTACTCTGCCCTTGCGTGTGTATCGGATCATAGACTGTTCCCCCAGGTATATTTGTTTCTATTGGTAACCTTAGTGGCCATAATCTATAGGATTCTTTCCTAAGGTGACGGTGGAGGGAAGATCCCACTGTACCTGGAGCAGATGTCGACTAGACTCACTTGGACTCTCTGGAGGGTTCTCTTCACTCGAGATGGTTTTGTGAAGAAACTTGTGCCAGTCTGTTTCATTAAGCAGGTTGTCGGGGTAATTGTTCCAACCGCCCTTTCTGTATTAAATTCTACGATGTTGGATTTCATCACCAACTAGTGTTTTTAGTATGGGAAGTTACTGTTTGTGTGTGGTTTGACTCCTAGATTTGATAGCGTGTGTTAATTTGTTTTTTTTTACTTTTAGAGACCATAGGTGTGAATTGTGAATTTTAATTGTTAGGTGTAAATTGTTAATTGTTAATTTTAGTTTTTAATTTGTTAATAAAATTCACTGAAGTTGAATAGAATGGCAACTGTTCCGGAATTTACCAACCAAGGAACCCCTCTTAACGGGAATCCTAGTACTTTTCCTTCCTTTGGAAATGTTGGTCCTCCTTATATGGCTACACTGTCATTACCTGGCTTTACAATAGGTTTACCGATATGGTTATTTTCAACTTCGTTGGCCCCGAATACTCCAATTGTTTCACCTCAACCGGATGCTTCACCTCAACAGAGTTCACCATCTCAACATCACCAACCTTCTGTTGACCCTTTACCTTCTTCGCCTAATATTTCTTCCTCCATTTCTTCCTCTTCGCTTGGTAAAAGTCTTGACGCTAGTAACCAGGTGGCTAAGAAGAAGAAGAAAGGGAAGAAGAAGAAGAAGAAGAAGCAAGATAAGAAAGAAGTCAACCAACCAACCATGGCTGTAAGTGTTAGTTGTGTTGAGGAAACCTCCAACATGCATCGTAAACCAAAATACCCTTGCAGGCTTTGTAAGGGTGACCACTTCCTTGTTAATTGTCCTGGTATTCCTAAGGTCTTGGAGGTATGGTCAGAAAAATCTCATCAACTTTCCATTGATCCATCAACCAGTGATAGTCAGGTTCCTGGGAAAAAGGGTAAAGTTAGGTTTCCTTGTAAGTTATGCAAAGGGAGTCATCAAACTCACATTTTCCCTCACATGGATGAAGCCTCAAAATTGTTGGAAAACCTTGCTGTTCCACAGCAAGAACTTCCAACTGGTTACCGTAAACTTTCTCCCAACCTACCATCAACTGACGGAGTGATTGATCTAATTTCAAGTACGGTCGATCCCACTCTTCCATTGGAGAGTGAAACTCATATCACTCAGGTTGATGATCCATTAGTTGATCAAGTGGTCGATTCGATTTCACATTCGGTCGATCCCATTCTCCCTGTAGAGAATGAACTTCATACCGCTCAGGTTCTTCTTGTTACATCGGATTCTTCTACGCTAGGGGGTATTTCACCTGTTTCTACAGAACCCCCTCCAAGTACTGAGGTCTTTTCCTTTGATTGGAATAGACTGACAGAACCTCGTCTTCCTTCCTCTATCCCTTTCCAAATCGTTGTGAAGTTTGGTGGTAGGGACATACATCGCACACAGGTAGATGAAGGTGCTTCTGTTAGTATTTTATCCTCAACTGCTTGGAAAGCTTTGGGTTCCCCTCAGCTTGTGCCTATTACGCAGAATCTGAAAGCTTTTAACAGAACCATTAGTGAACCTTTAGGGATCCTTCCTAAGTTTTCTATTACTTTGGAAGGTAAAACTGTCTTTATTGATCTTATGGTAGTTCGAGGTCCCTTGGATTTCAATTTACTCCTTGGGCGAGACTATGTTTATGCAATGAAAGCTGTCGTATCAACACTCTTTCGCGTGATGTCTTTCCCTCACAATGGCAATATTGTGACTGTAGACTAGCTTTTGTTCCCTAGTATTGATTCGACTACCAATAATCCGACATCCCTGAATGTTCCTGATTCTAAAGTGGTATCTACCCCGCCACGGGTTAATTATGTGGCAACTAGTCCCATGTTTTCAGTTACCAATGGAAGCGAGCCTCTCACTGTTTGCTCGACTTCCTATGACTTAGATCTGGTAATTGACATGGAAAACTCTATGGGATTATTTGAACACGATGTTCTTATCCCTTTTGAGTCCCTTGACATGTGTTCCTTCCTGAGAACTATTCTTCCTTATGATGAAGACCTCTTGGAAGCCATGATCAAGGTGTGTCCATTGACATGTGTTTCTTCCAGTTGGAAGCCATGAATCAGTGAGTGTGAGGAGAGTTCCTTGTACTGTGTCAACCTCGTTAAAAAATGAATCAGTGAGTGTGAGGACAGTTCTTTTCCTGAGTCAACCTCATTAAAAAATGAATTAGGTCTGAGGACAGTTCTTTTCCTGTGTCAACCTCGTTAAAAAATGAATCAGATGGTATGAGGAGAGTTCCTTTTACTGTGTCAACCTCGATAAAAAATGAATCAGTGGTGTGAGGATAGTTCCTGTTACTGTGTCAACCTCGTTAAAAAAATGAAACATATAGGTGAGGATAGTTCTTTTCTTGTGTCAAGCTCATTTAAAAAATGAAACAAGCTTCTGTGAGGATAGTTCTTTTTCCTGTGCCAACCTCATTAAAAAATGAAACAGGTGTCTGGAGCAGAGTTCTTGTCTTGTGTCAAGCTCCTTAAAAAATGAAACATGTAGGTAGATTGTAGAGAGTAGATTGGTAGATTAGAATAAATAGTTTCTGAGGACGGTTCTTTTCCTGTGTCAACCTCGTTAAAAAATGAATCAGTTGGTCAGAGGAGAGTTCCTTTTACTGTGTCAACCTCGTTAAAAAATGAATCAGTTGGTCTGAGGATAGTTCCTGTTACTGAGTCAACCTCATTAAAAAATGAATTACGTATGAGGACAGTTCTTTTCCTATGTCAACCTCATTAAAAAATGAATCAGAAGGTTATGTAGGTAGATTAGAAATAAGTAGTTAGCTGAGGAAAGTTCCTTTTACTGTGTCAACCTCATTAAAAAATGAAACACGTTGCCATGAGCATAGTTCTTTTCTTGTGTCAAGCTCATTAAAAAATGAAACAAATCCTCCCCTAATTGAGTCGAGTCTTTGATTAGATCTCGTAGATTTTAAGTTGTATATTTAGGTTAGTTTTTAGGTTGGGTCTTTCATATGATCTCGTAAATGAATCTTCATTCCATCCAACTATTTATTACTAGTGTATTTAGTTGAATGAAATGAAGCTGGGGGGGCATGCGCTCTAGCAGTTACGCTTAGGGGGCATCAAGCACAGTTTTCTCTTTGTTTCAAGCTTGTGCAAAAATGAAACCACTTTCAAGCACAATTTTCTCTTTGTTTCAAGCTTGTGTAAAAATGAAACCTATTTTGAGTCAATTTCGGTTATTTTCAAGACTCGTTAAACTCATGAAAATCTCGAGATTATTTTGCTATCTTTCATTCTCGTAAAAACATGAAAATGCCGAGTCCTTTCCGTCTTTTCCTGCTCGTAAATTAAATTGAAAGTCGGCCATATGAGTACATTTTTATCCCTTTTTCGAACTCGTTAAAACTTACGAAAAAGTGAAAACCATGAGTACATTTTTATCCCTTTTTCGAACTCGTTAAAACTTACCGAAAAAGCGAAACTATGGAGTCCTCTTTTAAGCCCTTTTCAGACTCTCTAAACATGAAAATATTGCCGAGTACTTGATTATTCGAACTCGTTAAAGTAAATGAATGATCGTCCCTTCAGTATAAGTTTACCCCTTTTACGGACTGAAATGGACTATTTACGAAAAAGGTATAAGTTGACTAATTACGGTCAATAGAGTTCTCTCCCGCATTATTTTATCCTTTTTCGGGCTCGAGAGACTAAATTTACGAAAAAGTACACCCATGGAGTTTTCTTAAGTTTTTTCTTCTGACTCCCTAAAATTGAAAAACACCGAGTTTCTCCTATACTGGACTCGTTAAAATGTAACAGTAAAGGACCTGTTCAATTTTAAGCAGGAACGAACCACTCCTTCTTAGGGTTCGAATCTTAAACTAAGTTGGACTCATCCGAAGGATGAGCTTATAAACAAGAAAATGTTATCCTCCTCAAGCTTGTCAAAAATAAAGAGGTACTTGCAAGAAATGGTGGGGGAAAAGAGAGAAAAACGAACCTGTTTGTTACATTTTGATTATTCGGAAAACCGTTAACCACTCTTGAACACGACACTTTTTTGTTCACCTGGGTTGGGAAATCCTTTGCCTAACAGTTAATCAAACCATATTGAAAGTCTTCAGCCGGTTTCTGGGTATTAGCTTTGGGTCAATTGTTACCAAGCCATCTGCAGTGTCGTTATGTGTTCAAGAGGACAGTTCAAGTAAACCATTCATCTGCAAAATATCTGTCATCCATTTTTGACCATCCCTGAGTCAGTCCTTGCCAATATATTTTCAAAAATTGATCTATGATTTCGTGTTGTGGGCTTGACTACGACAGATCACTTTCTATCGACGACAACTCATTATCTAGGAAGTTGATCTAGAAATCGTCAGTACCTTGAAATCTGCATGCCTTAATGGCAGGTTTCTCGCCTTCGACGACAGGTTACATCATTGACCTTCGATCGAATGATTCCGTGACATGTTCGACTTCAGCTCATTGATTCACATTTCATGGATTGTACTAAGTACTTTGAGAGCCATTTTCATTAGTGGTGGTTTCTCTCACACTTGCTAATAGTTCACATCATTGATTGGTAATCAAGTGGGTTCTACCATGTTCGACTTTGACACATTTAATCGCATGGATAGAATCGTCTTGGTTGAGAAGCGAAAATCAAGTTACGGATCTGGTTTCACCATCCGGTACGAGGATACTGACATCATTTATACGATGGAAGCTATTTATAAACGAGATGCATTTAACGTCCATGCGTAACCGACATATATCTCTATCACATGATGTGTTCAAAATCATTCACATATCGAACAATTTAGAGTTATTTTAGTTAGTTTTGATACGAGCATGGGAATGCCTACCTCGATGATATGATTACATATATATATGTTTTCATTGAATGTTTTGACGAGTTCCGGCGGGTGTACGGGATGATCCTTGAAGCAATAGTACTTCCTCTTCATATATGACGTTCTCTTCATCTGTTTAGGACTTACGCACTTTAGGGGCAATACGCTTTACCTTTAAAAACTGTCACCTTGACTTTTTGCTGACTGTATGAGCTCATTAAACACTCATACATGCCTCCTTTGCAAGTCTTACAACCTTTGTTCCTCATTCCATGCCCTGAAATTGGAGAAAAAACCCTAAAAAGCTCAAAAAACCTTGGGTACGCAGTTAATATGAAGCCTACCTGCGTTTTTAGCTAGGGTACGCATGTAATGTGAAGATAAACTGCGTTCTAGAATGCACTTTTCCAGTGTAATGCATGCGGTACCCCTGTAAAGTCAAAAATGCGCGAAATCAAACCAAAAAAGTTGAATTTTGGTCAATTCTGGAAGGTTCTGGATGAGATTTTTTAGGGATGAGTACGCTTTGATAAGGTGCATGTATCCCACACCTTAAGGAACTAATCCCTTGATGTGAGGAGCCTATCCCTTTGAAGGAGGGTTCTATCCCTTTAATGGTGGAATCCTAACCTCCTCATCTGCTCTATAAAAGGAGGCATTGGGTAGCCTTTTGGAAAGTTAAGTTAAGTGGAGATTGATTTGAAGTGCTATTGAGATTTAGATTTCCTTCTGCTGAGCTTTTGAGAGGAAAGATCACATACCTCTTTATGCTTCTGGAGGAAGAGTGCAAGACTTATCAGAGTAGAGGAGATTCCTGCTTCGGACCCCGGGAAGGCCTTTCGAACATCAAGGCTAAGGTTGTAAGGTTCTTCTGTATATTTTAAAATTAATACAATCAAGTTCTGTTTTTCTCAATAAATTGTCGTTCGATTGTTTATTTCAATAAGATGTCGTTTGATCGTTTATTTCATAGATTCCTTGATCACTATGATAGGTATGTTTTATGATTATTTGTTATACAGGTGCTATTTGATATTTTCTTGTTTGTGGAATTGAGATCAACGTGAATGATACTTTCTTGTGACAAAAGGGCCCTTGTTGCGACGAGATCGTTGATACAACGGAAACATTGCGACCTGAAATAAGCATTGGATCTAAGGTAGGATCGACACCTTCATAGCATTTATTTGTAAAACGAATATATCTAGAGAAAGACAAACTTAGTTGTTCGTTTGTTGCTAGATTGTCTTCTGACACTAGGGAGATCGGTCTTGTCCGCAAGAACGATTTATCCGGCCAACAGGTACGATAAATTGAATGGATCCACTGGGTGTAGATTTGGTTCATGCTAATTCGAGGGTAAGAACTCTGTTTATGCAGTCAGGATGGTATCCTCTTTGCACCAGGTTGGGAAGCTCACATTTCGGAGTTTCTCTTAAATTTTCTAATTATTTTAATGGACAGGAGGCTAGAGTTTATGGCTTGACTTTGTAGGTTTCTGAAGACTCCATTGCATAAGCCTTTAACCTTCCTCAAGAAGGTGAAAGGGGGTTCAATGGACAAGTTATCACAGGAGGTGATCCCAACAAATTCCTCAAGGATGCTCACAGAGATCCAAAATGGGAAAAATGAATCCTAAGCAGCTACCTTAAGAATGACTAGGCAAAGGCAATCAAACTTATCAAGATATACCTCACATGTGAAAGGAGATATATAGTGGTATTCCTCTATCACATGAGGTTCCTTTTTCATATTGCAGGAATGAAGTCATTGAATCTCCCTTTTTTCTTGTTGAAAATACTGACAAAGATGTTAGAAAGGGTTTATACCCATAATGATGTTTCTGAATACAGATTGTACCATCAAGCTTTGATAAGATTTTTGGTTGAAGAAGATACGAAGAAGAAAAACCAGACTTGGGAGAATTTTCTATTCTATAGGGTAGGCCAACCTTCACCTACACCTCCAGATCCACAACCTAATCCTCAACCTTCAAAGAGAAGAATAAAAAGAAAGGCCCAGAAAGAAAACATTCATAAAAATGCCAAATTTAAGAAAGAGAATGTTTCTGCAGGGAAAATTGAAAGAAAGGTGGAAAAAGGAGAGAGATCCTCAATAAGCAAGCCCAAGTCCATGAAGATAATACCCATTTTCATCCATTTACAAATGTATACACTAGATCCAAAAGAGGAAGGTCTGTAACAACAGATAAATCAAAAGCGCAGGTGCTACTAGAAATTCCGGAAGCACCTATTCATAAAAAGTTGCAGAAGGAGTATCAACCTACCCAATTAGATGAAGAATACTTAAGGATGTTGGATATGAAATCAGTAGCAAGAAGCATAAGGAAGAAGCTAAACCTATTACTAGCACCAGAAAGAGACACACAAGAGAGACAAATAAGTTTAGACTAAAATCTAAGGCTCTTCTCAAGCCAAGCCTATTGACATAAGTTATTGACATTAAAAAGAAACCTGAAGGTTCAATGGTAGAGAAACCATAGAAATCAATGAAGAAAAGTAAGAACAAGAACCCTTTAGAACAACCCTTAGATCCCTCAAAAATACGAAAAACACAGAAGGGTGCTAAGGAGGACAAAGACCCTATCAAGAAGTCCATTACAAGAGCTACCAGATCCAGAACATTAGTTGCTGACACAAAAACTGATTTAGATAAACTGGCTGAAGCTGCAACACACTTAGATGAAAGGTAAAAAGGTTTTTGGTACTAATCCCTTTTTGCTAATCAGTTATAAATTTTGAACAACAACCTAGGTGTCATGGAATAGAATTCAACACAAAATTTTCCGCATTTTCTTTGTATTTTGAAAAAGAAACAGGGAGCTACCCGAATTTGCAGTAGCATTCTAGATTTTGCGCATTTACAGGTTTTTACCAGAATTTCCGGTAACATCTGTTTTAACTGAATTTTGATACCTGTCAACAAGTTTTTTTGAGCCAGTTAAGGATGGATAAGAACCCATAACTAAATGGATAATATAAGTGATGGTGAGAGGTAGTTATGAGGTTGTTGGAGGTATTATTAAATTAAGCTACATGGTTATTAAAGACCTAAGACACAAGGAGAAAATTCAGTAGAAAAAGGGGCAGTATGACAATACACTCAACATACTAGCCCATATTTCTTCTCTTCTTGTTTCTCCATTTGTCCGTTCTGTTATATTTCGAGGGGATAAGGATGTAATATCTTTCGACACATACGTCATGTTAGAATTAATGTTTCCTTATGTTTAGAAGAGACAGAGTTGGTTCCTCTCTTGCTATATATAGTTGTAAATAGTATTTCTAGGTTGGATGTTAGTCTACCCGAAGACTGAAAATTATAGAAAAACCTTTTTGCGTCATGCTGGAGGATTTTGTGACTCAAGGAATATATAATGTGTGGTGTGTATATTTCCTTTGTTAATTTCTTCTAAAATATAAATCGCAGCAACTAGTGAAGTGTGAGTGAGAATCTGTTAAAGGATTTAATAATAAATTATCTGTTTTCTATTTTCTGCAAGTTATATGTGTGTAATAGAACATGTCAGTGAAGATTCCATAAAGAATTTGTGGAATACTTTATACTTGCAATCTATTTTATAAGTGTTGTTTGCTTCACATAAATAGAGTTTGTGTTTAAGGTCATTAACATAGTTGTGTGACTGATTTAGGGTAGGAATATTTCCTGAAATAGGTATTGGTTATTCACTTTCTTCCACTTGTGTACTCTGCTCCCTATAATACCTTTTACCCACACAATTTATACTTGCCACAACTTGCCAAATGCATGAATTTATTAAAGAAGACAAAATAATTTCAAAATATTTGAGAAAGCCATCCCACCACTCAAACAACCCCTTAAAATTTGAAATGAACTACGATGTGTAAGACTTACTCCTTAAGCAGTCAAGGAGTGACATATTATGCTAAAAACAGATAGAGAGAATGATTGCATAGTGCACAATTTAAGTGGCTGGGCATGGTCACTACTAGCCGGGATTGCATAATGCACAACTGGATGATGCCAATAACTAAACATTGTGTAGTTTTAACTAGAAAGGGAGAGGCTTGCTGGTAAGGATTGCACAATGCACAGTTGGGAAGGCCAGTAAGCCCTAAGGATGGTGTAGTTCAGCTCAGGTGAGAGAAAAAATTTGAATATGGGATTGGGGAAGGAATGAGTGTAGATCAATCCCGGAATTAGTTAAAATAATAGTTAGCATTTCCCATATAATATAGTACAAAAGGAAACATGCATGCATAAATAGACCCAATAATAGTAACTACTAGTAGGCGAAAAGACAAGAAAACAATGTGACACTTGTAAAAATAACTCAAAAGACTAAAAAAACACTTTTACAAGATAAATAACAAAAACACTAGTAAATACAAGAATAAATTGGAAAAATTACACTTGCAAACACAAAAATGACAAAAAGTGATGAAAAAACAGTAGAAAAGAGACACTTGAAAAAATTACCTAGAAAAGTGTTGCAAATTGAATCCAAAGCTCCTTGAACTCGTTTGAATGGATAGAGCTCCAATTTTGTATGCGAAAATGAGCTCTAAAAGCCTCTATTATATAGATTTACTCTCATGGGATTAGGGTGAGGGCTTTTGATGCACATGCCTAAAATCAAAGAGAAAGCGACACTTGTACTTAGATCTAAAATAGAAACTTGTGCCACACCATTAGAAAGGAATGATAAATCCCTATTTTATAGGGATGCATAATTGGTTGACCAATAATATTTCCCAACCCACTAGAAGAAAATAATGCACAATTCCCTGTAACAAGGGATTGCACAATTCACTAGCTTAGTGGATTACACAATTATGATTCATAGTGAAGGATTACACAGTTTTCTTGCTCAATGATTGCATGTATTGTAGGATTACACAGTTCAGTTCCTCAAGTAATTGCACAATTTCCAATTATATAAGATTCTCAGTTTCTGGGAACAAGACAACAAATCAGTGTTACATTAGGAAAAGACTTAGCTTGTGTTTGAAATGGGGTTTTATTGGCGTCAAAAGTTATGTAACTATTATCGACAAGATTCAGTCATCGTCAAGAAAAAATAATTAAGACATTAAACGAGTGAAACATATGGAAACATAAGTCTAAGAAATCAAGAGAAATAGTTGATAATTAAAATCCAATTGTTGTAGACAAAGGTAGGCTCCAAAATCATAGCGTAGGAAAATTTTTGGAGGGGGGTTGTAGTAGCTACAACACCTGGAAACACACCGGTAGAACTCCAACTTCTCTGTATGGGTCTAACTCTTGATACCAATTATATATCTTAAAGAAGTATTTTTCATTCCATTGATCATCATAGCTTCCTTACTTAGCTTGACTTATGTTAGTTGTCAGTAATTTTTGCCTTTGAAGATG
Organism: Pinus albicaulis; assembly: GCA_034641835.2. Taxonomy (NCBI): domain Eukaryota; kingdom Viridiplantae; phylum Streptophyta; class Pinopsida; order Pinales; family Pinaceae; genus Pinus; species Pinus albicaulis. Next base: position 629,899,957 of record CM076580.1, on the reverse strand, counting down.
ACTAAATGCTTATCCTAGATTTCTAGAAACAAAGTTCATGAACATTGTGAGTTCTAGAAATCTCACTGCCTTCATTATCCTTAGAATAATTTTTTCACTATTTCATCATCCCCTCATGTCAAGCTCTGCTTACTAATCCCAGAAGACCGATTAGGGGCTCATATCACTCATTTTGTCTATGTTTTTTCACCTTTGGCCTCAATCCCCTGTTTTGTTTTGCCTAACCTCTCCACTGCTACCAAGGGACACCAATCAACCAAATCCCTTATGTCTCCCAAATGCCTCAAACATTTATGGTCTCAAAATTGTCTCTGTAGGCTCTTTAGATAAATCAAGTACATTGGATTTGGGATCTTCAATACATCAGTTTGTACAAAACTTTGTTTTACACCTAAGGATCCCAAATCAAGTTTTCAAGCAAAGGCCAAATCCAAAGAGCCTTTCCACTAGGTCACCTAGGGTTTCATAGGTCATAGGGTTGAGTTGGTGTTCTAAAAATCTCTATTTTTCCTATATAAGGGACTGCATTCAAAAAAGAAGGACAAGTAACTTTGTCCAAAACTTATCAAAAATCCATTCAAGAAAGGCCTCCTTGGCCAAAGCAAAAATTCTGCAAGGGACAACTAACCTTGTTCATATTTCTACAAGAATGATCAAGACGGTCATCATCATAAGAAAAGGTAAGGTAAGAGGGTGAAACATCACAACAAGACAACCACAACAAGGGAGAGGCAACAAGCCTATGTTCAAAGAGAATTAGGGTTTTGAGGACTGATTGGAAAAAAAGTGTTGCCAAGCAAGGATGCATAGGAGAAAAGAAGCCATATTATAGATCATATCAGCGAGAATAATTCCATACCAACTCATAAACATCATGCCTCCATCATTTTCCAAGAATTCATTCCAAGAGACAAGCCATGTGTCACGCCTAGGGCCAGTTTTGCTTCAAATTGTGTTTCTGACCAAATAGAGATGAATTTTACAAAATTGAGAGAAATTTTTGTCCATCTTAGGGCCAAGAAGAAAAACCTCCATTTTTTACACAGGTATCATGGTTTGGGAGCAATATCAAAAACATAGGTGTCATGGGAGAATTTCTGCACTGCTGGAGTGACCTAGGGAAAATCCAGTTTTCTCAAAGCTGGAGTGTCAAAATGACTTTCTTGATGATTCAAATGAAAACTAAACTTGAAGGGATTTCCAATGAGCTATCATGAGCTAAATTTGGAGTTGAGGAAGACCTCCTAAAGTTATCTGCACCAGCACTCTGAATTTCTGCACCATCATTCGGTACTTTTTGAAAAGTGTTGGGAAAATCAGTTTTTGGACTAGTAAATGGACACCAAATGTAAAAAAAAAGAATTTTTTTAAATTATGCTCAACAATATTTCCAACGAGCTATCATGGAGCTCATTCTGACACCAAGAAGGCCTCCAAATGCCTTCTGCAAATTAGCATTGCGCACAGAGGAAATTTGGCCAGGGTTGCCAAAAAGTGGCCAAAATTCAGTTTTTTGCTCCTTAAAGTTTGCCCCAGGCTCCTGCATAAGTTAAAAAGGTTGGTGGTCACCTTTATTTTCCCTCCAAGTGATATTTTTTCATCTATAATCAAAGGAGAGTAACCATAACCTAAATTGGTTAAAAACCCTAATCTTCATGGCAAACCATCATTTAACCTTCTAGGGCAAAATTTACCAGTTGGATAATGGTCATTAGTATAAACACACTCAGTACAAGCTAGGAATCCTTCAAGCTCGAAAATAATTCCTTGACTTCTTCCATTTTTCCTCCATTTGTTAAAAAACTTGCCCTCACAATCACTCATTTTTCCTCCCTAGACCTAAAGCTCTCACAAGCTAAAAACCAATTTGTTCAAAGACACAATCAGTCACTATGTTGGGAGAAGAGTTTGCCTTGCACTTCAAAGACACAATCAGTCACTTACCTTCTCCACAAGGAGACTTACCTTTTTCTTCTTCTCCTGAAGCATCAAATGAGGAAAACAATGATAATGAAACAAGTCAAGAGGAGGCAGAGCAAATGGAAGTGGAGGACAATGAAGTTAGTAATGATGATGATGAGTTTGAGGAGTAATAAAATAGTGATGCCCTTGACATTTATGGGCAAGAAAGCAACCTTGAGGCACAAATCATGGAAGAGGACAGTGAGGTAGAAAGTAAAGGTAGAGAAGAGAGTCAAGAGGATCATAGTCACAATGAGGATAAAATGAAGAATCAAAATGGTAGTGATGTTGACATGGATGCACCACAAACTGATGACCAAGCTAAACAACAAGAGAGAGACCTAGATTTTGATAAGGAGTCATGGCTTGAGAGGGAAAAAATTCACCTAGGGACCAAGATGAAGAAGGCAAATGATGGTTTGGACCTACAAAGGAAGATGACAAAGCATTATGCAAAGAAAAACAAGCATGCTTGTGCCAAACTGAAGGAGGCCCTCATGGAGATAAAAAACCTAAAAAGGGAAAAAGAGCATGACAACCTTGGAGTTTTTTTTGAAGCTTCTCAACAGGTGTCTAAGACCTCTTGAGGGACCACTCCACCAATTTTGGGCAAATTTGAATAAGATTTTGTCTTTTCGAAATTTTGAGGCCTCTGCGCGCAACACCCTTGGCTCTACACGCAAATATCATGCATACTTAGCTTTAAAATTTGAAAATTTTGGATTCCTCTCATCATCAGCAATCTTCTCACAAAATTTCAGACCATTTAGATCAGTTTTGACCCCCCAAAAGGTCAAACAACACCTAAATTTTAACCATTCTGCCTCATTTTCAGGCAAGGTGCTGCGCACATAGCAGTGATGGGAGAATGGATTTTTGGATAGGAAAATGGAACTCATTTAGACAAAAATAAGTATATATAGAAAACATACTCATTAAGCTTTCCAACGAGCTATCATGGAGCCAAATCCGACATTGAGAAGTGGTCCAAAACTTGGTTGAAAAACACCCTATTTTCTGCTGGATGAGGTGCTGCGCATAGAGCAATGTTGGGAGAATGAATTTTTGGATAAGAAAATGGTACTCATTCAGGAAAATTCAAGCATTTCTGGAAAGTAGACTCATCAAGATTTTGAACGAGCATCACAGAGCCGAATTTGGCATCGGAAAGGGGTCCAAAACTTAGTCACAAAAGACCCTATTTTCTACTGAAGTGGTGCTGTGCACAGAGACTGTTTAAGTGTGTTTTGGACCAAAAGTAAACAAAACACACTCATTTATTGCAAATTGATATTTTTTAGTTTTTTTAGGAAAAAAAATCTAGAATTAGGTGCAAATAGTTATTTTGGAATTTATTTCTTAGGATAGTATGTGCCTTGGGCCTTGCATGGTCTCTTGGCCATAAATGACATTTATAGTTGAATTTGACATTTTCCTACCATATTTAGGGTTTTATTCCTCCTTTGCTACATAAATAGAGCATGAGGCCCTCATGTATTTTGTTGGATTTTGATGAAATTAGAGAGAAATACATGGTTTCTATGAGCTTGGAGAAGAAATTGGTTTTGTGAAGTTGATGAATGGCTTGCTTGGATTGATGATGGAGAAGTTTGTTTGCAGGATTCCTTAGCTTGGTGAATGGTGATGTCTTCTTAACTTGTTTATGTTTTCTTGTTTTCATTATGTTTCATCCTTCTTGGTTGCTATAAATCAGAAAAGTATAGGTTGAGACATGTTCTTTGAGACACCTCAGTCCTTCTGTTTGTTATAGTCTTGATGTTTTCCTCTGTTTGGTCATCTTAAGGAATTCTTGATTGCTCCTTAGGTCCTCCTAAACTTGTTTTGTTTCATATATGTATTAGTATGCTAGTTTACAAGTATGATTCATGGTATGCCCTGCTTACTTGAAGCTATCCAAACTCTATTTTGAAACCTCTCTTTGGAATATTGTTTGCTAGGTTAAGTCAAAGATGTCTCATTTGATCTTGCCCTTTGTCCATGCTTATCAACTTGTTTCAGAGTTCTTTATAGCTTGATGTATGATGTTTAAGAGTTCCCTCTTCATATATTGAGTTATTTATGTTATCTTATATGTTTTTCCCAAATTCTGAAGGTGAATTTACTAAATTTAGAAGCTCTTATGCTTTCTATGTTTCACTGGAATGTTTATCTTGGATATTTATCGGTTTAAGTATTTCTCATTGAGCTTAATGGTTTGCCCTATCTCATGAGTTGTAGCTTTTAACTATATGTATTTAAGACCTCCTGGTTTTTCCCAAACTTGATTTTCACTCCACCTCACACATTACCTTAAGGATCCATTAGCCTTTCTAGATTGGCCCTGCAACACACTCTGATTCATCATCAAAGCACTCATGACTTTGATTGACTCCATAGCCCAATGATTCAAAAACCTCTTACTCCACCTATTCCATTTGACCATCTTACCCAACCAAAATAATCAAAAAACCCTACACTTAATAACTAGCCTAAAATCAACTACCTAAAGCAAAAAGAACACATCCTCTGCACCCAATAGAGAGATCCCTCTCTGAGTCTAGGAAGGCTAGGTGCTAGGACTCAAAAGACCAGTTCCATGTTACCCTGTCATTTGGTATACCAATCTGCCAAATCACGAGACCCTAATAACTTATATATATATTTTTCTTCATTCTCTTTATCGGACAAATACTTACACAAGAAATTCACACTTTAGTTGTTTCGATCAAGAGTAAGGAGCCAAACACTTACATAAGAAATTCACACTTTGGTTGTTTTGATAAAGAGTAAGGAGTGTGTGTGTGTGTATATATATATATATATATATATATATATATATATATGCAAGAAAAAATAATGCTAGAGTATTAGTTTTCATCTCTGGAGTTTCTATTTTTCCAACAGGTCTGGATAGTGCCTTGGCAGAGTCACTTCAGGAACACAAGCATTGCTTCGCTTCCAGCGAGTCTAGATAGTACCTTGACGAAGTTGCTTATTTCACCTCTTTGTGTAGGAAGCCTTTCTCTTCTTTCACCATTTATTTATTTATTTATAGAACCACACTTAGGAAATTATTATTTCATTGGGGTAGAAGAGGTATCCCAACTTATTGAGAGAAAAAGAGGTTTCTCCTTCAGAGAAGGATATATACACCTCTGAAAAACAATCCACTCACTTAAGTTTACTCCTCTCCTTTCTCTACTCGACCGAGTTGACAAGTTAACACAGCTAAAACATAGAAATATGATTGAAGAAGAAGATCCTATTTATAGATTCGAGCATCATATATTTACTAAGGTTTTCTTTGAGAAAAAATGTATTTTCCATCTAAGCATCATGGAATAAAATATACAAGGCCCATGCAAAGAAGGGAATAAAAAAATAACGAAGCATTAATAGTTGTATAATTCCCTTTCAAACTTAACCATGATTATTTAGAATAAAAACACGACTTTTATGCAAGGCTTATTGCAAAAAAATTTAAAATAAAATGAAAAATGGAAAAGAAAAGAAAATAAAAAGACTCTAAACTAGACTAAACCTACTCCTAAGCTAACAAAATATAGGCCAGACTTATGTGAAGTGAAATTTACAATACAACCATTGAAGCATTTACTGACCTATACCAGTGAGGGAATAAGCAACAAGAAATATCATAAAGTAAAGCACAAGGGAATAAAGATAGATTGTGACATGCTCCAAAACACGAAGGAAAAAAACAATAGGAGAGGAGTATGATAATAAGGCATGTGCTAAACATTTTGCTATTATGTTATGATAAACATAATGACATGCTTTCATATCAAAACATCCATTCCAACTTTCAAACTTGGAAAACATCAAGAAAGATAAAAACTTATTCTTAGCCAGTGGATTTCCAAGTAGGATTCCTCCAACCGATCAACAATGGGGTCATGATAATCAGTTGAAGGATCTTGAAACTGAATGGTAGATTCATTTTCAGTATTTGGAGTCAACTCATGAAGATTTTCATGAGAAAGAGTATTAGTCCGATCATGATTGGACCACTCATAAAAATCATGAGATCCTAACATAACCATCAATATAGGCTAAAGTGTCTTTCCATCTTGACAAGTTTCTATATTATCAAAATGTGAAACATAAAAAATTAGTGGATTAGAAGAGTTGGCCATTGATGACACATAGTGATCACTAGACAAATAAATGAATACATTAAGAAAGTCATGATCAAGATTTTGTTTCTCATTTGAGCAAAGGGAATCCTCATGGTTTGATGACTCTGATAGAGGGATTGATTGAATACATGAAGCTTCATCCTCTGCTTCTTCATATTCACAAGATGAGGAATGATATAAATCGTGAAGAGTATATTACTCCTTATCTTATTTCACTCTGGAATCATCCATAGACATGATAGGTGTGACAAAGTCATTGAATATGTCAGGACAATGTGTGAAATATGAGAAAATGGAAAGACCTAGGGATGAATCGTCTTTAATAACAGATTATTTTCCATAATTGAAATCCCACACATAATCATTATGAAATATATCTTGATTTTTTTTTATCTCCATTAACTCCATCCTCGACTTGACCCTCAAGAGATTTAACAAAAGATAATATAACAGGTTGACTTAGTGAATCAGAATGAAGAGGTTTAGAAGAAATAACATATGGAGGATAAGGAACATATCAAGAACAAACAATATCATCAATTAAATGAGATTCAAGATTGAGGTTTGAGTTCAAATCTTGAATATGAGAGGAAGGAGAAGATAGGGTTAGATCAAAAAATTTATCTTTAAGTTATCCAAACTTGACTTGGGTTCATGGAGTTGCCTAATTTGGTGAAGCATTGGAATAATATGAAGAGGAATGAAAAATCAGTTTCTTCTTTTGGAATTTTGAGAGCTCCATGACCAATAATTTTTGGGATACTTAAAAGGGATTTGGGTTCAGGCGGATTCAAAGAAATATGAACAATATACTGAAATTTCTCTTTCATAAAATTCCAATCTATGTCATCCTCTGAAATTTCATAACAAAAGTGAATAAGGCGATCAAGAAAAATCTTCAATGGACTCATCAAATTTCTTTTTGAGATAATTAATCTTCTTATAAACACTTTCGTAATCATACTTGTCAAAGGATTGGTGAAGCTCATTGACAAGTTGTTGGAAAGAATGAATATAGGCAGTTAGTTATGTAAAGAACTATTCTTTAATATGTGATTCGAATGTAAGAGCGATCAACCTACAAGAAACATCCTCACAATTAATTTCATAATATTCACAAAATTAAAGAAAGCGAAGGGTATGCTCAAGAATGGTTGTTTCACCCTTGCCATCAAATTTCAGATTTCATAAGTCACAAATTATATCCACAAAAAAATTCAAAATTGTAACTTTAGAAAAGCATGTTGGGGTTATGATATGGGAATAAGCCATTCAATATGAAAAGGTGAAATTAGACTTCACGAGCTTAGCTTATCATATGGCCCTCTTTCTAGTGTAAAAATATTATTGACGATGTTTGAAGTCGACAATAGGGAAGGGGGTATCCCCAATGTGAAGTCACAATTAGAACCCACACTGTTTGGAGTAGGAGCCCCAATCAAAATATGACCAGTTTCCAATATGGTGGTCTCAAAGTTATGCCTTGGATGCAATGAACACATAATATGAACTATACATGGCTTTGGTGATAGCAAGTGTATAAACTTTGTGAGATATCAAATGTAATGTATGAAAGGTTAGTTCACATCAAAAGGAAATAAGTGATCCCCTTGGAAGAAAGTAATAGTACTATATTAGAAGAGACACACAAGCAATACAAAGAATCATTAATTAACTTGCAAAATAGTTCATAAGATAACAATGATTGTGATAACATAAGAAACATGCATTCAATAAGATACATACTAAATGAAATGAATTATTTCATTAACATTAGCATAAATGAAACAACATACATCACAAATATATAAGCAATAGTCTTACTATATGCATAAAGGCATGCATAAAGGCATGCTGGATTTGAGAGATTTTTATTATTAAGTGAAAATTCCGAGCATACAATTACAATGATATGACACTAGCCCAAATAGTGGAACATGAAGCCAAAACTTTCTCCTCCAAAGAATGATACTCTTCTTATGCTAGACTAGAGAATCCAAGGCTCCAAATCTTCGGTTCCAAGCCCTTTTCTTGAGTTATGAGGGTTTATTTATAAAAAATGATATGACTCATCATATCCCTTGGTGACCTTTGAAATTTCCCCATGACTCTTGGAATTATTTTGTCTTTTCTATAACAATTGAATCTTCACATTTCACATTTAACACTTAGCCTTAGACTTACATTTACACTTTATTATATTTCAAATACAATAAGAGAAAACTACATGTAGGAAAAAAATGAATAGAGCCTAATACGATAAGACTAATAAGAAAAACTAAATGCATTTAGATTGAGTTTGAGGAAACTATAGCTCAAAAAATTCAACTTGTAACTATATAGTAACATATTTAATCCAAGCTTTGTATTGTGTAGTTATTTCCTTGAACTTTTCTAGAAGGTTAGGCTAATATCTAACTTTGGCCTCCATAACATCTGGATAAATGGTTTTGGAGCCTGTATGTACCTCCTTATGCAACAAGAATAACTCCATATTAACCTTAGCAGGTCCAACCATATACCTCTAGATGTTCTATCTATTGATCTCCAAGTCCTCGTTGGCTGTGACCTTCTTCAGACTGTACAAAAACTCTTTGATTTCCTACCTAATGACATTTCTTCCCTTTGCCTCTACAAATGGTCCAACTAAAGATATCTTGTGTGTTCTAACCAAAGAATCCAAACCATTGTACAACCATGCATATGAAACTATTATTTTAGCTACAAAAGTGTCGAGATTTTTGTTACCTTGAATGAGCATTATGACCTCGGCCTTATCCAATTCTGCTTCTTGTCTTGTCTTCCTAGCCAACTCCTTAGGTGCATCCCTATACTTACTGCCCCATTCTTAGATCTCATTGATGGCCACATGGATTAATTTAATTTTTTTTCATTTTCCCACAACCTCTTATGCATATCATGTAGGGGCACTACTTCCTTATGAAAGGTGATCATCTCCTCATAAAAATACCTCATTGTGTATTCCAATGCCTGGATTTCACAATATATTGCTACTTGAAGCTATTTTAAAAAATAACCTGTGAAAAAAAATTGTTATATCTCAACTTGGAGACATTCTACTTGTTGTCTTACAACATCTATATCTTTAGCCATTTGTTGATTTTATATCATTAATAAATCTATATTTGCTTTTGCAGCTCCTGCAAAGGCTAAGTTTGATGCGGAAATTGTTTGTGGATTCCTCATAATATCAGTAACAATTACAATTTTAGTATGGATGAAAGAAGGATGGACTAGATCATTAGGGAATAATTTCCTCCTTTCCTGTACTATTTTTTTATGGAGCTAGGTAAAGTTCAAGCTAAAAGTATCCATGATCATGTCATCATCTTGAGGAGAGGTTCCTATTTCACCATCTGGGATGTGCCCATCTATGTGGGGAGTTCAAGGCTGACCGATAATCTATTCTATAATTGGCATGATGTCAATCTCTTGGTTTTGCTCCACCTGTTCAACATCCATGTCCTGGTCTCGTACTTGATCCTTAATTTCTTCTACAAAAACTTGATTCTGCTTTTGCTGATTCTCTTCTTCTTCTAGCTATTTTTTCCTTTCCTGCTCTACTTGCTTAAGTCTTACTTCTTCTTCCTTTGTATTTAGTTCTTCCCTTTCCTACATTTCCTCCTCTTATTTCCTTTCCTGCTCTTCCTCCTATTTCCTCTCTACTTTCTACTGCTTCCTCTTCCTCTCTGTTACCATATCTGATTTTATAATGATTGGATCAAATTTGAACTTATGATTATATATCTCTTAGGTTATGGGAAACATTCCACTTGTACTTGATGCTCACTGGGGTGTGCTCTTCTGGATGTTGTGCTTCCTTGGTAACACTTTGTTCTGAATTGCAATGGAAGTGTGTGCCTCATTTTCCGGTGCATGTGACTGAGAGGAATTATATCAATTCTTGATATTTTATTCTTATGACCCGAAATAGGTCCCATAAGACTAGACATGAAGATTGGAACAATTTATTTTGAAAACTCCTCTGGGATCATACTGAGGAAATTATATTGTACGAAACTTAAGGTTTCCCAATTATTTAGCTTCAACATCTGCAACCTTAAAGTTATTGATCTCATAAGATCCCACTTGAAAGGGAAAGGTAGGAAAAAGTGCCTTCTTCTTCCTAGGTCGTACTACATATAGACCTATGACAAGATGATATGAAACCTATTGCATGCCTAATTTTTCTGTGGCATACCTCAGCAAGAGATGAGACGACTTTTGATAGCCAAACTCTTTGGTATGTACCATTTGGTGAGGAAAACAAATCTTATACTTCCATCATTGAGTTAATTTCCTCACGAGACATGTAATAGGCCTCTTCTTGAAATATAATCTGATATAAGACCTTGAAGAACTGATCAACAAGTTTCTTAAAGACTCCTCAGTAGTTGCATTCTACCAGTAGCTTGCAATAAATTTGGATAGGAGGCACTTTAGGTGTCTATTTCCATTCCTGACCGACGAATTTATTACGAGCACATATTCCATCTAGAAGATAAACAAACATGTAAAATTGTTGTTTCTTTCCCTGTGGTTTTTTCTTCACCTTATTCACATTAATATGTAACTACTGAGCCACTAGATGAGAACAATTGAATATATTTCCTTCTGAGACAATTTGATATAGCATGTAGACCCATCCTTCTAGGAAGGATTCAAAATTCTTGTATCCGTAGACTCGACAACAAAAAACTATTAAGTACTGAAACACTGTTCTTAGTGACTTAGTATTGTAAGTATTTTTAGGTGTTTGGAAAAATTTTGCTGCTTCTTTCCACCATGAATGAACCACTTCCTTCATTTTTAGATAGCTTGAGGCTCCATAAAATTGTGAATCCAAATGTTGCTCATGATTCAACAACTTTTAGATCAATTGGATGTCATGTGGTTGGTAAGAGGTAAGCTGCTACCCACTAGCAGTGTTCAATGTCATGCTCTTGGTATCCAGGCCCTACAAAATCCATCTAATAACATACGTACATGAAAAAATTGGGAATATGCAACCCTAATTGTTAAATGTTGATGTAAACCTGCATATCCTCCATATATTCTTTGAAATATGTCGCAATGAATGCATCCTTGATGGTATGCCAAGTGATAATGGACTCCTTCTCAATATATAACTGTGTATATGACAGAATAGGAACTGATATTGAGGGACTGTCAATGACTTCTTCGATATTTATTTATGTAGACTCCTTTGATGTTGTCTTCTTGGGAGGCATGGCATTGTCTGATGATCAAAGAGTAATGGGTTCAGTACCTGCAGTACCTGTTGCAAGAGATGCACTCATGTCGATAACAAGTCAGCTTAAAAAGATTAGTTCAACAATCAAATTAAGTAGAAATATAGGAACTAAGGGAAGATATTGTGCAATACTGAGAAAAAAAAAGGTAGATTATGCTATGGAATTATGCAATGCGTAGCAAGAGAGAGAGAGATCGTGCATTTTTGGTTGACAAGAGGCTATATTATGGACTAGAAATTCGCAATGTGCAATATCAACTGGCAGAGAGAGAGAAGGATTGTGTAGTGCGCAGTTTCAGTGGACATGTAGGGCCACTACGGGCTGGGCTTGCACAATGTGCTACTAGAAGAGGCTAGTAACTATGCACTGTGTAGTTTCAACTGGAAAGAGAGAGGGTTGCTGTTAAGGATTGAAAAATGAGTAGTAGGGAAGGCTAACAATCCCTAAGGATGGTGTAGTTCAGCTCGGGCAGGAGGAAAACTTTGAATCTAGGACTAAGGAAGGAACATGTGCATATCAGTCTTGGATCAATTAAATCAATCATTAGCATCACCAAGATAAGATAATACATAAGGAAGAACATGCATGCATAAATACACCCAACATCAGTAGCTGTTGGTAGGTGAAAAAGAAAAGAAAGAGAGGTGGTGAACTTGTAAAAATAAATCAAAAGACCAAAATGAAACTTGTACAAGATAATGATAATAGAAATTCCAACAACTATAAGAAGAAATAGGAAAAGCAACACTTGCAAACACAAAAGTGACAAAAGTGATGAGAAAAGCACCAAAAAGTGATACTTGAAAAACTTACTTAGAAAAGTGCTGCAAATTAAATCCAAAGCTCCTTGAAATCTTAAGAATGGATAAAGCTCCAATGTTGGATGTGAAAATGAGCTCTAAAATCCTCTATTATATAAATTTACTCTCATGGGATTAAGGTTAGGGTTTCTGACGCACATCGATAAAATCGAGGAGAAAGCGACACTTGTCCTTAGATCTAAAATGAAAAATTGTTCCACGCCATTGAAAAGGAATGAGATATCCCTATTTTCTCAGGATGCATAATTGGATGATTTGGAAGAATGCATAGCCCACTGGAAGAAAAGACCCCACAATTCCCAGTAATAAGGGATTGTGTAGTTCACCTATTTTCTCAGGATGCATAATTGGATGATTTGGAAGAATGCATAGCCCACTGGAAGAAAAGATCCCACAATTCCCAATAATAAGGGATTGTGTAGTTCACTAGCTTAGTTGATTGCAAAGTTCTGATTCACAGTGAAGGATTGCAAAGTTTTCTTTCTCAATGACTCCTTGTCTTGCAGGATTACATTGTTTAGTTCCTCAATGAATTGTGCAGTTTCCAATGATAGAATATTGCACAGTTGCTGGGAACAAGATAAACAATCAATGTTAGATCAGGAAAAAACTTAGCTTGTGTTTGAAAGGGGGTTTGCTTGTCTTTAAAAGTTGTGCAACTATTTTCGACAAGACTCAGTCATCATGAAGGCAATACAATTAAGACATAACACAAGCAACAAAAATGGAAAGATAAGACTAAGAAATCAAGAGGAACATTTTCCAATGAAAATTCAGTTCTTGTAGACAAAGGTAGGCTCCAAAATCAAAGCGTAGGAAAAATTTTGGAGTGGGGTTGTAGCAACTACAAAACATTCCAATTCACATCATGTGCACAATATAAATCAATAAAAATTTTCAAATGCTTCATCTTAACTTAAAATCTAAATTTTTTTTTTCATTTGAAATTTTGATGGAAATGCTTGGTTTTATAGTAAAAAGAGATTTTCCAATTTTAAGACACTAACCCTAAGAAATACTCCTAATATACTAGTTATGAAAACATAAAATCTTCTCCTTAGTTTCCTATCCATATACCCATTGATATGAGGTGAATGTAGGTTTTGAAATATATAGTTTTTAATACTTTTCATAAAATTAAAAAAAAATCTTCATTGCATTGAAATGATAACCAAAATTTGATGACTAGACCACTATTTTATCTAGCGTTTTGAACATTGATTGTTTTCAAAATTCTATTAAAACTGGAAAATTAACCTAGTAATAATCAATTTATGGCAATAAAATGGTTTTAGTGCATTTCAATTCTTGGGTTTAAAAAAAAAATAGGCATCACCCTATAAGCGGAAAAACTTTGAAACAAATTGTTTTATGAGCGCTAGTTTCAATGGTTGAAAATACAATTTTTATTTACGATTTGGCACAAATAATTTTATGAGTGGATACCCTTACAATGAGGTTCCTCAAACTATTTACATTGACTTATAATACTATAATTTCTCCTATGGAATAGTCAGCATATGCAAATCTCTATTGCATTTTTCAAGCTACGATACATTTTTTAATCAAAGTACACTTATACTTGTAGCTAATTCCTAAGTGTCATGTAGCTTCTCTTATTGCTAATTCCTTCACAAAACTCATATGTTTTTAGAAGTGAGTTAGACACTATTTTTAGTGTAAAAAAATTAAGACTTTAATCTCTGTGTATGAATGGAATTTCCAACGTTTTTCCATGTGGAAAATACGAATCGATATTTCCAACGTTTTTCCATTATATCGATTTCAAGTATGCTGACACAAATCAATTGAGGTTCATTAATACTTGATATCTCTCAAAACATAATTCACTAATGAGGTCTCTAAAAATAGAGTCTATTAACTTTTTTGTGTTGAATTTGAAGTGGTGAATTACAATATTCAACATAAAACATAAAACATACAATATTCAACTACTTTGAAAGATATGTCTATGACTTCAATTCCTTATATGCAATTTGAGTAAGAAGAGGGATTCAAATACTCACATTACTTTTAAAATGAGGACCAATTTGAAGTTCAAACAACTGCCTTGATACTTGAATTTACATTGTCTGAAGAGATCACTCACATCTTTAAGAAGTATAATAAAACATAGTGTTTTAACAGGGCTTTCAAAGATAGTGTAGTAATTTTTCCTTGAGTGAAGCTCGATTTCCTTTATAAGTTATGGTCTCTAGTGCTATGACAGGTGTTATGGAATTTTACTCTATCATGATAAAGCCTTTTCCTTTCAAAATTGTAGTATTCATTAACTACTTAATGGGTTATCATAATACCATTTTATTCTCATTTATTGTATCATCATTAGGTTGTTTTTTAACTAACCTATATACTTCCACTTTTCAAAAATTGACTCTAACACTTGAAAACCTGTGATGATAACTCGTGATATCATATCCTTATTGATAATTTTTTTTGCATATGGTTATAGGTAGAGGAATAAGGTGATGAGAGAATGGTCTTGGATTTAATAAAAAATTAATGAGAAAATGGAAATGCTAATATAAGAATGAGAATATTCTTCGGTTTTTAAGAGGGAGTATAGGTCTTATAAGAAAATGTTTATAGGGGTTTCACAAAATTTTAGGTCTTAGACCATAAATTTTTGTGACAAGGAATAATTTTTCTAGGAAAAAGGTATTCTTATTGAAAAATTTTAACTCTAAACTTTCGATTTAATAAATAAAGCATTGTAAAAAAAATCATCAAACCTCCTTTGTAGATGGCTATGTATCCTTTTTGTTCCTTGGAATTGTTGATGACATTGTTGACTTTTGATAGGTCCCTCTTTGATGAAAATTTGAATCTGATTGTAGGTCTACCATGAATTAAGGCCATCAATAACTTAGGTCCCTCTGAAAGTAGTGTTATGAGGAAGTTTTTTAGGTACCTCTAAAGCTGATTTGGGCTTATTATATTGCTTCTTTGATGAAGATGAAGTATGGCAGATTTTAGGTCCCTTCAATAAGAATAAATTCGAGCTAATTATGCTTCTGTCAAGTCCCTCTGTGGCTAATAAAATAGAGCTATTTATATTGATGTCGGGTACCTATGTGATTTGAATATTGTCCTTAGTTTTTTATTCTTTCTCTTGAGTGTCTTCCTTTGTTGATGGAGTTGTTAATTTTATTCCTTCAATTTGTTCAATTTCTTCTCTAAGATGCTCAATTTCTTTGATCAAGGCCAAATTTTGCTCGGATAGGACTTTGTTTTTCTCCTTGAAATTTTGTGCATGTGCCCTATGATATCGTTAAAAGTGGTGATCTCATTGAGGATGGAGGATAGTGACTGATGATATTTTTGTGTTTGATGAATGTTGATGCTTGTTTCTTTTGAAGATTTGAAAGGAATTATAATTTTTTATTAAGGAATCTAGAGCTATAGTACAACAAGATTAGGTTTCTTGGATATATACAAATCCTAAAATATTTTCAAATGAAGATATATACAAGAGTTTCAAATTAATTTTTTCAAGTATTTTCCTTGGATTCTTCTAATCATCATTAGAAATACTTACAAATTTTGAGACAAAATTATTAGATGGATATTTTATTTGGAATTTTCACTGGCCAATTGCTTGGTTTGTTGATGAAAATTTAAGTTTAGGATGTGCTACGAATTGGATTTCACAATTAAACTTTTTATTTTTTTTCTTTTTTCACACACACACACACACACACACACACACACACACACACATATATATTTTAAATTTAAATTTAAATTTTATTGGAAAAGTAAAATTGTAGATGTAAGAGTGATATAAGTATTGTTGTCGACACCCAAAACCTGCATCTTCGCTTGCTGAAATATTAAGGAAATAAAATCATCTTAGCTGACTAGTTTATTGTAGAGATTCAATCTATGGCCATTAACCAAAAACAAAAATATTTCCTCATCAATCGTCTTAATCTTGAATATCCATTATCTAATACTTCCTTTACTTCATAGGGGCCTAGTCAATGAGTGGTAAATTTTCCCTTGAAAAATTTGAATTTGAAATCAAAGAGAAATCCAAATCACTAACTTTGAACTCCTTTTCCTTAATAAATTTATCATGACATATTAACCTAAGTTGTTGTTGGATGATGATGCTATGCTGAAGTGCTTCTTATTTGGTTTCATCAAGTTGATTTAATTGCATAATTCTTTCTTTTTGATCTTTAAACAAGTCTAAATCTAATTCTGCCATTAATATGATTGTTTGGACTTGGAATTCAATGGGAATAATAATTTTTTTTTACCAAACACTAGTTCATAAGGGGTAAAACTGGTAGCACTTTTCCAAGTGGTTCTATATGCCCACAAAGCTTCTGAAATCTTGTATTCCCAATCCTTCCTATACAGTTGGGTTGTCTTGGTCATGATTGCTTCTAGAGTCTTATTATTTGATTCAACTTTTCCATTAACTTGTAGGTGATAAGGAATGGATTTTCTATGCTTGATCTTGTATTTTTCCACTAATTCTTGAACTGGACTAACTTGGAGGTAAAATGTGATCCTTAGTTAGTAACAACCTCTCTAGGTATTCCAAATTTGACAAAAATATATTTAAAGAGAAAATTGATCACTAATTGTTTAGAAGCTTTCGATAATGCCTTAGCTTCTGCCCATTTGGTAAAATAATAAGTACATACCAATATGTAGCTATTTCCTTTTGAATTAGGGTTAACTGGTCCAAAAAAATATAGAGATCATTTTTTAGATGGCTCTAAAATAAGTTTTGGTTGTAAGGGAATTTCATTATCTACTGTTGGTCTTCCCATTCTTTGAAAACTATTACAACTTTGAACATACTGTCTTGTATCTTTAAACAAGGATGGACAAAAATAGCCTTGATTAAGGATCTTATAAGATGTTCTTTTGTTTGAAAAATTCTCACCACAAGGTTCATCATGACAAGATTTATGAGTATCAAACATTTCATCTTCTCCAATACATCATCTAATAACAAAATTGGATCCTCTCTAGAAAACATTTCCATTAATACAACTATATCTTTCACTTTGATTGATTATTTTCTTTTACTCCTTAGAAGTAAAATGAGGAAATAATTTTCCAGAAGACAAATACTTTGCCAGATTGGAAAAAGACAGTGTTTTAATTGATATAGCAAATAAGTTTTCTTATGGAAAATCATAAAATAATGGAATAGTCTCACAAGGGTTGTTTAAGCAGGATAGAAAGTCTTCTACATAATTTTCCCTTTAAGTACGATTCAATAATAGTAATGTTTAATTTCTTCAATAGCAATAACCATCATGTAATTCTACCATTAGTAATATGTTTATTCATTAAATATTTAATAGCAAAGTAGTTGGTGTGGATAAATACTTTGTAACATGCGTTATAGTGTCAAAAATTATTTATTGGATGCACAACTGCTAACATTCCTTTCTTAGTAATATTATAATTTAATTTAGTTAGGGTTAAGTTTATATTAATAAAGTAAATAACATAGGTCTTAAGATTTACTTTTTGACCTAAGAGTTCCCCTACTATAGTATTAGATACATCAACGAAAATATGGAATGGTAATGTAACAAACCTTTTTGCCACCCCTGATGTAAATATTATTGTATGAATTACTTATGTAATTAATGTAAAATATAAATGATGGCTAGAGTAAGAGAACATAGTTACCGATCAAAAGAAAACTTTACCAATTACCCGTTTTTTTGAGGTAGCAAAAAAATCATCTGATTTTGAAAAGTGTTGATTCATAATACACCTTTTTTTTGGAGCATTTTTTTGACACTATAAATTTTCTAATGTAAACAATGTAAACTTTGAAACAGGAATAGAAACAAGTACCCAATTTTTTGAGATAACAAAAAATCAACTGATTTTGAAAAATATTTATTTAGTATACTCTTAATTTTTTTTTTAACATATTTTTGAAATTTTAAATTTTCTTATGTATTAAATGCTAATAATTATTTTCTAAATTTAACAAATTTTGAAGACCTGTCTTCTTCTTCTTCCCTGGCACATTTTTTAAAGTGTTTTTCAAGTTTTGATTTTTTTGTTTTTGTTTTGATTTTTTTTTTGCAGTGAGATCTTTGATTTTTTTTAGTGTTAAAAAAAATGTCAAAAATTTAAAGTTTCAATTTTCTATATAATTCTATATTGTTAAATAATATTTCATTGCACATGAAATAATTGTCACTAAAAAAGAAATATTTTTTAACAATTTACATAAAAATACACATTTTGAAGATAGATATAATAGAAGAATACACATTTTGAGACTTTTTTGCTAAAAGTGACATGCAAAATAAACCATTTTTATAAGAAAAAAATTAACAAAAATAAGTATAAAAAATAGCAATTTTTATGAATTTTATGTCAAAAATGAATAATAATCAGAGTTTTTTTCAAAACTTAAATGATTCACATAAAAATGAATTGAAGATCGCATAATACAAATATTAAACATATAATAACAATAACTAAATACTTATTATTCTCATAAAATGCCAAAGTCAATTGAAATTTAATCAATAATATCATGTAACCCAAACTCTTCATCTTCAATAGTTTCATTATTGTATTCTTCAACAACATTTTCATTATTGGCTTTAGTTTGGTCATTTTCCTCTTCTGATGGTTTTCGATGTCCGCATATCTCCCAAAATATGCCTTTCCAATCATTCCATCTAATGGTGGTTGAGGTTCCTTTGCTTTTTTTGCCACACGGGGTTCATTAAAACCCCCTTTCCTCAAACCAACTTCTTGCATTTCATCTAGAAGAAATTGAAGATCATTAATTCCTTGCTGAATAAATTTGCATTGTATTGAGTCTTTCTCAATGGAAATGCGTTTTCTTTCTTTTTGTAAGAAACATGTTAGTGTTGTACCTAATCATTAAGTATAAAAGAAATAATTAAGTAAATTAGTATAAAAACATAAAAATTAAAAAAGAAAATATTGAAATTCATTTTTATATAATAAAACTTATCTGAGCCTGAAAATAAATCCAAAACCCAATCTCCTTCATTTGAACATACATCTAAAAGATATTTAATCAATGATTGTGGTTTTTGATATATGTTAACTATCTCTCCTATTATTTGTTTATCTTCATATGTTAGTTTTTTTACAACAACATCATGAACCAGTACTTGGATATGACACTTTCCATCTGCTTGATTGAAAAACATAGGCTTATAACTATCATCTTTTGTCCAACTTTCAACATGAATGAACTCACAATCACTTATAATTGGTTGATCTCCACAACCAATAATATTTTACTTTTTCCTATAACATGGAATAGTAAAAGTTCAATTAACTTGTACATAAATGATTTTTTTAACATTAATCAAATGCACAATTTCCACATCTTACCATTTAAGTTGCGTCCTTGACTTTGCTTTTCCCTTAAAGCTTGTTATTAACATTGAAAATTGTGTGTCTGAATGAAATGTCACAAATCTCCAAAATGATGATGTTGTGACTTCTAAAAATATTACAAACACTTTACTAAAAGCTTGATAAGTATAAGGGTCACTATCATATTCAACGTTTGGGATATTGAAACCATGAGGAATATCTACAATAACTAGGGATTAATCCCTTATGTATGAGTTTGGTAATGTTTTCACAATCACCTGGTATTATTTGATATTGGATAGTGTGGAGCCCATTCCAAATGAAATGAATAAGACCGTGAACAAGTTCAACATTGCTAGGACATTGTTTTATCATCCTTTCCATTTTAATTTTTTCAATAAAACTTCTGAAACTATCTGATGCTCCATTTGTATCCTTCTTCATCTTTAATGAAATAAACAAATATATGTATAAGTTATAAAATAGAAATAATATACATATGAATAGAAATGAATGTATAATCAACATACCTTTTTAATTGCAATATAAAAATCTTTTAGCACTAATGTAGAACTTGAATCTAGTAGTTGCGTACAAGATCATCCCAACTATCTTCAGTCAACAATTTAACCATTTTTTCTTGTATTCTCATATAGACCTTGTGATTGAATAATTAAAGTAAAAATGTTAATATAGTGATATGTATAAAAAAATACTACCAACAACAATATATTATATTTAATAGAAACTTATAATCCAGAAATAAGTAAAATAACAAACTTAATTTAGAAATTCCTTAGAAATTTCGTCCAATGAAAATTCTCCTGAATTTACACGAGATAATATTATTTTGACAAGTTTTTCATCCTTCACTCCTTTCATTGCTCTCTAAGGTGTTATTGTCATATCTTCTAGAAGAAGCTTAATTTCATGGGGTCAAATCGCGAAGTTGGGAAACAATTTTTGGCGGATGGTTAGAATTTGGGAGAAAATTTTAATTTCTCGGCCGAGAAAAAAGTCAACTAAATTTCTCGGCCAAGAGTTTTCAAAATTATCATCCGAGAAATTTTAAATATTTCGGACGAGAGTTTGGTCGGGTTTAACATGAGTTAAAATTCTCTCGGACGAGAGTTTCACATTTTCTCGTTCGAGAGTTGTGGTCACAAAACTCTCGGACAAACTCTCGGATGGGAGTTGGAGAAACTCTCAGACGAGAGTTGAAAAAACTCTCGTCCGAGAGTTTTCCAACTCTCGTTCGAGAGTTTTTCCAATTCTCTAATCTGCATGCAGATATTTCAGCCCCCCAAACGAATGAAAGGTCGACCTCGACCGTCGATTAAGGTGGCATGTGTGGAACAACAATAGGACGGCAGTGAAAAAATAGGCGCAATCATGATAAAGTCAATCAAATTAAGTAATTACTAAAATCGATGCGTAAGATAAATCGGTAATAATGAGGGAATCACATTGTAATAATTCAAGTATGAGGTGAAGGGATAGCAAAAGATTAATGTAATTGCGCTATTTACCACATTAAAGTAATATGAATGATTTATAATATTTTTCATGTGTGATGGTTCGGGGATAGAACTTAAGGAATTTTATGCATTTTGTTTGATATTCAATAAAAATTATAGGAAAGAGGGTTAAATAACTATTGATTTGTATAAGTATGACTTCAATACCATTAACAGAGCTCTGCTGCCCACAGCTGTCCATAACCTTGACAGAGTTGTTTTGTAATCGATGGAACCATTGTCCTTCATACATACTTGAGGAAGTGCTTTATTTTTTCTTTCTATTTTTGTATTGAAAACTTAAAACAATCGTTCAAAACAATCGTGCTTTAAATACAAACTTAAAAAAATCGTTCGAAAAGTGTTGTTCCTTTAAAAGGAACAGCAAAGATAATCTGTGAAACTACTGTTCCTTTCAAAAGGAACAACAAGGAAATGCTCTGCGGACATGCTGTTCCGTTTGAAAGGAACAGCAAAAACACTGCGCGAAACTACTGTTCCATTCGAAAGGAACGACAGAAAAATATCCTACGAAGGTGCTGTTCCTTTGGAAAGGAACAGCAAAAACACTCTGCGAAACTGTTGTTCCTTTCAAAAGGAACAACAGAAGTGTTGTTCTGTTAGAAAGGAACAACAATGCGAAAAAAACACAGAATTTTTATTATTTTTCATTTTTAAAGAAACTAAATTCAAACGAAATAAAGAAGTATTAACAAGGAAACAAATTTCAAAAACAGAAACCAAAAATAGAAAAAAAAAGAATGCATTATGTACAAAAATTTAAAAAAGAAATTTATCAAACTGGAACAGGAGAGGGATTCTCCCCTTCAGCAAGAATTTCAATGGTGGAGTCTTACCTTAAATGCTGGCAAAAGGATTCACGGGTAAGAGACTTACGATATAATCGAAATTGATGGCCATTAACCTTAAAGGAATGCCCATATCCGTCAATGGTGACTAGTGTGAGAGTGCCGTTATCATGCACTTTCTGAATTTCGTAGTGTCCAAGCCACCTAGTCTGGAGTTTTCCAGGGAAATCCTGAAACCAAGAATCGTATAGAAGTGCCCAATATCCTTCATGGAAGATCCTTTGTTTAATGTGGGCGTCATGCCATTTTGTTCTCTGTTGTTGGATTAATGCGGTGTGCTGAAGAGCAGAGAGTCTGATTTCATCCAATTCATTCAGTTGCTGCAGTCTTTTTGCCTGGGCTTCATCTAAATTCAGACCTATCGTTTGAGCTGTTCGTAATGTTTGAATTTTAAATTCGTTAGGAAAGATGGGTTCTTTTACAAATACCAACTGGTATGGCGAATGTCCTGTGGTAGGTCTCCATGTCGTTCGGTACGCCCACAATGCCTCTGGTAGTCTATAGGCCCAATCTCGCCTATGTGAAGTAACCGTTTTTGTCAGTATAGATTCGATTACCTTATTCATGTTTTCGACTTGGTCGTTGGCCTGTGGGTGGTAGGGAGTTGTAATTTTATGTTGAATATGGTAATTCTGTAATGTTTCAGCCAATTTGTTACCTATAAATTGTGGTCCCCCATCTGTGATTATGTCTCGTGGGAGGCCATACCACACGAAAATTTGGAAAAGAAAATGTATCACAGAATCCTCTGTAGCTTTTGAAAGAGGCTCTTCTTCAACCCATTTAGTAACGTATTCAGTAGCAACTAGGATATATGTTTTCTGGTTCGATGGAGGGCTAATAGGACCAACGAAGTCAAGGGCCCAACGTTCTAAGGGTTTAATCACTAGTTGAGGGTTCAAGGGCATTTCATCAGACTGCCCAGGTCGACCAGCCCTTTGACAGCTATCACAGGCCTGCACAAATTGTTTTGCATCTCTAAAGATATTAGGCCAATAATAGTCAGTCCGTAGGACTTTATGGGCAGTTGTACGATCTGCAAAGTGTCCGCCACACTGTCCGTCATGGTACGCTTTCAAAATATCATATACCTCATTGTCCCTAACACATCTTCTTATTTGCATATCTGCACCTGTATGAAATAAGTAACCTCCTATCCATGAAAAACGGGTGCTACGATGTATTATTTGCTTTCGTTCATTAAGGGATAGATGTTTGGGTAATTTACCTATTGCCAAATAGTTCGCTATATCAGCATACCATGGTGTTCTGGTGGTAACAACAAAGAGATGCTCATCCGGGAAGTGATCTTCAACTGGTTCTACATCTGTTGGCTTTGGCATCCTGGACAGAAAGTCAGCTACAGGGTTCTCTTTTCCCGGTCGATCCTTGATCGTGATATCAAATTCCTACAGTAAAATCAGCCATCTAGTTACTCTCCCATTCGTAACAGGTTTATTTGCTAAAAACTTAATGGCAGAGTGATCTGTGTAAAGCACTACAGGATACCCAGTTATGTAATGCCTAAATTTATTTATAGCGTGAACTACAACCAAAAATTCTTTCTCAGTCACAGTATAGTTTAATTCGACAGGGGTCAGATTTTTGCTAATGTAGTAAATTGCATATGGCTTTTTGTCTTCCTCCTACCCAATTACTACTCCAATTGCTGTGTCTGAGGCGTCAAATGAAATCTGGAATGGTAAATTCCAATTTGGGCCCCTCAGCACAGGGGTTGTTGCAACGAGCTTCTTCAAATCATTAAAAGCATTGTCACATTTGTCTGTCCAAACAAAATCAATATTTCCAGTCAGCGCATATAAAGGTGCAGCTATTCGAGAATAATTCTCTATAAATCTTCTATAATAACCAAAAAATCCAAGAAAGCTACATACCTCTGTCTGTGTAGTAGGTGTAGGAATTAACAAGAGTATTTGAATTTTAGCTGGATCTACTTGAATTCCTTCTGCTGAAATATAATGGCCTAAGATAACTCCTTCAGTCATCATCATAAGACATTTTTCATTGCTTAAACAAAGCCTAGTGTCTATACATCTTTGCAATACTTTTTCTATATTTTGCAATGCAGGTTCAAAATCATCCCCATAAGGAGTGAAATCATCCATATATACTTCGAGACCTTCATTTATTAAGTCTGCAAAGATGCTGAGAATTTCCCTTTGAAATGTAGTAGGAGCGTTGCATAGGCCAAAAGGTAAGACTCGGTAGGCAAATGTACCCCATGGGCAGGTGAAAGTAGTCTTGTCCTGGTCTTTAGGGGCAATTTGAATTTGGTTGTATCCATTGAAGCCATCTAGAAATGAAAAGAACTTCTTTCTTGCCAATGTGTCTAATCCCTGGTCAATGAAAGGAAGAGGAAAGTGGTCTTTTTGTGTTGCTTTATTGAGTTCACGGTAATCTACACATATCCTCCACTTTCCATTCTTTTTAGGTACCACCACTAATGGGGAGACCCACTTGCTATCAGATATTGGATAGATAAATTTGACATCCAATAATTTTTGTAATTCATCTTTCATAGCATCCTTAAGGTGAGGATTCGGTCTCCTTTGAGGTTGACGAATGGGTCTTGCGTCTTTTTCAGTGTAAATGTGGTGAGTACATAATTGTGGGTCAATTCCTTTCATATCGGGGCAATCCCATGCAAAGGCTGCTTTGTATTTTCATAATAATTGGACCAATTTCTCTTCTTGTTCAGCACTGAGATTCTTGTTAATGTTCAAGGTTTTTCCTGGTTCAATTTCTACAACCTTAGTATTATTCACAGAGGTAGTAGGTATTGCTTGATCATGGATGTCTTTAAAAGGATCTTCTTCTTCTTTATTGTCGAATGCTACCTCAATCATGTGACATTGCAAGTGAGATGCAGTTTGTGATTTATTAATGAAATTACTAATGACATCATCCTCTATTTGATCTTTAAAATCCAAAGCTTCTTCTATCGTTAGAGGTGACCTCATGCTTTCCACAAAATATGATGGTTCGAACTTCCTAAACTGTGGGGGCGCCCATGAGCATTGTATCATCTATGAATTGTTGATGCGTTACTGTGGGTCCTTGCTGTACTGATTTGATGCCTTTGAGTTGATTCTGCTATTTTGCCTTGGCTAAGGATCTTCCTAGCCCTTCTGCCATAATGACAAAGAGAAAAGGAGACAGGGGATCTCCTTGCGTTATACCTCTGGATGGAATGAAGGGTTGAAGGGGTCCTCCATTCAGTAGCATTGAAAAGAAAGCACCTGAGACCAGTTCCATTATCCAATTTGTCCATTGCTGACTAAATCCAAAAGCCTAGAGGATTTCTCTCATATAGTGCCAGCTGATTTTATCAAAGGCATTTGAAAGGTCAAGTTGGATAAGCATACCTGGAGTCCTTTTTGTTTTGAGAGAATGCAACACTTCCTGAGTGAGGATTATGCTGTCAGTGATCTTTCTACCTTCAACGTAGCCAGTTTGTTCCTGAGAAATGATTGAGGGGAGGATAGATTTAAGTCTGCTAGCCATCAGTTTGGAAAGGATTTTGTAAAGGACATTACAAAGGGCTATGGGACGAAACTTGTCGGGGGAGTCAGCCTGGTCTGATTTGGGAATTAAGGTGAGGAATGTGGCATTGATGGCAGGCAAAAATTTCTTGGTTCTGTGAAAGTTCCTTACTAGTTTGAGAAGGTCAGCCTTAATAATGGGCCAGCAAGCTTTAAAGAATTCGATTGTAAAGCTGTCTGGTCTGGGAGCCTTGTTCGAGGCCATGTTGAAGATTGTTTCTTTAATCTCCCGCTCAGTGAATTCTCTTAGAAGGAGGGAGTTTTTCTCCTCTGTAACTAAGTTGGGAATGGCAACGATAATTTCATTGATGGCTTGGGTTCTATCTTGAATGGGATCGCTGAGAAGAGAAGTGAAAAAAGAGTTGAGTTCAGATCCTATATGCTCCATTTTATAAACTTGATCACCATCAACTTTTTTGAGGGAGAGGATGCGATTATGTGCTCTATGCTGGATGGTTGAATTATGGAAGAAACTAGTGTTGCGTTCTCCCTGTTTTAACCATTGCACCCTCGACTTCTGCCTCCATAGCAGCTCTTCTTGTTTTAATCGTTCTTCCCATTGCCTTTGTAGATTTGATTCTTGAGCTATTCTTTCATCATTGGGCCCTTCTTTGATCAAAGATTGCTGGAGGTTCGCCATTTTTTCCTCGAGTTCTTTTTTCGCTTGAAATATGTCGCCAAAGGTGTTTTTGTTCCAGCGTTTGAGGTTGATTTTTATTGTTTTGAGCTTCTGCTGGAATATGTACATGATATTGTCGCTCCTTATGGTGGCTTGAGTCCACCAACGTTGTATGTTTTGCATGAATGATGGGTTCTCTATCCAGAAGGCTTCAAATCTAAATTTTCTGTTGTGGGGCTTATCCAAATTGGTGAAGTGAATCTACACTGGCCAGTGATCAGATCCTCTGATAGGCAGAATTCTGGCCTCCATGTCGATATTTTGCAGCAGAATGGATTGCAACATGAGGAACCTATCGAGCCTTGATGCTATCTGTCTGTTTCCTCCTTGCTTATTATTCCAGGTATGTAGACCATTGACTGTGGAGATGTCAATGAGTTTGGATTCAACAATAAAGGTGTTGAATGCTTCCGAGTCCTTATCCAATCTTCATAAGCCTCCCTTTTTTCCTGCTAGATTGGTGATCATGTTGTAGTCTCCGCCTAAAATCCAGTGGTTTTCCCCATGGTGTTGTCTGACTTCGTCCAGGTCTAGCAGCATCTTCAGCTTTTCCTAGATTCGTTGGGGTCCATACATGTTGGTGATGCAGATCGATTGCCCTGAGTCTGGCATGTTGAAAATGATCGATAACGAGTGCTTGGTGGACAGAGCATTCTGCAAGAATAATTTTCTTTTGTTCCAGAACGTGAGTAACCCTCCTGCTTGCCCGATAGCATCTATGCTTATGCAGTGATGACTGTTGGAAACAAGTTTTTTGAGTGTCTCTGTGCCTTTGGGAGAGCATTTTGATTCTTGAAGAAGTATGATGTCTGGGTGTAGCGAGAATAAACGGTTTTTCAAGATCCTTCTTTTGGTGGTGCCGTTGAGCCCCTTGATGTTCCAAGTTGTGATTTTCATTGAGCTACTTTTGGAGCAGATAGGACCAAGGCCCTGATTTTTCCTTCATTGATTAGGCGTTTGCCTGGTTCTTGTATTTGGTGTCTTGTGGATTTGCGCCCTCTTTTTCTTCCTGGTCCTTGTGGCTTGTATTGATCCAAATCTAGGTTGGCTTGAATGCCCGTTTGGCTGTTATTTCCCCATTGCCTTTTGGCTGCATTTTGGTTGATGTATTCCAGCTGCAGGTATGCCATTTCTATCTTCTCCAAGTGTTCTTGGGGAATAGCATCGACTCCCAGTTTGAACCATTGCTCATTAACCTTTTAAAGATCTAGATTGCCTAAAATCTCCTCCAGAGGATTGTTTGAAGTGGTTGAGGATGGTTGCTCTGTTTTCATTTCTGTGCATTGAGGGGTTTGTAGTGAGGTGTGGCTGGTATTAATCTGAATGGGAGAGGATTCTGGTTTGTGTTGCGGTGCCTGGGCGTGGATTGAATCCGAGGTTGTGCTCGGGGTGTTGGTTGTAATCAAAGATTGACTTAATAATGACAGATCTTGATCAGTGGGGGCCTGGGAGACTATAGGGTGCTCCAATGAGTCAAGATTGCTCAGAACTTCAAAGTTTTTTTGCTGGGTCAAGGCAGTATCGGTGGGGGTTATATTGGTGGAGGGTTTCAGAGGCTTTTTTCCTTTCTCCCCTTTGTTCTTTCTTGAGATGGAGGTGAAACCAGGTGTCGACAGGCTTGCACAATGGAATACATTTCTTTGTCATAGGGTGATGAACTTGGTCTGATGTGACCTTTCTGCAACAGCTCCTGAATCTGCCTCTTGATTTCATCATTCTCCAGAACAGAGCACCGATAGATCGGTCCATTGGGTAGCGGCGCACCTGGGGTCAGATCAATCGGGTGCTTGACCTGACAGTGCAGAGGAACCCCTATGGGTGAGGTGAAGATGTCCCCGTACTCCTCCACAACCTTATCCATTTGTTGTTTTCGTGCAGAGGAGCCCTGTCTAGAGGTCGTGGAATTATCTTAAAGCTATTCTTGAAGTGTTTGGATTTGATTTAAGATGGATCTATTGGATAATGCCTTTTATTTGTTCTCCTAATTACTTTATTCTTCTTAACGGAGTTCCTTCAACCCCCTTTAATGCTACCTGGGGTTTAAGACAAGGGGATCCACTTTCCCCCTTCCTTTTCATTATTGCAGCAGAAGACCTTGGTCGACATATTAAAAGTAAGATCCAAGGAGGTCAACTTAAAGGCCTTAATCTGTGGGGGGCAGGTTTAAAACTTTCGCACCAACAGTTTGTAGATGAAATTATGCTCTTCTGTCAAGCCACTCTAAAAGAATCTAAGGAAATTCTAGATCCATTCTTAAAGATTTCATGGAAGCCTCTGGAACTCTTATCAATAATGACAAATAAAATGTGTTTATATTTAATACTAATATTCTCTCCCAAATATTCCTATTGCTTACCTTGGGATTCAACATCGGATCCTTTCCTATGAAATATTTAGGAATCCCTCTCAATCTAAATTCTCTTCGGGTCTCTGGGTGGCAATATCTCATTAATCGCATATAAGCTCGACTTCAAAATTGGGCATTTCAGGTGCTTAATGCTTTGAGTCGAGTTGTTATGTTAAGAATAGTCTTACAATCCATTCCCATCTATCAACTCTCTGGATTGGAAACGCCTAAAATCTATTGTAATGATATGGCTAAGACGTTTAAAAACATCCTATGGCAAGGATCTCAACAAGCCTGTAAATGGGTTCTCCTTTCATGGGATAAGCTTACGAAAATAAAAAGGATCGGAGGCTTCGGGTTAAGAGATCCATATTTTCTAAATCAAGTTATGGGAGCTAAGCTCTGGTAAATATGGATACAATGGGGTAGATATTTGTGGAAAATAATCTCAGAACAGAAGAATGAAATTTCCTTAACTATTGTAAGGAAATTAAAAGTTCAAATGACCCCTAAAGGATCCATTATTTGAAACTTGATAGCACTAAATAGATATCTCATCCGAGAACACAATTTTTGGGAAATTAGAGGAGCGACATTGCCCAGTTTTGGGAGGAATCATGACAACAACAGGAGAAAATATTCAGTGAAATTGATTTAGGGGAGATTTTCCTATTCACTAACAGGCCGAATACTAAGACAATAGCACAATTTTTGGATGAAGGGACAGAGCTTTAATGGAGAAAATGGAAGCTAAAAGACCAGTGGAAGAATGCTCCAGAAACTTGTCAATGGGAAAACTATGTGAAAGAGCTTAAATCTAGAAAACTAGCAATAGAAACACGAGAGGATATACTCATATGGGGGTATTGCATGAAAGGCATGTTCACAATACAAGAAGGCCATTACATAAAATCAAATAACATTCATAATGTAGTTGTACCACTTTGGAAAAAAAATATGGTCGAAAAAACAATGGCCGAAAATTGAATACTTTTTGTGGCTACTTAGTCATGGAAAGATTCTTACCTAGGATCAGCTGCAAAAGAAAGGAATGCATGGCCGACTGACATATACTATGTGTAATAAGAATGTAGAAACATTGGAACACCTATTGAATAACTTCTTTGTCACTGAGACCTTGTGGAAAAAACTTTCGTCCCTCTTTCAATAAACAGATAGGGACAACAAGAGCCTCAGGCATACAATTTAAGTCTGGAGAAAAGGAGGGTATAAAAGCCTTGTTCTTAACATAGTGTGGGGACTCTTTATGGGATTTCTCATATGGGTTTCCTGGAAAGAAAGAAATTGGAGAACATTCAGAGATGAGTATCGACAAATTGAAGAGATATGGAAAGTGGTTCTTGAGAATATCAGAGAAACTGTCCTCACCGAGAAATGGCATGAAGATGACTAGAAAGCTAATGGGCGTGAGGATAGGATTTTAGCTATGCTTAACTTGAAAACCCAAATGCTCGCCCCAGCCTCATGGAAACAAAAACCTTTGGAAAGACATTCGCACGATCCCAAGATTCCTTTAGGAAGCTTGGAATCTCCACCTGATTACACCATAAGAATCCAAAGCCCATAATGCCTCCACATGAAATCAGGTAGGAATCCAAAGTGCACTACACTTCCACCTAATAAATTTCATGGGAATCCAAAGTCCACCCAAAGGATCTCCACCTTGAAAACCAAGAGAAGTTTCAGAGTAACCAACATCTCCACTTGTTTAGGAATCAACAAATCACCCTACCTTATTAACGTGGTTGTTTTTACTTTTTGCAATGTTTCCAGACTAGTTGCGAGTGTGCACTAACAATGCTTCCACACACTCTTAATGCATAGTTGTCATCACTACGATGTGATTATTACGTCATTGACTTCCCTTTTCTACGAATAATGCTTGAATGCATCAATCATTGAATGACTCCCCTTGAGAGAGTGTGTGCTCTCATCTCCCAACTGTGTTGACTAGCGTCTACCATTCCACATGACCGGATTTTCCTTTATTTCTCTATTCCCATACAACATCGTCAATTCTTATTACAATGTGGAAATGATGTGGGTGACCGACTTTTCCTTTATTTCTCTATTTCCCATACATCATCATCAATTATGAGTACAATGTGAAAAGGACTTGGGTGGGAATAATTGCAACATTCAATACTTTCCCTACTTCCCCAAGCCATTCTATACTTTCCCTACTTGCCCAAGCCATTCTGAAGGAGCTTCCTCCTAGAGCTATAAATATCTGTCCTTTCTCACAATCTAGTCATTTCATTTTATCACATTCAATTGCAATTACCTATGAAAATATTTAGATGAGGGAGCAACTAAAAAGTGTTCACACATCCATAAAATATTTTAATATTTAGGATTAAATAATATTAACAAATATTTAAAAATATTTTAATGCAAAAAAATAGCAAAAAGCATTTTAATATCTAAAATGTAGTGCATAAATAAAATACATTAATATACATATTATGCATTTTATTTTAATGTTAAATATATATTATTTCCAAAATAAATTATATATGTACTAAATGAATTTGATGCTCAATTTATAACTTGCAATACACA
Source organism: Pinus albicaulis (assembly GCA_034641835.2). Lineage (NCBI taxonomy): Eukaryota > Viridiplantae > Streptophyta > Pinopsida > Pinales > Pinaceae > Pinus > Pinus albicaulis. The sequence goes on along the minus strand of CM076580.1, from coordinate 629,868,806 downwards.
CAAATGCATGTATATGAATTTGAACACACAAATACATGTATATGAAGTCAACCGTCAAAAGAATGCAAATCCCATAAACTAGAGGTTAACCTAATTCAGAAAATGAGCAACGAGAATAAGTGAGGTTGATGTTCTTAGAAAGAGGCCCATCCCTTTCCGTGCAAGATCTACACAATCCCGTAGGAATAGAAAATCCAATATCAATCTAACCGGTGACCCTTGAGTTTATCGATTCCTCCAAAAATATGTTGATGCCACTAGTTAAATATGAAGCCTTCTTAATGAAAGAGAAAGTTGAGCTTGTTGTAGTCGTGATTTATACAATCACAATGGAATCGACCATCAAATTTCTTCATAACTGACCACCGCTCGCTTTTACAAATCCCCAAAGAGAATTATGCTGCCTTTTTATTTTATATTACCGTAGGAGAATATCAAGATTGAGCAATCAATTTGAGGACTTTCACAAAGAAACAAGGCATATTGTAAGGCCCCAAAACTTCATGGGCGCGTTCGGTGGGACGGGCACGCCATTTAGGCATTTGGATGAGTTCGGGCGCCATGCGACGCAACGGGCGGTACGTCGCACCGTTGGAGAGGCACGAGCGTGCACGTAGCGAGGCGAGTAACGAGGGCGAGTTGGAGGAGAAGCGCGTCGAGTTAAACCAACACGGCGTTGGCAAGACGTTTATACCACAACGGGCGCCCCTTGGGCGAGCGAGCCGACGGGCAAGTTGGTGGGTTGGCCAGCGCGTTGGGCACGACCGACGCCACACTTCATGGGCGAGCAACCAAACGTGGGGATCGGCTCGGGTCGGCCGAGCGCCCCACACCCCACGACGCGACGTTTCGTGGGCGGATGAATAAACAGGCGGGTCAGCTCATGGCAAACGAGCGACCACACTTCACTTGGACGTGCGTATATATATGATGGCATGATGGAGAGTGGAGGCATCAAGCGAAAAGCGAAGATCAATCAATGAACAACATCAAGGGAGTTGCACCACGAGTTGCTAACAACTCGTTGGTGGAAGAAACAGCGAAGGCATGACAGCGAACGGGTGTTGGTCGAGTCGGGTCGAGCTCATGAATTTCGCACCACAGGCCACACTGCAGTTCTGGTCGGGTCGGGTCGGGCGCAGCTGCACAACGGTCGGGTCGAGTCGGGTCAGTTCTGGGCGTCGAGTAACGGCAGGGGCCCAACACTAAAAACGCGATTTCAGGAGCATCGGGTATCGGATTGAGATGCCGTAAATTGCAGAAGGTGCGTATTTCCGAAAAGAATCCAACCATATGGGTGAGGGATGGATTGGATGCATGGTTAGCTCAGAAAACGCTCTGCACTGATTTGGATCAACGACTGAGTGACCCGAGTGACCAGCACTTGGGCAGTTTTTGGGCAACACTTCCGAAGGTGAACTTGATGATTGTAAATGGTTGTAAAAGTATGTTGTAAGCTATTTTGATGATTGGTAAGCCTTAGAGCTTGACCAAAAGGAAAATAGCCTTGCCAAGGAGGAAAAGTGGTTTTTGCTGGATTGGACATTGTAATAATATTTTTATGAAACATAATATCTGGGAGGACTCATTTTAAAAGGGAGTTGCCCCTCCCTTGTATGTATTGGCGTACTTGTGGATTGATATTGATGTTTATGTTTTATTCTGCACATTGAAAGAACATTTGTAATATAACTAACGAATGTTTCTATAGGCGTAGTCTGGGTACTTGATTATTTAGAAAAAGAAAAAGTACGACAGTGCCACACCTGCCTACAAGACGTGGTTGGAAGACACCTGTGGTGTAGGGGTGTGACAGTTGGTATCAGAGCTACCTGAACGGATGGAAGTCTGATAACACAACTGTTGTTGCACATCAGTTGGTATCGGAGCTGGACATAGTTGCAGGGTTGCAGATGCTGTTGAAGCTGACTTATATATTTGGGGTTTCTCTTGAGACCTTAGCTGAAGCAAGGCGTTTGCCAGGGCTAAAGCTAGAAAAGGAGACATGCCGAGTTGGGAAGAATTCAAAGAGAAGACTTGTGAAGCATTGCAATGGATAAATCAGGTGAACAAAGAAATCCAAAGGATTCAGAACAAACTTGGAGTCTTGGAAAGAAAATTGGTGGAAATTTGGAAGAAGGCTAAGAAGATTCATGAAGAGGTTAATGAGGCTAAGATTGCTCTTATGACCTTGTGCAAGAAGGGGATCTCTGACTCAAACCGAGATGATTTTGAAAGACTTCGAGACAAGATGGACCAGTTTGATGGATGGATGGCTTTATGCTATGAGCTACAAACTCACCGAGATGAGCTTGTTAGAATTGAAGAGAAGAACCGTAAGAAGAGATTAAAACCTTCTATGGGAAAACCGAAGCAGAATGTTATAGATGTTGTTTTGGTAAAGGAAGAACTTTTGCAACAAGTTGAACCTAAACCAAAGACACCACAAACATTGGAGCTTGAAGCTACAAGGGAAGCAGTTTTGGAGACTCGGAAGAGGCTTATAAACATGACGGAGTTCTTGGAGGAAGGAAGGCAGGAACACTACAAGACTCTTGTGCAAGTGGAGGAACACTTGGAACACATTGAAGACAAGATAGTGGAGATGCGAACTTCCTTGAAAGACTTTCATGGGTGGATTGCTGAACTTGGAGAACCAAGGGATGTTGCAGATGTAGAAGATGTCAAGGGTGAACTTGATAACCAAGTTGGACCAAGACCAAGCACGTTGCAAGCATCGAAGATGGATGATTCTCATGGGGATGATATGAAGATGGAAGAGATGACGGACGAACTTGTGACACAAGTTGAACCAAGACAAGACACATTGCAAGCATTGGTGGACAAACCACATGGAGATGTTGCAAATGTGACCATGATCAAGGAGGAACTTGATGAGCAGGTGGTACCAAGATCGAACACATCAAAGGCATTGATGAGGATGGAGGACACTCACTTGAGGAGTCTTCATGGAGATATGACTTGTGTTTCATGGAAGCATAAGGAGGATGAACCGAATATGGAGATGAGGAAGAAGGTGACTTCTTTTCCAACACCATTGATGACTACTCCTTGGATGTCTACGATGAGACCTTGTACATTGATGGAACAAGGAACATGGAAGGATGCAAACCTTGTTGGGGCAATTTGTGACCTTACACTTGATGGTTCAAATGCCCGGGACAAGGGTGGAACGTGATGACCTTTGTGATGGAAAGGGTCATGCTTAGCCACATAGAATGGCAAGTGCCCGACATGACCCATACACTACCTTAGTGGTAGGGCACGTTGGTGGAGTAGACTTCTTCATGGCTTCAAATAAGAAGGACCTCTTGGCAGACCTTTAGTGGAGGATCAGCTTGAAGGAAGTACTCACATATATGATGGAGGTAGGAGTGACTGAGAGCACTTCACTTCGACATGTTGAGACATGATGATGATGAGAGTTTAGTTGAGTTCACTTAGATGAACACATGGGTAGCCAAAGTCATGGACATGGACTACATGGAGATCTTTATAGATGGACTGATGGGACATTGTTCACCATGAGCAACTTGGACATTGGTTGGATGAGCAGCCTATGAGACATTCATATGTTTGCAGAGTGAGAACTTGTGATGGCACTCATGGCCAATACAAGTAGGCTTACCAATGCTTTGGATATGATGAGGCATGGGAGTTCATGATGGATGCCTTGGTGGCACACACTTTGGCATGGGCTTGAGTCTACTTGACTTAGCCACACTTCTTACTTTTGATGATGCTTGGAGGAGGAGTCTACTTGCATACGAGTAGCACATGGATTAGCATCATGGACAACATGTTGTGGATGAGATGGGTACACTTCATGGACCCAAACAAGGCACTTGGATGAGATTCAGACTTGATCGAGTTGATGGATGTGACAGCTTGCAGAAGGAACAACTAAGAGTGGCATGAGGAGGAGTATTCTCATTGTTTTGGATGTTATGGTTGGATTAGCTACCCAACTAGTTCAAGCTATGGGGGCATGCAGTACACTGAGTTATGCTGGATACATAGCAGCTTTTGTTGTGTTGAGTTGGTTGGAGTACTTGATGCAGAGATTCACATGGATTCGATGGTGATTGGAGGAGATATCTCATGGAAATGAACCTTGCTGGTTTATGCAATGGTGTTGCAACGATATTCTGCGATGAGACTTTGCGATGAAAGTTGTGATGATACTTTGTGACGATGGTAGCACTATCGGGATGATAGTCATATTTGAAGTGGAGGAGGATATAAGGCCCCAAGACTTCATTGGCGCGTTCGGTGGGATGGGCGCGCCGGTTGGGCGTTTGGATGATTTCGGGCACTGTGCGACGCAACGGGTAGCACATTGCACTGTTGGAGAGGCACGAGCGCGCACGTAGCGAGGTGAGTCACGAGGGCGAGTTGGAGGAGAAGCGCGTCGAGTTAAACCAACACGACGTTGGCAAGACGTTTATACCACAACGGGCGCACCTTGGGTGAGCGAGCCGACGGGCGAGTCAGTGGGTTGGCTGGTGCGTTGGGTGCGAACAACGCCACACTTCATGGGCGAGCAACCAAACATGGGGGTCGGCTCGGGTCGGTCGAGAGCCCCACACCCCACGACGCGACGTTTCGTGGGCGGATGAATAAACGGGCGGGTCAGCTCATGGAAAACGAGCGACCACACTTCACTTGGACGTTTGTATATATATGATGGCATGATGGAGAGTGGAGGCATCAAGCGAAAAGCGAAGATCAATCAATGAACAACATCAAGGGAGTCGCACCACGAGCTGCCAACAACTCGTTGGTGGAAGAAACGGTGAAGGCACGACATCGAACGGGCGTTGGTCGAGTCGGGTCGAGCTCATGCACATCGCACCGTAGGCCACACCGCAGTTCTGGTCGGGTCGGGTCGGGCGTAGCTGCATGACGGTCGGGTCAAGTCGGGTCGGTTCTGGGCGTCGAGTAACGGCAGGGGCCCAACACTAAAAACGTGATTTCAGGAGCATCAGGTATCGGATTGAGGTGTCGTAAATTGTAGAAGGTGTGTATTTCTGAAACGCATCCAACCATATGGGTGAGGGATGGATTGGACACAAGGTCAGATCAGAAAATGCTCTGCACTGATTTGGAGCAACGGCTGAGTGACCCGAGTGACCAGCACTTGGGCAGTTTTGGGGCAGCACTTCCGAAGGTGAACTTGATGATTGTAAATGGCTGTAAAAGTCTTTTGTAAGCTAGTTTTATGATTGGTAAGCCTTAGAGCTTGACCAAAAGGAAAATATCCTTGCCAAGGAGCAAAAGTGGTTTTTGCTGGATTGGACATTGTAATCATATTTTTATGAAACATAATATCTGGGCGGACTCATTTTAAAAGGGAGTTGCCCCTCCGTTGTATGTATGGGCATACTTGTGGATTGATATTTATGTTTATGTTTTATTTCTCACATTGAAAGAACATTTGTAATATAACTAACGAATGTTGCTATAGGCGTAGTCTGGGTACTTGAGTATTTAGAAAAAGAAAAAGTACGGCAGTGCCGCACCTGCCTACAAGACGTGGTTGGAAGACACCCGTGGTGTAGGGGCGTGACACATATCAATAGTGGGTAACACGAGTTTCATTAACAACGATACAAATCACGTTATAATTGGATTTGACAAGTGTCAACTTTTTTCATTTTATCATGCTTAGGTTGTTGCATGCGTGCATAATAATTTGTTTAGTTTTGTTCTCTCTTACCTCTTCAACGAGAATACTAATCACATTCTAGACTCTCGGCCGAGAGTTTAGAAAACTCTCAGCCGAGAGTTTTCTAAACTCTCGGAAAACTCTCGGGGTGCAAACTCTCGTCCAAGAGTTTTTAAACTTTTAGTCGAGAGTTTGCCCGCGCGGTAAATCTAACTCTAGGCAGGTTAAACTAGTTTTAAATTTCACGGTCGAGAGTTTGAGAAATTTCTTGTCCAAGAGATTATCTCATCCGAGAGTTTCTGGTCAACGAAAAACACAGAAAATTCTGCAGTTTTCAGGAACCTGCAACTTTGGAGGGGCACAACACCTACAAAAAAAAAAAAATATATGTCGGACAAAGTACCATTAGATTCATCTCTGAATCTAGTTTCTGATGATATGAGATTTGTGTAGTTTCATTAAAAAATTCATTTTTTTATTAATTTTTTACTAAACTGTGTCACTGTGGAATTTCATTGTTCAAAAAATTGCACTGAATGAAAATTCAATAACTTTCAAATGAGGACACCAAAAAATTCAAAAAAATCATACTGCACTTCCACTCCCTGTCTACTTCAAAAGGGTACTCTCATTTTTCTTATTGACAATCACATTAAAAAGAAAATCAAAGGATGATAAAATGTACTGAAACATCACTGTTTTTTTGTCTTCGTCCATTTCAAAAAATAATAAAAAATAGTGATTTAATCCGAAAATTACCGAAAAATAGTCTGTGCACTAGCGCAATATATGCAGATTATGATGCTATGGTTTTTTTCCAAAAAATGAATAACCTTCCCTAAAAATAGTAAAGGATGATAAAGTGACTATTTATGTTTGCCTGAAAATTTCAAGTATATGCAGTTAGTAAACAATAAATTTACCCCTCTATATGTCAATATTTTTTTTTTTTAAATATGGGTATGGAGGTAAGACAATTCTCTACAATTCTTGTTTTTATGTCAAAGCATAGTTTGCAATAAAAATATGAGTTTAGTGGAGTTGAAGTTGAAAATCATAGAAAATTACAATTTTCAACGTCAAAAAAGGGAAAAAAGTGTTTCCCAACTTCACATTTTCACCCCATGACCTAATTTACTGTTGGTACGTAACAATGGTTTATACTTTTTGAACTTCTGGATTTTTATGCCAATGTTCTCCCACATCTCAAAAATATCATTAATAAATTCCCATATCTATCCAGTTCTAAATGCCAATTGGAAAATGTTATCCATACCTCTGAATATTTCGAAATTTACTTTTCCACCTTTTGAATTGAAGTTTTCCTCAATTTGATAACGTATTTCCATGCAACATTCCTTCTGAAAGGATAGATCAACATTTCTCTTATCCCCACCACATATTTCTTCAAATTCATTATGAATAAATCTAACCCTTTGGATGAAAGTCATAGACATATTGTAATCATTATCTGTATTATGATCCCATGCCAATAAATTTTCTTATGTATCTGTTAAACCAACATAAATGATACATTTAATTGTTTCAAAACACAGGTTATTGATATATTCCTCCATCAATTTCCTTTGAGATTCTACAAAATGGTTCCCCCCAAATACATAATATTTGTATTAAAATTTTTTTGGCTTGTCAAATGTTTCTTTGTTGGGAGCCTGAGTTGGACCAACAAGAAGAACATAATCAACCACATGTGCATGTGGATTGTAACTCATCAATGTTTTAAAGTTGTGAACATGTAATTGGTGAGGTTTTCTAATTTGATATTTGAATTTTCCTTCATCCAGCTTGTAGATTCGAATGACATTAATTTGAAATGACCGACCATCCTAAATTAAATTTGTCTTCGTCAAATGATGTCGAATGGTCATCCTCTAAATCAGATCCTAGTGTAATGATTTCCCTACTTCCTTTTGATTTTTCATTGGGACCTTCACTGTTTTCCATGATTTTTTTAGAATGTGAAACTTATAGTTTCTTCCTCCTATTGGTTATCATATTTTCTTCAACAAAATCAATCTCCTCATCATCAACTAGAAGGGAGACATTCTTGGGCTTCTTTTTTTTTTTTCCATTTTATGGCTCTTCTCCTTTCTAACATCAGTTCTAATATGAAACTCAGTAATGGAAACATATTCTTCATCTTCATCTTCAACTTCAACTTGCTCCTCTTCAAAAGTAACATGTATAGCTTTAGTAGATTGATCCCTTTTATATAGTCTTGTAGCATTATGAAGTACTGTTTTTTGCTTTTTTTCTCTATCTTCTTCTTCATGTTCATGGAAAATACCGACAACATTCATAATATATTGATTTATAAAATATATTCCCCCAAACATAATTGAAATACCCTCAAAAAAATCATGTCAAACAAAATATAATATGTCAATAATAAATAAGTTATTAAAAATATAATGATACAGTCAGAATAATGAAAAACACAAAAATATAAATTAAAATACTTACAATATTTTGTGCAACATCATTTACGATTTGTTTGCATATCCTTGAAGAATATTCTACCCTGTTATACATTGCCAATGTAAAATGATATATAATATTATCATGTGACTTAGGAAGTTTTGGAAGTATATAAACATTTTCAGTATTCGACCTAATATATAGGTCTAGTACTTTTCCCACCATCTCATAACTTGCAACATCAAAATTTTCACTAGCATATAGATATAATTGTAGACCTTAACCTTCTCTATCTTGCACATACCATGCATATTTTGTATGATTCACTTCTTTTGATTTCTTCCAATATGAAACCAACTTCTTTTCCTTTGGGGAGGCATATCCTACATTTGTAGTAATTAACTCAGGTTGGGTTCATTTAGGAGTATTTTTTGAGAGCCCACCTCCAACACTAGATGATGCAATTGTTGACTTTGGTCCAAAAATATTAATAAAAATATTCCTTGATGCCATTTTCCCTGCAAAAATGTATATCTACATATAAATAAGTAAATCACAAAAAAACCAATATCTTACGTAAACAAAAAAAACGATTTTTTTTAAACTAAAAAACATAAGAAACATGTACATCACCCCCAAGGTCTAGTGTGCTTTTAGGTTCGTCCAAAATACCAAAATAGAAAACCAATTCCTTAATTTTTTTTTTTTTTTACATTTTCTTCCCGCCCTCCCTAGATTTTGGGGGGACCAGTGTGCATGCCCGCTCGGGTACAGTGGCCAGGGGTCGATTATCTCATAATAGACACCTGGCTGCTATGCTCGAGTTGGCGCACACAATGGCCCCCTCGGCAGCCAGGGGGGGAGAGTGGGGGAGGGCACCCACTTGTGGGCATTCTCGACCAAAACACAACAACACATGACTATTGTGATGTGGTTGGGAATTCCCATGGGTGCACGCCCACCTGAGCCCCACGGAGCCCCACGATGCTGTGGGGCTTGGGCGGGTGCTCGCAACAAAATGGCATACAACCGTTGTGCTGCGAGTGGACATCTTCTTGAGCCCCACGACGCCGTGTGGCTTGGGTGGGTGCTTGCCCATAACACAACGATGTTCCGTGGGGCTGGGGCGGGCGCTCGATCACAACAAAATTAGCACGCCTGCTATGGTGTGGGAAGGTGCTCGCCTGAGCCACATGGTGTCGTGGGGCTTGGGTGGGCACCCGTCTATGGCCACTGTGTTGTAGGTGCCCACCCCCATCGCCCCCCTGGAAGGAAGGGGGGCCAATGGAGGCAGCCGCTCATAGCACAAAGACTAGGGGTCGAACCCAGGCACACCCATAGGTGGGCTTGCCCCCTGGCCCATGTGATTTTTTTAAAAATTTTTTTAGAAAATACATAAATTGAATTTGTTTTATATGGCATTCTAGATGAAGCTACCAACCCAGCTGAAAGGTAGCTGTTAGTAAACTTATGGGGGTTTAAAATATGTACTCAATGGAATTTGAGCTTGAGTCTACTTAATATTAACAATTTCCTAATTTTTGAAATAACAAATTTAGCTGCTACCCAAGAGAAAAAAATTAAAAAAAATGATTTGTTGGCATCCAATAAATTATTTTCGTCAAATTCCTCATTGAATGGTTGAAGTAGAAGGGAAAAGAACCTTTAAAATGTGAGAATCTCTCGTTGATTATTTTATCGATGACAATGTTGCTGCTCCAGAAAATTGCTCCAAGATTTTAAACAAAACCTTGATAAATCTTGATGTGATGCGATGTGAGGAATAGTAACAGTGAAAGTTCTTATATAGCGAAAATTACAGAATTGCTTTTTTGTGGGGTAAATGTGGTATGAAGAACAAAATTAAAAATAAATCAATATATAGTTCATATTTTGATGATACACCAATTTTTTTTACATGTGGGATAAAAAATATAATAAAAATTAAAAAACAAAATTCTATAATCAAGTAAATGTTATATAATTTAAGTAAGATTTATTTTAATTTGTAAAAATGTATTAAAATAAAATTGTGTAGAAAATTTGAATGGAAATTAAGGTCAATTTTCAAGAGAATATTTTAGTAGAAAATTTTCAAATAAATTTTAGAAGTAAAATTTGGAGGGACATACTTCAAATGAAATTTTAGGAGGGAAAATTTTCGGCAAATTTTTTTAGAGAGAAATTTTGGAGGGGAAATTTCTGTTAGAAAATTATATATTATGGAGCAATGCAACACATAAAATATGCGAAATATACAAGCACACAAAACACATAAAACCAGAGAGACACAGATATATGTGGTTCACCCAGTTTGGGCTACATCCACCCCAAACAGCCAGTCCTTCCTTTCTATTATCCAGCAAAAATGAAGAGACATAACCTACAACAGATGCGTTGTAATATCCTATGTTCTCTCTCAAAGTCTCCCTCTCTGTTTCTCGCTCTAAGAATACACACACGTAATACACAGTCGCAATACAATACCCTCATATATACAAGGGGGTTGCCTTCTAGGGCAAAAAACCCTAAACTAAACATAACTTCTACCGTCAGATCATCCGCCTATGAACATCCCAGATTGACTAGAAATTACTATACTTTTACAAGGCAATTTTACATCTATTTTTAGCTTCGAGGGCGCTACCCTCGAAACCCCTCACCAGGGCGGGCTCTGAAAAGCGCTGCCGCCCCCCCTGGACCCCCCACGACAGTGATTAATTACGGGTGGCGTTGCCACCCCTTTTAAAGTACAGGGGTCCAATGCTGTGATACAAAGTAAACAAGATAATCAAGCTCCACACCCAACAATTTCATTCTTTCAGCTATATATTATCATTGGGAGAGAGGTCATTTGCATCATTCAACATATTTTTTTTGAATGTTATGTATTCTTCTGATAATGAAGTTTCTTTTTATGAAGCATCAACATCTTTGTTGTGTAACAACTCTATTCATATTTATGAATATAATGAAATTTATTTCACTATGGATATATATTCAAATTTTCTGCTTAGTCCTAATCCTAAGGACTATGAGAGTAGCAGTGACGAAGGGCAAGATGAAGAATTTCAAATAAAATAGTCATATTTTCCACTTAGTCCTAATACTATGTACTATGAGAAAAGTTGTGACGAAGGACATGATGAAGAATTTCCAAAAAATCAAGAGTCACATTTTCCACTTAGTTCTAATCCTAAGGACTATGAGAGTAGTAGTGATTAAGGACAAGATGAAGAATATCCAAAAAAATGTGAGTCACAATTTCCACTTAGTCCTAATCTTAAATATTATGAAAGAAATACTAATGAATGGTAGGATGAATAATTTTTAGTGAATAGAGATCAGTCACATTTTCCACTTAGTCCTAATCCTAAGGACTATGAGAGAAATAACGATGAATGGCATGATGAATAATTTTTAGTGAATAGAGAGTCACATTTTCCACTTAGTTCTAATCTTAAGGACTATGAGAGCGAAAGTGATGAGGAGCAAGATGAACAATTTTCAGTTAATAAAGAGTCACAATTTCCACTTAGTCCTAATCCTCAGGACTATGAGAGAAATTGTAATGAATGACAGGATGAAGAATGTTTAGTAAATAAGGAGTCACATTTTCCACTTAGTCCTAATCCTATGGAATATGACAGCAACAATGACAAAGGCTAGGATGAAAAATTTCCAATAAATCGAGAGCCATAATTTCCACTTAGTCCTAATCCTATGGACTATGAGAGCAGTAGTGACAAAGGGCAAGATGAACAATATCCAATAATTCGAGAGTCACAATTTCCACTTAGTCCTAATCCTATGGACTATGAGAGCAGTAGTGATGAAGGCCAGGATGAATAATTTCTAATAAATCAAGAGTCACAATTTCCAGTTAGTCCTAATCCTAACAACTATGAGAGCAGTAGTGATGAAGGGAAAGATCAAGATGGTGAAGAATATTCTACAAGTTAGTATTTCAAAACCACAGATGATGGTATTGAAAATTTTCCTACCACTGAAGATGGTAATGAATATTTTTCAAAAAATGATGGTGGTGAATTTCCTAACTATGTTCAAAATCATCATAGTAAGAATAGTATTCCTCCTAATGATGATAGAAATTCTTGTTCAGAGAATGATGAAATGATGGAGATGTTGCCAACAAATATTGTATCTAGGAGTAGGATTAGACCTTTTCGTATCAATCCAAGATTTTCTAGTTATACAAGGGGTAGAGTAGAATATATAATGAGAAGAAGTTCTATCATTGATCTCATTTCAAGTGACCATTGTAAAAAGGATTGCTTGAAACATATGGATTTCAAGTTTCGTTTGGAGAAACGAAAGAGATATTTTTCAATGGATAAAAGAACGTAGAATTCATATTTAGTGGGGTGCATGCAATCTACATGGATAGGTTATGATTATTATATTGGGTCTTTATTGCTCTATAGAAAGGCTTTCAAAATGTTTCATTCAATTGGTAATTTTCATCTGTCAAGAATTCAAGATAAATTGGAAAAGATCCTACATATTATTAAGAAATTCATTATAAATGAGAGTTTGGGCCATTAGAAAACACTATAATGTCATGGATACTTGACTTGTTTTCAAAACATGGAGAGTGTTTTCCAAATATACATATTCCAAATAATTTATTAAGACGTGAAATATACAACTTATACAAGGAATATGTAGAAGGTGTTAACGAAAATGGTCGTTTTTTTACATATCAATATTTAGTGTAGATATGGTCACGAGAATTCAACAATGTTCGTATTCCTAAGAAGACAACGATGGGGGTTTATAGTACATGTGCTTCTCTAAAAACAGGGATAAATTTCAAGGAGAAGAAAGAGGTAAGCATTCATAACATTATTCTTTTAAAGTTTATAGTGATCAATTATGAAAATGTATTTATTAATAGGTTTATTTTATGTTATGTGTAGGTTCCAGTTTCAAAGCAGTTCAAGAGCATCATGAAAAACAAACAAGTGAAAGGAAATTTTTTCATAAGCATCGAAAGAAGTGTTATGTTAATCCAAATAAATATTTGGGTTTGATAATTGCTGGTATGGACTAGAAGAAAACAATTCTACCACATTTTGTTCATATACCCGAAAATTTACAAGAGGAAAATTTTATCTAGTTTCACTTGTTTGACTGTATGGTCTTTAATGGAAAAATGTCTCCAAGAGTTTACTTCACAACTCCAAATAATCATAATGATGGAAATATGAAAATAACCATAAGTCATGATGTGCTTTCTCATTGGTTTGGTAATCTTCCTGAAGTTTTGTATCTACAATTGGACAACATTAGTTGTGAAAGAAAAAATCAGATTGTTTTGGATATCTAAACATGCTTGTTGAATTGAGAAATTTTCATAAGTTAAAGGTTGATTTCCTTCTTGTTAGTCACACTCACGATCATATTGATTATAATATTCAATCATTTTCAGTAACATTGAGGAGGAAGGATGTTGGGAGCTTACCATCATTGGGAGTATCTAAATATGTATTAAGAAATTATATATGCCAGAGACTTTTTTCATGTGTTAGAAGAAATAGTTGACATGCGAAGGTTTATTCTAGGATCACATGGTGGGGAGAAATGCATTGAACAACTTAATGACATTAGCTTCCAACATTAATTTTGTATCAAAAAAATTGATGGGAAAACACTTATATGGGGCAAGAAGTATTCAACTACTTCAGAATGGGCACCGTTATCCAGTTTGAAATTTCTGAAGTTCATTCTAGATCATCCAATATTGTGTCAAATATATTGTTATTACAATTAATTTCTGAAGTTCATAATGCACGAAGGCAAAAGAGAGATATAGATTATTCAAAATGCCTAGAAGAAATTAAAAAATATATCAGATATACATATGGGTACTTTGATGTTGCTGATTCAATTTGGTGGGAGTCTTTTTTCAATGATCAGAGTGATATCCTTTCAAGATTAATAAATGAAGATACGATTTTGAAGACTCCATTTATTTGGCCACAAAATGTTTCAAATGAACATGAGGAAACAAACATTGTTGAACAACAAAAATCTCAAGGTATTATTAATTCTTCACAGGTGGAGGAAATAGAAGTGTATATTGGTTCTAGAAGATCTCGTTCACAACGTGAAACCATGGAAGACCTTTACAGGGGTTCAATACAAGATATTAAGGAGGGTTGCATGATCACAGTGTTAACAGATGGATATGCACATGGCTATCCATTCTTGGTTGCCAAGGTTATAAAGGTGATTACAAAAAATGAAGATGTTACAGGTGTTGAAGTACATTGGTATGCCAAAAATACATATCCATTCAATGGTGCGTACAAGCCAGAGATGGTAGTTGATACAAAAATTGGCGGAAAGAGAAAAAGAAAGGGTAAAAATATAAATCGTTGCCGCAAAAACCTCTTAAAATTGGAGGAAGTTGACATACTTTTTTATGAATTCAATTTAACAAAGAGAGGAACTCTTCGCTTCAGGACAATAGAGATTCTGAAGTGGTCACTACTAGAAGAAACAATGTTGAGATCAGAGTCTGTTGAACCCAATCGTAGATATGGAATACTTTTGAAACCTCAAATGGTGGGCATGCATGTTGACTCAGATGGGGCACTAGTTGATGATAGAGAAAAATATGGAACATCTTCATCTGCGTCCAGTCATTCATTTGAAGATGTGAATTCTGATGGTGTGCAAGAACATATGAGTGATTTGAATAATTATGGAAGAAAAATTATTTAAATGATGTTTGCATGGTAACTTGAAATAAATATTTTAACTTCCATAAGATCTTACATGAATTTATAAGTCATTTTTATGTTTGTTGGATTATATGTTTTAATTATGATGAATTTATTAGTTTAGAATATTCACAATGCAACAATAAATTAGAGAAATAATTCATGTTTTATTCAATCTACAAGTATTTATATTTTGATTATTTTAGTCATATAATTTGTTCATAATATCATGGTTCAAATATGTTGAAAAATTAATGTTTTTTAATTATATGGGTGAAAAATTGTCATTTTTTTAATTTAATTTTTTATC
Organism: Pinus albicaulis; assembly: GCA_034641835.2. NCBI lineage: Eukaryota > Viridiplantae > Streptophyta > Pinopsida > Pinales > Pinaceae > Pinus > Pinus albicaulis. Next base: position 629,853,619 of record CM076580.1, on the reverse strand, counting down.
TTTAACATTATGGTTGAAAACAATGATAATTTTAGGGATTTTTAGTGTCATGATATTATATTTTTAACGATATGGATGAAAATTATTGGAATTTTAATGTGTTTAAAATCCCATTATTTTATATTTAACATCATTACTAAAAAAACGTTGAAATTGTACCCGAAAAAAAAAATGGTATTCTAGCAACAACATTAGTGTGTTTTTTCCATTTATTTGGCACAAAAAATTGATTTTACTGCAATTTTTAATTTTTTTTGAAAATTAACTCTCAAAAAAATAAAACCTCGTTCTGGAATACACACTTTTCGTTTTTGGGTTGTTTTTCATGTTTTTTGAGGTTTTTTTGGCTAGAGTTCCCATTTCGAGTTTATATTTCTCGTTTCAAAGTTTACATTGTTTGTATTAAGTATGAAGTTTTTTTTTAAACTGTTAATCATTTTTATGTTGATTTTGAAAAGTGTTGATGCAACGTCAATCCCTTTTTTAAAAGAAATTATTTTTGGCACTTTAAAATTTTTAATGTATCAATTATTTTTGGCACTTTAAAATTTTTAATGTATCAAGTGTGAATCTTTTTTTGATAATGTTGGTGATTTTCATTTGGATTTTGAAAAACATCAACATTTTTTTCGAGTCATATTTTTTACATTTCAAATATTCTTATGTCCTAAGTATGCACAATTTTTAAATATTGATTATTTAACCATTTTTCAGTTGTCTTATTCTTCTTCTTGTTTTTCGTTCTAAGATGTTTATTTTTTAATGGTTTTCCAAACATGTGTTTTTTGTTTTTCTTGCAATGTTTTTTTATAATGATTTTTTTTTTCCAAAGTTTACAAAAAATAATAACATTAATATTTTGAAGTTAGGATTTTTTATATATTTATATATCGTTAATTAATACTTCAAAACACATAAAATAATTGTCACTAAAAAATAATAAATTTAAACACTCGACAAAAAAAACATATTTTGCATATAGATATAATTAAAAAGTTATGTATTTCATGACCTTTTCGCTAAAAATGACATGTTAAATAAAAAAAGTTTATAAAAAATTTGAATAAAAAAAGTTAAAAAAATAGTAAATTTTATGATTTTCTTATGAATTTTATATTCAAAGATGATGAAATTTTAAGTTTTTTGTTTTAAAAAAAAAAAAAAAATTAGATAAGATTTTAAGTAAAATTAAAAAGAAATAAAATAAAACATATAATTTAAAAAAATTCCATAAAGAAAATTGAAATAAAAAATACAATTAAATTAAAAAAAAACATTGAAAATGAAAAACATAATAAACAATAAAAACTAAAAAAAAACACATTAAAACATTTTTTTTAGAAAAAAAAAATTTAAAAAAAAATTGATAAAAAAAAGCATTAAAATAAATATAAAGAAATAAAAAACATAAAAAAAAATTAAAAATAATTAAATAAAACATAAAAAAATACAAAATAATAATTAAAATCAAATTAAAAAAAAATTGACTCCTGTTATGTAGAATTATGATTTACGGATAAATCAAATTCCCTACGTGTGGTGCTAGGCACTTAGAACAATAGGTGAAAGACTTTGCTATCACTTTCTCTAAAATAAATAGACACACATAATGACAGAAGAACCTACTTTCAATCCAAGCGCTTCTCCTTCTCCTTCTTTCGCTTTTGTTGTCGCCTTCAATCCAAATCAAATCACCAGATTGATTCCTGCAAGCATAAACAAAGAACATCAAACATATTGCAATATACAGATGTCTACTTATCTTAATCACTCAAATCGATTAAATGTGAAACATATATATCATTTATGAATCCATTGCATGAGAAATAGAAACATAAACAGATACATATATGGGAAAATGAACAACAATCTTTATTAAAGAGTAGAAGGGGGAGGTCACAACCAATGATTGATTTGATGCCACTAGTTCCAGCTTCATCCTAGCCTCATCACATCCAACATTGTACCAGCAAAATTTTAGTACTTTCACTCTCTCAAATGAGAATCCAAAAACATTTCTTTACCAAAATTCTTCCCTCCTTAGCACTAGGATCTGTGCTCAATTTATAGGGAAAATGATGGTAGTTTCTCAATGAATGACTTTCTAATAATAGGCAAGACATGTTCCCAAGTTTAGAGGTGTTATATGGACACTTGGATTCGAATTTTGACACATATGGACTCTTCTAGAAGGCACTGGCCATGTGGAGATTTCAGAACAATGAGAATTTTGCTCCCAATTGACCAACACACTCTTGAATGTCGAGAAGTGCATTGCAGTGCACCCTTGAATGGAGGATGCTGCATATGAAACACAATTATTCCCTTTAGAGGCAACATTGGTTAGTTCATAAGTGATATAACATATACTTAAAACCTTGGAAATATCACAATAGAAGCCATGAATGATTTATTCTTCTCTTAGGGAATATAGCAACTGAAATGTAAGGGGATGATAGACCCTATTTCATTGGTCTTGGGGATGATGTCCAGTTTGACCAAGTCATGGGGGATGATGCCCAAATTGACCTATAACAGCTTCCCCCTAAAGCATGAAGTTGAAATAATAATAATATTTTTTGAATGAGATTCTTTACGATGTGATGAGCTGGAACTGAAGCGGAGTGGCGACCTGCATCAATATTACAATACATTGCATCATGATATTATCATCTTGATCACAAATTGCTGAGGGAGGCATTCCCATGCTCAACACAAAAACTATCTAATAACATGTACATAGTGAAGAAAGTCATCTACATAGGAATTTGCCCAATACAAACATGCCTACATATATAGGCCCATGTTTGGATGATGATCTTTATGTAAGCTCACCATACAGATGATGTACAATTATCCTGAAATCATAGCCTGGATGGCTGAAACTAGATCCAGGGTCTTCTTTATCTCATTCAATTGATCGTTTGGGTACAAGTCTAGCCATGCAAATATATGATTTGTAGTCAAACATGGAAAGACATTGTTTGATTACCAGCCAATGATGTGAGCTGTTAGCAAACACGAGAGAACCACCATGTATGTTAATGGTTCTAAAGGTACTACAATACATTTCATAAGGCATGAATAGATGATTTGACGTCGAATTCCAAACAAAATATTTCAGTCAAAGGTTCGGAAGCAAGGATCTTGTTGATGCTGTAACAAGCCTCATGGTACTGGAAGATGATGTTTCTAAGTAAACTTCCTGGATGATGATTTGATGTCGAAAGGAAGTCACTTTATCATGAAATAGGAGTTATTGATTTTGGAGACAAAATGTGACTTGATATAGCAATGTTCAGGGATGAATGTCATGAAAATGAAGGTTTATGAGTATTGCAAAAAGATGAGTATTCACTGGATGACTTCTCTTGAACATATCGACGATACTAAGAAGAGTTGGAAACATTGAACCAAAACTGAAGTGAAGGTATGATGAACCGTAGGTATGAATGAACCATCAAGAATATTATCCAACCCAAATAGTCACGATGATGGAGTGAAGTGTCATGTTCAAGAGCAACTTCCTACCGCAAAAATTTTGTTCACTTTCCCAAATTTTCCCCGGTCATTTGTCGACCAGTACCTCTTTATTTTTTAACAAGATTGAGGAGGATAACATATGCTTGATCTATAGTTCAACCCTTCGGGAAAATATGCATTTCTATTTAATAATTTAACGAGTGTAGTGATAAATGAAACTTGATTCTTGCCATGATCGACAAGCCCGTCGCTATTTTATGTTTTAACGAGCCTAACAATAGTGGCAGCTCGGTCCTTTTTCATATTTAGAGAGTTTGAAAAAGAGGACAAAAGAAAACTCCATGAGTCCTTTTTCGTAAATTTGTCGCTGAGATCTGAAAAAGTGTAAAATAATATCTGAGAGAACCTCCTAGCCGTGTTTGACTAAGGTTTTCCTTTTTCGTAAATAATCTACCTCAGTCTGAAAAAGGGTTAAACTTATACTGAGTAGATGTCGTTTCATTTACTTTTACGAGCTCGAAAAGACAAGTGCTCGACAATATTTTCACATTATCAGAGTTTGAAAAGAGCTAAAAGAATACTCCAGGGGCTCCTTTTTCACTGTTTTCGAAGCTCAAAAAAGAGATAAAAGTGTGCTTCAAGTCCTTTGTAATTTTTATCAAAGCTTGAAAAATAAGGATAAAAGTATGCTTTGTGGTCAAATCATTCTTGAAATAAGTATGCACGACTAATCTGCTATGTCAGATGTGAACTTGTTCAAAAAAACATCAAATGGATTAAAAATACTTGTTTCATGATAAAAAATGAATAAAAACCATAGTCACAACAATAAGTATGATTTGAAAATAATCAAATGACTAATTAAAAGAGTTTTACTATTCATTTTTGGAGCTTTGAACCTGTTTTTGCCCCCAAACTTCAGCTGTTGATTGCGATTGATTCTGTGGATGGTTTTCCTCATGATTTGATCTAGGTTGGTGCCATAAACCTCATCTTTCCTTCAATAGTATTTTGCTTTATTTCATTGCAATTTTTTAGGGATTTTGGCTCCTTAGGGTAAATTTATTTTGAAAACAGGGAAACACACATTAAATGTCAAAAGGTGTGTTGCAGTGCACTCGAATTGAAGGCTAGGTGCACTTGCAACACATTTTCCCTTGACCAGGGGTGAGTTGGGCGAAATTCACATTTTTTTTCTTTGCATTGTGCCCAAATTTTGCCTAATTTTTTGTATGAAATGGGTCCTTATGAGTCTTATGGTTGTGTTTTAGGGATTAAATGGACAAAAATGACAATTACGTGGAGAGAAGAGAACATGAGGAACAAAACATGATTTCCCTAAATGATTCGGGTGTTATCACTCGGATTGAACCTCAGGCCGAAAAAGGAAATTCCGAGGTAACCACAAACCACACTTAGCCAAGTAACTAGCCCTACTAGGCAAGGAGAGGGCTCTGTCTGTAAGGATCACAATCAAGGTGACTAAGGAAAGAAGATATTAGGCTAGGTATAGTAGCTTAGGTTTTTGATTTTTTTGATTTGGTTGTGTTGGATCAGAAGGAGCCAAAGCAGCTAGGGTAAGGGAAATTAGGTCAAAAGTTGCAGGGTGTTCTATGGGGCAAGGTAGGCATAGTGATTTAAAACTTTAGGATTTCAATGAGTGGGATGATCAATACAGGTGAGGAGCTAGAAAGAGCATGGTGAAATCATGGTTTCCTTCTAAACTGAAGAAATTTAACAGACTGTGAATGTTTAACCAAAACAGAGCATATGAGAATGGATTCTACTTATCTAACTTGCAAAAATTCACTTAATAGAAATTAAATGATGGATGAAATAAAAAAAACATTCCAATAACTGAGCACAAAAGGATAAACTGAAACTAAACACCATACCACATGGATCCCATAAAAATAGCTGCAAATTTGATTAATTTTCCTGCTCAGAACTGATATAAAAGTGTGTATTTTCAAAATCCAAACATCCAACTGAGTCCAAACCCTCCTAATGACTGAGAAAATACATAATATAGACCTCAAAAAAACTCATCCTAGCTTTAGGGGGTCAAATGCATGAGAGGAGGAGCTGTTCCAAGAAATATTGAACTGAAAACTAGAGAATAGGGTGGTCAAAGTGACTCATCCCAAATTTGAGCAAACTGATTCATTACATGTCATTGAGGCCATTTACCTAATGTATATACCTTAGGTAAACATAAAAAAATGACTTTTACTTTCATCTTGAACATTTACATTAGTAAAATTACATTTCCCAAAGTGAAAAGTCAAACTGGAGAAGATTTGCTGAAGATTGTAAAAATTTGCAATTTTCTGGCAAACGTGCAGCGTCCAAGCAGGAAAAATAGCCTGTTGTCAAAGTTGGTTGTGAGTGCCTTCCCGGTGTCCAAATCAGCTCCATGATAGCTCATTGGAAAAATCTTTGAGTCTATTTTCCAAATCTACCTCTAGTTTCTAAAATGGTGCTCATTTTCCATGTTACAAACTTTCCCTCCCAAGACTGGTAAACGCATTGCGACTAGGTCAAAAAAGAGGTAGAAACATGATGTTTAGGTACTTTTTTGCATGTTTGAGGGGCCATTTCTCCTCCAAATCTTCTGAAATTTTCTAGGTTTTATGTCCCCATCATTATAAAACTGCTAGTGGTTTCCATTTGTCAATTGGAGGCCCCAAAAAATAGCAAAGAGTCCAGGTAGCTGCACCTTTGGAAAAATTTCTGCGTGCAAATATACTGAAAAGCATAGAAATGACCAAAAGTGCAAAATGTGCCAAAATTTACCAAAATTTGTGAGGGTAATTGCTTATTAAGTGCTTGAGGCATGAAGAGACACCTTAGAAAGTATATCTAACCTCTCTTTCTCCCCTTGCTTAGCCAAATTTTCAATTTTAGCATTGGCTCTTTTGAGCTTGGCCAATGCAATTATCTCTTTCCGTGCATGAAGTTTAACTCTTGTCCTCAACAAGTCATTGTCCTTGTTGGAATTCTCTAGCAACCTCTCCAAATGTAGATTGGATCTATCAAGCCATGATTCCCTATCTTTGCTAATCTCTAGGGCAAGAAACTCACTTTATGTGAGCTGCCCTACCAACTCAGCTTCTCTCTGCCTTTCCTAGGATAAATCTCTCTTCAGCCCTATAGCCTTTGGTTTTTGTCTTGGAGGCTGATCCTCCTCAACATCAGTTTCACCAAATATTTTGAAGGTCTCCTCAAGAAAGGCCTTAGCCTTTTCTACCTCTCTTTGTGCTTTGATGGTCTTTACCTCATTGATGATTAACTTAGTTTTCAGCTACTGATTTTCTTGCTCAAGAAAGTCAATCACATATTTTTCTCTCTTAAGATTAGCTTGAATTTCACTAATATTTTCTTCTTTGCCTTTGATTTCTGCACTGGTGATTTTGTCCTCATCTTCCTCACCTAGGTCAACTAGTTGAAATTCATGCTCTGTTTCATGTTTGTCCTCCTCATCATCAATGATTGGCTATTTAACCTTTTCCTTACCTTTGTCCACTTGTTTTGTTGATGAAGAAGGCATGGCCTCTTTCACTCCAAGTGAATAAAACACATGCTTGTAGCCTCTCTGATAATTCTTTGGAAATGGCTCAACATCAGTCAAATTAGCCCAAGTTTCCTCAATATACTCCTCACTGCTTGATGACTCAGAATCATGTTGTGATGATGATGGAGGGTTATAGAAAGGTGAAGAAGAAGGATTAACATGAGGTGAATGAAACTGACTTGGTGATGATGTATGAGCAGCAGGTTGAGATGGAGGAGTGGATATGGGAGGATGAGATGATGAGGGGATATTTTGATCATGCTGACTAGGTGGGGTAGTGAAAATTTCTTTTGCATGAATGTGTCCCATGGAATGTTCTTTTGCTCAAGCTGATGCATGAATATCATTTTGATTAGGGAGTGGTGAAAGAGACTTTGCATTTGAAGATTATATTCTCTCTTTTTTGAAATGTATGCCATCTTTTCAATGATGTGGGAGAGGAAATAGTGTATGTGAAGCATTCTAACACTAGTGAAATGCATAAGAAGCCGGATATGATATGAATAGAGTTGAGAAAAACCTCCCCTCACAGGTGAAGTATTTCATGATTATTTTCATCATAGGGACATATCGGTCAAGAAGATGAAAGAAAGGGAAAATGGTCTTTTTGTCATCCTTGTATCTAGGTTTAAGATATGGATCATAGTAGCTATGATTAAGGTTTCCTTGTTTAATCCATTACTCTCCCACATTAGGGATCCATGTAGCAGTTGCAATGGCATTAGTAGACATGGTAAAAGTAATCCCAACAAGAGTGGCCTACCTATCATGAAGACCTGAGATGAATGGCCTTGTTAACATAGGGTGATATTGGAACTTTTGCACCTTCTCACAAAATTCAAACCAACCAACATGTTTAAAGCATGACACAGTAAGTGGAGAAGCCATGAGTTCTTCTATGTTTGCTGGTTCATATCTGATGAGTTTACCTCCTTTCTTATATGAATTTTTCTTTGGTGTTTGCTCATCACTGAAATTTTTGTTTTCTTCTTTAGACATTGTGGACTTGAAGGCTTTGGAAACCCTAGGGAAAATGGAATGAGATGAAGGGAATGTGGATTTGAAAGGAGAAGATGTGACAAATGGAGGAAGTAATAATGTAAATGATAACCTAGGTCTAAGAAAACCTTAGGATCCTATAGCTTTTATCACTGATATGTGTTTAGGGACATGAGTATGGGAAATATGAATGAAAATGGAAAAAGGAAATGAAAACTAGGGTTTCATAGCAATAAACACTTCAAATTTGCATTAAATCATGAGACATTCTAATGAGAAGGCTTGATAGGGTTAGCTTACTATTTGAAGGAGCTATGAAGAAGTCTGTGCAAAAAATTGAGCTTGCTGGGAGTGATATAACCTTGAGAAACCTTCTCCATTCAAACGCGCAACGTCCTGGAGGAAAGCACAACATCCAGGAAAACGCACAAAATCCAGAGGTAAACACGTAGCATCTGTTGTTTTTTTCTCTGCATATGATCGGTCAAATGCGCAGCACCTAAGTCGAACACGCAGTGTCCAGGAAAATGCACAACGCCTAGGGAAAACACGCAACGAGTAGTGAAATTTTCTCAAAATGCTCAAAAACTTTGAAATTTTCTCCTCTGCTAGAAACTACTAATGGATGAATAGAGGAAAATGGTTTTTTTGAATATTTTGAATAGAATTATATCTTTAGGGATTGTAATTTTAGTTTTAATAACCCACTTTCCCTATGTTCACTTTTCCCTTTGGACTTTAGCACTGATACTCTTTAACTTTCTGATTTTTTGGTATTTTTCAGTTTGATCAAGTCCTGGAGTTTGGCTTTCTTTGCTCCATTTATGCCGGAAATGATTGCATTGACAACTTGGGATGAATTTATTACATATGAGATTCATAAAATTACATTTGGAAACATATAAATAAATTACATATTGAATTTTATATCAAAACGACATTTTGATATAAAAGTCATTAAACTAAAAAATTACAACTTTGAAAATATGATAATTACATCATGATGATATTCTACATAGGAAAACAAAATTTCTTATTTAGTCCCTCTCATATATTTTCTGACCTCATCTGAAATGGAGGAGTGACCTTGAAAAATATAAAACTAATGACCTAATGGGACTTCTTTAGACCTAACTTTCATGAATGAGATTTTATTGAAAAGATTTCCTGGTGAAAAGAGCATTTTCATAGGTGTTGTTATGCTCAAGGAGACATGAGAATGAGTCAGCCAATATGAATCTCTGAGGGAGAGTGAATTTTTATTGACAAGGACAACCACCAATGGAACAATTTTATATCATGACCTAATGGAATGATTGAAAATTTCTTTAGAGTGGGACACCTAAGATGCACATGCAAAATGTGTTTTGATCCCTGGTGGAAGTATGCAAATATTGACACTAAAATTTGCCTTATTGGGGATGGAAAATCCTTGGAGGTACCAAGAACACCATAGACCAAGTGCCTAACCTTTGGGCCAATACGGTCAAACAATTTAAAAGACTGCAGACTATAAAACTGACTCAAAAACCAATCAAAGTGACTGAGAACTGACTTGAAAACTGACTTTGAAACTAACTCAAAACTGACTCAAAAACTCTGAAAATAACAGAAAATCAACAAGCTTTATAGCCTTCACTTCGGGCCCGAAGTCTAAATGATTTTCCTCTCCAAACCTTGCAGAAAATACAAACTGGTATTTACAATGAAAGTGGAACATTCTTTCAGAAGTTGCATCATAAATAGTAATGTTTCAAGAGCCTACCATTAACTGGTCCTCCTGAACATTCTTATCCATTCATCTCTTTCAGCAAATAGGCATTTTGTCCTTGATAGGCTAAGATCTTGTAGGGTCCTTTCCATAGATTTTCAAACTTCCCGTGCTTTCCTTTCTCTTCATTCCTTGCATCCCATCGCAACACTACATCTTCTAGATGCAACTTATCTACCTTGGTTTTGCGATCATAAATATTTTTGATTTTCTCCTGAACTTTAGTAGTCTGAGAAAATTCCTCCCTTGTTTTCTGAAGGTGAATCATTTGATTGATTTGACATTGAATATCACCTTCCTCACTATCTGCTTCCTACAATAATCTCATAACCGGGACTACAAGTGATGTAGGAAACATTGTATCTATACCATAAACCAATTCAAAGGGTGACATACCTATAGAATTCTTGGTATTCACTTGGTATACCCACAAAGCATTGGTAAGCTTCCCATGCCAATTTTTCTTGTTCTCCTCCAACATTTTCTTAATGATATTAACCAAGGATTTATTAGAGGACTCAGCTAATCCATTTCCCTATGGATAATATGCAGTTGAATGGCCCAACTTGATATTATACTTGTGACAAAACTCAATCATCTTATTTAAATTGAATGCCGCCAAATTATCTATAATAACCTTGTGAGGACAAACAAAACGAGACAAAATATTGGATTCTAAAAAATGAATAATTACCATGTCGGTAGCTTTCCTTGTAGGAATAGCATTGATCCACTTGGTGAAGTAGTCGGTGGTTGTCAGAATCCATCTATGTTGTGTTGATGATGTAGGATGAATTTACCCAATAAAATTGAGTCTCCACTATTGAAAAGGAGCATTTACTACAATAGGCTTCAGCAGAAGAGGAAGGAGTTTCCTTTTTCCTTGGAAAACTTGACATTCATGACAGTTTGTGACTGTTTTGTACAAATGTGAAAATAGAGTTGGCCAATAATAACCTTCTCTTAACACTTTATTAGCTGTTTTTTTCCAAAACAAGTGGCCTCCACAATCTTCCCTATGGAATTCATCCATTACATGTTTAACTTCATCTTCAACCAGAAAATATAAAAGAACACCTCCTGGATCTTTCCAATAAAGAGCATTATCTAGAATGCAGAATTTAGCAGATTTTAATTTCAAAGATGTACCCTTACTTTTGGACATTCCAGGAGGAGGAAATAAGTGCTAAAGAACATACACTATATCTGAATACCATGGTGAAGTGAGAAAAATTTCTAATACCTGTATTAGAGCGCCATCTTCTTCATCATCTGACATTGCTGCAATAAGGTTTATGCCTAGAGCATGCATGTTGGATTCAGCCATGAGTTTGGATAACCCCTATCCCTTGATCATCTTGGTGGGCTTGATCTCGAGATCATACTCTAGCATTGCTGCTATGCATTTACCTCTACTTCCTTCTGGATCGTTCTGCGTGAGAACTTGTTTTACAGCTGCATTTGGAACATAAGCTAGTGTGTGAATGTAGAATATAGATCCCGAAATACTTCAAGGCTTTGATTAAGGCAAAAGCTTGCTTCTCAATAATATTATAGAGAAGAGAAGCATCTCTAATGGCTCGAATGAAGAAAGAAATGGGCTGCTCAACCTGGTCCTTCTTTTGCATAAAAACCCGCAGCCAAGGTGTGCTAAGATGCAAATGAAAATATTATAAAATCACTAGTATAATCTGGACTAACCAAAAAAGGGGTTGTAGTTAAAGCAAGCTTTACCAAGTTGAAAGACATCATAACATCATTGGTCCATTTTACACTGCTATCCTTTTTCAACATATTAGTCATTTCATGCAAATGCTTAGCCAAATTAGGAACAAATATGCGTAATAAATTCATCTTACCATTGAAAGCTTGTACCTCCTTTTTATTACGCGGAAAATATATTTGCTGAATTTCTTCTACTCTGGAAGGATCAATGCGAATGCCATATTTGGAAATTATGTGACCGAGAAGTTTGCCTTCCTCCATGGAAAAAGGACTCTTTTTCAGATTTAGAAAAATTCTAAACTCCCTGCATTTCTGAAAAACAATTCTTAGATGGTGTAAATGCTCATCATCAGAACCAGAAAATATTGTCAAATTATCTAAACACACCACTGAGAAAGCATCTTTCTCATTAGCAAAGGCTATATCCATCGCCCGCTGAAAAGTAGCCCCTGCATTCTTGAGCCCAAATGGCATTTTGACATACTAAAAGGTTCCCCATGGTGTTGTGAAAGAAATTTTACCTTGGTCTTCTTCATGTACCAAAATTTGATTATAACCTGAATAACCATCAAGCAACAACATCCGTGATGCTCCAACTACCCTTTGCAGAACATGGTCCATCTTAGGAAGCGGGTAGTTATTCTTTAAAGACACTTTATTCAAATTCCATAAATCAATGCACAACCTTATCTCTCCAGTCTTTTTCCTTACTGGAACCAAATTTGAAATCCAATCAGAAAATCTAATTGGAACAATGATACCAGATTTATACAATTTATTTACCTCTTTCTTGATGGATGGTAACAGTCTTGGATTTATCCTTCTCAACTTCTGCCTGAAAGGTTTTTGATCCAGCTTTATGGGAATAGTGTGCTGAATAATATTTTTGTCACAGACGTTCAAATCTGCATAATTCGATGCGGAAATATTAGAAAATTTAGATAACAATTTGATGTACTTATCTTTTTCCTCAGGAGATAATGTCTTAGAAAACTTAACCATCTTGGGCTTATCTGTTGTTCTGATGTTTACGTCTTCCACACCCTTTTCTGTAGGAGTGAATGCTGGTTTTATCACCACATAATCTTGATCAAATAGTTCTTCTAAAGGTATGAGACCTCTAGGAATAATACTATCTTTTAGCTGTAAAATATTCATCTGATTGGCCTCTATGTTTTGATCATCAGAATCACAAACATAATTAATAAAAGAATCTTTAAACTTTCCTTCATTCTGCAAAAATATATTAATTTCTTTGTCATCCCAAAAAACTTGCCAGTACCTTAAGTTATCAGGAACACTAGTTCTATGTTTGACATGAATTTCAAATTTATTACTTGAGTTCATCGGAATTTTGAGATTACTTGCTACTGTAGCAAGCGAATCTACAATGATATTTTGACTTCTTGGTATCGCTGTTAATGTATATTCAGGAAACATTTTTAAGATATCCAAGATTGAATTCCTATAAGCTCTCATTCGCGGATGCTTTGCTTGATATTCTCCTTTCACATACTTTATGACAAGCTCAGAATCACCATAAACATAAATTATTTTTGCACCAAGTTTCTTCAAAATTTTGAGACCTGTGATCAATGCTTCATACTCCGCTTCGTTGTTAGAACAATTAAAAGCCAATTTATAAGAGAATTCCCTAACATTACTTGTAATTCCACCTAACTTAAAAACATGACTTCAGATCCAAATACCAATACCTGCACCTTCCTTACCAAAAGCACCATCGAAATCCATGCTCCAAAGGCCCTCTTCGTCTTCTAGATGCTGAAACTTAACTATTGGTTCTAATTTACTTTTGTCGATCACCTCATTTTTCTGTTCTGTACTGATTTTCTGTTCTTTTAAAGGCTTTTCGGAAGAAATCACCATTTATTTTTCTTATCAAGAACTACTCTAAAACTCTCTGAAACTTCTGGTACATCCTCTACCTCTACTAGCTGATTACTTACATCATTGAAACTACCATCATTATACAAAATAAAAGATTCTAGATCTATATGTACAACCTGTATTGGATGGTTTATGGGCTTCTCCTTACTAGTTATTATATACTTCATTTTATTTTTCCAGTACAATTTCTTCAATTTCCCGAAAACAGGAATAGTAGCATAAGAGAAGTCAAGTTGTAAAGTAACTTTAAGTTTGGCTCCCCATGATCTAGACAATAGCATGCCGAATCGAGGCGGTATATTGGCCACCACCACATCCATTAAGACATTATTGGCTAGGATATTTTTCTAAGGAAACCACTAAATCTTTAATGAGACCAATCCATCGAACTCTACCAGAATCAAACGAATACAAATCATGATACAGTCGGGTAATATCCATGCCCATATTTTCCATGATAGCCTTTGGAATTAAATTGTGAGAAGCCCTGGAATCAATCATAGCATTATGAAGTATGTACTCATGTATTCTAAGGCTGAAATAAAATGGGGAAACTTCACTCTCTTCTAACTGACCATCTAAAGATGGACCGAAAATGAGCTCAGGGTGGTCATCTTCAACATTAACCATATTGAACAAAGGATCAACTAGCAACATTTTAGACACCTGATGTTTATAGTGACTATTATTTACTAATTCTATCAAAGGAATGGACAATTTCAATTTAGCTATTTCATTTTCTAAATTAAAAGTTGTGACTTTATCTACCTCTTTGGTGACAATATCTCTTCTATCATTTTGATCCTTTGTTACATTCTCCTTTTTCTGAGTGTCTTTCTCTTTAATAGCTGAGCTTGTTGATGGCTGGTTGATGTTACAATGATTTTGATCCACATGCTCTTTACCCTTTTTCTGATTATTCGAAAGATCATTTTTTGGCTGGGCCTATTTTCTTTTCTGAATAGAATTGAAAGGTACATCTCTGATCCTTAAAGAATATTGTTTTTACTGTGCACTCAAAGCATTCATCTACCCACGCTGACAATCATCTGATTCAGTTTCCAAATCATCACCATTTTCCAAGATATAGTCCTCATATTTTGGAATATCCAAACTTTCAGTATACTCTTCATCTTCAGTCAAAAACATGGGTAGACCATCTATTGTAAAGAAATGATTTTTTTCAACCACCAGATCTTCATCTTCTTCCTCTTCCACTCCTTTAACATAATTCTGCTGTAATGGGGTCTAAATATGCTATTTTTGTACTGTTTGGTTGGGTGTTTTCTACTCTCTTTGCTTGATTCTAAACTGAGGCTGCTGCTACCCTCTAAAATTTGGGTTCCAGATTTGTGTTTCAGGTCTATCTGAGATAGACAATCGATCAACCATTCTTTCCATAGTTTGAAGTAATGAATCCATTTTAGCATCAGAAGTAGATGTCTCCTCCTTGATGGTCACTCTCTTTTTAGATCTCATCCTTGCTCTTTTGGCTAGCAAATTCTCTTCCAAACTTACAACATTCTTTTGCATATCTGCTAAAGTTGTAGGATCACGTTCACGCAACTGACATGCCATATCAGTATCAAATCCATCCAAAAATTTGACTAAAGCCAAATCTTCCGGTGGTTTGATATGTGCAGGAAGAGCATTTTACACTGCATTAGATCTCACACAATAATATTGCACAGTCTCGCCAACATTTATTTTGATGTTCTCATATTCGGACAAAATTTGAAGGGGATTTTTCTTTTCTTCCCATATTTCTACAAACTATCGATGTAAAACTTCTAAAGTGTCAATAGTGGCTGCTGGTAGAGCTTTGAACCATTTTCTTACTTCCCCTCCTAGAATTGTGCAAACAACCTCATCTTCACATCCTCGATATCAATTTCATGAAGATAAAAGAAGTCATTCATCTTATCTACATGATTTTTGGCTGTCATAGGCTGAGTATTTCCGAACAAAGTGATTTTGGTTTGGTAATATTGGGGCATAGCACTCGGGTTTTTGAGGGAGAACAAGGGGGGCATATCTTGTAGCCGTGATGATTGGAGGTGGAGGATTTATAACATGGATTTGGATGTTTGATGTAATCAAGGGAGGATTGGTCACTGATTGAGTAGTGTGATCAATATTTGAAGTGATGGTATAAGAGGCTGGGATCTAAGGTCTATTTATTACCCAAGCATTTATTTGTGAAGAATAGTTTTGCAGATCATTAAGAACTTGTTAAAGTTGTGACCCTGATTGAGAATGTGAAAACAGATCTTCAACAGGACTGTGAAGGGAAATAGAGGAATCAAAAACTGTTTCGTCAACCCAAGTCAAAGATTTTCTCCGGAATAAGCTTTGTTCAAAATTTATATCAAATTCAATATCTTGCAAGTTTTCTAACTTTCTAGGGAATGAATTATCTCTGGGAATAGGAATTTTCTTTGATTGATTTCCGGATGAACTAGATGTCTCCACAACAATTTTGGCTTTTCTTCCTATGTTCTGAGGATCGCTAACAATGGTGGGAGGATTTGGATCACGATTAGATCTAGTGTATATTTGGGAAGCCAGTATGTCCAATTTCAAAAATCAACTTTCACTTTACAATTTTTCAATTTAGCCTTTGAATAAACTCTAAAATTATCATCCACAAGTTTAAGAATTTCAATGAAAACTTACTGGGGTTGATCTGATCTTACTTTTTCTGCCCAATATGGTCACCAAATATTATCACTTGGATTGAACCTCAGGCTGAAAAAGGCAATTTCAAGGTAACCAAAAATCACACTTAGCCAAATAGCTAGCCCTACTAGGCAAGGAGAGGGCCCTCTCTGTAAGGATCGAAGTCAAGATGACTGAGAAAAGAAGATATTAGGCTAGGTATAGTAGCTCAGGGTTTTTATTGTTTTGATTTGGTTGTGTTGGATCAGAAGGAGCCAAAGTAGTCAGGGCAAGGGAAATTAGGTCAAAATTTGTAGGGTGTTCTATGGGGCAAGGTAGGCATAGTGATTTAGCACTTTAGGATTTCAATGGGTGGGATGATCAAGACAGGTGAGGAGCTAGAAAGAGCATGGTGAAATCATGGTTTCTTTCTAATATGAAGAAATTTAACAGACTGTGAATGTCTACCCAAAACAGAGCATATGAGGATGGATTCTGCTTATCTAACTTGCAAACATTCACTTAATAGAAATGAAATTATGGATGAAATAAAGAAAAATATTCTAACAACTGAGCACAAAAGGAGAAACTGAAACTAAACACCATACCACATGGATCCCATAGAAATAGCTGCAAATTTGATTAATTTTCCTGCTAAGAACTGATACAAAAGTGTGTCTTTTCAAAAGCCAAACATCCAATTAAGTCCAACCCCCCCTAATGACTGAAAAAATACATCATAAAGACCTCAAACCAACTCATCCTAGCTTCAGGGAGTCGAATCCATGAGAGGAGGAGTTTTTCCAGGAAAGATTGAACTGACAACTAGAGAATAGGGTGATCAAAGTGACTCATCCCAAATTTGAGCAAACTGATTCATTACATGTCATTGAGGCCATTTACCTAATGTATCTACCTTAGTAAACGTAAAAACATGAATTTTACATTCATATTGAACTTTTACATCAGTAAAATTATATTTCCCAAAGTGAAAAGTAAAACTAGAGAAGATTTGCTGAAGATTGTAAAAGTTGGCAATTTTCTAGCAAACGCGCAGTGTCCAAGCAAAAAAAATAGCCTACTGTCAAAGTTGGTTGTGAGTGCCTTCCCGGTGTCCACATCAGCTCCACATTAGCTCATTGGAAATATCTCTGAGTCTAGTTTCCAAATCTACCTCTAGTTCGTAAAATTGTGCTCATTTTCCCTGTCAAAAACTTGATCTCGCAAGATTGGTAAATGCACAGCGACCAGGTCAAAAAAGAGGCAGAATCATGATTTTAGGTGGTTTTTTGCATGTTTGAGGGACCAGTTTTCCTCCAAATCTTATGAGACTTGATAGGTTTGATGTCCTCATCATTATAAACCTGCTGGTGGTGGCCATTTGTCAATTTGAGCCCCAAAAAAAGAGTGCAACGTCCAGGTTTCTACACCTTTGGCAAAATTTTTGCATGCAAATATACTGAAAAACAAAGAAATGACCAAAAGTGAAAAATGTGCCAAAATTTACCAAAATTTGTGAGGGTACTTGATTATCAATTTCTTGAGGCATGAAGAGACACCTCAAAAAGTATATCTAACCTCTCTTTCTCCCCTTGCTTAGTCAAACTTTCAATTTTGGCATTGGCTCTTTTGAGCTTGGCCAATGCAATTCTCTCTTTCCGTGCATGAAGTTTGACTTTTGTTCGCAAAAAGCCATTGTTCTTGTTGGCCTTATCTAGAAACCTCTCCAAATGTAGATTGGCTCTATCAAGCCATGATTCACTGTCTTTGCTAATCTCTAGGGAAAGCATCTCACTTGGTGTGAGTTGCTCTGAGCTAAAACTCTCTTCAGCCCTATAGTCTTTGGTTTTTGTCTTGGAGGTTGATCCTCCTCAATATCAGTTTCACCAAATATTTCCAAGGTCTCCTCAAGCAAGGCCTTAGCCTTTTCTGCCTCTCTTTGTGCTTTGATGGTCTTTACCTCATTGATGATTTTCTTAGTTTTTGGCTGCTGATTTTCTTGCTCAAGAAAGTCAATCACATATTTTGATCTCTCAAGATTAGCTTGAATTTCACTAATATTTTCTTCTTTGCCTTTGATTGTTGCACTAGTGATTTTTTCCTCGTCTTCCTCACCTAGGTCAAACAACTAAAATTAATGCTTTGTTTCATGTTTGTCCTCCTAATCATCAATGATTGGCTCTTTAACCTTTTCCTTACCTTTTTCCACCTGTTTTGTTGATGAAGAAGGCAGGGCCCCTTTCACTCCAAGTGAAGGAAACACATGCATGTAGCTTCTCTGATAAGTTTTTGGAAATGGCTCAACATCAGTCAAATTAGCCCAAGTTGCCTCAATATCCTCCTCACTACTTGATGACTCAGAATCATGATGTGATGATGATGAAGGGTTATAGAAAGGTGAAGAAGAAGGATCAACATGAGGTGAATGAAACTGACTTGGTGATGATGTATGAGCAGCAGGCTAAGATGGAGGAGTGGATATGGGAGGATGAGATGATGAGGGGTTAGTCTAATCATGTTGACTAGGTGGGGTAGTGAAAATTTCATTTTCTATGAATGTATCCCATGGAATTTTCTTTTTTTCAAGCTGATGCATGAATATCATTTTGATTAGGGAGTGGTGAAAGAGACTCTTCTTTTGATGATTATAATCCCTCTTTTGTGAAATGTATGCCATCTTGTCAATGCCAAGGGAGAGGAAATAGGGTATGTGAAGCATTCCGACTCTAGTGAAATGCATAAGAAGCCGGATATGATATGAATAGAGTCGAGAAAACATCCCCTCATAGGTGAAGTATTTCATGGTGATTTTCATCATAGGGACATATTGGTCAAGAAGATGACAGAAAGGGAAAATGGTATTTTTGTCATCCTTGTATCTAGGTTTAAGATATGGTTCATAGTAGCTATGATCAAGGTTTCCTTGTTTAAACCATTTCTCTCCCACATTAGGGATCCCTGTAGCAGCTGAAATGGCATTAATAGACATGGTAAAAGTAACCCCAACAAGAGTGACCTGCCTATCATGAAGACTTGAGATGAATAGCCTTGTTAACATAGGGTGATATTGGACCTTTTGCACCTTCTCACAAAATTCAAAGCAACCAACATGTTTAAAACATGACACAGTAAGTGGAGAAGCCATGAGTTCTATGTGTTTTCTGGTTCATATCTGATGATTTTCCCTCCTTTCTTATATGAATTCTTCTTTAGTGTTTGCTCCTCACTGACATTTATGTTTTCTTCTTCAGACATTGTGGACTTGAAGGTTTTGGAAACCCTAGGGTAAATCGAATGAGATGAAGGGAATGTGGATTTGAAAGGAGAAGTTGTGACAAATAGAGGAAGTGATAATGTAAATTATAACCTAGGTCTAAGAAAATCCTAGGATCCTATAGCTTTTATGACTGATATGTGTTTAGGGACATGAGTATGGGAAATATGAATGAAAATGGCAAAAGGAAATGAAAACTAGGGTTTTATAGCAATAAACACTTCAAATTTTCATTAACTCACGAGACGTTCAAATGAGAAGGATTGATAGGGTTAACTTACTATTTGAAGGAGCTATTAAGAAGTCTGTGCAAAAAACTGAGCTTGTTGGGAGTGATATAACCTTGATAAACCCTCTTCGTTCAAACGTGCAATGTCCTAGAGGAATGCGTAGCGTCCGAGAAAATGAGCAGCATCCGAAGGTAAATGCGTAGCGCCCATTGTGTTTTTCTCTACGGATGATCGGTCAAACGCGCGACACCTGGGCCGAATGTGCAGAGTCCAGGAAAATGCGCAGCGACCAGTGAAATTTTCTCAAAATGCTCAAAAAATATGAAATTTTCTCCTCTACTGGAAACTCCCGATGGATGAATGGAGGCAAATGATTTTTTTGAAGATTTTGAATAGATTTATATCTTTAGGGATTGTAATTTTAGTTTGAATAACCCACTTTCCCTATGTTCACTTTTTCCTTTGGAATTTATCACTGATACTCTTTAAATTTCTGAATTTTTGGCATTTTGTAGTTTGATCAAGTCATGGAGTTTTGTTTTCTTTGCTCCATTTAGGCCAGAAATGATTGCATTGACAACTTGGGATGAATTTATTGCATATGAGATTCATAAAATTACATTTGGAGACATATAAATAAATTTCATATTTAATTTTATATCAAAATAAAATTTTGATATAAAAGTCATTAAACTTAAAAATTACAACTTTGAAAATATGATAATTACATCATGATGATATTTTACATAGGAAAACAAAATTTATTATTTAGTCCCTCTCATATATTTGCTGACCTCATCTGAAATGGAGGAGTGACCTTGAAAAATATAAAAACCTAATGACCTAATGGGACTTCTTTAGACCTGACATTCATGAATGAGATTTTATTTAAAAGACTTCCTGGTGAAAAGAGCATTTTAATAGGTGTTGTTATTCTCAAGGAGACATGAGAATGAGTAAGCCAATATGAATCTATGAGGGAGAGTGAAGTTTTATTGACAAGGAAAACCACTAGTGGAACAATTTTATATCATGACCTAATGGAATGATTGAAAATTTCTTTAGAGTGGGACACCTAAGATGCACATGAAAAATGTGTTTTGATCCCTGGTGGAAGTATGCAAATACTGACACTAACACTGGGGGTACTGTAAGAGCCCTTAGAGACTGTGGGTTTCTGAAGTACTTCATATTATTTTTGAGTTCCTTGTTCATGCATGGGATCCAATGATTGAGGCATTTCATATTGGGGAAAAGGTGGTCCCAATTTTAGTGGAGGATATCTATTTTCTGACAGGCTTGTCAAGGAGAGGCCTACCCATTTCTCTCTCAGGGTCTTCTCTCGGAGGAGAGATGGTGAGAGACTATATATTGCAGTATTTCAATCTAGGGTCAAATCCTAAGTAAGGATGGGAAAATAAAAATCCGCGATGTTTGTGATTTTCCATTAAGAACCATATTATTCATGATCGCAAAGCTTGCTGGTACTACTACACTACACGTAGCAAACAAATATTACATGTAGTATGCACTAGAGTGCATGGAACCAAATTTTTTTAACTGAGATGAAGTTGTACTCTCTCAAATGAAAGAAAAAATAAGCAAGGTAAAGGGAGGAAGGAAGAAAATTTTCAACTATGGCTCGATCCTCATTTCTTTTGCCTTAGAGAGGATTCCACCGATGCAACCTCAGCATGTGACGTTGGGTATATCTAACCCTAGAGATCCAAGGATGCAGAGATGGGTAGAACTAATGGTTAGACATGCTAGTCAATCAACCATCATATTCTCGACTGCATTCTTCGCTTGGTTCAGGTGACATATTATCGCCATCAATGACTATGCATATGCAGGCATTAAATTATGAGGAGATCCATATTTAGTTTTACCAAAAGGCGCTCAGTGGGGTGCAATTGGTAAGAATGTTTTGACCATTTTTTTTTATTTTTATAAGGTTTATACATGATTTTGTATTTTAATTTTTTCCCAAGACTAAACTAAAGTTTTGATGTATGCCAATGTAGGTCAAGTTCGACCAGTGGGACAGCTAGAGCAAGGAGCGAATGAGCCAGAAGAGAGGGCTGTCGGGAGAGCGGTCCTTCAGGATTTGGATATGGTTGAGACTCTTGCTGAGCTTCAGAAACACATACAGGGGTTGACCTTTGGGATTACGGATTTCCAGCTCGAAGAGTTACCCATGCGACTGCAGCACCATATTATTGGCGTTCCTAACCACTGGATGTGGTTACCACGTAGGATAGCTAGATCAGTAGCATGTTATCATGAGAACCACTAGTCTACTTTTGACATGTTGCATACATTTTGAGGTTAGATGACCAATGTGTCTTGGGCACAAATTTTTAAAAAATATATAACTATCTATATATTGGTTTTCAATGTTTTCCTATTTTTATTGCGCAATCCTATTCAATTATGTGAATGTATCTTTACATGTGTCACAAATGTATGTTTATAACATAATTCACTAAAGAATCAGTCAATGTGTTCAAGTTTCTGGAAATGTGTTGATATTGAATGAAATCAAAATGTCTTTCCAAAAGTAAAAATCTTAGGAACATACGATGCAACGTTGGATTTCTAACAATATAAACACTAGTAAGTTACTGTACCACAAGTTGTGAGTCTAACCTAATGATGATGCAGTGAATACCAAATGAAATGACATCAGAGATAAGTTCAATCAATGTGCTATACTCAGCGATATTGTTGGTATATTGACCAATAAAAATCCCTTGAAAACTCACTAACTCGCTGTTTAGAGTGAAAATGTCCCATGATGCAGAGGATAGATTCTGCGTGCTACGATTAGCACCATCAACATACCCAAAAAATGGTTCCAAAGATTCAGACATTTGCAATGAAATGTAAAGTGCATTACTAACTTCAAGAAAACTCTAGAAAACCAAACTAAGACAGTAAATGCAAATCAACAACATATATGCAATATAATACAACAATTTACTACGCTCATGTTTAAGCATAGTAACGTTTCAGATACAACCCATTTTGGGGCTACGCCAATGGAATTCCATCGTAAACTACCAACTCGTAGGCGCCCTTAGAAAGAACTCTTTTGACAATATAGGGGCCATGCCATAATGGCTCAAATTTTCTTGTACCTATTACATCATCTTCCTGATCATAAATAAGGACTAGGTTACCTTCTGAGAAAATGTGAGGCTGGACTTGTTTGTCGTATTGTGCCTTTATACGTCTCTTATGCGCTTCATCGGACAATTGGGCTTCACGACACGTTTCATCAAGATGGATGAGGTTAAAAAGACACACTTATTCAGTAGAGGTGTCAGGTAACAAGTTGATTGCGAGTTTTAACGACGGTATTTCACATTGGATTGGAAAGATAGCTTCTAGACCATAAACCAATTTAAAGGGGGTAAATCTGGTTGCATTTCTCACCGAGGTTCGGTATGCCCACAAAGTCGAGTATAGGATTAAATTCCAATTTCATTTATGAACTCCTATCATTCTTTGAAGCATTCGTTTAAAAATCTTATTAGTAGCCTCAAATTGTCCATTTGATTATGGATAATAAGGAGTAGAACTATCATACGACAATCCTAATTTGGCAGTAAGTTCATTCATCATAAGATTGCGAAAATGTGAACCATGATCTGTGACTATAGCCTGTGGGACCCCAAACTGTGAAATGACATGATTAAAGAAAAATAATGTAGCTGTTTGTCCCATGTTATTGAATGTAGGCATTTCTTCGAACCACTTGGTAAAGTAGTCTACTATGAAAATAATATAACCATGCCCCCCAGACAAATTAGGGTTACAGGTAATGAAGTCAATGCCTCATTTTGAAAATGGTCCCACAGAGAAAACAAGATGCATTGGTGCTGGAGGTTTGTGGATTTTACGATAAAATATTTGGCATGCATGATAACTTCTAACTACGAGGATGTAGTCACGGAATATGGTAGGCCAAAAGTAACTGATGCATAATATCTTCTGTGTGGTAGCGTATCCAAACAAGTGTCCACCACAAGCCCCAACATGAAAATCATTTAAAACATTTTCGGCCTCCACATGAGTGAGGCATCTTCTTAAAATTGTGTCGACACCACGACGATAAAATGTATCGCCGATGATCAGATATTATTTGGCTAGGTATTGAATACGTCGCTAGTTAGAGCAAGAGGTATCAGGCTGAAAATTCTGGGTATGGAGATAAATGATAAAATCCCCATACCAAAGATCATATGGTCCGATAAAAAATAGAGAATCATCAAGAATAGATGGTTCCAATGCGGTAGCAGTACTATCAGAGGGAAGGTCACAGAGAATCTCATCTAAAACTAAAGACATATTTGACTTGGTTTTGATGAATTCCAAATAAAATTCCTGCAAAATGACAATACATTTTGAATACTTGCCCCCCAAAAATTTATGTGATAAGATGTAAGTCATGGGGTTGCAATCTGAAATGAAAATGTTCTTCTGGAACAGGATATAGTGGCGAAATATTTGGACAGCTTGAACAGTCGCCAAGGTAAGATTTTCTACGTATGAGTACTTCACTTCTGTATCATTGAGATTATGACTCAAATAATAGATCAGATGTTCTATCCCATTTTCTACTTGGACCAATACCATAGCAATGGTCGTATCATCCGTGGTGATATATAATAAATAATCACTCTGATAATTGGGGGGATACATTAATGATGCCTAGACAAGTGTATCCTTGACAACATCAAAAGAATCTTGCGTAACCTTATCCCAATGGAAGGGAATCCCATTTTTCAAGAGCCAAGGATATCCTTTAGCCATTTCAACATAGTTGGGTATGAACCTCCTTAGGAATTTATCCTTTCCCTGAAGTTTCTGTAACTGAAGAAAATTTGATGGCGCAGGTAAATCAAGAATGGCCTGGACCTTCAGTGTGTCGATTCTAATTCCTTCTTTTGAGACGATGAATCCTAGCAAACGACTAGAACCAACAAAAAACACACATTTATGTGGATTGAGGCATATTTTTTAGTGTTAGAAGTGTAAAAAGATAGCTCTCAAATGCAATAATTGATCAATCCAATTTCGTGAATGCACGGGTAAATCGTCTAGATAGGGTTGAACAATGTGCTTGATGTCATTGAAAGCATAATCCATTGCTCTTTGAAAAGTTTCCCCAACATTCTTTAAACCAAATAGGAGTTTCCAATTGGTGAATGTGCCCCAGGGATAGATGAATGCTTTCTTATATTGGTCCTCTGGGCAGATATTGATTTTATTGTAGCCAGAAAATCCATCCATGAACGAAAATATTTCGCTTCCTACACAATCTTCAATAATCTGGTCGATAAAGGGAGTAGGATAGTTTTATTTTGGACAAGCAAGATTGACATCATGATAATTGACACAAACTTTGGTGCTTTGTTGTTTTTTCATAAAAGGAACAACGTTGGAAACCCACTTAGTTAGCGGAACAGGGTAAATGAAACCAACACGCAAAAGTTTTTCAACTTCTACTTTAATGGCAACAACCTTCTTCAGATGAACATGATGAATGCGTTGATGTATCGGTTTGACATCAGGGTACATATTAGTGGTGTGTTCAACGATACTAGTATATATGCTTGGAATTTCCTTGTAAGACCAAGAAAATACATCACGAAATTCACAAAAGAGAGAGCGATATGTTTCGAGTTCTGATGGAGAATAAGATAGGCCAACATTAATGTTTTCTACAATGTCAGGTTTGGTCAAAATATCGATAGAAATGGTTTCTTCAATATTTGATAAATTTCGCTCGGATTCGATTGCATTAATGGGAAAAGAATTCAAAAAGAATGTTTTGATCAATGGGTGGTATAGTTCACTAAGATTATCTTCTTCGTAATCCTAAAGATGGGAGCAATGATGATGATCTTCCCATGGTTCTCCTTCTGCCACCATGGATTCTACAATATTCTTATCTATCAATAAAGTTGAGAAGAAAGGATCAGATGGAGTATCAAAATCTAATGAACGATCAACCCAAACGATCAATGACAATTATTTTGGATTCACTGCCCAAGCCATGTAGATTGATTGCTATGCCAACTCAATTGGGCTAGGTGACAGAAACTCATCCAACGTAACAAATTCAGGATCACCCGTAATCTTCCTTATGCCAGATGGAGTGGAAGATATCATGTAGCAGGTCTCTATGCTTGAAATTTCTGTCTACAACGCAGGCGGCGGTAATGCAAAGGTTCCCATGAGAGTGGAATCCTTTAAGAGTCCTACACCAATGTTCTGAAGTGAAAGTTTGGGTGCGTGAACTAACGAAATGCTTCCAGTTACCTGGGAACTGGAGGCAAAGAAGGATAGTTGATTGATGACTCTGATAACACCTTTATGTGGAAAGGCGATCATTCTAAAATATGTAGAGACGATCGCAGTTATATCATATACCCATGGCCTTCTGAGTAAAAATTTTTAATCAAGGGGTCCGTCAATGACCTCAACTTCAAAATTTATTTTTTTCCCCCTGTTATGAAGGTAAATCCTCTCTGCGGACAGAGATGATCCCTCTAGGCCTAGGGTGGGTCTAGTAACAAAAGGACATGCTAAAGTGTTGCTTCCTAGTTAATGAATGAACAAAAGACATGGTAGATTGACTTACCTTGAATCCAACACTTTCGATGTTGTAGAAAGAGTAGTGGTCTCTCGCTCCTGCCTTGGCAAGTCACGATCCGTTCGCTGTTACACTCAAATACCTGCACATAGGACAAAGAACAAGAACAACATATGAAATAATAGTTTCACTCACAACTATTAACCAGTCAAAGAGGGCTAAACATATCGCATCAAATAAACATCATAACACAATAGTGGAACCAAAAAGTAGTCATGTATATTAATGAGTAGAAGGAAAAGTACAACTGATGCTTTAACGTTGCAATCTCCTCCAGCGGGGTTCAGACGAAATATGTCTCAATTTTCGGTCACGGAATTCAGACTCAATCTCTCTTAGAAGTCATCGACTGGAGCTCTCTCAACACAATATTTCTTACACTATCTCCCCTAGTAGCTTAGCTATAGTATAATTATCAGTTGTTCAGCTAGCTTCTACTAAAGGAAATAGTTTCTTATATAGAGGGAATAGAGGAGGTTGGGATCCCTAAAAAGGTGGGAGGGAGTCCTTTCCTTTAGGAGGGTTCCAAGGGAGGTGGAAAATACTAACTAAAGGAAGGAGTCCGTGGTTGTTTTAGTTCAACCACTCCTAATGACTCATCCCTAAGGTGGTTGGAATGGAACCTCCGCCTCTAATAAAAAAAAAAATTCCATAAACAGCTTGGTGCAGGTGTATAACTGGCATAGGGTGCCAAGTGGCGTGGGCTCAGTGTTAAATTTCCTGGTCGACACGAGGATGTAACGGCTACTCGCGCCAAGGAAAAAATAGGGATTTTCACAGCTCTTCTTAGGGAAATGTCAACAAGAAGAATGTTGTTTTCATCAAAAGGGATGCAAGGATGGTATTTTCAAAGAATGACACTACGTATTGGTCACAGAAACAACCCTCCAATGTGAGAGTTGGGAATTGCAAGGACAGTGACAAAATTTTGTTTAACAGATGCCCCCTAAAGTATGAAGTCCAAGAGAGAGGGAGGGGTGAAATGCTTTATGATAACGTGTTCAAACCAAACACCGTTGTCGGAAGACCTAAAATTACAAATACAACTGATATCTGTGATACATGAATCATGTGGCATGGGCGCAGCCATCCATAATATAATATATAAAAACTAAGATCCAAGGTATGGACATAGCCATCCAGCAAGAAGGATCAATAAATAGACTTAGGTATGGTCGTAGCCATCTAATCAAGAGAGTCATGCAATAAGTCATCATAATCCACAAAAATCTGCATCCTGGAGTTTATCAAAAAAAATCCAGGGTCTTGCGCTCCATCTCGACCCGAACAAGTACAATTTTGAGCATGCGAATGTATGAGCTGAAGTCGAACATGCAGGAAAATCGTCTGATTACCAACCAATGATGAAAGTTGTTAACATATGCAAGAGAAACCACCAATGATGACGATGGCCCTCAAGGTATAAAAGGCATAATATATAAAATGTGAAAAGTGATCTGATGTCGAACATCCACAGAATCACTCGATCAAAGGCAAATGATGTGAATCTTGCGTCGAATGCGAAAAACCTGCCATTGAGGCATGCAGGCTCCAAGGTACCAGAAGGGAGTCTCTAGATAAAATTCCTCGATAATGAGCTGAAGTCAACAGGAAGTGACCTGGTCGAAGGAGGGCCATAATGTTTCCCACATCATCGACACGAGACAGAGGAACATGATGAAAGTGGATCAGGACTGACAGGAGATCAGAGGACAGTTGACAACTGCAGAGACAAACTTCTCTTGAACATATTTATAACACGACACTGGATTTGGAATTATTTGAAATCAAAAGATCTGAGGTCATGATGAAGTGGCAAAGAGAAGATGAGAGTTCAAAATAGATTACCCAAAACCATGAAGGAAAAAAATGACAAAATGAGATGTCCCCAACCCGACACAAATGCAGACAAGTTCCATGTTTAAGAGTGACATACTGCCAACATAACTAAAACTTGGTTCCATTTTCTCCCACCATTTCTGGTGAGTACCCCAATTATTTTTAAAACAAGCTTGAAGGGGATAACATATGCTTGTACTGTAAGTTTTTCCTTCAGACAAATCCAACCTAGTACATTTTACGAGCCCTAGGAAGGAGGAACTCGAAATAACGTCATGGTGACAAAGTTCGATGTCATCAAGGTTTAACGAGTATGACAAAGGGAGAACTTGGCATCTTTTCATATTTAGAGAGTTTGAAAAGAAGGCATAAAATAAAACTCGAATAGTCCCTTTTTGTAGGTAGTCTCACAGATCTGAAAAGGTATAAAACTGTGCCTGAGAGAACCTCTTAGTCACGATAGACTAAGGTATTCCTTTTTCATAAATAATCCGTCCCAGCCCGAAAAAGGGTTAAACTTACACTGAGTAGATATCGCTTTGCGGCCATTTAACGAGTTCAAAACAACAAAAATCTCGGCAATCTTTTCAATTTTAGAGAGTCAGAAAAGAGCTAGAAGGTGACTCCAGTAGTGCCTTTTTTATGTTTTTACCGAGTCCGAAAAAGTATAAAATATAACTCATTACTTCATCATTGTCGCATGAAAAACCTGTTGCTGCACAAGAGACGTGTAAAACCCATTTCTAAAAAATAATATAATAAAATAATCGAAAAACATGCCTTAAAACCTAATTAGGGTTGTGAAAAAGTTATAAAATGCCAAAAATGGTAAAAATAATTACTTTTCACTTTTTACCTCTTGTGGAGCAATAGTTACCCATTTCACTGTGCAATCTTCCGGCGACGATAGCAGCCAATCTAGTAGATCAATCACAAATCTGTCAACTCCAGGTAAGAGTTAAGATCCATCTCATCATTTTAAGTCATTTCTTGCTTCCTGCAATTGTCAGTTTCGAATTTTGGCAGTAGAAATGTAAAAATTAGGGCTCCGCGGTTGGCGCGGGTTTCAGGCACGGAGTCGCGCCAATCGCATGATTTTTAACACTAGGGTGCACCCATTGGTGTGACTGTTTTGGAAACAGTTGCGCCAATGGTGCAAACCATTTCTAGCAAAAAATTCTCATCAAATACCCCAATTGTTTACATATTTACATTAGGGGAATTTTGAGGTCTAAAATGGGCCGCATAAGAAAAATGTACAACAAAAATAAACTTTATAACAACCAATAGGATTAAAGATGATGATGTCAACCATGGGGGATGATTCACCATTTTTTAAATAAAAGGGTAAAAATATTAAAAAATAATAAAATAATAAAACTACTTTTTCAACTCGTATTTTCAACTTATCTCCCAAAATTTTTACTCAAATTTTGAGCTGGAGTACTTGTTTGATGCGAAATTTAATTCCTCATCCAAGGAGTACCATGTTGCATACTGATGAACTGAATGACATTTTAAAATGAGAAAATACATAAAAAACGGATTGTAGACCAATATTTTTTTTATGTATTTCTCATTTTTCGTGTAGTAGGACCCATCAGTATGCAAAATGGGTACTCATTGGATGGGGAATTAAATTTTTCATCCAACGAGACTTCCAATAAATTCTGAGTAAAAAATTTGGAGATGTTGAAAATATGAGTTGAAAAAGTAGTTTTTCCATTTTTTCCCCTAAAAATTGGATGATACTAGTCAAATCTATTTGATTTTTTCCAATTATTTTATAATTTCCTTAGAGGCCCATTTTAGACCCCCAAATTTCACTGAACGCGAAACAATACCAGTCACTCATTCATATGAATGTGTTTGTAGGTAGAAAGAGGCAAAATGGTCATTGAATGGAAAGAACGGGAACATAACGAAGAAGATGAACTAGCCATGGAAAATGAGGGAGTCATGGAAGCCCTCAGAAATTGTGGTCTGAAAAAATTATTCCTAACACCATGTCTCTAAGCCCAACCAGAATTACTACAGTATCTGATCAGCATATGGGATGAAAATAAAGAGAAGTTCATCCTACGGGATCAAGAATTTGAGATTGATGTCTCTGACGTGTACTTCATCACAGGATTATCACAGAGGGGTGTAGCACCAGCCTTAACTGGCACCTGGCCCTGCATGGAAAACATGACCATGGTGATAGACAGGGTATGTCGAGGAGCACGAAAGGGATCAGGTTGTGGGAAAGTTGATATACAAACTATCCTAGATTTGACACTACGTGTGGTATTGCATACCATCACCCGGGCTGCAGGATCAAAAGCACCGCATGAAGCAACAAAGACACAGTTTCTTCTTGCTGTAGACTGCATGGCACCGACCATCTACAACCGGGTAGAGGCCGTGACCATAAACATGAAGTGCCAACTAACCAAATGAAAGAATACCAAACTGAAACAATTTGGTTATGGATCTATTCTGGTATTGTTCTTCTTGGAACGAATACCCATTTTTCAGCGAAAGGAGGTTATAGTTCTGACACCACCAGTGAGAGAACCACGGATGGCTTGATGGGCAGCATTGATGCCAAGGGCAGGGGGCAGTCAACAGATGTCCTAGAGATCGAAATTATTTGATTGGCTCCGATGACAACTGATTGTCGTGGAGGATTGGCCCTACTCTGGCACAGATTTCACTGATGATTCAGAGCTCCCACTGCCAGAGGGAGAAGATTGGGATGAAGATTTTGGTGAGATTCATTTTTAAGTTTTATGAGTATTATGATTTTTTTATTTATGCAAGTTCTGACATTAAATCCATGTAATTGTATATGTAGGCCCAAAGAGACCTGTTGGCATGTCACCGATAGCGAGGTGAATCCCTCACGATTTTGACCCCTAATGCGAGGGTAGCGAGGAAGACGAGATAGTGCGAAACCTAGAGGAGATCACATGAGGAGTCCCAGATTATGCACATTTTGATGATGTTCCTCGTGCCTACCAGAGACATACTGTAGGGGTGCCCAGCCAAATTCACTGCTTGTTGATGTGGCTAGTACGGGCAGTGACATGTTATCACAAGCACCATGCTGATTAGACACCTAGGTTTTATTTTATCTGCATATTTTGTGAGACATGATGTCTCAAGATGTAACAGAAACACACATGTATTTTTTGATGTTATGATGCACACAGTTGCAAACATGCAATATATATATATATATATTTCCCTACATGGTTCTTTTACATATGATGATGCTTTTAAAAATGATGCAAATGTCTATCTAATACGATGTTAGCCATTGTATTAGTTAATGTGTTCATTCGTCTAGGAATATGTTGATAATTAATAAAATCAAAATGTCTTTCCAACAAACGAATATGTAAATACAATCTCAGAATGTGCGGATTTCTAACTGAATAATGATTATTGAGTTGCAAAACAACAAGCTGTGAATCTAGATTTACAAGCAATGCACGTATGCCGAGGTTGATTGCCTCAGTTAATAGCTCAATGACAGCGCTATATTTAGCGACATTGTTTGTAGTTCGTCCTAGACAAATACCTTGCAGATCTATCAACTCACTAGTAGGATCATAAATTACCTAGGCTGCCAAAGATAAATTCATGGTATTGCAGGAAGCACCATCCGCGAAACCGACATAAGGGGTAATAGACATCTGCACCATAAGCAAGACCCAATAAGCAAAAAAATGCTCACAAAGCACATCAAACTAGAAAACATATACAAAAATGAAAACAACACCTATGTACATTTATTATGCATCAATGACTCACGCATAATATTTTTTAAGATACAACCCATTTTTGGGTTGTTCAAGAGGATGACCTTCATAGTCAATTAGCTCATAGGCCCCATTCTGCAACACATGTTTAATGATCTAGGGTCCATGACACATAGGTTGAAATTTTCCTGCCTCCAGTTTATCACAAGCTTGGTCATACAGGAGGACGAGATCTCTTTCAACGAAAGAATGAGGGGTAACTGATTGATCAAAATGAGCTTTGACCCACCATTTTTGTGCTTCGATAATGAGAGAAACAAAGCGGTGGGTTTCATCTAGCCTTTCTAAATAAAGGAGATGCTCTTCTTCTGGTGAAGTATTCGGCAGTAATTCAACAACCAACTTGAGCGAAGGTATTTCACATTCAATCAGAAGAGTAACTTCCAGGCCATAAACCAACTGGAAGGGAGTGAACCTAGTTGCGTTTTTTACTGAGGTTCGGTATGCCCAAAGAGCTGAAAATAACATGAGATGCCAATTTGATTTGTGGATCCCAATCATACGTTGAAGCATTATGATAAGAACTTTGTTCACAGATTCAACTTGGCCATTGGCTTGAGCGTAGTACGACGTTGAGCTGTCGTGACGCAGACCCAACTTAGAAGTCAACTCTGCCACCATATAATGCCGAAAATGGGAACCATGATCAGTAAATATGGCTTGAGGGACACCAAACCTAGCAATAATGTGATTGAATATGAACTGAGTAGCTATCTTACCGTCAGCAGAAAGTGTAGGAATTGCTTCGGCCCATTTGGTGAAGTAGTCTACGGCTATGATAATATAAGCATGCCCCCCCGGCTGAGTGAGGGTTACATGTCATAAAATCGATGTCCCATTTCACAAAGGGACCAACGGTAATGATAGGATGAAGAGGAACGGGTGGCGCACGCAACTTGCATTGATAAATTTGGCAATCATGGCATTTATGAACTACGAAAATATAGTCTTTGAAAATAGAAGTCCAAAAATAACCAGCACGAAGAATCATCTATGCAGTAGCATAACCAGACATGTGACCACCATAAGCGCCACTGTGACAATAATTTAGAGCTTTCTCAGCTTCCTCGAGATTCAAACATTGCTGGAGTATGGAATCAACTCCAATACGATAGAGAGTGTCTCCAAATATAAGATAAGGTTGTGACTAATGGCAGATGCGTCGGTGGGCATATTTCGTCAACTTAGACCTAAAAGATGAAGTTTGGAGATAAACAATGATATCACCGTACCATGGATCGAGGGTGCTAATCAAGAAAAGCGAATCATTTGGGATGAAGTCCTCAGAACGAGAAGGAGCAAAGTCGAAAGGGAGAGAACAAAGTAAATCAGCAAAGATCAATGACTTCTTAGATTTGGCAACAGTAAATTCCAAATCAAACTCTTGGAGGATGACAATCCACTTTGAGTATTTTCCCCCCAGCAATTGTCGAGACAATATGTAGGTCATAGGGTTGCATTCAGAAATCACCGTCACTGTACGCAAAAGAATATAATGATGAAAATGTTGAACAACTTGAACAATGGCAAACGCTAACTTTTCGACATGAGAATAACATGTTTCAGTGTCGAGAAGGTTATGAGACAAGTAATAAATAACATGCTCATGACCGTCATCATCGTCCTGTACCAAAACCATGGCAATCATGCTGAAAGAGGAAACCAAATAAAGGGAAAAATCACGATGATAATTGGGAGGGTGGAGGAGAGGAGAATTGACCAACAATTTTTTTAACGCGTCAAAATATTTATGAGTGATCTCATCCTAGTAGAAATGAACACCCTGCTTTAACAAACGTGTGAATCCTTTAGCTATTTCAGCATAGTTAGGTATAAAACGGCGAAGAAAATTAGCTTTCCCTTGTAAAATCTACAATTGATGTAATGAGGAAGGAGAGGGGAGATTTATAATAGCCTCAACCTTGAGAGGATCCAGGAGAGTTTATATATGTGTTGCAGTTTATATATGTGCTGCAACCTTCTTTTCTGAAGATTTCTTGCTCTCTTGCCTCCTGTATTCTACTGTATAGTGTAAGAGCATCATTGTAATTCTGATTTGCTACTGTATATTCATAAGTTGATCATATTTTATGGCCTCCTTCTCATGCTCTCCAAGACTGCGTTATTTCTGAAGCAATTTGTTGTGCATAGCTGCAGCCCCTCTTGTAAGGTGTTTTTCAGCTAGACTAGGTGGTGGGAGATTTGTTTACCACACCTAGTTTGATTTGTTTTTTCTCCCCTTTTGGATCTAGACCATAGATATGCTGATCTAAGGGATCCAAGGGTTGTAAAGTCATTTCTGTGCATCAATCTCCCAGGAGTGCATTATTTCAGCAGGATTGTTGTGTTGTTCCAATTTTGGAATATTACAGTGGTATCAGAGCTCCTTTCTTGGCACATCCTGTGCTTTCCTTGGACCACCACAGCCATGTTGCATTCAGAAGAAGATGAAACTCTTACTGAGAGGGAGAAGATGTATCAGAACATAAGTCACAAGAATTTTGATTACACTACTGATGATCAAGACAAGGGTAAATCCCCTGAGACTACAAGTGATAAATAAGGAGAAGAGTTTGCAAGAACTCTTTTGGTAGCCATGCAAGATATTTCCAAAGAGATCAAAGAGATTAGGATGGACATAATGAGGGAATCTCCTTGGAGTTTTCATCCGGGGGAAAGCTCTGACATGTCTCACCACTGGACTGGTCAACTAGTGAACCAGCCACAAGCCCCACAAGCTCCACAATGCTCCACTTTGCCTACCTTCTTGGCTATGGAGAATGAAGGACCACAAGAGCAAGCATCCCTTGAATACTAATTTGTGGAAAATGAATCTCAGAATTAGAGTTTTAGAGACCACTTGAGTTTCCAAGAGTTTTTTCACCTCAAGGACAAAATAAGACCAAGGCATCAATATAGAGATGGTGGGTTCTTTCATAATCATGATAGACAGCACTCTATGGGCAGATTATTTTTGCCTAAGTTTGATGGGTCATCCTCTAGTTCTACCAAGGCATGGGTTGAAAATTTGATATTTACTTTCAGTTGAACAAAGCCCCTGAGATTGAAGCCATCAAGATTGCAGCGCTGCACTTTGAAGGTGAAGCACACAATTGGTGGTTCCATGGGTTGTCTACATTAGGCCATGCCAATGTGACTGCCTACTCTAAATTCACTAGAATACTGGTGTAGAGGTTTGACAGAAAGGATCCAGAAGCACCTTTCATGAGCCTTGCAAAGTTAAAGCAATCCGAAAATGCAGAAACTTATATCTCTGAGTTCCTGAGATTATCAGTTATGGTTCCTGATTTTCCTGCAGCAAGGAGGGTGTACATGTTCATCGATGGCTTGGATGAACCTTTGCATGGGTTGGTTAAATCTACCAAGCCCATCACTTTGCATGATGCCATTGAGAGGGCTAGATACCTCCAAGATGCCTTGCCAAAAGCAAAGGCAACTTTCCAGAGCAAGGTCCCTCACTCTTCTAAGGGGAAGGAAGAAAAATCTGCTCCTTCCAAGGAGATCTCATTCAAGAAGCCTCTTGATATTGAACTCGGGAGAGAGACGAGAAAGAAGAGACTATGTTTCACTCACCAAGAGTCATGGGAACCTAGACATAGATGTGCTACTGGGAAAGCACATTACATAGAGGTCTTTTCAGATTTTGAGGAGGAAGATGAAGATGATGAACCAAGGAGGGTTCAAAGTGCTGATAATTTTGAGGGAGATCCAACACCATCTGGAGATGGGGATGGAGAATTTGCTCCAATAGGTGGAACTCTTACATCTTTGAGAGGAGTGCCTAAGTACTTGACCCTAAGAGTACAAGGCTCAATCATGAATCAAAGGGTATCTGTGTTGATTGACAGTGGGGAAACCCACAACTTTATTGATGCTCATCTTGTGTAGAGGATAGAAATCCCCACTGATATTGTTGAGGGATTCTCTATTTTGGTCCCAGGGGATAGGACAATGCAATGCATGCAATATTTCCCATCACTCTCATTCACTATGGGGTCCTACACTTTGGTGGATCACTTTTTGGTAGTTGACATACCAGACACCAATATCGTTTTGGGTGTCCAATGGTTGATTACATTGGGGAAGGTCACCACTGATTGGAAGGCTTTGTAGAGGGAGTGGGTAGACATGAATAGTGGTAAGCCCAAAATGATCCAAGGCATGCATAATTATCCTTCACCTACCACACAAACAACAGAGATGGATTTGCGCAGTGGAAGCAAGGATCTCACAGTTCCTTCACTGATGTTCACAAGCTTTCTGCATAGGACATTCCTATCTAGTGGCAAACCACCTAGGAGGTCACCAGATTCAGATCTTGTGGGGGAAGCCTTACAAAGTGCTGCTCCAAATCTAGATCCAAGAGGGATTGGAGCAATGGGGGACCAAGCTACAGTGCTGGAGGGCTTGGGACAACTCAAGAGTGAGGGGAATCCTCTCACTGTATCACTATCACCTTCTCTCTTTTATAAATATGCGCTGTGGGAGGAGGAGAATGGGAGGATCAGACTTCCAACACACATATTTGGAATTGGAAATGTTAGAGAAGAGATCAATAGCATGACAGACACTTCCATGGAGGTATCATCAGCGTTGTCTTTGTTGAGCAGTGTGGATCTGTACTGGAAATCTCAACTGCTTGTAGAGTATTCCAAAGATGTCCACACCAGTATGATACTAGATGACCTGCAACAAGAAGAGGGCTATTTAGTCCAAGGGGGAGTCATCTAATTTCATGGTAGGATCTTCCTGTCTAGAGCTTTTGAGCTCAAGCAGAAGATACTATAGAGGGCACACAAAGAATTCCTTCTCAGCCATATGCAGTCCATGAAGATCTACACCCTGATCATGAGGAGATTTTATTGGGAGGGGATGAGAAAGGACCTACATCAGCACTTTCAAGAGTGCATTAGCTATGGAGGATGGGGGCAGCCAATGGAATCTTTGCAAGAGTCATTTCAGCCAGTTCTTCCTTTTCTTGAGAGGAGGGAAATGCTCATGCACAACTCCATGTGTATGAAGAACTATGATGGTAAAGGATCTTATCATGCTAAGAAAGATCTATTTTCTGATTTATCACATTATTTTACCATGTTTTTGCAGGAT
Organism: Pinus albicaulis; assembly: GCA_034641835.2. Lineage (NCBI taxonomy): Eukaryota > Viridiplantae > Streptophyta > Pinopsida > Pinales > Pinaceae > Pinus > Pinus albicaulis. The sequence goes on along the minus strand of CM076580.1, from coordinate 629,816,558 downwards.
ATGACTCCTAAAGGGGGTGAGAGATCATGTGGATCTCATATTTTTTTGAGGGCCAATATAAATTCTGAACTTGGCCACTCCCTTGTTGTGCAAAGGGAGATTCCTTTTCATGATGGGTGCTTCCTAAAGGCACCAAACATATTTGATATCTCCAACTATGTTGATATGACTTATGTAGCAAATGTGTGGAGGGAATTCCACTTGCCACACCTTGATCTAATTCAGACAGGAGGTGCACTGCGCTGGCATCACATGTGGGAATTTGACTCCCCTCTTCAAGGTCAAATTTTTGTTTGCATATATGTAGTTTTGCTCCCATACTTGGATGACATAGTTGTACTGTTTTTGGGATTGTATGGAGGGAGTATGAACAACTTGTATGTACCACATGGATTGGAACTTCTTTATGTGCCTCATGCTACATGTTTTAGAGAAATAATTGCTCCAACCATGTTTTTTTCTGTTGAATTTTTCACTCCTTGTCGGATGGACTATGCAAATCTTATGTTGACCTTGGAGGAAAAATTTCTGATGTATTGGCTTGATGAGCACTTGGCTTACGAGGAGGACTTGATCATTGATGATGTCATCAATGGAGGAGGGGAAGGAATATAGCTCTCACCCTATCAGTTGCTTGAGGACAAGCAACATTTTGGAGGGGAGGACTATAATATTCCTACTTAGCCTGAGCTAAGAGGAATATGCAATTTTGTTTTACTTTATGTTGCATGAATAAATGAATAAAGGAGGACATGTAAAACTCCTGAAAAGAATGAATAAATCAATTCCCATATGAACAAGGATAAATTAGGGCTATGTAAATAAATCACTTGTAGGTGTGAAAGGGGTTTGAGCTATGAGACTATGTCAACCTTGACCAAATCTACAACGCTGTTTAGATTCAATGTACCTCATGAAGGGACAACTCAGTTCTAGAAGGAGGCCCCTCATGTGAAAGGAGCTAAATCATCAAGGCGGTTTAGGGTTTGCAAAGGCTCTCATATTATAAAAGGAAGGGGAAGGAAAAAAGAGAAGGTTGTTGATTGTCTATATTTCTGAGTATCTTGTCTATTTAGACAAATAACATTCTCTACTATTTAGTGGAGAATTGTGCTGCTTAGCACTTGGAGTTCCTATGCAGGGATTTCACCTCTTCCATTGAGGATTATTGGAGGATTTTTTGTTGATTTGATCCACTATTAGGCTTTAGGCCAAGCTCTAATTCCAACTGCAATGCAGATCTAGTGAGGGTTTGTTTGCTTTTGTAGGCTGCAGCAAGTGTAACTCTAGATCTGCAAAGATTTAGCTTGTATTGGAGACTCTTCTCAATGAATGTGTCTTTTAACCTCCTGGAAGAGTGCATCCACTGTTTAAGCTTCAGATTTGTATCTTGGCATCAAGCCATCATTTTTATTCAAGCTACAACATAGTTTTCCTTGAGGGACTGCATTATTTTCAGTAGAGGGTTTGCAGGGTGTTTTGACCCCATTTTTTATGAGAGATCTCTGGTGCTAGGATTTTCCTTTCACTTTGGTGATCCATGGATTAGATTGCTGATCGATGTTTTGTTTAGATATGATCTATTTTAATGTAAAGTCATCTTCATAAATTCTTGAATAATTTTGAAGATATGCAACTTAAAACTCAGATCTACTCTTTGTAATGCATGATTTGGTCAAAACTCCAAGGGGATCTTATAAATAAGTCTTTCTAGATTACAGACCTGAAATGGATCTGATGTTTTGTCCACAGATCTATCATAGAAATGAGATGTAATGTTCAGCTGTTGCAGCTCCATAAAATAATTTGTTAAGCCATTTTTTAGTTTAAAAAAAATAAAAAATAAAAAAGAAATAAATAAATAAAAGGAAAAAAAAGAGAGCTTTGATACTGCTAGCAAGGCATGACTGGAAAACACATTTTCTAGGAATGCCTGCTATAGGATTTGAAACCAAGACCTGGATCGCTTAGATCAATGCATCTAAGACTGAAATCCAAGATGTGGCCCAAAAGAAATCCCTATAGGTGGGTTAAACAGGTCTCCCACACCTAGTTACCTTGTATAAATGCCCTATGAAGGGACTGCAGCAAATACAAGCACATGTAAAGGAGCAACAACGTTATTTTTATAAGCCTGCGAACATGAAGATATAGATAGCCAAAAAATATATATTATAGCAAAAAATGTAAACAAATCCTTGAGGAGAGAGTCACTCAAGAAAAGCAATGCAGCCTCAAAGGGATATGTACATGAAAAAAGCTAAACACTGTTATACAGGAATTTCTGCAGGCTAAGAGGACGCAATTTATAAGAGGTACTACATCATAATACGTAATAACATAAATATGTGACAATATATGGCTAAATAAATGAGGGGGAGCAAGCTCTCAACCCCTGAAAACAATAATACAACAATCCTTGGAAGGATTGGCTGAAATATACAAAATGGAAAAAATGCCGGAGTTGCTAGATAGCAGCCGCAACTCAGAAAATGAAAATGGATGGAGATAGCTAAAGATGCTGCAACTGATGGCTGAATCTCATCCAATGGATCTCTTAGGTGAACGACTGATCCTATCACTGAATATCTTACCCTCCAATCAACAATGCAAAACCCCACAGCAAATGCTCAATGAAAATAACGTAGTTACTGAAGCAAACTGTGCTGTAGGGGAAAGGGAGTGAGCTAGCTGAATTCCAAAATCTGAAATAAGCTCCAATGGCTTCCAAACTGATCCCTAAAAGGAAAGAGAGACTCCTCCTCTGAAAAACAAGTGATGGAAGAGGTGTTGTGATCCCTCACTGCAACACCCTGCAACACAACATTTTTTGCTGTAGAAATAATGTTGTATTGGAGAAGGATTCTTGGCCTCAAGCCTGGATGTGAGGAAAATCAGTAAAACTCCTTCAAGGGGCTTCTCAAGAAAGGAGAAGGATTCCTAAATAGGAAATCCTTGTGCTAAGCAGCGCTGCAACTCAGCTAAACAACTGGGACTGCAAATATTCTAAGCAGACACAAAATCAATAATCATATTCCTGAGTAACAATGGCTGCCTTGCCCTCCTTTTAAATAAATGAGAGCTCCCTCTCCATGGGTCCCACTCTTTAGGGTTTCCTCCATCAAAGAAAATTCCCTCCTCTTTCACTGCACTGTCCCACAAGATGCTTTCCACCTCCTACCTCTACGCTGTTTGACTTGGTCAAACTTGACCTCGTTTTCTTGCAATTGTCTCCTTTCACACATGAGGGTGTGAAATATAGTTCCAATGATGATCCCCTTTCATACTAAGAGGAATTCCATCCATGTTTTTATTATTTTTGGGCCTCCTCACCCAATTATTCAATTCATAAGTGAAATTAAAAAAATTTAATATTCCATTTTATTGAAGGAAAAATTTGGAATATTACAGTCCTCCCCTCCCGAATGTTGCTTGTCCTCAAGCAACTGAAAGGATAGAACTAAGAAGTTGCTCCCAAGGCATGGAGACTGAAAAGTGTTGGGAAAACATCTTCCCCAAATGGATCCTCCATCCCCAAGCAATCATCCAAACAAATGAGTCACCTCCCAACATGGCAACTCCTGAAAATCTCCTTCCACCTCAAGCTTCGGAAATGAAGGTGGGCTAAAAATATTAATATGGTAAGCATCATAGCCTACCCAATGCTATCCTTCTCTCCAATCATGATGAGTGTAGTGTATGTGCTGATCCTGGGCTGCAAAAGTATTGCCCTCAAGTGGAAAAATGAAGAACAATCCTTCGAGGATTTCTCCTCCAACATTGAAGAACAAGCTGGCCCAAAAAAATCCATCCATGATGAATAGGACATGGTCATCATAGAGTATCCCAGTGAGAAGTTTGCTGCAAGTTTTACATGATGATGCATGATATAAAAAATATCTCAAGAGGACACAGAGCAGTTTCTGTTAGCCACCTATAAAATTTGTTATATCAAAAGGTGGCTAAGTCATTTTTGGAGCCTTCAAGAAATAGGTTTTATTGCTAAAAATGTTATCTCTTGAAGACTCATGAAGACATCATGCCCTTTGTTTAAATCTTCACTGCTGTTTCCCTTTCGAACCCAGAAATTATGCTATTTTCATAGAGAAATACTGCTACAAAATATCATTTTCCCCCCTCATCCACTAAAAACTAACCTTCATTTTACCCCCATCAATTTCCTCTATTTCTCATTTATTCCCCTTTCCCCTTCATGAAAATCCTTTTACAAAGTTTAAAACTCATTTTTAAACTTCGCCAAAACCCCCAAATCTATCAAAAACTTTGAAAAATTTCATAAAAAATAAGTGTTTTGACTATGGGTTTAAGCCCCTTTGGGCTAAGTCCTAAACCACTTCCCCACATATGCCCTGGCGCTAGAACCAAGTGCTAAACCCTTTCGACGCTTATCGCATTGGAGCAATCGGCCAATGCAAGTCAAATTTCTATGTCAAAAGCCTCCGATGTGATTGGCCCTTTGTGTATAAACCCCCGACCCCATTACTGCTTCATATAACCATAGAGCCCACAATCAGGCACTCAACGCTTCATATAAACCATTCCCAATCACTTTTTCCCTTTGTTAATTCATAAAAACCCATTATCTTATGTTTTTAACTAAACCCGCCAGTGCAATGTTATTAAGTGATAAAGAACATTGATCTGAAAACTCGATCAATGATGGATAGAATCTCGCATCGGGAATTTTACAAATGGGTAGATTGAAAGACCATGCCTTGCTTCCAATGTTGATTGGCCTCATACATATATAAGCCCTGGGCCTATTGCTTTTCATATATACTAACGGCCCCGCAACCGGGCACCAAGCCACATATATATAACCCACCCCGAGCCTTTAAAACCTTTGTATCTCATAAATTTTTTGTTTTTATATATTATAATGTGGTCCCACTCGTTCATTGGTCGAAGCCGTTCTCTGCCATTGATCTTGGGCCAATTCGATGGCCTATGTTGTATTGCATTGGAGTTCTCCATTGGCGCATTGTAACATTTTATGCCACCCCCGATTGGTCACTCCCCAATGAGTTCTCCGCCGTTGATCTGATCTGCAGATCGAAGACCCACAGTTAATCACTTCGGCACCCCCCATGTCCATTTCCCCTCCAATTTCCAAAGCCCCGATTGCATCTGGGTTGTCCACGTGTCAACATCTGACGGTCCAGATCTTCCCTCCCAACCTTGGTTAAAAAACATGCATTCCCACTTTATAATGTTTTCCAAGAAGATCTCAGCTGTTGATCTCTACAGATCAATGACCCTCATTCACCCTTTCTCTGCCTCGCTTATTTTTTCACTTATCCCCAGATGCAATCTCCGCCGTTGATCCTGCACATCCAATGGCGCATATTAATCCCGATGGGCATGCCTCCTGTGGGTCCTGCCTTCCTTAGATTTAATCTTAGCCCTCCAATCCTTGATCCAATGGCTCATATTGAAACCTCCCTTCCTGCTTCTTCCTGCGCATCTTGCCAATTTCATGCTCACTCTCCACCGTTCGATCTTAGGGCCCAGATCTGACAGATGAAACGTAGTTTCACGTAACTTTCAGCACGCTTGTTAATCCCCAAAAATTACGCGATATAAGTTGTTTTGAAACGTCACGTGTCAACTGATAATGCATATCACATTCAAAAATTTAAAAACCTCCTACCTGCCTTTTCATCGCGCAATACTGCTGGTTCCCCCTCCTGAAACCACTTTCCCCTTTTTTCATTGTGTTTTATCGCGTGCGCTCCCCACTATTGATCTCTGCAGATCAACGGCTCAGATATAATCTGGCCATACACTATCGCCCTCTGCCTTCACCAAAGGATTTCAACGAGCAATATCCATCGTTGATCTTGGGGTCCAAAATGATCCGACGGTCTACGATCTTTCAGAAACCCCAATTTCCATTTTAACTCAGATTTCTTCCGCCAAAAGGATTTTTTCCCTTTTCCTTTGTATTTTCTTCACATTTTCCGCTCGTCTTATGGTAAAGTGACTCTTTCACTTTATATTATCATTATGGCTCCCCACCGTTGATATTTTCTAGATCAACGGATCTAACTTAATCTCTCCACCATTTGCTCCTAACCATGACCTCCAAAGCAGTTTTTACCAAATAACGCAGGATTTCTTAATTAGTTCTTGGTTTGTGCAGGACTTTAAAGGTTTTTCTAATATTTTAAAATAAAATGGAAGTTCAAGAGTGACGACTCTCCAGGCCTTTGATTATCAAAGAAATTTTTGGCAAATATTCCCATCAAGGTTTATCAGTGCACCATGAGCGTTGATACTATTATAAAGCCTCTGCGCACGTGCACATCAACAAGACACAGTGAAGATTAAAAGAGATAGAGAGTATCAGTGTTGCAGACCTAACCACAACAGAACTAAAGAATTAAAGATTAATTACATAGATTGGGTGGATTAAGGCTAAGATTGAAAATCAAAAGCCTAATCCATTGAATTAAACACAGTTAAAGAAAATCAAAATATCTCAGACAAAGGATGCCTCTATTGCCACATCAGAGGCCAATTGATTCCTCTCAGCTACCAAATGCCACCTGTAGCCTCACAACATTCAACATAGGCCGAGTAATGACCAGAACAGAGGATATTTGCCTTACGATAGCTGAACAGTTAATTTATCCAAAGAACTTATTGCAAAATATCTACTGAGTTACTACAGAGATGACACAGAGCCTCAAAGTCAAAAAAATCATCCCACCGAGATTAAATACTAAACATAAACCAATTAATACAGGAAAATATCTATAAACTTCTCCATTGAGCCCCTCAAAGGCCGAGAAGCATTAACTGTCTTAATTGGACTCATATTTCTTTTCTCTTTCGACCTCATCATCCTTCTAAAAAATCTTATTGAGGAGTTCATTGTAAACATTAGTTGCAAAACTTTGAAATATACTTGTGCTCAAAACTCCTACTTGTTAATAGTTTTCAAAGGCTCTTGAAGCTCTGTATGTGATCGAATAGTTAGGCTGAGTAGTGAAGATGATTTCTGAACTGAAGCATTAGACCTGGAGACTGTAACTGGTTTGACATGGATAACAAGCTTTTTCTTGGGATCCTGGTCTATATCACTGGTGAAGTGCTTCTTTCTTTGTAATTTTTTTTCCTTTTGTGTATTCCATATTGTCCATTATTCTCTGATTAAGAACAACAAGCATAGAGTTAGGACCTACTGTTTACAATACCCTTCTCTGACTGATAAGCTTTATCTCAATGTTTTCCTCTAAATTGTTTATTTAAGAATGATTCAATACAATTTAAGCAGTTAGGAATGCTGGCATTCCCTCATCCTATTGTTTGCTTTAAACATTGTTCTTGAATGTGATTTTCATTATTTACTTAGTAAAGTTAGACTAGAAAAGTGATGGTGAGCCTTGTTTTATAGCATATATTCTCCAAAGGTAGTTCTGAAAGTTTCCCTAAGTGTTGGCTAAAAGCAGACTAGGTTTAAAAGTACCTTATTTGATCTTAAGTTGAATTTTGTTTTTCTTATGTGTTTTTCATACTTTCTGAAGGTAATTATGCGGATTACTAGATTGTTTGTCTCTTGAGTTATCTTTAATACGAGCTTGTCCAAAGAGGTTTATGGTGAGCCCTGCCCTTTGGTTGGTTTTAAACAGTTACCTTAAAAGGATTTTTCTTGTTCGGACTGACTATAAATCCTTGTTGAAATTATTATCAGTTTCCACCCCTCCAACACTTTTTTTTTCCATTCCATCATTTTATATCAAAATATCTTGTGATATAGACAACTTTCCCCTTGGATCACTCTTGAAATTTTTGTACAATTAAAACCCTTTTATGACTCCATATCCCAATGGACTAAAAACCAGTGTTATATCTATCTTTTTAGCCAAAGCTTGTTCTGATTGCTTGCAACTTCACACCTTTGAAACTATTTCCATTTAGAACTTTCCATTCAAATAATAATCATGCTCAACCATCCAAAACAAAACAAAAAGCCTTGGTCTTCATAACTAGCCTAATTTCATTACCCAAAAATCCTTTTAAAGATAAATCAATCTTTGCACTTATTGGGGAGATCCCTCTTCAGATTTAGGATGGCTAGATCCTAGAATCCCAAAGTGGTTGAAATAGTGTTCTCTCTATAGTTTGAATTTTCCAATCTTGCAAATTACAGGGAGCTAACATCTTCTGGCGACTCCGCTGGGGATCTTCTGAGTCATTTTCATTTTAAGGCAATCATAAGATATCAGAAATCCCTTTGTTTCAATGACATTTGTTTTGTTAACTGGTTGAGCCATTAGGCATAACATCGCTGGCGAAACAAACATTGTTTAGTGAGTAAAAGCAGCCCTTTCAAGCACTATAAAGTGAATGGTAATCATGATAAAACTTATTTGAATCAGTGACAAACTAGGCAAACCCTAGGATTCCCATAAGAGCTTATCAAAACTTGAAGGATCAGCTGACTTAGCCATAAGAGTAGACTGCTTTTTTCTCATAACCGTAGCTAAGTTGTGAAGCAGATTTAGGACACTCTTAAGAACCAATAGGACCGAAAATAACTCAGAAAACCCCAAAAATATTTCAGATTGGTATTTAATAAACATGGTGGTGGACCATAAAACCTTTTACCTCCAAAAGAGCTAAAAAATTCTACTTGGCGACTCCACAAATCCTAAACAGACCTTAAGACTCCATTGGGAAGACCCATAATCATTGTAATATCATTTAAACTCAGTTAGAGTACTGTAAGATTAAAATTTATGTAAAAAAAAAATTAGTTAACTTCTCAAATATTGTCATATCTGGTTGAACTTTTCTTGTTTACTTGGGTCTGAAAAACACAACATAGTGGCTCCTAGGAAGATTCATACTAGAGCCTATCCTGAGCCAAACCCACCTGAGATAGTTGATAACCCATAAAGTATCCTTAGGAAGTCTCCTAAGATTAATTTTTCAATTGTTTTTAGATCACCCTTGAGAGCTAATTCATTTCCTGAAAATCTTGCAGCTCTACAACAATCACAAGTAGACTTAATAAATCCATTTAGAATTAGGTCTCTTGATGATTTAGATCAGCTAGATTCTAAGTCTTCACTTTCATCCCCGGAAACAAGTGAACATCCTTGTAGTAGAGAAACAACACCACCTTATTTACATTTCCTTCACAATTTATGTGTCTCTCATCCAAGATCAGCGCAGTAATCTATTCCTGGTCCTTCCACATCTGTTCACCCTACATCCACTATCCAAACCACTCCACTCCAACCCACTTTCCCTCTTGTTAATCCACCTCTTGTAAATCCACCCCCACCACATATCATGGCAGCATGGTATGCTCCCTTAGTCCTTCTTGTACCCTTGGTCAATCTTCCACAAGACTATCAGTCCAAAATACCATTGTATGATGCTAGTAATGCTACTACTGCATCACAACATGTGGATAAGATGAATGACTACTTTGAAAGAAATGAAATTGATGATGATTCTGTCAAAATTAGACTATTTTCTTAGAGTTTGGGGGGAGAAGTAAGAAAATGGTTTAAAGGCTTAGCCCCCCACAGTATAAATGATCTCCAAGCCTTCCATCAGAAATTCTTAAACAAATGGGAAGTAAGGAAGAACCCTCTTCAAATCCTTTTTGATTACAAGAACCTTCACAGAAACACTAGGGAAAGTGTACAAGATTACTGCACCAGATTTAATAGTGTGTATAATGCCTTTCCCCCAGATCTAAAACCTCCACAAGGCTCAACGTTAAACAAGTTTCCTAAAGGGTTCGATCCTAAAATGGCCTATCAGATGAGAGAAAGAGATCCTATAACCCTTGAAGATATGAAAAAATGGGCTCTTGCTGTGGAAGTTAACTTGATGGAGAAAAGAGCAAGAATGAAGAATGAGAAGAGAGTGTCCTTTAGAGAAGAATATACACCTTCTACTTCCAGATCCAATATGGAAAGAATGATGGAGGAGATGAAGAAGAAAATGAGCATCCTTGAGAAAACACAAGCAAGTCAAAATCAAGATGCTCCTCAAAAAAGAAACCAGAACCAAAATCAGAATTTCAGAAGAAATCAACCTCAAAATAGACCAAGGGAAGATGATCAACAGATCACTCCTCCCTTTCATCAAAACTATGTGAGTGAGGTTGAAGAAACAGATGAGAAAACAGAGGATGATGATATTAATATGTTGGGAGTAGATAATGATGAATTTGAGGTTCATTATGATAGAAAAAAGGGTTTATACACACCCTATGATGACAAAAGAGATGATGATGAAAGTTATTATCAAGACATGGAGAATGTCATCATAAAGTCTCAAAGAGAGTATGACCTTCAAAGTAAATCCAATCAAGAAGCTCCCAAAACCAAAACCTCTGAAAAATCTTAACAAAACAACACTATAAATAAACCCAAAATTGTAAAACAAAAAGACAAAATAGTGGCCGGAAATTCTGATAAAGGTAAAGAGAAAGGCCTCAAAACAATTAAAAACAGAGTGCAGACCTTAGCAGTACTAACGCTTCATCTAGTACTCCTGTTAAAACAATTTTTTCAAATGTAAATTGAGAAAATCAACAAACTGGCTTTGTTGATAGGCTGGCAATTAACAAGGCTGAGACAAGTACTTCAAAGAATCAAATCCCTTTCAGTTTGGAGAAGGAAATTTCAAGAATTAAAATCTTTGTTCCCCTGACTGAGTTAGCTGCCCAAAATGTATATAGAACCCAAATTTTGAAGGCTTTAAACATAGAGGAGAATAATGACACAGTCAATCTGAACGATGACCAGCCAAAGATTATTTTTGGTCCAAATATTGAAGATAGATATCAAGAGGGACTAGTTCCTCCCTTTTATGTAAGTTTAAACGTTCATGACAAGATTTTGCACAATGCTATGCACGACTCAGGGGCTTCTCATAATTTAATGCCCAAAGCTGTAATGGAGAGCCTGGGTCTAGAAATCACCAGACCATATAAAGACCTTTACTCCTTTGACTCAAGCAGAGTAAAATGTTTGGGTTTGATTAAAGACCTCTGTGTTAACTTAGCCCAGTTTCTAGCCAAATGTTTGGTCATGGATATAGTTGTGGCTGATGTGCCCCCAAAGTATGGAATGTTGTTATCTAGGTCTTGGGGGGCTAAGTTACAAGGGAATATGCAGATGGACATGACATATGCAACCATCCTTGTGTTTAATCAGACACAAAGACTTTACAGGGAGTCCCATATGCAGTACATTGTGACTAGTCAAGACATACCGCAAAACTCTCCTCTGTATTTTGAAAGTACATGCCTTGATTTGTTTATCTTGTTTAAAGATGAAACATTCAGTGAAAAAGTCGCTTTAACTGAATTAATGGCCGATAGAGAGGAGGAGGAAGACACCACATAAGTGTCAAAACAGTTTGTTGAACCTGTAAACTACAGCAAACAACACACCGGTCTCAAACTACAAATCATGTGTCCATCGCTTTTTAACCTTGACAGTCATGAAAGCATTCCTCAACTTAACGAAAAACCTGAGGAATTAAAAAATATTCGAAAGAGTGATGATCTTCAAGAAAAAACCGAAAGTACTTTAGTTGAAGAGGATAGTAACCAAACTAAAGAACCCGAAACTAATCCTCTGTGGAGTATGAAATTTGATGGGTCCTGCACTAGGATAAATGCTGGTGCAGGGATCTGGATACGCCACACTGAAAACAACCACATAGAAAGCCTTTCCTGTAGATTAAAATTTCAGTGTTCTAATAACATAGCGGAGTATGAATCCCTTCTTTTAGGCTTACATTTGTTGAAAAAGTTAGGAGCCAAAAGAATTAAAGTTTATGGGGATTTAGAATTAATCATTAGGCAGGTCAACGGGGAATACAACGCTAATCACCCTAGACTTAGAGCCTATCGAAACAATGTCTTGGATCTATTGAAAACTTTTTAGGAGTCCCAGTTGATTTTTGTCCCGAGAAGAAAAAATATCATGGCCCACAGCTTAGCTTTTGCAGCTAGAACGTGTTCAACACTATATGAAGCCAAAGAATGTACAACTCAAATTAAATTTAGACTAGCTATTCCTTATAACCACAAATATTGGCAAGTTTTCAACGGAGACAAACAAATAGAAGACTTCATGCAGTTCAGAAATGAATTTGAACTACCCAGTTCGGATTCAGATTATGAGATAGACTGTCCTAGTGAAGAAAATTTTCTTGGTGAAGAAGAACCGTCTCCTGAGGATGTTGATGTAAATATTTTTTCAATAAAACTTAATAAAACATAAGTGACTGCATAATTAGGAACATAAGATTTAGAAATCCTGCAGTCTAATGATCAGAGTTTTCCAAAGGGTCTGGCCCCTTTAGAAGAGTTGTTTGATTTTAACGATGTGGCCAAGAAGCCAAAACTGGAACCTGTAGAGACTGAAGTTGAGGAGTGCAATATAGGCAGTGAACTAAAACCAATGATGATGAAACTGTCTAAGACTTTACCAGCTCACATTAAACTCAAATACATAGAGCTGTTTAAAGAATTCTATGATGTTTTTGCATGGAGTTACGAAGATTTGAAATCCCATGACACTGAATAATTCAGCACAAAATCCATCTCAAGGAAAACCAAAAACCATTCAAATATAAGCTGCACAAAATAAACCCTGTTTAGCTACCTTTGGTTGAGAAGGAAATCAAGAAAATGTACGAAGCTGATATTATTGTCCCTATTAGATATTCTGAGTGGGTGTCTAATCTGGTGTCAGTTAGGAAGAAAATAAGGGAGATTAGGCTTTGTATATACTTTAGAGACTTAAACAAAGCTTCATTGAAGGAAAACTACCCTTTACCTAAGATGGACCATATTTTACAAAGGGTAGTTGGTTCAAAAAGAATTTCTTTGCTGGATGGCTACTCAGGGTATAATCAGATTTTAGTTCACCCTGATGATCAATTAAAGACAATGTTTACTACACCTTGGGACACTTTCATGTATGTGAAAATGCCCTTTGGTCTAATGAATACTGGTGCAACTTTTCAAAGAGCCATGGACATAGAATTTTCGGAAGAATTAGGCTACTTCATCATTATTCACCTTGATAATGTTACTGTGTTTTCAAAAACAGATGAAGAGCACTTAGAACATTTGAGAAAGGTTTTCGAGAAATGCAGAAAGTTTGGGATATCCTTAAACCCTAAGAAAACACTGTTTGGGTTCCAAGAAGGTAAACTTCTTGGGCACATTATTTCAGAAGAGGGTATTAAGATAGATCCAAAGAGGATTGAGGCCATATTGCAAATCTCTCATCCTTGAAACATCAAGGAACTCCAATATTTAATTGGAAAGATTAATTTATTGAGAAGGTTCATACCCAACTTGGCTGAGCTCCTTAGAAAAATTACAAGCATGCTGAAAAAGGAGCAAGGGGTTAAATGGAACTTGGAAGCAAAGACGCCCTTTGAGCTGGTGAAACAAGCGTTAACCAAAACACTAGTCCTAATAAGTCCTGATTTTTCAAAAGTTTTTTATATTTTTTCATTCGCATCAGAACATACAATAGCTGCTGTCCTTTTACAGAAAAATCCACAAGGACAAGAGCAACCTATTGCATTCTTTAGCAAGGCATTGAGGGATGCTCCTTTGAAGTATAACATTATGGAAAAGCAAGATTTTGCTTTGGTTAAAGCTTTAAAAGACTTCAGAGTATACATCCTTCACTCACACATCATTTCCTTTGTCCCAAATTCAGTTGTTAAAGACATTCTAACCCAGGACCCAGATGGTAAGAGAGGTAAGTGGATTGATGTTATACTAGAATACGATTTAGAGATCAAGCCCACTAAACTCATCAAAGGCCAAGGTCTAGCTAGATTAATGGCTGAATCAAATTTTGAAGTTCTTGATATTAATATGATAAATGCTTTAGATGACCAAGAAGAATTCTCAACTCCCATTGTTGAAGACCATTTTATGAATTCCTCTTGGTATGCCAAAATTTTATTTGTTTTTCTTAATTTGAACACACCTCCTGGTTTGACAAAAACGAAGGTAAGGTTTTTAAAGTTAAAAGCTGTAAACTATTGGATTATAGATAAATGTCTTTATTGGAAAAATGCAAGTGGTATATTGCTTAAATGTTTGCCCGAGTATGATGCAGAGAAGGTTAAGCATGAGTTCCATGAAGGAGAATGTGGAGGCTACCTCTACTGGAAGACAACAGCCAAAAAAATCCTAAGGGCTGGTTACTATTGGCCCACTCTCTTTCTACATGTACACAAGATGATAATTTCCTATCATAAGTGTCAACTTTTTGAAGGAAAAATGAAGTTGCTACCCTTATCTCTAAATCCAATCACTGTTGAAGCTCCTTTTCAATAGTGGGGACTTGAATTCATAGGAGAAATCCATCCACCATCATCTGCCCAACATAGATGGATTCTCACTGCCACAGACTACTTCACCAAATGGATAGAAGCAATCCCTTCTAGGCAAGCCAATGATTATGTCATCATAAAATTAATAGAGACCCATATCCTCTCTAGATTTGGCTGTCCTAAGAAGATCATCACTGATAATGCATCAACATTTGGATCCAAGAAGATGGTTGAGTTCTGTCACAAATATCAGATAACATTGGGTCATTCTACTGCTTATTACCCTCAAGATAATGGGCTAGCAGAATCCTCAAACAAGTGTTTGGTGAACATAATCAAGAAGTTGCTGGAGGAAAACAAGAAGTCTTGGCACACAAAGCTAGTTCATGCACTATGGGCTGACAGATTGACATTGAAGAAATCTATTGGCATGTCACCCTACCAGCTTGTGTATGGTACAAATGCAATTTTTCCTACCAGCCTTGGTGTAACAGTTATGAAGTTGATTCAAGAGGTTCAGTTTGAAGATAATGACATGTTCAGAAGGATAAATCAGACTATACACCTTCAAAAAATTAGAGAGGATGTTTTATAATAAAACATTGCAAAAGCAGGACAACATCAAAAAGCTTTTTGACAGAAGAACAAAGGCTAACAATTTCAATGTTGGGGACAAAGTTTTAAAGTGGGACTCAAAGAGAGAAGAAAAGGGCAAGCATGGGAAATTTGATAACTTATGGCTTGGCCCTTATCTCATTCATTCTGCTGCTGGTAACAATGCCTTTTTCTTACAGGAGCTGAATGGAGCTGAAATGGTTGGGGGTCCTGTCAATGGCAGGATGCATAAACATTACTTCTCTTGATCCATGCCATGTTTTGAAGCCTTTTTATCTTTTTTCTCATTATAAATATTTCATCCACCATTGCATTCAAAGTTATAAAAACAAAAATACAAAAACAATAGAAGAAAGAAAAGAGGGTATATTGTAAAAACAATAAAGGTAAAACCCTGTACCAAAAAGAGAAACAAATCTATAAGTGTGCAAGCTTAAATGCAACTCCTAAAAAACAAACTACTAGTTAGTTATACAGCCTAATCATGACTAATTAGTTTTGAATTTACTGCTGATAGGTTAGTGAATTAGATTTTCCAAACAGCTTAATATTGGCTTATCAGTAGGTAGATTAGACTAGAAATTAAAGGTTCAAACAAGCTCAAAATATGAACCTAAGTGTCCAAAAGAAGAATGACTCCTATTTGTTTAAAATTTTGATTCAAAACAGAGGTAAAACTGGTTCTAATCAGCTCAAAATCTGAACCAGAGAACAAGGAAAAACAACTCAAACAGAAGTAAAAACAGAGCTGAAAAAAGAGAAGGTTGTGCTTTGAAACTTTCAGATCTTAAGCCTTCCATCTTGATGTATTTTTCTGCAAAATAATATCTATGAGCAGCTTGGTTTTTTATGCCATAGATTAGCAACAAGTTGGACTGTTCAATCCTGACTTGTATGCTTTTAAATTTTTGTTTTAGAAATTAGTGAATAAAAATCTGTTAGACTGTTTAATCCTAACAATTTAGTAGATTAGTTAGAGAAGCATATGGGCTCAATTGTTTAATTTGAGTTCATGGAGAAATAAGAAGTAGAAATAGATTATATTTTTTTTTTTTGCTTTCAAAAGAATAAAATGTTGTAAAAGAGTTAGCCAATCCAAGTGCACTCTAAAGAAGAAAAAATGTTAGATCAGTAGGATTGGGTAGGTAGAAAGCTTGCGTTGATGAAGATCCATTATTTTTCATGGCTATTAACATTTTTAGAGCAAAAGAAGATCATCCAAGTAAAGAAAGGCAGCCCAATGGATAAGGCACTGATTAGCCTCCCAGAGAATGCAAGTATGAAGTTCTTGATGCCTTCAAGAAGGTACCATCCCCAAGTGGAGCCACTGTTAGCCACCTATAAAATTTGTTATATCAAAAGGTGGCTAAATCATTTTTGGAGCCTTCAAGAAATAGGTTTTATTGCTAAAAATGTTATCTCTTGAAGACTCATGAAGACATCATGCCCTTTGTTTAAATCTTCACTGCTGTTTCCCTTTCGAACACAAAAATTTTGCTATTTTCATAGAGAAAGACTGCTGCAAAATCTCATTTTTCCCCCTCATCCACTCAAAACTAACCTTAATTCCCCCCCCCCCCATCAATTTCCTCTATTTCTCATTTATTCCCCTTTCCCCTTCATGAAAATCCTTTTACAAAGTTTAAAACTCATTTTTAAACTTTGCCGAAACCCCCAAATCCATCAAAAAATTTGAAAATTTTCATAAAAAATAAGTGTTTTGACTATGGGTTAAAGCCCCTTTGGGCTAAGTCCTAAACCACTTCCCCACATATGCCCTGGTTCTAGAACAAAGTGCTAAACCATTTCGGTGCTTATCGCATCAGATCAATCAGCCAGCGCAAGTCAAATTTCTATGTTAAAAGCCTCCGATGCGATTGGCCCTTTGTGTATAAACCCCCGACCCCATTACCGCTTCATATAACCATAGAGACCGCAATCAGGCACTTAACGCTTCATATAAACCATTCCTGATCACTTTTTCCCTTTTTTAATTCATAAAAATCCATTATCCCGTGTTTTTAACTAAACCTGCCAGTGCAATGTTATTAAGTGATAAAGACCATTGATCTGAAAACCTGATCAATGATGGATAGAATCTCGCATCGGGAATTTAACAAATGGGTAGATTGAAAGAACATGGCCTTGCTTCCTGTTGTCAATCATAGAGACAGCCTTGAGTTGTGAAAGACTAGTGCCTAGGACATCTTATATAGCAAGGAGTAGTATGATATAACAAGGACAATTAACAGAACAAGGTTCTTTTTTCTATTTCAATTTTAACAAGAAAGATCAATGTATATGGAACCAGAATATTCACAAATTCAGCATAATGAAAGGAACACTGTAGAGGCAAGGAGTGAATTCTCAATATAAATGTATCAGACAACTCAAAGATAGCTTGTTGTAAGGAGGGCTAGATTCTAAAAATGCTTTACAGAGATTGAAAATCAGACGACATGCTGTGTAAGAAATATAGAAGGGATACTAACTACTACTGAGATGAAATTCCATAAACATATCTAAACATGAGATGGGCTTAAGATAATAAGAATCCATACATGTCCATAGCTTTCAAAAAATGACATCCCATAGCACTTAATATAGAAGAAACGTGGATGAAGTTGAAAATTAAACAACATATCATGACTGAGCCATATTTAAAGCGCTAGGCAGGTTTAGCATGAGTATCGATTGTGATAAATTCATACCAGAACTAGTGAGCCACTCGCATTCCAGAGCATGATACAAGAAGGATGGAAATAGCGAAATGAACAACTAAACTATATCACATAAGACAAAATTACAAACTATAAAGCATCAAGACTAGAATGCTCATTAAAGGTAAAACTCCTTATCGTTGAGACCCAATGGGCTCCTCACATTTGTATTAAAACTTCAACAAAATGCATACAAGAAAATCTTTCACAGCCAATTCTTCAGAAAATCTGGAACCTGTTTTTCTCTTCGATTCTTGCTTATATAGAAGCCTCAGAAACATGAGCGAGAAGATATTTTTAGGAAAAATATCTTCCTCGCGTGCTGGAAATGAATTTGAGGTCTCCATCAAAAATAACCAAAATCATGATGAGGAATAGGGGCATCTCATCATTGACAGTTAGGCTCACGGCTATTTTAAACAAAAATATTAAACAACAGTTTCTGAGAGAAAGTGAAATGCAAGAGTGGAAGGTGATTTCCACCCGAAATTTAAAAGTAACAAACTAAAATGGAAGAAAAAGGCCACTAGGGCCGAATCATGAATTGACAATGTTCACTGATGAGGTGGAGTTGAGGCGGCCGCTGTCACGGATGGCGGAATGTTTGGCTGAGAGGAATCGATTTGCCTCTGATGTGGTGGTGGAGGATTTTCTGCCTGTAGATCTTTATGATTTTATTTAATTTTGATTTAATTTGGAGGATCGGGATTTTGATAATCGATCTTAGCCGAAATCCCCAAATTGTATTCAATCTTCTGTTTCTTCCATGGTAGGTCTTCGACACTGATACTATGACTGCTGCTACAATAACCTCTCTGCGTTCTGAATCACAGTGACAGTGATTGTGGAACTTGGAGTGAATTCATCACTCTATAACAACCCTGCACAATACGATAAACTCATCAAGAAATCTAGGGAGTGGCAGAAGGAATGATGTGAAGGCCTGAAGGAATGGTGGTGGGAATGGTGAAAATGTGAGAAGAAATGATAATTAGTGTAAATCCTAAAGTTTTAAGTCCCGGGAAAATACAAAGGAAATGGGTCGAACACATGGAATTAGGCCTTTGATGGTGGGACCCGGTTAAGGCAGAGGGCGATTCAATGTGAGCCATCAGATATTAGGAGGAGATTGACGGTTGGGATCATATAATGGAGTTAATGGGGACATCTGAGGAAGAGAAATGGTGAAATGCCAGATACATTGTGGGCCGTAGATATGGATCAAATGGATGGTCACGATTAGATCGGCAGATCGCAATCGAGGGAGGCAGCGGGTTTGACACATTGAAGAAATTGCAATTGCGATTGGAGCGGTGTTGTGATTATGTAATGGCCGTAGGATCAGAGCGATGGATCAATGGTGGATATTACAATCTGGGGTCTGCAATCGGGGGAAATGGGAAGCAGTGCATTAAGAATTTACGATTGCGATTGGAGCAATGCGATAGCCGTCAGATCCATAGATAGATATATGGTTGATATGTAATCGGAGGGACTTAAGGATTGGGGCGATAGGAGCACGTGATACAAGCACTAGCCATCAGATCTTGGTAGATCTATGGTCAAGATCACCGCGGGAGTTCATATAACGAAACCCAATCGCATCGGGGATTTTAAGTTTAACAAAGAAATGCGCTCGTCGAAAATCTCCGATCGCGATAAGCGTCGAGGCTGAAGCGCTTGGTCTTGGGCGCAGGGCATATGGGGAAGTGGTTCAAGGGGGCTGGCTGAAAGGGGCTTAGCCTGCATAAAGAAAAAGTGGGTCTTTTGGCCTATTTTTAATGCTTTTTAAGGCCAGGAAAGGGATTCGGTAGGGAGAATATGGGGTTTTCAAGCCAAACAAAGGGTATTTGTAAGGTTGAAAGGGGAAATTAGGATGAATTTGAAGGGTAAGAAGGGAATTAGAAGGGGAGACAAGGGGATGGAAATAGAGGTTTAAAAGGTGTGAAATAGGGGGAAAAGAGGATTTTTGGGCATTCTTCTTCATGAACAGAGGGGCTTCAAAACAAGGAAAAGAAGTGAATGTTAACCATATGACCCGTTCATCCTTGGGAATGTTGAGAACTTCGCAAACTACCTGTTAATATTTTGTGCGGACACCACTCTTCAACACTTTTTATTTTTCTCTTCATGATTCATCATGACACACACATCATTCAAACAAAGATGAAAACATAAAACTAATGTACAATATGATACATTAGGATTTCTCAACCTGAATCAGAATTGGAAGTAAGGTTTGAGGAACTGACCGTTTATAGGGGCATCGAGCAAGTATCCCTGTAAATTTTCCAACCTGAACGTGTTGTTGCCCCCTTATTCCACAATTTTAAAAGGGCCAAACCAGAGTGGGTCGAATTTACCATGTTTCCCCTTTTCAGCTCTTCGAATATCCCATCTGAGCACTACATCCCCAACCTGCAACTTCCTGTCCTTGGCATGCTGATCAAAAAGGTCCTTCATCTTCTCTTGATATTCTGTTAGCCTCTGACTTACATGGTTCCGTGTTTCTTCTAACTCCACCAGCTGATTTATTCTCCTGGTTACATCATCGGGTTCTTCTTGAATTTCTTGCATGAATCGAGCTACTGGTAAGGCTAACTGTACAGGGAATACTGCTGCCCTCCCATATACTAATTCATATGGGGACTTCTTGGTTGCTCTCTTGATGGTAATCCTGTTGGCCCACAGAGCAAATTTCAATTGGGAATCCCAATTTTTTTTATTTTCGTTGATAGCCTTCTTCAGTGCTCTCACCAGCGTTTTATTTGAAGACTCTACCAGGACGTTTCCTTGTGGGTAGTAAGTCGTAGAGT
This sequence comes from Pinus albicaulis, assembly GCA_034641835.2. NCBI lineage: Eukaryota > Viridiplantae > Streptophyta > Pinopsida > Pinales > Pinaceae > Pinus > Pinus albicaulis. The sequence continues at coordinate 629,796,040 of CM076580.1, read as the reverse complement.
GACCTAGTGAAATGTTATACTGCTGGAAAAATTTGACAAACTTTTCATATTTAAAGGCCTGTGCATTGTCGGTCACTATCTTGGCAGGGCAGCCAAATCTAGATATGATATTTTCTTCCATAAATTTCGTTACCACAACATCTGTTACATTCCTTGTAGGTATAGCTTCCACCCACTTCGTGAAATAATCTATGGTAGTTAATATCCACTTATTTTGACCACTTTATGGAGGATGTATTTCACCGATAAAGTCAATTCCCCATCGCCGGAATTGTTCATCCACGTGAACAAGGATCATGGGTAGAGGTGCCAACTTCTATCTTTCAGCAAACCTTTCGCACTTCTCACAAGCTCTAACCCAGGCAAACACATCTCCAAAGAGTTTGGGCCAGAAGAAACCAGCCTTCAAGATTTTGTGAGTAGTAGCCCTCCAACTATAATGACCCTGTTGGGGCCCTTGTTTTTGTTTAGTTTTTGAAATCTTGGCTAAGACATTTTGAATTTTGACCTTTTTTGAGTTGCGGTATGAATACACATGGCAACCGCGACCGCGCTGTAACTACCAGGAGTCGCGGAGCTATCAAGGTGGCATGGAAGCATGCGATAGCTGGAGATAGAACAGGGACAAGTACAGATGAAGGAAACACACAGCAGAAGACAGAAAGTGAAACACGCAGATAACAGGAGAGAAGCCGGGAGAAGCTGAAGTAAAGACATAGAGGAACTGATAGTCGCGAGAGCGGGTGAATAAATAACAGTCACCCCGCTGAGAAAGAGAAGGCTGAAGAGGTTGCGAGGCTAGAGACAGGGAAAGGCACATAGAGCGACTGCGGAAGAATCATGCATGACCTTCCTAGGGTTCCTCATCTTCTCTATTCTACCTTTCTGTTCCAAAATCCATTTGTATCAGATTTGTAAGCTATCATTGAGAATGCCATGTAATCATGTGTTTGGCCAAGAGATTAATACAATGGAAGGTTGCTGTCTCAATAAGATGTTTATGTGCTTGTAATGTGTTTATGCTGGTTTAAAATTTTATTTGCAAATGTCTGAATGCTTATTAAGTGATCTTGCGTATATAACTTTGTATATGTAATCGATGCACTGTCCTTCATGAGTTGCGGGTTTTTTCCTTGCCATTGATCTCATCCCCTTCTGCATGTGGTTATGGCACACCTCGGGTGAGACACACTGCTCTCCAGAGCAGGGTGAAAATGCCGGCGTGTTCCTAGACTACACCGGACCCCTTTGTTGGCCACAACTCTTGAACCTGGGTCTTGTCCGCGAGACCTGACTTCTCGCCAACAAATGGTTCCGTTGCCGGGACTTGCATGTTCTGAAGGGACCTAGATCATGGTATCGAGGATTTTTGAAGGAGCGATACGGCGATGGTGGGATGATCATCTTGATCAGTTCATTGCTCAGCAAGCAGAGCTGACCAAGAAAAAGGAGGCAGCGATCAAGGAGCTTGTTCTGTTCTCTGACTCAGCCAGTGATACGTACGAAATTTTCTGGGGAAGGTTCCCTACGGACCTTTACAATTGGTTGCGGAGGTTACGCGCGACGGTGCCCCAAGAAGGCTTGCAGAAGATAAACCACAGGTGGGCGCACGAAGATCTGGTGGCACTGCATCATGTAGACACTGAACTAACTCGCGCGGTGGATTTTTGGGTAAGGACCACGTTGCTGCTGAGTGCTATCAATCCTTCTCGAAAGCCGAGGCTGTTTTCCACTCAGGGCTAAGAGGGAAGCTGTTGAAGGAGGTTCCGCTGTGGATCAAAGCCCTGATGGTGGACGAAGGGTTGATTGAATTCCACAAACCGAGTATGGAAGCGTAAACCTCCCGTACTCAGGGAAGGGTTGAGGGGACCGATGTTGTGTAGAATGTGAAAGTGGGGAGTGGGAAATGGACGTTGAAGCTGCATGCAAGTTGTGGGAGCGACTTGCGTATCGGCGGGCACAGATCGCCGATAGGTGGCGAAGAAGGGTAATGCGAGATTTGAAGAGAAGAGAGATCGAGAGGAAAAATCAGAAGGAGGCGCCTCAGAGGACAGGAACTATGGGTTTGGATACCCGGGAAGAATATGGGACAGCGGTGGAAGTGCAGTGGGTGCATGGGAGCCCAGCGATGCGAGAAAGAGATATAGTGACTAGCGAAGATAATGGAAAGATGCGGCCCGAAGAGAGTTCCGATGATGAATGGCATGACGTGATGCAGTGGATGTTTCAAGAACAGATGGCACCCACCCCTCCAAGCAGCCCTACTTCTCACCTTCTGCATGGCCAGGATCCCGACCTTCCCCTGGTACTGTATCAACCTTTAAGTAATATTTTTATTCAGTTACAAGCATTGAGTCGGTCATACAATAGTTCATCAACGTCAGTAACGTCCGGTAACAACATCGTTACTAGTAGTGGTATTTTTCCTAGTGGGACGATTATGCAACCAGGACCTGGAGGCTTTATCCTGGTCAATTCTCCACAAGTACACATGGCTGGATCTTTCACCCGGTATCCAGAGTTCTCTGGCCGGGGCAATGATGATGTAGAGCAACATTGGTACCTGTGCGAAGCCATCTGGAGGGCTTGCCAGACGCCAGATGCAGGGAAGTTAATAGAATTCCAAACCACGCTCAGAGAGAGGGCTCTGCAATGGTTTATTAAGTGGTCCAAGGCTCACCCTAACCCCGTAATTGCGGATGTGAAGCGGGATTTTGTCCACGAATTCAAGCTTCCCCAGACAGACCAGCAGGGCCTGTTAGAGCTGTGGGAAATTAAGCAGAAGGAAGGTGAGACCGCGTGGGAGTTGATGCGGCGATTCAAGGACGCGATCGGGAAACTTAGCTACCCGATCGATCCAAACCACCAGAGGGACTGGTTCATCAAGGCTCTACTCCCCTTGACACAAACCCCCCTCACTCAGCAGAAGATTGATAACCTGCATGACGCTTTGGAGCAGGCCATGAAGATTGAAGCCATGGCGGGCTACCCCCAGGAATATCGGGGGGGGGGGGGCGGCCCCGCAAGATCCTTCTTTGATAGGGTTGCAACACCAGATCGCCAGCTTGACTGAAAAGCTCAAGGAGCTTCAGCCAGTGAGACCAGCGCGACCGAATGTTTGGTGTACTCATTGCCTGGTCGAGGGCCACGTCGCAACCGAGTGTCCTCGGTTGCGCGGCGCAGGGGCAGGACCCTCGGTTGCAACTATTCAGGGGGGTCCACCGCTTGGTGGCGGCGCGGCAATAAACCTGCAGGGAGTATACCAGCTGCAACAAACTTACGCGGGGTTTCCACCGCAACCGGGTTCCTCCACCACAAAGTACTGCGAGATTTGCCGGACGCTGGGGCATCCTCCTCGGATGTGCCCGATATTACAGAAGTACTCCACGGTCCCGAATAATGTGTACTGCGAATTTTGTGTGTCCACGACTCACAACACTGAGCAGTGCAGGGCGCTCGACCCACTTGCGGATCGACTGGATCGTCCCTCCTACAGGGTGAACGAGGCTCCGAGGGGAAGAGGCGGAGGCATGCGGGGAGGCCGCACAGGCGGACGCGGTCCGGTAAAATGTTACAACTGTGACCAGGAGGGTCATGTGGCTCGAGAATGTCCCCTTCCGTGATGACCCTGGTGTTCCCAGTGCCGGGTCAACGCCCACGCTACAGAAGACTGTCCGGAGCTCATCAAGAAGTGGGAAGAACGGGCGAGGCAGAGGGGAGCGAATCTAATAAACTCAGAGCCGCGAGGGACCGCCGCCCCAGACTTGCAGAACGTCACAATCGTGACGAGGGGCAAAAAGAAGACTGGAGAGGATGCCCACAGGAAGGATCCAACACGAGTGGTTCGGCCGGCGTCCCCGAAGAAGCTGATCAGGCCCGAAGTCCAGAAGAAGTATTTCCAGGAGGCAGTTGAGGCGTTCGCCCAGTTGCGGAACGAGGGAGGTTTGGAGGAGCCCATGTTGCCAGAATCTGGGGCGTAGAACGTCGCAGGTACTGTGGTCGAGGATTGGCTCCGGCTATTCCTCAGGATTGTTGACAATGCTGCGCTGCGGCAGCAGCTCAAGCATGCTTTGGAAGGAGCACTGCAGGGGCGTGCATAACTTAGAGACTCGGCGGACACTGGCCCTAAATACGTGCAGCGCGTCAAGCGGAACAAGCAACGAACAGGCAAAGAATTCTGGATTAACACGCAGGTTGCGGGATTCTAAATCAGCGACACCATGTTGGACTTGGGGTCCGACGTCAACATTCTGCCACGAAAGACATGGGAGGCTCTTGGAAGGCCACGGCTAGCCTACTCACCAATCCAACTCAGGATGGCGAACCAGTACTGCATTCTGCCAATTGGCCGGCTCGAGGGTGTCGAGGTCGACGTTGCGGGGGTGAAGACATACACCGATTTTGAGGTTATTGATATCATGGGCGAAAAAGATCCCTATCCTGCCTTACTCGGCATTGATTGGGATTTTGAGAATTACGCCATCATCGACCTTAAGAAGGAGTTGATGATCTTTGAGAATGGGGAGGTACGGGTCACCCAGCGTCTCGACCCGTATCAGGGCCCACGATATACAGAAACAGTGGACAATCGGAAGGATGCTCAGGTGATGGACCACCTTTATCAGATGACCAAAGGAAAGTGGGACGATTATATTAACCTGACTGCGACTGGCTCTGTCAGTTGGCGGAGTGTGTAGAGCTCAGAGCTCGGATCCGAACTCGCTTGGGAAGACTGGCAGCAAGGGGGGTATGAGACCACCACGTGGAGATGTGCCTCCATTTCCCAAGTCCGATGGGTAGGGACTGAGACCCGCAGATATCCCACCTTGTCGAACATGCAAGCGGTTAATACTTTTATTACCAAGGTGGAAGACCTGGTCCCAGCTGAAAGCCGAATGCCACTTTTGGATGTGGCCTTGCAGTCAACGTCGGCACAGTGGTGGAAAAATCACCGCAACACTCTGTTGCGATGGGAGTGCGTGGCGAATTCTCTGCGGGCACGCTTTAAAGAGGATGAAGGACCCTGCAGTACGCTTAAGTATCATGGAACTTCCGACCCGCGACACCATTTGCGGGCCTGTGAGGAACAGTGGCGTAGCACCCGGTACCCTGAGGAGCTGTGGGTCCACAGGTTTATCTACTCCCTCGGTACAATTCCCTAGGCCTGGTACCTGGAGGAAGAGCGGAAACAGGGAACTTGCTCTTGGCAGGTAGTCGCAGACAAGTTCGTGCGGTGCTTCTTGTTTGAAGGGGAGACGGCACAGGAGTCTCAGGCCCTACAGGCAGTCAAGGAGGTCTTGTTTTTCCACCATCCCGAGCCTGATGGGGGCCCGGTGGTGTCACGAACTGAGGTCAGGCGCGAGTTGGTTTGCCACCGGATTGATGGCGATCCGGATGACGATAGTCTGGAGGACCTCAGGCATCTCTATTTTGACGAAAGGGAAGGCGAGCGGAGCATCAGTGAAGAGCCGACAACTGAAGGAGTCCATTTACAGCCCCTAAAGACAAAGAAGCTAAACATTGGAACAGACGAGAGACCCAAGCTCACAACGGTGGGAGATTACTGGGATGAAGAGACAACAAAAGAAATTTTCAGCCTCCTCTGGGAATACGAAGATTTGTTCCCGTCTTCGGTTGCGGACCTGAAGGGGATCAAGGGGGATCTGGGCGAAATGCGCATCGCGTTGAAACCGGGGGCTAGGCCGGTGAAGCACCGACCCTACCGGTTGAACCCACGTATCAAAGAGAAGGTCAAGATGGAGATTGACAAGATGCTGGCTGCAGGTCTCATCTTTCTAGTAGAAGAAGTAGAGTGGGTGAGTCCCATTGTCATCCAGAACAAGAAGGACAAATCGGAGATCTGTGTCTATGTAGATTACCAGAGCCTGAACAATGCCTGCATCCACGACCCATTTCCCACTCCTTTCAGCGATGAAGTCCTAGACCATGTTGCGGGAAACGAAGCTTATTCATTCACTGATGGGTTTTCAGGTTACCATCAGGTGCGCATTGCCGAGGAAGACAAAGCAAAGATGACATTCACCACTGAGTGGGGATCATTCGCATACCACGTTATGCCGTTTGGTCTAAAGAATGCACCGGCTGTGTTTTCCCGGATTGTCATTACTACTTTTCGAGAGTACATTCACAAGTTCCTGGAGGTCTACATGGACGACTGGACCATCTACAACCTATTGAAGAATCACGCCTCCCTGTTGTGTGTTATGTTTGACCGGTGTCGTCAGCTGCATATTTCCTTGAACTTGAAGAAATGTATTTTTGCAGTTCCATTCAGCACACTCTTGGGCCACGTGGTGTGCAAGCAAGGGGTCTGCGTTGATCCCCCCAAGGTCGCGGTCATCGTCCACATGGAGTCCCTCGAGACCGTGAAGCAGTGGCGGGCACTGCTCGGGCACACAGGATACTACAGACGGTTTATTCGCAACTACGCAAAAATTACGGCCCCTTTGGAGAAACTGTTGCAGAAGTCAAAAGTGTTTCAGTGGACGGCGGAGTGCAGGAAGGCACTTGACACATTGAAGGAGAAGTTGGCGATGGCACCCATACTTGTGCATCCTGACTGGGAAAAGCAGTTCCATGTGCATATTGATGCGTCCGGTATTGCACTCGGGGCAGTATTGGCGCAACCCGGGGAGACGACAGTTGACCACCCCGTATACTTTGCCAGCCGTCGGTTATCGAATGCGAAGAAGAATTACACCATGACCGAGCGGGAGGCGTTGGTGATGGTGTACTCCCTCCAGAAGTTCTTCCACTATCTTCTGGGCGGAAAATTCACATTCTTCACGGACCATTCTGCATTGAAGTATCTGGTAAATAAGCCTGTGTTGGAAGGACGGATCTGTCGCTGGCTTCTACTTTTCCAGGAATTCACGTTTGAGGTGATTGTCAAGCCTGGCAGGTTGAATGTTGGTCCCGATCATTTATCCAGGTTGGAGACGGGAGAGAATGAAGGCTCGTTGGACGATCAGCTGCCGGATGCCGACCTCTTCCGAGTCGAAGCAGTACCAGATTACCTGGCTGACATTGCCACTTATCTGACCACGGGACAATGCCCTCAGGATTACACCCCGCTCCAGAAACGCCACCTGGTTGTCCGGGCGGCCGACTACCAATTGATCGCGGGGCAGCTATACAAACTGGGCCTTGATGAGGTGTTGCGCAGATGCGTTCTTGATCACGAACGGGAAGCGGTGATGTGGGAATGTCACAGTGGTGTTGCGGGAGGGCATGTGGGTGCGAAACCCACCGCAAGGAAGGTGCTCCAAGCTGGCCTGTGGTGGCCGACGGTACATGCTAACTGTAAGGCCTATGTGAAGCATTGCGATGTTTGCCAGCGAACGGGAAGGCCTTCGCACCGAGACGAGCTTCCGCTACACCCAGTGCATGTGTTGCGGCCGTTTGAAAAGTGGGCTGTTGATTTCGTAGGTCCCATCGCACCAGTCGCTCGACACTCCAAGGCCCGGTACATCATTATCGCCACCGATTACCTCACCCGGTGGGCTGAGGCAGCAGCGGTACGCGACTACTCGGTAGAGACCGCTGCCTGGTTCATCTTTGAACACATCATCAGCCGCTTTGGCTACCCACGGAGCTTGACCAGTGATCAGGGTACGCATTTCATTAATGCCATGGTCAAGTCACTACTGGACACATTTATGATTCAGCATCATAAAAGCAGCCCATACCACCCACAGGCCAATGGTACTGTGGAAGAATTCAACAAGATTCTCGAAAAGGGCTTGACTAAAATTTGCAATGCTCAGCGCGACGATTGGGACGAGCGTCTCCCAGCGGCATTGTGGGCCTACCGGACCACGGTGAAACGTTTGACCAACCAGACACCATTCCAGCTGGTGTATGGCCGGGAAGCTGTGATTCCCACCGAGTTCACTATAGCCAGTCTTTTGGTCGCAACGTCTCTCCAGTTCTCAGAAGAGGAGTCACTCCGGGAACGCCTCCAGGAGCTACAGGAGCTGGACGAGGCCCGATTCCTGGCAGAATTCCACCAAAAGGTTCAAAAGGCCAGGTAGAAAGCGTGGCACGACCGCCACATCAAAACCAAAGCCTTCCAAGTTGGCGGCAAAGTTCTCTTATATGATAGCCAGTTCCAGAAGTTTCCAGGCAAGCTCCAGATGCACTGGTTGGGACCCTACTTTGTCATCGAGATCCGCGACTCAGGAGCCGTTCGGTTGGCATAGATGGATAGAACAATTCTCCCTGGGTGGGTGAATGGCGCATGCCTGAAACCCTACCAGGAGTAGGTACCTTTCACTTCTCATCAATAACTCTCACAACTGAGAGAACCCGTAGAGTAGCTTAGTCGAATAACTCTCCCGCAACCGGGATGAGCGTAGGGAGTCTTTTCCGTTCATAGGCAGTCTGTCAAATAACTAGTCAGTTGCGGGTACATCACCGCAATTGACTGTGGTCGGGGTGGACCAGTCCAGCGTGTCACGGCACCAGTCCAGCATGTCGTCCTTGTAGGATCCCTCCCTGTGCCAGTGTCAGTCCAGATCATTTCCATCAGTCCTTTTGTCAGTTCGTAGGATCGCTCAGATTTGCATCATAAATTACCATAAGTAGACAGTAATCGTACCGTAATCACTTGCCATCACCCGCAGTTCCCTCAGCCGTCGCGTCCACCCATCTTCCCATGACGCCGTCAGCAACTGTCAGATTACACACAGGCATGCGATTGATCGCACGATTATTGCATGCAAGAAAGATAGCAAGAATTAATTGTCGTTATGGAGTCTCATCAACTCCGCTCGTGCCAGGGAATGCCATAACTTTCAGGGAAACCAATAGCACGAGAATGATGGACCAGTTCAATTTGGCAATTGCAGCGACTCTAGAATAGTTGCAGCCTCAAAGCGCACCGCACCCAGAAGGAAACTCCAGAAGAATTCTCCAAGTTTACCAGCGCTGCGCCAAGATGCCGAAGGCTCCCTTATCCGTTCCTGAACCAGTGTTAGACAGCTGAATCCAACGAACAGAGTTTTTGGTTGGGAAGTTTGATAGCGCAGTGATGATGGACGCCAATCTATCCGACCCAGCTGAATTTCCCCACCTCCATTGGCAGACCTACATGGAGCATCACTACACGCCAGGCAGTAGCTCCAACAGCCGAATGCGACCAGAATTCAGAGGCCTCCAGCAGTCGTCCTTGATGAATTTGCGGACTCTTTTGGTTTTTGGAACTACGGGACCGGCCCTGCAATGCACCCGGTTCCTCCTCAGTCGAATACAGAACGGGTCCCTGTGGCTCAATGAGGAAATCCCAATTCATGCCGAAGACATTCATCGGCTTACAGGGCTGTCTCAGAATGGCGCGGATGTCTCTACTACTGGCCAGACATCCTCCAAGTGCGCTCGAAAGTCGAGTGACACAGACCTGTACACCAAGTATGGCACTCGCCAAGGGGGCAAAGGTGCCAAAATTGATTTGATCAATAAGCCAGAAATTTGGTTTGCTTGCTACCTTATCGCTAGCAAGACGATGCGACACTACACGAAGGGAGAGTGCACCTTGGATACAATCTCCATTGCGGAGCACTGTATCTAGGGTGTCAGGCTGAATTGGTGCTCTTTTGTGCTAAAAGAACTCTTCGCGGCCTACGAAGAGAACTACAAGCGTACCACCAGTTTCATTTACGGTTACTTGATTTTAGCTTTCGCCATGTGGAAATGGCACCTTCCTCATGTCCGGATGCTGGCGGAGACTACCGCGAGCCAGCCTCTCGCGATGAAATACACCCCCTGGCAGGTGTCCTCAGACCCCAGCACCAAATAGGTGAACGCGGCAGCGTTTCGGGCATGGTACGGGTTAATGACAGACGTGGTGGCTAACCAGCAACGGGTGCCCCGGCACCTGTTGGATGAGTATAGTGAGCAGGTGTGGTTCGGGGTAAGCCACAGGCACACTTACCTCCGGCCAACTTGCGTGCCGGAAGCCACCTTCCACATGGCGCCCCTCAGATTCCAGTTGAATGATGACACCTTCCACCGCGAGGTCTCTGCGTGGCCGGGGGTCACCAGGCACATCCGCGACGGGATCCCCCGATATAACTTTGAGCAGATGATGCCGACGCAGCGGCCTGCCACGACCGGCGCAGCGGGGTCCTCACTGGTTGCGGCGGGACCTCCACAGGATGCAGCTAAGACCGCACAGGACCTGCCTGAATCACTGGTCCCCATCGTACAACACCTCAATACCCAGGTACGATGCCTTAACATGGTAACCCAAGTTGCTTCAAGTGGTGCCCCTTTACTTCCCTCATTTTCTGAATTTCAGATCGGTCGGTCTCTTGCTCCCTCCCATACCGCTCCTCTCACTTCTCCCATCCCCACCAACCTATTCACCTCTACCACCCCTATCATCACACCAATGGGAGAACCGGGCCCAGAACCTGATCCATCAGACCCCCCTCCATCCAAGAGGGCCCGCATTGTTGTCACCGATCCAGTGGTGGATCTTACCGACGATGATCCACCATCTACTCCACTCCCAGGAACGTTGATTCCGGAGGAACCCCTGATCGATCCGTCAGAGTTCCTCAACATTCGTCTCCCCCATACCTCTTTCACCCCATCCACTGCTCCCTCCACCGGCCGTCCACCTGCCACCTCCTCCAATCCATCCAACTCACTGGCCACTGTATCAGATCCTCTCATCCGGGAACCTTTCGGAGGTGACCATGGGGTGGAAGCCACCTCCAGTAATGAAGTCGTAGTACCGTCGGTTGACCCCGTGGCCACACCCTAGGATCCTGCCTCTACTATATCTACCCGGCTAACAAACGTTGGGGCTGATTTGGCTGACCCTCCCCCGGACCAGACCACGCAGCAAGACCGGCCAGAGTCTGATATGGCCACCTCAATGCAGCAGCAGATGCCGGTCCATCCTCCTGAGACCTCAAACCGATCAGTGGACAGTGGCTAACCTTCGCAGGAACGGATGCCGGAGTAGGGTGCTCCCAGCACGACCAATGCAGAACCATGGGGTACAGGACAACTGTACCTACTCATTCAGCGGGCGGCCCTAAAGGCAGAACAGATTCACTCAGAGCTGGAGCAGCGGTGTACCGAGCAGCACAACCAGATCACAACGCTTACTGAACAGCGCGATCAGCTGACCAGGGAGAAGACCTACCTACAGGGGCAGGTCACCATTACTGCTCAGGTGTTCTCTAACTTATGGCCCGCTGCAAGGGCTCATCATGCCCCACTTCCGGACAATGTAGCGGAGGAAAGTGTAGCAGCCTAGGCTCACCACCTTCGAACTGCTTTCACTGGTCTATGCAGAGAGAACCAGGAACTCCAAGCGGCGTTAGCCACACGACCTACCCTTCCGGATCCACAGATTGTCCACTCAGAACAGGTGACTGCCAAGCAGACTCAGGCAGTTAGTTTGCAGGCGACTCTCCATTCCACTGTGGGCGAGGCTTACGCCCTTCTGCGAAGTCTGCAGGAGTGCTCACTCGCTCTCACTGTCAAGACGCAGCCTATCTCTGCCTAGCTGCAACAAATTTCCCGTGAAATTCAGGAGACCGCGGACCCAGCACGGTTAGATCAGCTCTATGCCCAGGCAGACGAGCTTGAAATTCAAATGCAACAGACTGAGGCCGACTCGGCAGTGGCCAAACAAGTCATTCGGGAAATCCGTCCGCCCATCCGAGCCCGTGCCGAATCCATACAACAGCTGGATGCCAAGGCCGAGGCCCAGCTTGCCACACTGTTCGGGGCTGTCCCGACGACTATAGAGGAGGCCGCCACCACCCGGATCTCTGAAGAAGCTGACTTGCTTATGTAGGAATGGCAGTAAGCAGTGGCGGACTTCACCGAGCTTAGAGGTACAACGCTCCGCAGGGTCCCGGAGTTGGGGCCCTTGTTTGGACAACCACTTGGTAGAGCACAGCAGGAAAGGGCGCGGGGTGAAGGCACAACAGAACAGAGCATGGGAGCCAGCGGGGCAATGGAAGTGGAGACTGTTATTTGTGATTGACTCGGGGACGAGTCAAGGAATTGTGGTCGGGGCCTGTTGGGGCCCTTGTTTTTGTTTAGTTTTTGAAATCTTGGCTAAGACATTTTGAATTTTGACCTTTTTTGAGTTGCGGTATGAATACACATGGCAACCGCGACTACGCCGCAACTACCAGGAGTCGCGGAGCTATCAAGGTGGCGCGAAAGCATGCGATAGCTGGAGATAGAACAGGGACAAGTACAGATGAAGGAAACACACAGCAGAAGACAGAAAGTGAAACACGCAGATAACAAGAGAGAAGCCGGGAGAAGCTGAAGTAAAGACACAGAGGAACTGATAGTCGCGAGAGCGGGTGAATAAATAACAGTCACCCGGCTGAGAAAGAGAAGGCTGAAGAGGTTGCGAGGCTAGAGACAGGGAAAGGCGCACAGAGTGACTACGGAAGAATCATGCATGACCTTCATAGGGTTCCTCATCTTCTCTGTTCTACCTTTCTGTTCCAAAATCCATCTGTATCAGATTTGTAAGCTATCAGTGAGAATGCCATGTAATCATGTGTTTGGCCAAGAGATTAATACAATGGAAGGTTGCTGTCTCAATAAGATGTTTATGTGCTTGTAATGTGTTTATGCTGGTTTAAAATTTTATTTGCAAATGTCTGAATGCTTATTAAGTGATCTTGCGTATATAACTCTGTATATGTAATCGATGCACTGTCCTTCATGAGTTGTGGGTTTTTTCCTTGCCATTGATCTCATCCCCTTCTGCATGTGGTTGCGGCATGCCTCGGGTGAGACGCACTACTCTCCAGAGCAGGGTGAAAATGTCGGCGTGTTCCTAGACTACACCGGACCCCTTTGTTGGCCACAACTCTTGAACCTGGGTCTTGTCCGTGAGACCTGACTTCTCGCCAACAGACCCCAACAGATTCCTTCATGAAATTCGGCCATTATACTCTCAACCTCGTCTTCTGTGAGACACAGGAGTAGAATGCCTGAGGGATCTTGCCAGTATAGCCGACCATTGGCAACCACGTACTTCTGTGATCTCAACCTTAGTGTTATGTATTTAGCTTTATCACATCTAGGAGGGTAGTTGAGCGTTATAAGATATTCTACTATCTCTTTGTACCACGGGCTGATGAGGTACTTCGTATGTGTCTTCTGAGTAGCTATCTCTACTCCCTGTTGCTCTTCTTTCTTCTCAGACTCCTCATTTGCTATCATGGATAGATTTATACCCAGAGCCTGACAGTTTGACTTGGAAAAGATTTTGGCTAGCCATTGTCCCTTGATCAGTTTGGTAGGGTGGATTTCTAGATCATACTCTTCTATTTTTGCAATCCATTTCCATATTTTCCCTTTGCTATCTCCTTGGATAAGAATATATTTTACAGCTGCTGTAGGCACAAACATTGTGATATGGGACTACAAGACATACATGCGAAATGATTTAAGAGACTTCACCAGGGAATATGTTTTCTTTTCTAATATGTTATATTTCAGCTCTGCATCACGAAGAACCTGACTGAAGAAATTGATGGGTTGCTCATACCCTTCTTCATTTTTCTGAAAAAAAACTCTTGCCACTGTATGAGGTGATGCAAATGAAAATATTATGAAAGGTTTGGCGTAGTCTGGTCCAGCTAGCACAGGGGCTTCAACAAAGGCATTTTTTATCCTGGAAAAGGCCTCTCGTGATTCCTGGGACCACTTTACCTCATTATTTTTATTGAGCATGTCAATTATATGTATAACTATCTCAGCATAGTTAGGGATAAACCTCCTCAAAAAGTTAATGCACCCTAGGAACACCTGCACCTCCTTTTTATATCTGGGAAGAGAAATGCCATTTATAATTTCTACTCTCTTAGGATCTATTTTTACCCCATATTTGGTTACAATATTTCCCAAAATCTTACCCTCTTCTAATGCAAACAATGACTTCTGTGGATTGAGACAGAGACCATACCTTCTGCACTTCTCAAAATTTCTACACAAGTGTTCAATGTGCTCTGCATCCTCTTTTGAGAACACAGTGATATCATCCAGATATACTACCATAAAATTATCTTGCTCCCCAAAAAAGGCAATGTCCATGGCCCTTTGAAAAGTTTCCCCTGCGTTGATCAACCCAAAGGGAATTCTAGCATACATAAAAGTACCTCATGGAGTGGTAAAGGTAGTCTTCTTCTGATCTTCCGGTAGTACAACCACCTGATTGTAACCAGAGAATCCATCCATCATCAACATCCGAGAAGCTCCTACCACTTTCTGCAGGATGTGATCCATCTTGGGCAGGGGATAATTATCCTTTAAGGATGCTCGGTTTAAATTTTGGAAATCAACACATAGCCTTATTTCTCCATTCTTTTTTCGAGCAGGGACTAGGTTTGCTACCCACTCAGAATACCTCAATGGCACAATGATTTTGGCCTTCAAAAGTTTCTTAATTTCTTTCTCAATAGAGGGAAGAAACAGGGGATTTATCTATCTAAGCTTCTGTTTATGTGGCTTCACATACCCCTTTAGTGGAATTTATGTTGCATGATGCTGATATCGAAGGTTTTTAGGTCCTGATAAGACCATGCAAACACATATTTGTATGACTGGAATAATTTCTGGTAGAGCTCTTTATATTCCTCCGAGACCTTCTTCGATAACTTCACAATTTTGAGGTCAGCGTCAGTACCAAGGTTAAGATCTTCTACCTGATTTTCCTCTACAACTTTGTTTGGCCGTAGTGGGACATCATTCCTGTTAAACAAACTTTCTAAGGGCACTAGTCCTCTGGGTATAATGTTTCCCTTTAGTTTCAGGACTTTATGGCCAACCACCTTTTCTTCCCATTTATCTTCTGAAGTGTTTTCAGCCTCTTCTTCTTCACAAGTATAAATCTCCATGTTGGAGAATTCCCCAACTGTTTCCAAGAATATTTTCACTTGTTCTTCATACTCAAACACCTGCCAATGCTTTATGTTATCTGGGATTGATGGCCGATAACGTACCTCAATTTCATATCTTAAGAGAGGGTTTTGAGGTGGACGGAAGGTACTGACAGCCACTGCAAGGGACTCTACCATCCTATTATGCTCCCGGGGCATGAAATGAATATTAAATGCCAAGAAAAAATTCTCCACCAGGTCCCAAACTTCGTTCCTATAAGCCCTCAGCCTAGGATGTTTGGCTTGGCGCTGATTCTTCACTTATCTGACCATCAGTTCCGAAAATCCCAGAACCTTTAAACTCTGTATGTTAATGCTCCTAGCTGTCTATAACCGTAACAGAAGTGCTTCATACTCAGCCACATTATTAGTGGCTTCATACTCTATCTTGAAATAAAATGGGACCCATTGGCCTATAGGAGAAATCAATAATACTCCAGCCCCATTACCTTCTCTGGATTTTTCTCCATCAAAATGAAGTGTCCAGATTCTTGCTTCATGGCTCTCTATGGACTGCTCAGTCTTGATCTGGAAAAATGATGGTTCATGAGCATAATATTGTTCTTCTTCTAGCATCAAACATGAGAAATATCACTCCTTACTATAAACTGGAGAATTAATTAAGTTATCAGCCTTGGTGACCGTCTTGACAAATCTAGTTTCTCGATACAACCTCCTCTCCTTACCACCAAAAAACGGGATAGTAGCATAGGTCAAGTCCAACTTGATTGACCCACTAATTTTAGTTCCCCAGGACCTTGACAACAACATGCCGAAGCGAGCTGGGATGTCAGCCACCACGATGTCCATCACCACACTTTTTGCTGGGATTTGGGCCAAATTGACCACCAAATCCTTGATCATACCCAGGCATTTAACTATTTTGGAATCAAATGAATAGAGGTCTTTGTATGGATGAGTGATTTGTAATCCTAGTTGTCCCATGACCGATAGGGGAAATAATTTATGGGAGGCTCCTGAATCTAACATACAGTTATGCAACAGCAGGTCATGAATTACTAGGGACACATAAAATGGGGGAGTAGAAGCGTCTAATTCCTCAACATGTGGGCCAAATACAACCATAGGTATTTCTTCTTGAAGGTTCAGACTATCTGGAATATGTGCTACTTCTGGGGGAAGCATAAAGGATGTGACCTAGGATTGATATGTAGGTTGCTTCAACAATTCGGTCAAGGGAACTGGGATTTTGACCTTCTCAAGCTCCTTCTGTAAATGGAAGGCCGAGGATGAATTTTATACTAACACTTCTTTTGACTCTTTGCTTTGGACAAGGGGCTTGACTTCCTTTGTGACTAACTTTAAATTGGGGGGAGTAGCCACTTGGGAAGAGGAAGGAATTTGATCAGCAGACTACGAAGATTCATTAAGAGGCCACTTAACTTTGTCTGCTTTCCCTTGAGCTGTTGTCCCCTTCTGAGCAGATGCTTCCTCATGGGGTGCGTCTTCCTCTTGATCCTGAGTGCGAGTTTTCTTCCTAGAAGATCTGAGGTCATATCTTCTATTAAAATGTGCTTGCATGAAATCAACAAACTGCTTGCAGTAGTCATCGATCTCAGAATCTTTGGTGCTTTCATTAGCTTTTTCTTCCACATGTGATGGAATTTGCACTTCATCACTTCCTTGTAAGGGACATTCTATTTCATCACTATTTGAAAAAGCAAGGTATGCTTCCTCTTTCTCAGAAGTGGTGTCTTCGGTGGGACCATCTACCTGACCTTCCAAGTACAGAGGGTGTGGTACCTGATCTTGTTGTTCCTTTTGTTCCCTTTGCAGTATCTGCAAGGGTGGTTTTCTGTACTAAGGGTTGTAACCCCTGTTTGGAGCATTCTGGAAATTCTTGGAGGATGAATTCTTGGCCTCTAGTTCAAGTTTTACCAGCTTACTTGAAATATTCTTAATCATTTTGTTCATTTCCTCAATTCTATCGTTAGCTGAGTCTCTGTCTTGGCTAGAGGTAGATACTTCTTCTTTCCCCTTTCTTCTAGTATCCTATTCAGATTTTCCCTTTGATTTACCAGTGGAGGCAAAGTTTTCCTCCAACTCTAGTGCATCTGTTTGAGCATCATCTAGTATGGCAGGATTTCCTTCTCTCAGAGAGAAACTGAATTCTGAGTCAAACGCGGCTACAAAAACAACTTTAGTAGCGGTTTGATGAGGTTTCATATCAGCAGGAAGGCTCAAATACAACTTGTTAAATCTCTTGATAAATTCTGACACCCCTTCATTATGTATTTTCTTGAGTGTGTTAAACTCAGTAAAACAATGTCCATGATTTTTCTTCTCTCCCCATTTTCTGAGAAAAGTATCTTCCATCCCTTCCCAAGTGGTGATGGAACGGTCTCGAAATGTCTTAAACCATTTTCTGGCTTCACCATCAAGAGATTGCACAAACAGTCTTAGGACTACATCTAGGTGTTCCACATTAAAGTTCTTTGCAAAAGAGAAGAAGACCTCAAGATGTTTTTGAGCTTCAATCTCATTTTCCCCATTGAATAGGGGTAAGATCTTTGGATAGTCCTGTGGCATATCATTCAACACTTGAGGTAATTCCAGTGGGGAATATTTATTCAACAAGAAGCCAAGAACATTGGCCATTGGAGGAGGTGGAGGTAGTGCAAAGGTTTGTTGTGTAAAAGGAGGAGGAGGAGGTGGAAGTGAAGTATGAATAACAATAGGAATGTATTGGACAGTAGCTTGAGGTGTTGATGGGAACAACGGGCTATGAATAGCAGATACTTCGGTGACTTCTTTGAGCTCTTCGGCCTTAGGAGTAGGGTGAAAAGGGGAGTATGTGGTGTCCCTTGATTCAGTTTCGTCTTTAATTCAGACACCTCCTAGGGGTGGACTACCTGAGTAGTAATCGGTATCTCCCACAGTGGAGTCGGGACCTTGCACTTGGGAAACTTGAGAGGAGGAGGACGAAAAGTTTTCTAAAGAGAATTCAGGGATCTTAGTATGGGCTGATGGTCTTTCTCTCCAACTCCTTCTATGTAGGATCTTCTCTGGGTCAGACACAGAAGGTGTCTTTGGCTGAGACGTATCTGACCTCAGGTGTGGCTTACTAGGAGCCAGGACTGCAAGTAAATTTTTCTGATAAATGAATGTGGAGTCGCCAAGGTGAGGGATCTAAAACTCTCAACTCTCCATGCTCACCTATTTGAAGAGTGAATAAGGTTTTTTCGAGGCCCAGGGATTCAACTTCTCTCAACTTCGATTCGCCGACAACGATGCCAAAAATATGTTGTCAATCCTAGAGACAGCCTTGAGTCGTGAAAGTGCCTGGGACATCTTATATATCAAGGAGCAGTATGATATAACAAGGAAAATTAGTAGAACAAGGCTCTTTTTTCTATGTCAATTTTAAATGGAAAGATCAATGTAGATGGAACCAGAATATTCACAAATTTAGCATAATGAAAGGAACACTGCAGAGACAAGGAGTGAATTATCAATATAAATGTATCAGACAACTCAAAGACAACTTTCTGTAAGGAGGGCTGGATTCTAAAAATGCTTTACAAAGATTGAAAATCAGACGGCATGCTGTGTAAGAAATATAGAAGGAATACTAAATACTAATGAGATGAAATTCCATAAACATATCTGAACATGAGATGGGCTTAAGATAATAAGAATCCATACATGTCCATAGCTTTCAAAAAATGACATCCCATAGCACTTAATATAGAAGAAACGTGGATGAAGTTGAAAATGAAACAACATATCATGACTGAGCCATATTTAAAGTGCTAGACAGGTTTAGCATGAGTATCGATTGTGATAAATTCATACCAGAACCAGTGAGCCACTCGCATTCCAGAGCATGATAAAATAAGGATGGAAATAGTGAAATGAACAGCTAAACTATATCACATAAGACAGAATTACAAACTATAAAGCATCAAGACTAGAATCCTCATTAAAGGTAAAACTCCTTATCGTTGAGACCCAATGGGCTCCTCACATTTGTAATAAAACTTCAACAAAATGCATACAAGAAACTCTTTCACAGCCAATTCTTTAGAAAATCTTGAACCTGTTTTTCTCTTCGATTCTTGCTTATATAGAAGCCTCAGAAACATGAGCGAGAAGATATTTTTGGGAAAAATATCTTCCTCGCGTACTGGAAATGAGTTTGAGGTCTCCCTCAAAAATAATCAAAATCATGATGAGGAATAGGGGCATCTCATCATTGACAGTTAGGCTCATGACTATTTTAAACAAAAATATTAAACAACAGTTTCTGACAGAAAGTGAAATGCAAGAGTGGAAGGTGAATTCCACCCGAAATTTAAAAGTAACAAACTAAAATGGAATTAAAAGGCCACTAGGGCCGAATCATGAATTAACGATGTTCACTGAAGAGGTGGAGTTGAGGTGGTCGCTGTCATGGATGGTAGAATGTTTGACTGAGAGGAATCGATTTGCCTCTAATGTGGCAGTGGAGGCTTTTCTGCCTATAGATCTTTATGATTTTCTTTAATTCTGATTTAATTTGGAGGATTGGGATTTTGATAATCGATCTTAGCCGAAATCCCCAAATTGTCTTCAATCTTCTGTTTCTACCATGGAAAGTCTTTGACATTGATACTCTGACTACTGCTACAATAACCTCTCTACATTCTGAATCATAGTGACAGTGATTGTGGAAATTGGAGTGAATTCATCACTCTGTAACAACCCTGCAAAATACGATAAACTCATCAAGAAATCCAGGGAGTGGTGGAAGGAATGCTGTGAAGGTCTAGAGGAATGGTGGTGGGAATGGTGAAAATGGGAGAAGAAATGATAATTATTGTAAATCCCAGAGTTTTAAGTCCCAGGAAAATACAGAGGAAATGGGTCGAACGCATGGAATTAGGCCTTTGATGGTGGGAATTAGTTAAGGCGGAGGGCGATTCAATGTGAGCCGTCGGATCTCAGGAGGAGATCAACGGTTGGGATCATATGATGGAGTTAATGGGGACATCCGATGAAGAGAAATGGTGAAATGCGCGATATATTGTGGGCTGTAGATATGGATCAAATAGATGGTCACAATTGGATCGAGAGATCGCAATCGAGGGAGGCAGCAGGTTTGACACATTGAATAACTTGCGATTGCGATTGGAATGGTGTTGCGATTATGTGATGGCCATAGGATAAGAGTGATGGATCAATGGTGGAGATTAAAATCCGGGGTCTGCAATCGGGGGAAACAGGAAGCGGTGCATTAAGAATTTCCGATTGTGATTGGAGCGATGCAATAGCCGTCGGATCCATAGATAGATTGACGGTTGATATGTAATCGGAGGGGCTGAAGGATTGGGGTGATAGGTGCGCATGAGACAAGTGCTAGCCGTCAGATCTTGGTAGATCTATGGTTGAGATCGCCGCGGGGGTTCATACAATGAAACCCAATCATATCGGGGATTTTAAGTTTAACATTGAAATGCGCTCGCCCAAAATCTCTGACTGGGATAAGCACCCGGGCTGAAGCGCTTGGTCCTGGGCGTAGGGCATATGGGGGAGGGGTTTGAGGGGGCTGGCCAAAAGGGGCTTAGCGTGCATAAAGAAAAAGTGGGTCTTTTGGCCTATTTTTAATGCTTTTTAAGGCTAGCAAAGGGATTCAGTAGGGAGAATATGGGGTTTTCAAGCCAAACAAAGGGTATTTGTAAGGTTGAAAGGGGAAATTAGGATGAATTTTAAGGGTAAGAAGGGAATTAGAAGGGGAGACAAGGGGATAGAAACAGAGATTTAAAAGGCATGAAATAGGGGGAAAAGAGGCTTTTTGGGCATTCTTCTTCACGAACAGAGGGGCTTCAAAACTGGGAACAACAGTGAATGTTAACCATATGATCAAAATTGGCTCCACTTGGGGACGACACGTTCATCCTTGGGCATGTCGAGAACTTCACAGACTACCTATTAATCTTCTGTGCAGACACCACTCTTTAGCACTTTTTATTTTTCTCTTCATGATTCATCACGACACACACATCATTCAAACAAAGATGAAAACAGAAAACTAATGTACAGTATGATACATCAGGCTTTCTCAGCCTGAATTAGAACTGGAAGTAAGGTTTGAGGAACTGACCGTTTACAGAGGCATCGTGCAAGTCTCCCTGTAAATTTTCCAACCTGAACATGTTGTTGCCCCCTAGTTCGACAATTTTAAAAGGGCCGAACCAGAGTGGGTCGAATTTACCATGTTTTCCCTTTTCAACTCTTCGAATATCCCATCTGAGCACTACATCCCCAACCTACAACTTCCTGTCATTGGCATGCCGATCAGAAATTTCCTTCATCTTCTCTTGATATTTGGTTAGCCTCTAACTTACCTGGTTCCGTGTTTCTTCTAACTCCACCAGCTGATTTATTCTCCTGGGCAGATCATTGGGTTCTTATTGACTTTCTTGCATGAATAGGGCTACTGGTAAGGCTAATTGTACAGGGAATACTGCTACCCTCCCATATAATAATTCATATGGGGACTTCCCGGTTGCTCTCTTGCTAGTAATCCTGTTGGCCCACAGAGCGAATTCAACTGGGAATCCCAATTTTTCTAATTTTCGTTGATAGCCTTCTTCATTGCTCTCACCAGGGTTTTATTTGAAGACTCTAGCAGGCCGTTTCCTTGTAGGTAATAAGCCGTAGAGTGACCTAGTGCAATGTTATACTGCTGGAAAAATTTGACAAAATTTGTAGATTTAAAGGCCTGTGCATTGTCGGTCACTATCTTGGCAGGGCAGCCAAATCTAGATATGATATTTTCTTCCATAAATTTCATTACCACAGCATCTTTTGCATTCCTTGTAGGTATAGCTTCCACCCACTTCGTGAAATAATTTGAGGTAGTTAATATCCACTTATGCTGACCACTTGATGGAGGATGTATTTCATTGATAAAGTCAATTCCCCATTGTTGGAATGGTTCATCCACGTGAATAGGGATCATGGGTAGAGGTGCCAACTTCTGTCTTTCAGTAAACCTTTGGCACTTCTCACAAGCTCTAACCCGGGTAAAAACATCTCCAAAGAGTCTGGGCCAGAAGAAACCAGCCTTTAGGATTTTGTGAGCACTAGCCCTCCAACTATAATGACCCCAACAAATTACTTCATGAAATTCGACCATTATATTCGCAACCTCGTCTTCTGTGAGACACAGGAGCAGAATTCCTGAGGGATCTTGCCAGTACAACCGACCATTGGCAACCACGTACTTCTATGATCTCAACCTTAGTGTTATGTATTTAGCTTTATCACAGCTAGGGGGGAAGTTGAGCGTTAGAAGATATTCTACTATCTCTTTGTACCACGGGCTGATGAGGTACTTCATATGTGTCTTCTGAGTAGCTATCTCTACTCCCTGTTGCTCTTCTTTCTTCTTAGACTCCTCATTTTCTATCATGAATATATTTATACCCAGAGCCTGACAGTTTGACTCGGACAAGATTTTTTCTAGCCCTTGTCCCTTGATCAGTTTGGTAGGGCAGATGTCTAGATCATACTCTTGTATTTTGGCAATCCATTTCCCTCTTTTCCCTTCGCTATCTCCTTGGATAAGAATATCTTTTACATCTGATGTAGGCACAAACACAGTGATATGGGACTGCAAGACATACATGAGAAATGCTTTAAGAGACTTCACCAGGGCAGATGTCTGCTTTTCTAATATGTTATATTTCATCTCTGCATCACGGAGCACCTGACTGAAGAAAGCGATGGGCTGCTCATACCCTTCTTCATTTTTCTACAATAAAACTCCTGCCACTGTATGAGGTGATGCAAATGAAAATATCATGAAAGGTTTGGCTTAGTCTGGTCCAGCTAGCACAGGGGCTTCAGCAAAGGCATTTTTTATCCTGGAAAAGGCCTCTCATGATTCCTGGGACCACTTTACCTCATTATTTTTCTTCAGCATGTCAGTTATATGTATAAATATCTCAGCATATTTAGGGATAAACCTCCTCTGAAATTTAATGCGCCCTAGGAACACCTGTACCTCATTTTTATTTCTGGGAAGAGAAATGCCATTTATAACTTCTACTCTCTTAGGATCTATTTTTACCCCATATTTGGTTACAATATGTCCCAAAATCTTACCCTCTTCTAATGCAAACAATGACTTCTGTTTATTGAGAGAGAGACCATACCTTCTGCACTTCTCAAAAGTTCTATGCAAGTGTTCAATGTGCTCTGCATCATCTTTTGAGAACTCAGTGATATCATCCAGATATACTTCCACAAACTTATCTTTCTCCCCAACAAAGGCAATGTCCATGGCCCTTTGAAAAGTGGCCCCTGCGTTGATCAACCCAAAGGGAATTCTAACATACATAAAAGTACCCCATGGAGTGGTAAAGGCAGTCTTCTTCTGATCTTCTGGTAGTACCGCCACCTGATTGTAACCAGAGAATTCGTCCATCATCGACATCCGAGAAGCTCCAACCACTTTCTGTAGGATGTAATCCATCTTGGGCAGGGGATAATTATCCTTTAAGGATGCTCGGTTTAAATTTTGGAAATCAACACATAGCCTTATTTCTCCATTATTTTTCTGAACAGGGACTAGGTTTTATACCCTCTCAGAATACCTCAATGGCACAATGATTTTGGCCTTCAACAGTTTCTTAATTTCTTTCTCAATAGAGGGAAGCAATAGGGGATTTATTTGTCTAAGCTTCTGTTTATGTGGTTTTGCATCTACCTTCAGTGGAATTTTATGTTGCATGATGCTGATATCAAAGGTTTTTAGGTCCTGATAAGACCATGCAAACAAATCTTTGTATGACTGGAATAATTTCTGGTAGAGATCTTTATATTCCACCGGGACGTTCTTGGATAACTTCACAATTTTGGGGTCAGCCTCAGTACCAAGGTTAAGATCTTCTACCTGATTTTCCTCTACAACTTTGTTCGGCTGTACCATTTATCTTCTGAAGTGTTTTCAGCCTCTTCTTCTTCACAAGTATCAATCTCCATGTTGGAGAATTCCCCAACTGTTTCCAGGAATATTTTCACTTGTTATTCATCCTCAAACACCTGCCAATGCTTGATGTTATCTGGGATTGATGGCCGATTACGTACCTCAATTTCATATCTTAAGAGAGGGTTTTGAGGTGGATGGAAGGTACTGGAAGCCACTACAAGGGAGTCTGCCATCCTATTCTGCTCTCGGGGCATGAACTGAATATTAAATGCCAAGATAAAATTCTCCACCAGGTCCCAAACTTCGTTCCTATAAGCCCTCGGCCTAGGATGTTTGGTTTGGCACTGATTCTTCACTTGTCTGACCACCAATTTTGAATCTCCCAGAACCTTTAAACTCTGTATGTTCATGCTCCTGGCTGTCTATAACCCTAACAGAAGTGCTTCATACTCGGCCACATTATTAGTGGCTTCATACTCTAGCTTGAAAGACAATGGGACCCATTGGCCTGTAGGAGAAATCAATAATACTCCAGCCCCATTACCTTCTCTGGAGTTTGCTCCATCAAAATGAAGTGTCCAGATTCCTTCTTCATGGCTCTCTATGGAATGCTCGGTCTTGATCTAGAAAAATGATGGTTCATGAGCGTAATCTTGATCTTATTCCAGCATCAAACATGAGAAATCTCCCTCCTTACTATAAACTGGAAAATTAACTGAGTTATTAGCCTTGGTGACCGTCTTGACAAATCTAGTTTCCTGGTACAACCTCCTCTCCTGACCACCAAAAACTGGAATAGTAGCATAGGTCAAGTCCAACTTGATTGACCCACCAATTTTAGTTCCCCAGGACCTTGAAAACAACATGCCGAAGCGAGCTAGGATGTCAGCCACCACGATGTCCATCACCACACTTTTTGCTGGGATTTGGGCCAAATTGACTACCAAATCCTTGATCATACCCAGGCATTTAACTCTTTTGGAATCAAATGAATAGAGGTCTTTGTATGGACGAGTGATTTGTAATCATAGTTGTTCCATGACCAATAGGGGCAATAAGTTATGGGAGGCTCTTGAATCTAACATACAATTATGCAACAGTAGGTCATGAATTACTAGGGACACATAAAATGGGGGAATAGAAGCATCTAATTCCTCAACATGTGGGCCAAATACAACCATAGGTCTTTCTTCTTGAAGGTTCAGACTATCTGGAATATGTGCTACTTCTGGGGGAAGCATAAAGGATGTGACTTGGGACTAATATGCAGGCTGCTTCAACAATTCGGTCAAGGGAACTGGGATTTTGACCTTCTCAAGCTCCTTCTGTAAACTGAAGGCTGAGGATGAATTTTCTACTAACACTTCTTTTGACACTTTGATTTGGACAAGGGGTTTGACTTCCTTTGTGACTGACTTGACATCGGGGGGAGTAGCCACTTTTGAAGAGGAAGGAATTTGATCAGCATACTATAAAGATTCGTTAAGAGGCCACTTACCTTTGTCTGTGTTCCCTTGAGATGTTGTCTCCTTCTGAGCAGATGCTTCCTCATGGGGTGCGTCTTCCTCTTGATCCTGAGTGCAAGTTCTCTTCCTAGAAGATCTGAGGTCATATCTTCTATTAAAATGTGCTTGCATGAAATCGAAAAACTGCTTGCAATAGTCATCGATCTCAGGATCTTCGGTGCTTTCATTAGCTTTTTCTTCCACATGTGATGGAATCTACACTTCATCACTTCCTTGTAGGGGACATTCTATTTCATCACTATTTGAAAAAGCAAGGTATGCTTCCTCTTGCTCATAAGTGGTATCTTCGGTGGGACCATCTACCTGACCTTCCAAGTACAGAGGGTGTGGTAACTGATCTTGTTGTTCCTTTCGTTCCATTTGCAGTATCTACAAGGGTGGTTTTATGTACTGAGGGTTGTAACCCCTATTTGGAGCATTTTGGAAATTTTTGGAGGATGAATTCTTGGCCTCTAGTTCAAGTCTGACGAGCTTACTTGAAATATTCTTTATCATTTTGTTCATTTCCTCAATTCTGTCATTAGTTGAGTCTCTGTCTTGGCTAGAGGTAGATACTTCTTCTTTCCCCTTTCTTCTAGTATCTTGTTCAGATTTTCCCTTTGATTTACCAGTGGAGGCAAAGTTTTCCTCCAACTCTAGTGCATTTGTTTGAGCATCATCCAGGGTGGCAGGCTTTCTTTCTCTTAGAGAGAAACCGAATTCTGAGTCAAACGCGTCTACGAAAACAACTTTAGCAACGGTTTGATGAGGTTTCATATCAGCGGGAAGGCTCAAATAAAACTTGTTAAATCTCTTGATAAATTCTGACACCCCTTCATTATGTATTTTCTTGAGTGTGTTAAATTCAGTAAGACAATGTCCATGATATTTCTTCTCTCCCCATTTTTTGAGAATAGTGTCTTCCATCCCTTGCCAAGTGGTGATGGAACGGTCTCCCAATGTCTTAAATCATTTTCTGGCTTCGCCATCAAGAAATTGCACAAACAGTCTTAGGACTAAATCTAGGTGTTCCACATTAAATTTCTCTGCAAAAGAGCAAAAGACCTCAAGATGTTTTTGAGCTTCAATCTCATTTTCCCCATTGAATCAAGGTAAGATCTTCAGATAGTCCTGTGGCATATCATTCAACACTTGAGGTAATGCCAGTGGGGCATATTTATTCAACAAGAAGCCAAGAACATTTTCCATTGGAGGAGGTGGAGGTAGTGCAAGGGTTTTATGTGTAAAAGGAGGAGGAGGAGGTGGAAGTTAAGTATGAATAACAATAGGAATGTATTGGATAGAAGCTTGAGATGTTGATGGGAACAACCGGTTGTGAATAGCAGATACTTCGGTGACTTCTTTGACCTCTTCGGCCTCAGGAGTAGGGTGAAAAGGGGAGTATGTGGTGTCCCTTGATTCATCTTTGTCTTTAATTCAGACACCTCCCCAGGGTGGAATATCTAAGTAGTAATCGGTATCTCCCACAGTGGAGTCAGGACCTTGCACTTGGGCAACTTGAGAGGAGGAGGACGGAAAGTCTTCTAAAGAGAATTTAGGGATATCAGTATGGGCTGATGGTCTTTCTATCCAACTCCTTCTATGTAGGATCTTCTCTAGGTCAGACACAGAAGGTGTCTTTGGCTGAGATGTATCTGACCTCAGGTGTGGCTTATGAGGAGCCAGGACTGCAAGTAAATTTTTCTGATAAATGAATGTGGAGTCACCAAGGTGAGGGATCTACAACTCTCAACTCTCCATGCTCACCTATTTGAATAGTGAATAAGGTTTTTTCGAGGCCCAGGGATTCAAATTCTCTCAAATTCGATTCCCTGGCAATGGCGCCAAAATGATGTTGTCAATCCTAGAGACAGCCTTGAGTTGTGAAAAACCAGTGCCTAGGACATCTTATATAGCAAGGAGCAGTATGATATAAAAAGGACAATTAGCAAAACAAGGCTTTTTTTTCTATTTCAATTTTAACAGGAAATATCAATGTAGATGGGACCAGAATATTCACAAATTCAGCATAATGAAAGGAACACTGCTGAGGCAAGGAGTGAATTCTCAATATAAATGTATCAGACAACTCAAAGACAACTTGCTGTAACTAGGGCTGGATTCTAAAAATGCTTTACAGAGATTGAAAATCAGACAGCATGCTGTGTAAGAAATATAGAAGGAATACTAACTACTAATGAGATGAAATTCCATAAACATATCTGAACATGAGATGGGCTTAAGATAATAAGAATCCATACATGTCCATAGCTTTCAAAAAATGACATCCCATAGCACTTAATATAGAAGAAACGTGGATGAAGTTGAAAATGAAATAGCATATCATGACTGAGCCATATTTAAAGTGCTAGACAGGTTTAGCATGAGTATCAATTGTGATAAATTCATACCAGAACCAGTGAGCCACTCGCATTCCAGAGCGTGATAAAAGAAGGATGGAAATAGTGAAATGAACAACTAAATTATCTCACATAAGACAGAATTAAAAACTATAAAGCATCAAGACCAGAATCCTCATTAAAGGTAAAAATCCTTATCATTGAGACCCAACGGGCTCCTCACATTTGTATTAAAACTTCAACAAAATGCATACAAGAAACTCTTTCACAGCCAATTCTTCAGAAAATCTGGAACCTATTTTTCTCTTCGGTTCTTGCTTATATAGAAGCCTCAGAAACATGAGCGAGAAGATATTTTTGGGAAAAATATCTTCCTCGCGTACTGGAAATGAGTTTGAGGTCTCCATCAAAAATAACCAAAATCATGATGAAGAATAGGGGCATCTCATCATTGATAGTTAGGCTCACGACCATTTAAAAAAAAAATATTAAACAACAGTTTCTGATAGAAAGTGAAATGCAAGAGTGAAAGGTGAATTCCACATGAAATTTAAAAGTAACAAACTAAAATGGAAGTAAAAGGCCACTAGGGCCGAATCATGAATTGACGATGTTCACTGATGAGGTGGAGTTGAGGCGGTCGTTGTCATGGATGGTAGAATGTTTGGCTGAGAGGAATCGATTTGCCTCTAATGTGGTGGTGGAGGATTTTCTGCCTGTAGATCTTTATGATTTTCTTTAATTCTAATTTAATTTGGAGGATCGAGCTTTTTATAATTGATCTTAGCCGAAATCCCCAAATTGTCTTCAATATTATGTTTTTGCCGTGGCAGGTCTTCGACACTGATACTTTGACTGCTGCTACAATAACCTCTCTGCGTTCCGAATCACAGTGACCGTGATTGTGGAACCTGGAGTGAATTCATCACTCTGTAACAACCCTACACAATATGATAAACTCATCAAGAAATCCAGGGAGTGGCGAAAGGAATGTTGTGAAGGCCTGGAGGAATGGTGGTGGGAATGGTGAAAACGAGAGAAGAAATGATAATTAGTGTAAATCCAAGAGTTTTAAGTCCTGGGAAAATACAAAGGAAATGGGTCGAACGCATGGAATTAGGCCTTTGATGGTGGGACCCGGTTAAGGTGGAGAGCGATTCAATGTGAGCCATCAGATCTCAGGAGGAGATCAACGGTTGGGATCATATGATGGAGTTAATGGGGACATCTGATGAAGAGAAATGGTGAAATGCGCGATACATTGTGGGCTGTAGATATGGATCAAATGGACGATCACGATTGGATTGGCAGATCGCAATTGGGGGAGGCAGCGGGTTTGACACATTGAAGAACTTGCGATTGCGATTGGAGCGGTGTTGCAATTATGTGATGGCTGTAGGATCAGAGCGATGGATCAACGGTGGAGATTACAATCAGAGGTCTGCAATCGGGGGAAACGGGAAGCTGTGCATTAAGAATTTCTGATTGTGATTGAAGCGATGTGATAGCCGTTGGATCCATATATAGATCGACGGTTGATATGTAATTGGAGGGGCTAAAGGATCCGGGCAATAGGCGTGCGCGAGACAAGCGCTAGCCGTCAGATCTTGGTAGATTTATGGTCGAGATCGCGACGGGAGTTCATAGAACGAAACCCAATCACATCAGGGATTTTAAGTTTAACAAAGAAATGCGCTCGCCCAAAATCTCCGACCGTGATAAGTGCCCGGGTTGAAGCACCTGGTCCTGGGCGCAGGGCATATGGGGAAGTGGTTCGAGGGGGCTGGCCGAAAGGGGCTTAGCCTGCATAAAGAAAAAGTGGGTCTTTTGGCCTATTTTTAATGCTTTTTAAGGTCAGGAAAGGGATTTGGTAGGGAGAATATGGGTTTTTCAAGCCAAAAAAAGGGTATTTTTAAGGTTGAAAGGGGAAATTAGGATGAATTTGAAGGGTAAGAAGGGAATTAGAAGGGGAGACAAGGGGATGGAAACAAAGGTTTAAAAGGTGTGAAATAGGGGGAAAAGAGGCTTTTTGGGCATTCTTCTTCACGAACAGAGGGGCTTCAAAACTGGGAACAACAGTGAATGTTAACCATATGATCAACACTTCCGATGCCGATTGGCCCTCATACATATATAAGCCCTGGGTATTGCTTTTCATATATGCCAACGGCCCCGCAACCGGGTGCCAAGCCACATATATATAACCCACCCTGAGCCTTTAAAAACTTTGTATTTCATAAATTTTTGGTTTTTATATATTATAATGTGGTCCCGCTCGTTCATTGGTCAGAGCCCTTCTCCGCCGTTGATCTTGGGCCAATCCGATGGCCTGCGCTGTATTGCATTGGAGTTCTCCATTGGCACATTGTAACATTTTATGCCACCCCCGATTGGTCACTCCCCGATGAGTTCTCCACCATCGATCTGATTTGAAAATCGACGACCCACAGTTAATCGCTTCGGCACCCCCCATTTCCATTGCCCCACCGATTTCCAAAGCCCCGATTGCATCTGGGCCATCCACGTGTCAACATCCGATGATCCAGATCTTCCCTCCCAACCTTGGTTAAAAAAAATGCAGCCCCGCTTTATAATGTTTTCCAAGAAGATCTCAGTCATTGATCTCTGCAGATCAACGACCCTTATTCACCCTTTCTCTGCCTCGTTTATTTTTCCATTTATCCCCAGATGCAATCTCCGCTGTTGATCCTGCACATCCAACGACTCATATTAATCCTGACGGGCACGCCTCCTATGGGTCCTGCCTTCCTTAGATTTAATATCATCCGTCCAATCCTTGATCCAACAGCTTAGATTGAAACCGTCCTTCCTACTTCTGCCCGCGCATCTTTCCGATTTCACGCTCACTCTCCATCATTCGATCTGAGGGCCCAGATCTGATGGCTTACATGTAGTTTCGCGTAACTTTCAGCACGCTCGTTAATCCCCAAAAATTAAGTGATATAAGCTATTTTTAAATGCCACGTGTCAGCTGATAACGCATATTGCGTTCAAAAATTTAAATCCGCCTACCCGCCTTTTCATCACGTGATACTGTTGGTTCCTCCTCCCCAAAACACTTTCCCCTTTTTTCATTGTGTTGTATCACGTGCGCTCCTGCCGTTGATCTCTACAGATCAACGACTCAGATCTAATCTGGCCATACACTATCACCCTCTGCCTTCACCAAAGGATTTCAACGAGCAATCTCCACCGTTGATCTCGGGGTCCAAAATGATCCGACGATCTACGATCTTTTGGAAACCCCAATTTCCATTTTAACTCAGATTTCTTCTGCCAAAAGGATTTTTTCCCTTTTCCTTTGTATTTTCTTCGCATTTTTCGCTTGTCTTATGGTAAAGTGACTCTTTCACTTTATATTATCATTATGGCTCCCCACTGTTGAAATTTTCTAGATCAACAGATCTAACTTAATCTCTCCACCATTTTCTCCTAACCATGACCTCCAAAGCAGTTTTTACCAAATAACGCAGGATTTCTTAATTAGTTCTTGGTTTGTGCAGGACTTTAAAGGTTTTTCTAATATTTTAAAAGAAAATGGAAGGCCGAGAGTGATGACTCTCTAGGCCTTTGATTGTCAAAGAAATCTTTGGCAAAGGTTTCCATCAAGGTTTATCAGTGCACCATGAGCGCTGATACTATTATAAAGCCTTTGCACATGTGCACATAAACAAGACACAGTGAAGATTAAAAGAGACAGAGAGTATTAGTTTTGTAAACCTAACCACAGTAGAACTGAATAATTAAAGATTAATTACACAGATTGGGTGGATTACGGCTAAGATTGAAAATCAAAAGCCTAATCCATTGAATTAAACACAGTTAAAAAAAATCAAAATATCTCAGACAGAGGATACCTCTATTGCCACATCATAGGCCAATTGATTCCTCTCAGCTACCCAATACCACCTGTAGCCTCACAGAATTCAACAGAGGCCGAGTAATGACTAGAACAGAGGATATTTTCCTCACGACAGCCGAACAGTTAATTCAGCCGAAGAACTTATTGTAAAATATCTGCCGAGTTACTACAGAGATGACACGGAGCCTCAAAGTCAACAAAATCACCCCCCTGAGCTTAAATACTTAACATAAACAAATTAATATAGGAAAATATCTATAAAATTCTCCATTGAGCCCCTCAAAGGCCAAGAAGCATTAACTATATTAATTGGACTCATAGATATTTTCTCTTTCGACCTCCTCATCCTTCTAAAAAATCTTATTGAGGAGTTCATTGTAAACGTTGGTTGTAGAACTTTGAAATATACTTGTGCTCGAAAATCCTACTTGTAAATAGCGTTCAAAGGCTCTTGAAGCTTTGTTTGTGATGAAATAGTTAGGATGAGTAGTGAAGATGATTGCTGAACTGAAACATTGGACCTGAAGACTGTAACTGGTTTGACATCAATAACAAGCTGTTTCTTGGGATCCTGGTCTATATCACTGGTGAAGTGCTTCTTTCTTTGTAATTTTTTTTCCTTTTGTGTATGCCATATTGTACATTATTCTCTGATAAGGAACAACAAGCATAGAGTTAGGACCTACTGTTTACAGTACCCTTCTCTGACTGATAAGATTTATCTCAATGTTTTCCTCTAAATTGTTTATTTAAGAATGATTCAATACAGTTTAAGCAGTTAGGAATGCTGGCATTCCCTCGTCCTACTGTTTGCTTTAAAAATTGTTCTTGAATGTGATTTTCATTGTTTACTTAGTAAATTTAGACTAGAAAAGTGATGGTGAGCCCTGTTTTCTAGCTTCTATTCTCCAAAGGTAGTTCTAAAAGTTTCCCTAAGTGTTGGTTGAAAGAAGACTAGGTTTAAAAGTACCTTATCTGATCTTAAGTTGCATTTTGTTTTTCTTGTGTTTTTCATACTTTCTGAAGGTAATTATGCAGATTACTGGATTGTTTGTCTCTTGAGTTATCTTTAATACGAGCTTGTCCAAAGAGGTTTATGGTGAGCCCTGCCCTTTGGTTGGTTTTAAACAGTTACCTTAAAAGGCTTTTTCTTGTTCGGACTGACTATAAAACCTTGTTGAAATTATTATCAGTTTCCACCCCTCCAACACTTTTATTATTTCCATTCCATCATTTTATCTCAAAATATCTTGTGATATAGATGACTTGCCCCTTGGATCACTCTTGAAATTGTTGTACAATTAAAACCCTTTTATGACTCCATAGCCTAATGGACTAAAAGCCAACGTTATATCTATCTTTTTAGCCAAAGCTTGTTTTGATTGCTTGCAACTTCACACCTTTGAAAATATTTCCATTTAGAACTTTCCACTCAAATAATAATCATGCTCAACCATCCAAAACAAAACAAAAACCCTCGATCTTCATAACTAGCCTAATATCATTACCCAAAAATCCTTTTAAAGATAAATCAATCTTTGCACTTATTGGAGAGATCCCTCTCTGAATTTAGGATGGCTAGATTCTAGAATCCCAAAGTGGTTGAAATAGTGTTCTCTCTACAGTTTGACTTTGCCAATCTTGCAAATTACTGGGACCTAACAGTTTCATCCACTGCAACTTCAGAAAATAGTATGGCAAGTAACATACAAAAATCATCACATCTACTAATGAATAGTAAATGGCTGAATGTGTTAAAAATACATGATCAAGTACTTTCCCATGGTTATAAAATGTATGTTTAAAAAACTCATGGCCCACCCTGAAAGAGAACAAATATGTGGCTGTGCTGGCCATATCTCCTCCCATGCTCCCATTAGAACATGTAGTGCAAAAAATGTGGGAATTCTCCCCACTCAAGGACACACCCATCTCATGTGCCTCTCTCATAATCATTCTTCCAATAAAAATCAAATCCATATCAGCAAATGAAGTCATGATCAACAACAAAATGAGGAAAATGTTGAAGGTCTCATGTGGTGCAAGAAGGTACCAACAATTTTCCCAATAGTGACAGCGCAGTTTTCCAAACTGCTGCTTCAGAAAATTACAAGGCAAGATGTTTCTTGATACATAGTTAATCATGTATGTCATAATATGGCAAATAGTTGGATATAAAAATTGATCA
The DNA here is from genome assembly GCA_034641835.2 of Pinus albicaulis. Taxonomy (NCBI): domain Eukaryota; kingdom Viridiplantae; phylum Streptophyta; class Pinopsida; order Pinales; family Pinaceae; genus Pinus; species Pinus albicaulis. The sequence goes on along the minus strand of CM076580.1, from coordinate 629,762,215 downwards.
TACATGTAATGAGAAAAAAATTGCCCAAGGCCATATAAAATATGGCTACCTCCATCATATAGCATGGCCCAACTGAGATCATGGAGCAATGTGAAAAGCTTGCCCTTTTGTGGAGCAATGCATTGCATAGTAATGGTAAGAGTATGAAAATAAATGAATGTGAAAACAAGCTCCTTACCATGTGCTGGAAATGATATGGTACATGGATCCATGAGTGATTCCTCCATAGTTTTTTGGCATGCTATGAAGAGGAATGAACCATGTGCTGCAAGAAGATCATCCTTCTCATTCTTGGAAGTCCAAGTCAAGAAGAATGAGCCATAGTGATAGATGTCTCTATCCACTACTCTCTCATCCTCACCTCCTCCTTGTTCACCAGCTGCATACCATGTGAAGTGATCCCAGGGACACTCCATCCATAAGTCCTTGATCCAAAGTGACAGCGTTGTGAGCTCATGCAAATAAGCTCCTGTCAATACAAAGCTCTGTTCTTTGACATGCTCCTTGTCAAAGACTCCTCTAGTAATGCTTCTATGTGAGAAGATCTTCATCCCACATGGAAGCCCCTCATAATCCTCCAATTCTGAAGGGTAGTCCCCTTGCACCATGAATGTGCCTTCCTTCTCTCTAGAAATATCATGAAAAGTATGGGAAAATTTCTACTCATACTCTCCCAAGTGTAACCATAGAAAAAACACATCTTGCTGCTCCCTCATCTCTCCCTCATACAAGCCATAGAATAATATCATGATGATTATCTTGTATTATGCCCCATACAAACAAATTTTCTGCTGTTCCATCCACCACATACCCTCTGACAAAGGGTATGGTCCAAGATGGCCAAACTCTCTCAAGAGTAGCCAATGTAGCTTTGCTTCTTGCTGCCCTGTGTCATAGATCTGTAAGTGGCTCACCATCCTCTTACCCTCCATCCACCTCCATTCATCCAAGTGTGGATGCCTCCCATCAAGCTTCATCTTGGAATTCTTCCAATGTGGGCTACCATGCTTCACAACTAGTTCCTCTTCTTTGCATGTCATGAAGTGTTGGAATGAATTTTCTTGGAGATCCCTTAGTGAAGATATCATGTCTATAACCATCTTGAATCCATCAAGATCCCATTGTGATAAAGGCAAAGCCTCCTCACTGCTATTGTTTGGCAGCGCTGATAGTCTCTCCAATGATACATTTGTTGCCTCATATCCCATCTCAAAGATGAATCTATGTTCTTTTGTATGGTAGAGATAGTTCATGACATCCTCCAAAAGGTTACACTCCAACCTCAAGGGTTGTGTGAAAATCAACAGTGACACATGCGGTTGATGGTTCATCTTTCCCTTGAACCATTCAAGCTTGCACAGCCCAGTGCAATCCTGTTGCTCTATCTCAGCAATAATGTTTGACCTTGGGTCATTTGAAGACAATTTTCCACGATTTTTAGAAGGATTTTCTGCAATAAATAAAAGTGGAAATCTTCCCATACCTTGGTGAGATGCTGGAACCCCTTGTAGGGCTACAAGGGCTCCTCCCTCTAATGTAATGGCTTCCCTAACTGCTGATGTAGGTGGCTACTCCTCCATGAGTGTGAAAACGTTAGTACTAGGCTCCTCAAGTGGAGAATAGGACTCCTCCTCCTTTGATATCCTCCTGTCAAACCTCCTGATTACTCCTTGAGTGAAATATGCAAAAGTAGACACCCTTTCATGATTCACATTGCTGAACCACCAAGATCTTGCCTTTCCCTCCAAGTGTAGCACTGAGATCTCCATAGCCTCTTTTTCCACTACTAGGTGTAGTAGGAATAATGCCTCTAGTTTCATCACCCAAGTCTTTGCTGCACACTTGAGTGATGCATCAAATGTAGACAACAAGAATTTGTTGCCTCTTATCATTCTCTCACTGCAGGGTCTTCTTTCTTCTCTCAGTTGAATAAACTGAGGAAAATATAGGGTCTCTTTGAAAGCCCTAGGTTGGCACTTGTATTCTGCCAAATACCCACTCCGGATCTCATGTTCTAAGTGGTATCCTTGATCTCCATTTCCTCTATGAGAACAGGGAGTGCGTGCATCTTCTTCTTCCTCCTGAAACCTTCTAGGAGTTTCAATGCATTTCTCTTCTTTCTTCTTATATCTAAAAATGGATGAGAGTAATCTCATCCTATCCATAATTTTGTTCTCCTCTCCTTCTTATCTTCTGATTGGATCTGAAATCCACAGGATGAGCCAAGATTTAAGCTCTAATACCACTGTAATATCCCAAAATGGGAACTGCTGGCAAGGCATGACTGGAAAACGCATTTTCCAGGAATGGCTGCTACAGGATTTGAAACCAAGACTTGGATCCCTTAGATCAATTCATATAAGACTAAAATCCAAGAGGTGGCTCAAAATAAATTCCTCTAGGTGGGTTAAATAGGTCTCCCACACCTAGTTACCTTGTAAAAATGACCTATGAAGGGACAACAACAAATACAAGCACATGTAAAGGAGAAACAATGTTATTTTTATAAGCCTGGGCACATGAAGATATAGATAGCCAAAAAATATATATTATAGTAGAAAATTTAAACAAATCCTTGAGGAGAGAGTCACTCAAGCAAAACAATGCAACCTCAAAGGGAAATGTACATGAAAATAGCTAAACACTGTTATACAGGAATTTCTGCAGGCTAAGAGGACATAGTTTATAAGAGGTATTGCATCATAAATATATGGCTCAATAAATATGTGACAATATATGGCTCAATAAATGAGGGGGAGCAAGCTCTCAACCCCTGAAAACAATAATAAAACAATCCTTGGAAGGATTGGCTGAAATATACAAAATGGAAAAAATGCCAGAGTTGCTGGGTAGCAGCTGCAACTCAGAAACTGGAAATGGATGGAGATAGCTAAAGATGCTGCAACTGATGGCTGAATCTCATCCAATGGATCTCTCAGGTGAAAGGCTGATCCTATCATTGAAGATCTTACCCTCCAATCAACAATGCAAAACCCCACAACAAATGCTCAATGAAAATAACGTAGTTACTGAAGAAAATTGCGTTGTAGGGGCAAGGGAATGAGCTGGCCCAATTCCAAGATCTGCAATAAGCTCCAATGGCTTCCAAACTAATCCCTCAAAGGAAATAGAGACTCCTCCTCTGAAAAACAAGTGATGGAAGATGTGTTGTGATCCCTCACTGCAACACCCTGCAACACAACATTATTCTGCTGCAGAAATAACGTTGTACTGGAGGAGGATGCTTGGCCTCAAGCCTAGATGTGAGGAAAATAAATAAAAATCCTTCAAGAGGCTTCTCAAGAAAGGATAAGGATTCCTAAACAAGAAATCCTTGTGCTAAGCAGCACTGCAACTTAGCTAAACAACCGGGACTGCAAATAGTCTAAGCAGACACAAAATCAATAATCATGTGCTTGAGTAACAATGGATGCCTTGCCCTCATTTTAAAGAAATGAGAGCTCCCTCTCTATGGGTCCCACTCTTTAGGGTTTCCTCCATCAAGGAAACTTCCCTCCTCTTTCACTGCGCTGTCCCACAAGATCCTTTCCGCCTCCTACCTCTGCGTTGTTTGACTTGGTCAAACTTGACCTTGTCTTCTTGCAATTATCTCCTTTCACACATGAGGGTGTGAAATCTAGTTCCACTGATGATATCCTTTCATACTAAGAGGAATTCAATCCATGTTTTTATTGTGTTTGGGCCTCCTCACCCAATTATTCAACTCATAAGTGAAATTAACAAAATTTAATATTCCAATTTATTGAAGGAAAAATTTGGAATATTACAAAAAATCACGATGATAATTGGGAGGGAAGAGGAGAGGAGCATTGAACAAAAATGTTTTTAACGCGTCAAAATATTTCTGAGTGATCTCATCCCAGTAGAAAGGAACGCCCTGCTTTAACAAACGTGTGAATCCTTTAGCTATTTCGGCATAGTTAGGTATAAAACGGTGAAGAAAGTTAACTTTCCCTTGTAAACTCTGCAACTGATGTAATGATGAAGGAGAGGGGAGATTGATAATAGCCTCAACCTTGAGAGGATCCAGGAGAATTCCATCTTTGGAAACGATAAACCCTAAGAGTCTATCGGAATCAACACAGAAGACACACTTGTGTGGATTAAGCCAAATTTTATAGTGTCTACAACAAAGAAAAATCTGATGAAGATGGTCAGGATGATCCCTACACTTAGCTGAATGAGCTGGAAGGTCATCCAGATAAGGCTGAAAGATGTGACGAATATCATGAAAGGCATAAGACATCGCATGCTAAAATGTGGCCCCGACATTCTTCAAGCCAAAGGGAAGCTTCTTATAAGAAAAGGTACCCCAAGGAAATATGAAGGCAGTCTTGTGTTGATTAGTTGGGAGAATGTTGATCTGATGATAATATAAAAAACCATCCATAAGGGAAAAAATCTCACTCCCAGCACAGTCGTCAATGATTTGATCGATGAAAGGAGTAAGATAATTATCCTTAGGACATGCTCAATTGATATCACGATAGTCAACACAGACACGAATGGTTTCCTGTTTCTTATCTACAGGAACAATATTAGATACCCATTCTGCCAATGGAATTGGATAAATGAAACCAGCTTTAAGAAGCTTTTCCACTTCGGCCTTAATGGCAACAGCTTTCCTAAGATGCACTAGACGAAGACGCTGATGAACAGGTTTTGAACTAGGGTAAGTAGGAATTTCATGTACCACGATGCTAGGATCAATGCCAGGAATTTCTTCGTAGGACCATGCAAAGACATCATGGAATTCACGAAAAAAGGTAGCATATACTTTCACTTCATCAGAAGAACAAGTAACCCCAATATAGATGTTCTCGATGATTCTTGTTTTAATGGAAATGTTGATAGGCATCATCTGAGTGATATTACTCCAGTTACCTTCCGAAAAAACCTCATGGACCTGAACAGGTGTTTGAAGTGGAGGATAAGGAATCTGAGAGGAAAAATTCTCAATATAAGTAGACATGGCTCTGAGGCTGGATAGAAATGAGGAATGATGATGATGATGATCCCATGGTAGATCATCAAGAGATAGGGTTTCCACGATAGCCTCATTAGAAGGAAACACTTCTTTCAAAGGATCTAATGAATCAAAATCACCAAGCCAAGGGGATTGAGAATAGATGTCAAGAGTTATGCTCGTAGGAGAAAAATCAGAAGACGGAGTGCCTTATATGGCAATGAGTTCACAACAATCAATTTCAATCGGACTCAACGACATTGAATCTCAAAACGAATAGATCTATTCAGGAGAAGGGATAACCCAGGGGTCATCAGTGCAAGAAATCATGTTGACCTAAACAATATTTGGTGGTGGAAGGGGAAAAATACCCATGAGGACAGGGTCTTTGAAAAGGCCCGGCCCAACGCTCTCGTAGGGAGTAGGAATCTTATCCACATATGGAAAATTTTCCTTGGAAGAGGAAGTGAAGAAAGACAATTGATCGAAAGTAATAATCTTTCCTTCGTGTGGGAACTTCAAAAGACAAAAGAGAGTGGACGGAATGCACAACATGGCATGAGTCCAACTGCGTCCAAGGAGAATATTATAATTGAGTTTAGCATCAAAAAATTCAACCTTGACGTTGACTATCTTCCCTTCCAATGTAATCGGTAAACTAGTGAGAACACCGATAGGTTTAGATTCCCTTTCGTCAAATGCTTCAAGGGAATTTGGTGAAGAAGTGAGAGCTGGATAACCAATGGCTTTCCAGCAAGTAGATGACATAACACAGGTGGATGCACCCTCGTCTACGACAACCCAGTGAATATTCAAACCATTAATACCAACTTGAATGATGAGTGCAATTTGGTGTGGGAGTCTCGGGACGAAATTATCTAAATCGAAAGCGAGCAAACTAGTATCGGCAGGATCAATTCCACCTATCACAGATAGCAAATATTTCTGTTGCGAAGGACAACTATGAAGTACTTCTAATGCAGACATTGCGGATAGCGCCTGAGCCAAATCTTAAACAATACTGTAATGCTGAGCGGCACGAGTGTTGGAATTATACAAAGTCTTATGGAGCACACCTTTGGAAGGTGGTCGCACAATGGATTCAGCGTTAGGCCGTTCAATATCAAGAGGACTAGAAATAGGAGGGGGAGGAGGGCCATCAGCGATATCTTTCCCCACTGCCTGACGTGAACCAGAATAATCTTTCGATCGAGTAGCAATAGAAACGGGTGCAGAACCGTTCATCATGAACACTTGCAAACTAGATGGAGCAGAGGACTGAGTGTGCTCTACCATCCTAGTCTGCTGAGGGAAGGGTTCCTTAAGAACGGCTAGATCTCCTTGAGTGCCTTTGAGAAATATACTCACTTCAGACCATCGAGGACAGTCCTTGGTGAAGTGCTCATCATCACAAATCCAACAAGGATACTTCGGTTTACGTTGAGAACTATCAGCAGAACGAGGTTTTGGAGAATCCTATTTTGGGGTATTAGCTTTGGCCTTACCTTTACCCTTCTTCTTAACTTTGGAAGTGTTATCTGTAGGATTGTCTTGAACAGGATTCACTTTTGCAAGCATGCCAAAATTCGAATTTGACTGAGAAGCTATATTATTGGAATAAGTAGATTTCTTATTCCCAGAGTTAGATTAAGGAGACTTTTGAGAAGTCTGTGATACAAAACCAATAATACCATCAACGGATGGAGTCGCTGGGAGTTTAGAAGTTCCAGGTCGAGGAGCATCATGTAAGATATCTTACAATGTGCCAGACTGAGAATACATGAGATCAAGGTATTGGGTGTAAGCAATGGCTTGTTCTTAGGTTACACATGCCCCCATAGCAATGTCTTTGGAAATTTGATTGACAAAGGAGGTAGTGAACCAATGAGTGATAAGCTAATTAGGTATCTCAAATTTGATCATGCGATGACGCCATCGCCATTCATGAATATGATCCAAGATATGAGTAGCTCGGTCCTATTTCAATGAAGTGAGGAGATGCGTCCTAGTCTCATAGTGGATCGGTAACTGAAAATGTGTAAGGAATGCCATGGCCAAAGAATTGAAGTCTTGGAAAACTTCACGAGACAGCTCAATGTACCACTTTGCAGCGACACTAGTAAGAGTTCACTGGAAAAGATGAAGATGAATAGAATCGTCAACCCAAGAGTTATAAAAACACCATAAGTGGTAAGTCATCACATGTGTTTGGGGGTCTTCACCAGGTTTACCCTCAAATTGAGGACAATCACCAGGAATCTTGGTCAGAACCGGAGGCCAATATGGATTATGAAGAATAGGATCATTTTTCAACTTCAACATATCGGGTAATTCCAACGTAGTAAGAAATGGTAACTGAGTATTGAAAGTCATTAGAGGTCCTTGATAAATACTTGTATGTACATTCCACCCAGTCTGAACGGGATTCTGTCCCCATATATTCTGTCCCGGATCATAGGGGGATTAAAAACAAGATAATTCGGTTGATATTGGGATTGAGGACCAGGATATTGAGTCAAAGCAGACCATTGAGGTCCTTACTGAGTAGCATAAAGATTTTGCTGCAGAATGTAGGTATGAATTTTAGGTTGCTGATACACAGGTTGATTTTGAGGGTATAGAATCTAAGGTGCACTATATACTGGTTGATTTTGAGGGTACGGAATTTGGGGTGCATTATATACCTGTTGATAGGAAACTTGAGGGTAATAATCACCCTGCGGTTGCACAGGTTGACCTTGTCGAGTAGGTTGAGTAGGCTGTTGAGCAGGATAAACAGGTAAAACCAGCTATGGAAACGAAGGAATTTGTTGGTGGGAAAGTTGCGACAGTTGCTGAGCTGGTTGAACCGACTGTTGAAATGGTTGTTGTGGGCCACTAGGTTGACTTTGTGGTGGATACAATTGCCCCCCAGTACCAAAAGATGATTTGGATTGAACCAGAGGTTGACCCGAGAGACCAAAGGGTTGTCCATGTTGGACTAAAGGCTGTCCTTGTAAAGGTTGGCCTTGTGCACCGTACAGTTGTCCCTATGGACCAAAAGCAAGGCCCTGATGAGTTGAAGGTTGTCCTTGAGAGGGTTGTCCTTGTAAGCCAGAGGGTTGCACAGGAAAATTAGGTCCCAAATGAGTAATAGACTGATAAGGATCATAAATGGCTTGATAAGGATCTATAGGAGGGAAATAAACTGGATTCACACGCTCATCATAATGGTGCAGATATACATATATGGGATTACCAACAGCATCATAGTGATGAAAACGAGGATTTCTAGGAGGCGGGGGCTATTGAGAACCCTGAGAAATCTGTTGAACAACTAACAGATATTCTTCAAAAGTGAGAGCGCCAGGAATCACAGGAGTAGTGGAAATTGAACTAGAAGCCACACAGACTGTAGGTTGGATTGGAACAAATGTAACAGTAACTGACGGATCTGACGCCTAAGGTAACGGTACTAAAGAATATTGGATCAAACTCCGAGGAGGAGTTACTGTGCTAGATTGTGCAATGGATGCAACACCAGACATAATTTGACTCAGAGACCTATAGCCAGCTAGAAGTGACACCGAAGGTGAAGAAGATTGGACAGAGGCATGAGAAATATCTTCAGGAAAGAGTTGATATTATCCTGTGGATACAGGCATTCCTTCACTACCAATAGAACTGGAGGAATCCATATCTAAGTCTTTTGTAAGATCTTAGAAAATACTACGGGGACTACGAGGTACTACAACAGCAACAAAAGGTGATCCAGATGTAAGAGGAGAAAATTCCCCTTCTTCCCCAAAACCAGACGAAGCACTTGAAGGAGGCTAATTTAATTCAACTGGCTCATCAAGCGGAGATCGAGTAGCAAGGGGCTGGATAGATGGTAGAATGGGCTGCGAACTCGACAGATCTAGTGGATTGAGGAGTTTCAAAAGAAGCGTCCGAAAAAAAACCACCACTAGGAGGTAGTGAGGACGATGAATCTTGATGTTCTGCCACTTTGACTGTAAATAAGAACAGGAAGGAAAAGAGATAAACAATCAAAAGTACCAAAATCAAGAACCAAGGAAATCAATCAAACCAAGTAAAAAACTTCTAATGGGCGTGTAATCGTAGGTGATTAATTTTAAAACACTGAAACCAAAGTTCATTGTTTCATGTTTTAAGAGTTGAGAAACAGGAAAAAGATGACTCTAGTCATTTTCAATTTGAAATGAGTGTGAAAGGACAAGTGCTAGATGATCTCTTCTCTTTTTTAAAGAGTCATGAAAATATCAAAATGAATTCTTAGGAATTCTAAGCATGAGGGTGTATCAGGTTTCCGTGAACTGCCATATACACCTTGGTGATCAAATGAAATAGAAATGACCAAGGACTTAATGTACGTGTAGGTAGTCTCCCCAAATGTTGTGTTCGGTGTATCATGGTTACAAGGTGACAGACTCATCTTCCTATGGATAAAAGGATTTCAACCTAGAGGGGTCTCCCTTTATATACGCGATGGTACGAGGAGCACAAGTCTATACTAGCGCTGTCTGAAGCCAAAAGGCGAGCAATAACTGCTAGGTTTTAAGACGCCGGAACACGTCTCTAGCCTAGACCACTAGAAATGTTTCGTTAGGTTCCAATGTTGCCTTAGGTTCATTGAGTAAATTTTAAATTTAATCTTGAATTATGTTTCAATTTCCAAGCCCTATCGAATGTGTAGGCTCAAATTCCTAGATGCAAACTATATGCAAATGAATACCATTTCAATTTGATGAATACTAGTTATAAGAAGGATAGAAATCTTTCAAACAAGCAAACAAAGAAAACATGCAAAGAAACTTGTAATTCATTTAATGCAATCAATAAAAAACGAAATTCCTTCTTAGATTGAGAAATGCTAGTTATATAAAGGAACGTTTTACTTTTAGATGCAACAAAAGAATGTAAAGATAGTTTTTGAATTTTTGTTAAATTTTCAATGAAATGAAGCACACATTGTACTAATTCAATGGAAAAAAAAATAAACACTATTTTTAGTTTTTCGAACGTAAGGTTTTAAAATTGAATGACTCAACCAAAGTGAAACAAACACAAAAATATGCAAGGTAATGGAGCAAAATTTCAATCAAGAAAGAGATTTCTCAAAATGACCCAAACAAGCAAAGTAATCGATGCTCAAAGTATTGAAGAAGAAGGACTAATCGAAAAATGAAAAGACCGTTCAGTCAGTAAAACAAAAGGATCAAGAAAACCCAGTCTAAAAACCCGGAACGAGACTGATAACAATCAAAGAGACTTGTTCCTGAATAGAAGGCTAGGTGTGAAAGAACACCTAGAAACCCTAAGGTCTTAACTGACACCGACAATACAATGGACAAACGATTGCGGGAAACAAGTATACAGTAGTCAACACAGTCTGCAAAGGCTTAAAGACACTCAAACATAACCCAGAAACAAGAACAAATGACCAAAAAACGGATTAGGGAGGTCAAACCAAAACCTACAGGGATTGGCGTGATTGTAAGGCTGTAATCCATGCCATACCGAGGTTGGCCTGAGTGCTAAAAGAGAAACCTGTGCCAATTGGCACGAGTGTCCAGACAAAAAATGTGCCAAGTTGGATACCTATGGGAAAAAGATTAAAAACCCTAACCTAATGAGAAAAATTCAACCTTGACTCTCTGGAGCTGAACAGAGAATGGAAAATTAGCAAACAAACCGGAAAAAGATAGATAACTAAACCAGGAATTGAAACCAACCCAACAGGATGACATGACAAACTTGCACTGATCCCCAGTGAAGTCGCAAATTTTTTATGAAGGTAAATCCTCTTTGTGGATAGAGACGATCCCTCTAGCCCTAGGGTGGGTCTAGTAACAAAAGGACACGCTAAAGTGTTGCTTCCTAGTTAATGAATGAACAAAAGACATGGTAGATTTACTTACCTTGAATCCAACACTGTCGATGTTGTGGAAAGAGTAGTGGTCTCTTGCTCCTACCTCGGCAAGTCACGATCTGTTCGCTGTCACGTTCAGATACCTGCACATAGGACAAAGAAAAAGAACAACATATGATAGAATAGTTTCACTCACAACTATTAACCAGTCAAAAAGGGCTAAACATATTGCATCAAATAAAAATCATAACAAAATAGTGGAACCAAATAGTAGTCATGTGAATTAATGAGTAGAAGGAAGAGTACAATCGATGCTTTGACGTCGCAATCTCCTCCAGCGGGGTTCAGACGAAACGCATCTCAACTGTCGGTCAGGGAATTCAGACTCAAGTTCACTTAGAAGTCATCGACTCAAGCTCTCTCAACACAATATTTCTTACTCTATCTCCCCTAGTAGCTTAGCTATAGTATAATTCTCTTAGTTCAGCTATTCAACCATTCAACTAGCTTCTACTAAAGGAAATCGTTTCTTATATAGAGGGAAGAAAGGAGGTTGGGATCCCTACAAAGGTGGGAGGGAGTCCTATCCTTTAGGACAGTTCCAAGGGAGGTGGAAACTAATAACTAAAGGAAGGAGTCTGTGGTTGTTTCAGTTCAACCACTCCCAATGACTCATCCCTAAGGTGGTTGGAATGGAACCTCCTCCTCTATTTAAAAAAAAACATTCCATAAACATCTTGGTGCAGGTGTCTAACTGGCATAGAGCGCCAAGTGGCGTGGGCTTAGTGTTAAATTTCCTGGTCGGTGTAATGATGTAATGGGCTACTCACGCCAAGGAAAAAATAAGGATTTTCATAGCTCTGCTTAGGGAAATTTCAATAAGAAGAATGTTTTTTTCATCAAAAGGGATGCAAGGATGGTATTTGCAAAGCATGACACTGCATATTGGTCACAGAAATGACCCTCCAATGTGCGAGTTGGGAATTTTAGGGACAATGAAAAAAATTTGTGTAACACCCCCTAGTCCAACATTCAGGTTATTGATAATACCACAAGGATTACATATACGTCCATCAAAAGCTTTCAATGTCATAGGAGATTGAGATAAGCGCAACGAGCCAAGTGATTTCCAACAATTTTGAGACATAATGCATGTAGGTGCTCCCTCATCGATAATAGTACGATGAACAAGGTGATTAATAGAATTTACTTGGATGGAGAATGCCAATTTTGCTGGTAATTGTGACACATAACCCGTATGAATAAATACTACGAGATTGGAATCTGTTGGATCAATTCCACCAATTTCCGACAACAAAGCCTGGTTCTGGGAGGGACAATTTTGAAGCACCTCAAGCACTAACATAGCTAAAGGGGATTGAGCCAAATCTTCAACTATATTATAATTTTGAGTAGCTTTGGCTCGAGGATTAAATGTCGATTTATGAATGACTCCCTTCGGTGGCTTGATTGTCAATTCAGGAATATCAGTTGGTGGTATCGATTCTGTAGATGGATTCGTGGTCGAGTTAGGAGGTTGATCAATAGCCTAACTACCGTAATATTTATTATGTGTTGACACCAAAACATCAGTAAATGGTTTCGTGACAGACAACATAAGCACTTGGGAACTAGAAGCTGGATCCATAGCAACCAAATTTGTGTCCGAATTCAGAAATGGATCTGTCAACACTGCGGATTCATGCGAGGTCTTAAATAATTTTGAGACTTTGGCGCGGTGAGGACAATATCAAACAAATTTTTCCTTATTACATTATTCAAGGGTAACAAGGTTTTCGATTTCAAAACGATTGATCAGATGATCTTTCCTGTGGGGTAGAATTTTTCTTTTTCTTTGATTTCCCCTTTTTCTTACTTCTAGGTTCCTTGTCACTTTTTCCCTTGTTAGATGACATGACATGGATTTCGGAAGAAGGTGTAGGATCAGATGCAGTAGGGTGATATGTGCTTGCAGTACCAATCATACCATCTTTAGCATGAGAGTCCTTAGATGGAGGAGGAACAACAAAATTAGATCTCAACGCGTTGAAAATTTTCTCATAGAGCGTGTCAGACTGAGTGTACATCAAGTCTAAATATTGGGCAAGAGCAATGGCCTACTCTTCAGTGACAATGCCACCCTTAGCCACGTCCTCAGTTATAAATGTTAACAAGGACTTAATGAACCACTCAGCAAGAAGCTGATCAGGAACAAATGTCTTAACCATTCTACGAAGACGACGCCACTCATGAATATGATCATAAATGTGAGTAGTATTAGTCCGTTTAAAATTAGTCAAGAGTTCCGTTCCAGTTTCATATCATATGGGTAACTGGAAGTGGGTAAAAAAGACATTAGCTACAGAAGTGAAATTATCAAAGAAGCTCTTGGTCACTCAATGTACCATTTTGCGGCTGGACCAGTGAGCATACACTGGAAAATAAATAATCAAACGAAGTCATCATTTAGGGAGTTATATGAACACCAAAAATTATAAGTCATAACATGCGTCAATGAGCCTTCCCCAAGGTTTCCATTAAACTTAGGAATATCCGAGGGTAATTTATGAGGTATCATCGGCCACCAAGGAGTGTAATTGATTGGATCATTGGTGAGCCGATTTGAATCCAGTAACTCTAAAGTTGCAACAAAGGGAAACTGTCAATTTAAGTTGGGTTGAGCATACCCATGGTATGACAGAATTTCTTGGGAAACAAGCCTTTGAGCACTAGCATAAGGAATTTGTTTCTGGTAACCCAGATAGGGGTTGTTTTGATAAGAAAATTCTTGAGGATTCTGTTGACCAAAACCTGGGTACACTACTTGTTGAAATGAAGGTTGTGGAATTTGCGCTTGTGGCTGCCAAAGGGTCTGTCCACCAACATTATAACCCAAACTAGGATAGCTTGGATTCATTTGAGGATAGGTATAACCTGGTTGCGGCTGTGACATCCCATAATATGGTAATCCAACTTATGAATAAATGATTCTGTATACAAGTGGTTGTTGTAAAACAGCTGAAGGAGTTGGAGTCTGTGGGCCCAATACTTGAGGGTATTGGGTTGAAGGACCGGCCTGAGACGATTGAGGTACAAAATTTTGATTCTGTAACAAGGGTAAAGATGTATTAACAAGGGGAACTGATGTGTGTGCAATAGGTTGAATCGGTTGATACGATTTTACAACCATTTGTGGTTGGATGGGTAGAGTGGGCTGCCACTGACAAACATTCATTTTGACATCAGGATGATCAAATAAAGACAGAGTACTATCAAAATGGGTGACCATAGGTTCCCCCCCCAACATGGGGAGTATAATAATATGGAAAATATTGTTCTCCAAATGTAGGGAGTCCAGTCGAAATTGTACTGGATGGAATATACCCAGATGAACTAGATTGATATTGCCTTGATGATGTATATAAAGGATCAAGCCATTTAGTACTCACTATAGATTCACTAGTTAGAATACCAGACGATGACATTGGTGAAGTCTATGGGTTTGAGGATGTGCCAGAGTGTAATATTACCAAATGGGAAAATCAGGAAAATAGAACAAATGCAACATTCCAAATAAAGAAAAATAAGAATATAACACTAAGATTTGTAAAATGTCAGAAATATGCTGCAACTGAAATTTACATCAAGAAATTATAAATATGAGAAGAAATAACTGAGTCATGTCATTATAAACAACATCAAATATGAATTTACATAGTGCTCCAAAATGAATGCACTCAAGCTACAAGATGGCTGAAATACACTAAAGAAACCAAGCGCTGGAAATGTTGTGCTGCTACTGCTGGAAAATGCTGCTACTGGGAGAAGAACCATGTGCAGAAGGATGTTAGAGTGCTAAGAATAATCAGGGATTTTCACCATGGATTCTACTCAAAAAACCCAAAAATGGTTTGGCCATATTTTAAATTTGGATTTACAACCCTTTTTGGGTTTCCCACTGCAACAACTCACTAAAATAATGCAGTGATGGACTGGAACTGTTCCGTAGGGGATAAAAATACTATGGCCTGATGCCAAATGTGTCAATAAAGCTCTAGGGCCTTCTTTACTAGCCTCCAAAGAGAAAGGAACCTCCCTCCAATGAGATCTATCTCAAAAAATCTCCCTGAATCAAACCTCCACAACTTCTGCCCTACAACACAATACAACCTCTCAACAAAAAAATGTGTTGTACATTAAGACTAAAGCTTTGGGAAAATGCCTAATAGTGGATGTAGTGAAAACTCTTCCAAGAGGCCTCTCAAGGAAAGAGGTGGGATTCCCGATCAGGAACATCCTACTGTGCTAAACAACACTGCAATCTTAGCTAAACAACCAAAGAAAGCTATATGTCTAAACATACCATATATTCATAAATATAAAATACCAATTCATAATGAACTATGGTTTCCATCATCTTCCTTATATAATTGATGAGCTTTATAACCCTAAGCCCCATTCATTTATGACACTAATTTCATGTAAAGAGTCTCCATATAAAACTGCGTTGTCCCTCATTGAATGACACTACTCCATGACAACGCTATTGATTTGGTCAAAGTTGACCCAGTCAAGGTGTTCCAACCCCTTTTCACACCTAAGGGTACTCAATTAAGCTACCAAGATGTATTCCTTTCACATTGGCATTGATTTGATTCATATTAAGGAGATTTATGGATCTCCATATCCTCTTATTCATCAACAATAAAGAAAAAACAAAAATTAATATTCCAACTAGCTCATTGCTAATTTAGGAATATTACACAGAGAAGGTTCCAGATAAATATCGGTAACTAGGTGGGACGGAAGGGAAACCATATAAATGTGACTCTGGTGAAGTTGCGAACATCGATGAGGTAGCAAGAGTAGGTGATGTCGCATTTGGAATAGATGGTCCAGCCAAAAATGTTGGCTTAGGCATGGTTATTCAACCAAATGTATACCCTATTAGATCTACATGAACTCTAATAGACACAGGATCAACAAAAGAAGAGGCAGGTGATTGAGGAAAATACTTGTATAGGTAAAGCTCCACCCCAAAATGAGTTGGAGTTAAAGATGTTTCGTCTTGTGGTATTTTTTCAATCGAAATTAAACTAGGTGGAAGGATTTCACGGTCAGGCCCAAAGTATATTTTAGGAGGTTGACTGCGTGATATGAGAGACTCAATGGCTACAATAGATTGTGGGGAGATCGATACAGGAACAAATTCCAGTCGTTCGACTTCAGGATTTAGATGTTCTGGAAAAAAAATGAAAGGATCCGGATCAACTTCTAGTTGAACAACGTCAGGTTCAGAGGTATGGTCTCACTGATTGGATGGATCGTGACCACAAGTATTTATGAGGGCTCTGTCTTGACAACAGTAGTTGAACCAGGATTTGTAGAAACAACCTGTGCTGACTCTGGTATATGTGAAGATGATGTCACACCAGAGGTACTGATAGTACTAGTTTCGGTAGAGCGATGTCGTTGTTGAGCTCCAAGAATGTTCTTTCTTCCACCACATTCCACTCCATTTATTTTGTCCATTATTAATCACAGGCTCAAATGATCAATGAAATTAGTTAAAATTGCTTTAAGAATGAATATCATGACTAACTTGCTATGTTTTTATGATTTTGTCATTGTAGTACTGTTTGAACTAGATCTAGCTACAAAATGCAGACATTCTATAGCTAGTTGCCGATTTTGCAGCTGTCTTTATGTCTACGCAGGTTCCAGGTGTCATCTTGGAGAAAAACACATATGGGCAGATTCCACATCATTCCCTCATCATTTGTTTCTCTCCACGAAGTTTGAACGGAATTCTGTAGGCAATTATGTACGTGGGAACTCAAACTAGGAGAGAGACTCCTAATAGGACAAGGATAGTCCAGATGTCCTTAATTCTATTACATGACCACCATCAGAGTCCTAGTTTGGTTTTTATTTGGAAAGACAATTATCCCTAGGTTATCTCAAGACAGCTATGTAATTTTGATTATAAATATGGCTCGGGAAACCGAGGGACAGGGTTAGATTTTGTGATTGATTGCTAGATTTCAAAAGTCCGAAAACACTCTGTTTTGAAGTAATTTCTCTCTAATGCAAGAAGTATCACTTTATTGAAAGCACTGAGTCAATCTTGAAGTAGATTTTGCATGCTACTCCGATGGTAGAGGGCCCATGCCTCCTGAGCAGCCTTGTTTATACGGTTTAGATAAGTATTTTAGTCTCGTTTTTCATTTCTAGCTTAAGCACATTTCTGAAGTTTATGTTTCATGCTTGTTTACATTGATCATCACAGCTAGACTTACTCTTAAAAACTCTTCCAAAATATCATCACGATGAATAAGGCATAGCTGTGGTGTTGTAGGTTTTAGTTGCATTTATTTTCGTTAATTATCACAGTTAGACTTACTCATATAAACTCTTCCAAAATATCATCATGATGAATAAGGCATAGCTGTGGTATTGTAGGTTTTAGTTGCTTGTTTACACTAAGTGTCACAGCCGGTCTTACTCTTACAAACTCTTCCAAAACATCATTAACAACGAATAAGAAACAACTGTGGTGTCTTAGATTCTAGTTGTATTTGTTTTCAGTCTTATGTTTATGTTCAACTGCATTGAATAATACATCCATACTTGTTTTACAAACTCTTCCAAAATATCATTCCTATTGAACGAGATGGACTGTATAATTCTATAGACTAGTTGCATGTTAATTTAGTTACAGCACTCCGGAGGTAGAATGCATTTAGTTCAGCTCTGTTATTTCATTTCAAGTTTGATAATGGCTTTTTAGTTTAACACTGTTCACTGTACTTCAAGTAGACTAGTAACACTCTAGTTTAGTCTTAGCTCATTGTATTAACATTCCAAGTTTAGTTGCTATCCATTGCATTTTAAATTGTATTAGTTGTTAAATTTAAATACCACGGTCTTCATTATTTACAAAACTTATTTTGTTCCAAACTCATATTAATATATAATCATCTGGACAGAAGCTAGTATCAGTCTAAGGCCTGGAGTATTTTGCAACCTTTTTACCATTTCACAAATAAGCCTTTTCTCAAAGACTATTCTAAAAAGAAATCTATAACTTTTGAGTGAGGCCTAGTGGTGCTAAATTGAGTTTCAGAATAGAATTAGAAGCTAGTTTAGAGTAGAAATCTTATTATGCTACAAATGTTCTTTTCCAAATATGTTCCAACAAACCTTTAACCATGGATGAGATGTTGTAACATTGTAAGTTGACTGTTTGATTGTTTATTTAGGAGAACTTCATTTACACTTAACTTGTCCATTTCTCAAGCTCTTCCAACACATCTTTAATGAATGAATTGGATAAGTTCAGGTTCATGTTGTGATTTATTCCCTTGCAATAAAGTCATTATCAAGCTTTGCATTTGTTGTTTGCCATTTATATTTTAGGCTTTGTTATGTTTTAACACAACCAATAGCTTCTTTTCACCAGCACTTAGTTCTTTCCCTTTTCAACATAAAACCATAAAACCAAAAACATCATAAAACACTAAACACAACGTAGTGAAAAACAAATACCTAGGCACATATAGTGCACCACACTTCAGCAGTTTACCAACCCTGGTTGACAATTAATGAACTCAATTTAGGAACACTATGTTGAGCACAAACAGTCGCCTTCGCTGACCATAAATGGCTTCCGGTGGTAAAGGTGGTTTCAATGCTATTCTACGTGAACGACAGGGAAAGGGATGTTCTTATTCCACGATGACTGATTTATTTTATGACCAAAAAAAATGAACAAACTAAAAAGGGTAGTTCTAGGAAAAAAATTTACCAAGTAATTGTGAACTACAAAATACCTCCTGGAAAACCAAGTGTTGAGATTCAACAAGATTATGAGCTTAGTGAAAAGAGTCACCTTCACTAAGTGGGCCCGCAGGCTATTTTTGGCGCAAGTCTATTTTTAGACTATGTATATTTTTATACATGATGATCATATTTCAGAAGTTGCAGGATGCTATTTGTGGATGGTTGATCAAGTTGTAAAAATAGATGAAATTCTGTTTTTAGAATATTGGGCGAAGTCTATTTATAGATCGTCAATCTAAAAATAGATGCATGTTGATTATTATTAGCTCTTAATAATAATCAGACTCTAAACAACAAGTTATTCTCTTACAACACTTCAGTTCAGTGAAAAAATGTGGCATAAAAACTGACAGAAGGAATTACGCTATTCCTGAGGGTTTAGTGGAGCTAATGCATGAAGGAATCAGTTAGAACTCAAGTGGTAGAGTTATGACATAGTTGGAAGTAGTTATGGAGTTGTATTCAGTTTAACTCAGTTAGACTCAGTTGAGCTAGTTGTATCTAGTCTAACTGATTGATACACTAGTGAGAGTGGAGTGAATTAATTAGTTAATTAATTCATAAATAATAACTCATTAATCAACTGAACAATACAACAGTTAACTACAGTGCATGGCAATTTCAGTGGAGACTAGTGGAGAGATAGGTGAAAGGGCAAGATAGACTATAGTGATGCATTGATTGCATCACACACTCAGTAGAGATGCCAATGAGGATTGCACAGTCAAGGATGAAGTAATTCAAATTCATTCAGAGCTATTCTTCAGCAGATATTTCACAGTGGAGGCAGGCTAGCAGGTTGCAAAGATCGATGCATGGATTTGCAAGATTAGGCTTGATTAGTGTATGACTATGGTACTGTACTGAGAGCTTGTGATAAGCTTTTTATGTTTGTATGAGATTGTCATATGATCTCCATGTTACATAATATATAGTTGGGGTTTTTAGATTCAGGCTTTCTCGGTTAAAAACTGTGTTATGTGCGATTGAATATTTTTTCTTATGCTTCACATGTGTGTGCAATTAATTTTTCTGCAAAAGATTAACAAGTGGAATAGGTTTAGTATATTGCATAAAGTTAAATAGTGTGAGATCAGGTGGATCTTGGACATATGCATTATTAGTGCATATAATTTCTACATGGTATCGGAGCATTGTTGATTGAATATTGCAATTGTGAAAAGAGTTTGTGCTGGTGGACAAGTCGAATTTGCTACAAAAGATTCTTAGTGCAGAAATCGAGTATACATTGAAATGTCTTTCAACTAGTTGAGATTGGAGTATTCCCTTGATGGGAGATCGAATTACATAGCCCGGAAGGACAGGATGGAGGTGGTGCTGGAGGATAATTGGCTGAAAGAGTTCATCGATAGCAATGTTCCTAAGCCGGGATCTAGCGATGCTGCATTACTTGATGCATGGCAAAAGAAGACTGAAAAGACGAGGAGGATTCTTTTGGAAGGTGTGAAGGACCATATTGTGTCCAACCTTCATGGGAAAGCCAATCCATTCTTAATGTGGAAGGCTTTGACAAAATTTTTCCAAATCAGAAGTGACCAGAGGAAGTTGGTGAGGAAGTTGGCGCTTAAAGACAAGCTCAGAAAAATAAAAATGGAGAAAGGCGACAGTATTCCAAAATAACTCACGAAATTTTTCCATTGCAAGGATGAGCTGGGAAGTGTGAGGGTTACTGTTGATGAAGAATACTTGGTGAGCTTGGCTCTCCTTGGGCTTCCGAAGAGTTGGCATAGCTACGAAGACTCTGTTAATGGACGGGAGAAATTGCTAGGATGGGAGCGACTTTGGTCGGATCTTGTGCAGGAGGAGATAAGGCAAGGTACCAGGGATGGATCTTCATCAAAGAATGAAGATGAAGAGAATTTCACTTTGGCTGCCAAAGCAAGGAAAGGGAAGGGGAAGAAATCTTCTTCAAAATCCGGTGCTAAAGGCAAGAATCAGGACTTGTCCAAAGTGAACTGTTTTCACAGTCACGAGCATGGACATTTTGCCACTAACTATCCACAGAAGAAGAAAAATAAGCAAGCTACTGGATCTGCAGCTGGAAAGGCCTTAGCCTCACAATTTGAGCTGGATTTTTCCTTGATCACATGCTTGGTTTCAAGCTGCATGGAATCAGTGTTGTATCTTGATGGTGGTGCGTCTTTCCATATGACGGGAGACAAAGAGTTGTTTAGTGACTGAAGGAGAAGGACCTCAAGATGCATATAGAGATGGGAAATGATGGTCAGTACAATGCGACTGGCATTGGGACCATTAACTTTGAGAGGGAGTCCGTTAATCTATTCTTGTTGAAGAATGTCATGCATGTTCTAGGTTTGAAGAAGAACTTGGTCTCAGTCGCAATGCTATAAGACAAAGGTTATGATGTTGTTTTCAGTGAGGGAAAAGCCTTCCTTCAACATAAAACAACGGGTCAAACCAAGAAGATAGGGGTTGGAATTAAGAATCTCTACAAGCTAGAGGTAGATGGCTGCGCTGCAATGGTGGGAAAAGTATAAGAATTTTTGAGCCGGGATGAGGACGAATTATGGCACAGGAGATTGGGCCATCTTCACCATGGCACTTTAAATATTTTGCAGCAAATTTCCACTAGACTTCCCAAGGGTACTCTTGTGAAGTTAGATCAATGCAAAGGATGTACAATGGGTAAGTTTGTGAATACCACCTTTCATGAGAAGGAGAACCGTGCTTCGGTGATCCTGGAGAGAATTCACACAGACGTGTGTGGACCATTCTCAGTTGCTTCAACAAAAAAACACAGGTATTATGTGATGTTTGTTGATGATTATTCTCGTGGATGCTGGATCTTCTTCATGCATAAGAAGAGTGAAACATTCTCAAAGTTCTGTGAGTTCAAGGAATTGGTGGAGAAGGAGTCGGGGAAGCAGGTGAAAGCTCTACGGAGCGATAATGGTGGTGAATACATCTCGGGCGAATTCAAAGACTTCTGTAGCAAAGAAGGAATTCGAAGAGAAATCATAGTGCCTCATAACCCACAACAGAATGGGGTCGCGGAGAGAAATAACAAAACGATCATGGGTGCTGCACGATCGATGCTGCATGACCAGGGCCTACTGATGCACTTGTGGGTGGAAGCATGCAACACTACGATTTATGTGCAAAACCATTTTCCTCATAGAGTACTTGGCATGAGTACACCCAAGGAAGCTTTTACTGGTAAGAAGCCTGATATTTCTCATTTGAATATTTTTGGCTCACCTGTTTACATTCATGTGACGAAGGATGCAAGGAAGAAGTTGGAGCCGACTGTAGAAGTTGGGATATTTGTGGGGTACACAAAAACACCCCATAACTATTGTGTGTATTTTCCAAATAGTCGGGTGACTGTTATGCGATGGGATATAAAATTCAATGAGGTGAAAGCCATGAAGTTGTCGCTTGAGAGGGAGCTACACTTGCATGTAGAAGAGGAACTTCTTGTTCCCAAAGATGAACCTCTGGATGTGGATCAGCCACAGGAGGAGATTCATGGAGTGGAGGAGCCCACTCATGCAGAACCAAAAATCAGACAAGGCAGAAAGCGTACCACAGAAGCTGAGAGACTGAAGTTTGATGCGACACAGAATGTAGGAGTCCCTACATCACAGTGCAGACAGAGACCTTAACCTGACCGATATACAAGATACATGGCTCTTATGAGAGAGTGTATTGTGACAGAGCCATCTTCTTTTGAAGAAGTAGCACAGGAGCCCACATGGGTAGATGCCATGGTGGAGGAGTATGACTCCATTTTCAGAAACAGTGCTTGGGAGATTGTTCGAAGGCCAGTGGGAAAATCAGTTGTAGGATCAAGATGGATCGACAAAGTAAAGCAAGCTGCTGATGGGAGTGTCGAGAAGTATAAGGCAAGATTCGTTTCTCGAGGCTTCTCATAGATTGAGGGGACTGACTATGAAGAAACCTTTGCACCTGTCCCACGGTATTCTTCCATACAGATCATTCTTTCTCTCTCAGTGCAGATGGGTTGGCACATTCATCAGATGGATGTGAAGACCATGTTCCTTAATGGGATCATTGAGGAAGAGGTGTACATTGAGCAGCCTAAAGGATTTGAGATCTTCAGCAGCGAGTCACATGTGTGCAGGCTCAAAAGAGCATTGTATGGGCTGAAACAAGCACCCTGTGCTTGATACACTCGGATCAACAGCTATTTCACTGGACTTGGCTTGACCAAGAGTGTGGCGGATGCAAAACTATACCAGATTGTGGTTAAGGGTAAGCTTTTAATCATTGTAATTTATGTTGATGATTTGATACTAACAGGTGATGAGAAGTTGATACACTCATGCAAGGCTGATCTTGCAAAGGAGTTTGAGATGAAGGATTTGGGCCTCCTTCATTATTTCCTTGGATTGGAAATATGGCAGTGGGAAGGTGAAATGTTTGTGTCTCAAGGAAATTATGCCCGTGAGATACTGGAGAAGTTTCACATGTAAGGATGCAAGCCTATCGACACCCCTCTTCCAGGAAATTGGAAGAAAGAGGATGCTACATCAGCAGAGGTAGTGGATGCCACTGTTTATTGACAATTGGTGGGTTTTCTCATGTATTTAGTCAATACAAGATCGAACATATGCTATGCGGTGAACCAGCTTTCATAAGCGATGTTTAAGCCTACCAAGCTCTTTTGGAAGGCAGGAAAGCATGTCTTGAGATATCTCAGGGGCACATCTGAGTATGGTTTATGGTACAGACAGACGGATGAGGTGAAGTTGCATGGCTTCACGGATGCAGATTGGGTAGGAAGCCCAACAGACAGAAAGAGCACATCAGGAGGGATTTTCAGTATCGGATCTATGGCAATTTCTTGGTACAGTAGGAAACAAAGATCTGTGGCACTCAGTTCAACGGAAGCAGAATACATGGCAGCAAGTTTAATTGCATGTGAGGCTATCTAGATGAGGAAGATTCTAGTTGGTTTGTTCGGTTCACATTTAGATCCCACGGTGATTCATTGTGATAATCAAAGTTGCATTAAACTCTCAGTTAATCCTGTGTTTCATGATATATCTAAACATATTGATATCCGGTATCATCATATTAGAGATTGTGTGCAATGAAAGATCATGTTGCAGATATTCTGATGAAGGCACTCACCAGGAGCAAATTCGAATACCATAGAGGCAGGATCAGGGTGAAGGATAATCCCTATCTTGTTGAGAGGGAGCATGAGATGTCTACCAAGATGATGAGCTTAGTGAAAAGAGCCGCCTTTCACTAAGTGGGCCTGTTGTGCTATTTTTGGCGCAAGTCTATTTTTAGACATGATGATCATATTTCAAGTTGTAGGATGCTATTTGTGGATGGTTGATCAAGCCGGAAAATAAGTGAAATTTTATTTTAATATCGGGCTTGGCTCATTTATAGATCGGTCAATCTAAAAATAGATGCATGTCGATTATTATTAGCTCTTAATAACAATCGTACCTCTAAACAACAACTTATTCTTCGACCGATTTACCACCTTAGATGTGGCAAAGAACAGAAGGAATTACACTATTCCTAAGGGCTTACTGGAGCTAATGCATGAAGGACTCAGTTAGAACTCAAGTGGCAGAGTTATGACATAGTTGGAAGAAGTAGTTATGGAGTTGTATTCAATTTAACTCAGTTAGACTCAGTTGAGCTAGTTGTATATAGTCTAATTGATTGATACACTAGTGAGTGGAGTGAAATAATTAGTTAATTAATTCATAAATAATAGCTCATTAGTCAACTGAACAATACAACAGTTAACTACAGTGCATGGCAGTTTCAATGGAGACTAGTGGAGAGATAGGTGAAAGGGAAAGATAGACTATCTGTTGTGACTGTAGTGATGCATTGATTACATCACACGCTCAGTGGAGATGCCAATGAGGATTGCGTAGTCAAGGATGGAGTAATTCGAATTCATTCAGAGCTATTCTTTAGCAGATATTTCGCAGTGGAGGCAGGCTAGTAGGTGGCAAAGATTGGTGCATAGATTTGCAAGATTAGGCCTGATTAGTGTATGAAGATTGTACTGTACTGAGAGCTTGTGATAAGCTTTGTATGTTTGTATGAGATTGTCATATGATCTCCATGTTACATAATATATAGTTGGGGTTTTCAGCTTCAAGCTTTCCCAGTTAAAAACTATGTTATGTGCGATTGAATATTTTTGTTTATGCTTCACATGTGTGTGAAATTAATTTTTCCGCAAAAATATTAACAAGTGGAATAGATTTAGTATCTTGCATAAAGTTAAATAGTGTGAGATCAGGTGGATCTTGGACATATGCATGCTTAGTGCATATAATTTCTACAC
This sequence comes from Pinus albicaulis, assembly GCA_034641835.2. NCBI lineage: Eukaryota > Viridiplantae > Streptophyta > Pinopsida > Pinales > Pinaceae > Pinus > Pinus albicaulis. The sequence continues at coordinate 629,737,183 of CM076580.1, read as the reverse complement.
CAAGAAGTACGGGTAGACAATCTCCCCAAATGTTGTGTTTGATGTATCACAAGTTCCAAGGCGACCGACTCGGTTCACTATGGATGGATAGAAACCTAAATTTGTCCTCCCAAATATACCGAAAGGTACGTGGAGGCCCAAGTCATATTAACACTGTCTAATGCAAAACCACATATTCAGAGCACCCCCATATACTTTTCGTACTATAACACCGTCTGATATACCCAAAGGTATGTGGACGAGCTCCAATATACTTACGTACGTGGAGTGAGGTATCACACTCGGAATGTACCATAGACAAGTTAGCAGCAATTTCTATGTTTAACGATGCTGGAACACATCTCTAGTCTAGACCTTATAAATGCTATCGTTATGGTTCCAATGATTTCTTAGGTAAATTGATGTAAATTTTAAGTTGATCTTGTTTAGAAAGTTTGTATTTGAGGTTCGCTATGTGATGTGATGGAAATTCCTAAAAATGAAAACTAAAATGATATGAAAAATTTTCAATTTTAGCTTTTTCAATGAAAATCCTAGCTACTAAGAGAAAGAGCAATTAGTTTTAGAGCAAACAACAAAGAGCAAAAATTAAAATGTAGCTTTCCTAACTTGTTCCTATCCAACACACACAATTCACTATATGCACATGCATGTTTTTCTTTTTAGCTCCCTTAATGTGAATGCAAGAAAGGAAACTATATGCACCAAATCAACAAAAACAAGTGTTTTCTTCTTTGAGAAATGAGGAATTTAACAACAATTTCTCTTTTAGGAAAAACGAAGAATGAAACTACAATTTTTCCTACAAGAAACAAAGAATTTAACGACAATTTCCTTTACAAAAAAAAAATGGATCTAATGCAAAAACAAAACACTTTGAATTTGATTTTCCAATGATAAAGAAAAAACACTAAAGAGACATTGAACAAATTTACTTTTCAAAGGAGGAAGAATCAAGTAAGTTCACTGGTCTCTAAGAGGTATCAAACAATTGAAAATACATCAAACAAATGGATGAGAATGATAGAAATGAAAAATTTGAATGGAATTTGGTTGGCTAAGGGGGAAACACAGTCTCTAAAGGGATAAAGTGTGTTGCAGTGCACCCTTGAGTGGGAGACAGTGCGTTGCAGTGCACTGTGTCTTGACCAACAGTGCGGTTGGCGCAGCAGTGATTGAAAATGCAAGCTATAGAACACACTTCTAATGCAATTATTTCATTCAAAAGTATAATAACTGAAAGTAGATGCTACTGATGAAGATTAGCAGAGGAAAAACACCAGGAATGATAGGAAACTCCCCAGCAGAGTCACCAATTTGTTATGCAGAAGTATGATCTACGGATAAATAAAATTCTCTAAGTGTGGTGCAAGGCACTTAGAACAACAGATGAAAGTCTTTGCTATCACTTTCTCTAAAATAAATAGACACATAGAATGATAGAAGAACCTACTTGCAATCTAAGGGCTTCTCCTTCTCCTTCTGTCGCTTTTGATGTCACCTTCAATCCAACTCAGATTGCCAGATTGATTCATGCAAGCATAAATATAGAACAACAAACATATTGAAATACATTGATGCCTACTTATCTTAATCACTCAAATTGACTATATGTGAAACCAATATATCATTCAAGAATCGATTGCATGAGAAATAGAAACATAAATAGATACATATATGGGAAAATGAACAACAATATTTATTAAAGAGTAGAAGGGGGAGGTTACAACCAATGATCGATTTGATGCCACCAGCACCAGTTTCATCCCAACCTCATCACATCCAACATCACACCAACAACATATCATTACTTTCACTCTCTCAAATGAGAATCCAATAACATTTCCTTAGCAAAATTCTTCCCTCCTTAGCACTAGGATTTGTGCTTAATTTATAGGGAAACTGATGGCAGTTTCTCAATGAATGACTTTCTAACAATAGGCAATACATGTTCCTAATTTCAGAGGTGTTAGATGGACACTTGGATTCGAAGTTTGACACATATGGACTCTTCTAGAAGGCACTGGCCATGTGGAGATTCTGGAACAATGAGAATTTCGCTCCCAATTGACTGACACATTCTTGAATGTCGAGAAGTGCATTGCAGTGCACCCTTGAATGGAGGATGCTGCATATGCAATGCAGTTATTCCCTTTAGAGGCAGCGTTGGTGAGTTCATAAGTGATATAACATATACTTAAAACCTTGGAAATCTCACAATAGAAGCCATGAATGATTTTTTCTTCTCTAAGGGCATATAGAAACTGAAATGTAAGGGGTGATAGACCCTATTTCATTGGTCCTGGGGATGATGTCTAGTTTGACCAGGTCATGGGTGTTGATGCCCAAATTTACCTATAACAACGCCCCTACAGACTTGGGCCTTGCACACCTAGGGGCCTGTGGGGCCTCGTGCCTCAGAGGGCAGGGCACTACACATAGCTCCCCTGCCTCCCATGCATGAGGCCTCGTAGGCCTTTGGTCAAGCCATCCCAATTCTTGCCATACTTGCCCAAGGGCCCGTGAGGCCTTAGGCCCCTAGGTAGGCCAGGTAGGTAAGAACCTTCCTGGTTCGCGTAGGGGCCTGCAGGGCCTCGGGCCTAGGCAGGAGGGGTGATGCACGAAGAAACTTGCCCACTCGGGCCCAAGGCCCTCTGGGCCCATAAGCCAGTACGAGTTGATTCCATGGAGAACCCATGCCTACTAAGGCCTGAGGCCCTGCGTGCCCTTGGGCAAGCACACGTCGATTCCCGGGCCCAAAGCCCCGCGGGTCCCTATGCGGGCATAAGTCAATTCCGTGAATCGACTTATGCCAGTGTGGGGGCATGTGGGGCCTCGGGCCTAGGTAGGTTGGGTGCTTCCTGTAGAGCCTCGGGCTTAGGCAGGCGGGGTTCTATGTGTAGCAGCATGCATGCCCAAGGCCGAGGCCCCACGGGCCCCTAAGCGGGCATAAGAAAATTCCTAGGATCGACTTGTGCTTGCCCAGGGGCTCATGGGGCCTCGGTGCTAGGCAGGTAGGGTTATATGAAACACCTCTCCCGCCCAGGGCAGATGCCATGTTTTTGAATTTTTTATGTTTTAATAAATATTTTTATTTACTTGTCATTATTTTAAAAAAAATTGTTTTTTTTTGTTTTAGATTTTTTTTATAAATATTTTCAATTTTTTTTTTCTTTTGTATTTTTCATTTTTTATTTATTTATCTATTATCTTTTAATTATTTATTTTATTTCTACTAGATCCGTGCCAATCATCAACTAGCAACCTGATCCCTTTATGTGTCAAATTGATAGTTGTTTTTAAAGTTTTCGTTATAATGGATTGAGTCCACCCCCACAATGTGTTAATTTCATGGTTGGTATTTAATTTTTCATTACAATGGGTCAAGCTTTCCTACACCGTGTCTCAATTTGATGGTTGATTTTTATTTTTGTGTTGCAACGTGTCAAGTTGTCTTAGGCTAAAATTTTAAAACCTCTATGCTTTTAGCCTTTAAAAAAAATTAGCCTTGGTATAATGACTTTCATTAGAGTGTTCACGTTTAAAGTTTTTTTAGTCATAAATTTTTTCCGTAATGCCATGGTTGAAATATGTTGAAAAATTAAAGTTTTTTTTAGTCACGATATTTGGTTTTAATTCCATGGTTTAAAAGTTGTCAAAATTTTAAGGTTTTTCTAAGACATGATATTTTATCTTTAATGCTACGGTCGAAAATAGTTATAAGTGTTTTTTCTTTAACACCATGGCTGAATATTGTTGGAATTTTAAGGCTTTTCATAGACATGTTATTTTATCTTTAATGCCATGCTTGAAAATCATTGGAATTTTAAGGCTTTTGAGAGACATAATATTTTATCTTTAATTCCATGCTTGAAAATCCTTGGAATTTTAAGATTTTTCAGAGATGTGATGTTTTTATATTTAATGGCATGCCTGAAAATCGTTGGATTTTTAAGGTTTTTCAGAGTTATGATATTTTATATTTAAGATCATTATTAAAAAATGTTGAAAATTTACCCCTAAAAAAACGATGTTATTCTGAACATCAAAACTTTTCATTTTTAGGGTGTTTTTTACATAAATTTTTTTGGCTTTTATTGGATTTTACTTCCATTTTTAAAATATGTTGAAAATTTACCTCGAAAAGAAAAAAAGTTGCTCCAACATCAACACTTTTTGTTTTTAGGCTGTTTTTTCATGTTTTTTTGGCTAGAGTTCTCGTTTTGAGGTAACAGTTCTCATTTGAATGGTAACTTTGTTACATGAGGATGCACATTCAAAGTATTTGGAGGAGAAGTTGCTCAAGATATGCTTGGAGAAATAACTAAACTCAAAATTTGCATTTAATTTCCACCCTTCTTCCTGTCGAATTAATGGAAAATTGGAAAAACATTAAAGGAACATGGGATGCCTGGTTGAGGGGACAAGCTCACACAACCATTGTTAGGGGAGAGATGCTCAACATGAAAAAAAGAAAAAGATAATAGACAAGGAAGAGCAATGAAAACATTGGGGAAGATTACAAAAACAAGTAATGTGAAGGGTAAGCATAGACAACAAAGGAAAAATCTCATGAAAGAGAAAATAACAATAGGTAGAGCCACTTGAGATTTCTATGGATTCTTATGTAGTTTAATAGGTGGATCCACTGGTTATTGCTTTGGATTCCTGCATGGTTTAGTAGGTGGAAACACTAGTTAGTGCTCTAGATTCCCGTGTTGTTTAACATGTTGAGATCAATTTTTCTAGATTCCCATGGCATTTATCAGGTGGGGATATGACGTGCTCAAAATTCCTATGGACGTAACAAGTGGAGACATTATGGGCTTTGGATTCCTAAAAGATTAAGCGGGTGGAGATAATCTAGTCTTTGGATTCATGTAGTGATTGATTGGGTGGAGCATTGTGTGCTCTAGATTCCCTGAAGTGTTTGTTTGGGTGGAGCACTATGTGCTATGGATTTCATGAAGTGTTTTATTTGGTGGAGACACTATGTGCTTTGGACTCCTGGGTGTCAAGTGGTGGTACTATGTACTCTATATTCCTATGTGATTTGTTAACTATACTGGTGTGGATTTCTATTGAGCACTTCACTCCTTAGGATTTGAATATGTATTAGGGTGGTTATCTACAACATATAATGACATCACAATTGGCCTATGGTTTGGAGGATAGTTGAAGTACCTCTCTCATTTTTTAGTCATCTAATATGAACATATAAGTATTTTACTTCTAAACAACCATGTTACACCATGAATTACAAATGATATCTGATATGTGTTATGAAAGTGAATGTATTAGCATGGTCATTGGAAGAATATGATATTAATATTTGTCTTTGATGAAATTTCTTATGTGCATGCTTTCATGGGTAAAAAGGGTCTTCAAGTCCCCTATAATTGTTGATATTGCATAGCTTGTAGATTTATTTACATATTTATGTGTGACTGCTTAAAATTCTTAAATAAATATAACTTAAGTGAATTTTATTGTTTAATATGCTGTAAAACCATGGATTCTCTACTACTTGAATGTTGTTGAAAATCAATGATTGGTGTTGTGTATAACATGAGATAAAATGACACACACACATGTACGCATTAATATATATATATATATATATATATATATATATATATATATATATATATATATATATATATATATATATATATATATATATATATATATATATATATATATATATATATATATATATATATATATATATATATATATATATATATATATATATATATATATATATATATATATATATATATATATATATATATATATATATATATATATATATATATATATATATATATATATATATATATATATATATGGAGTGTCGATATCAGAATGAGGGTTTAATTTTGGTCATGGATATTGCCCTGAGTGATACTTGATTCCAGGGGAAGCTTGGAAAATTCATTGTAAATCCTTAGAACCTCTAAATTTAAAGGTTATATAGATTTGGGCTTGTACTCAGCCATATAAAGTTAATGAATTGACGTAGTCTCAATATATGTCTACCCCTTTTCAAGCTAAGACTCACTATTTACGAAAAAGGAATACCTTGATCGAACATGGTCAAGCAGTTCTCTCGGATATTGTTTCTACCTTTTTGGATTCGGGGGATGATTTATGAAAAGAGACATGATGGACTTTTCTTTTCCATTTTCTTTTTCAAACTCCCTAAAAATGAAAAAGACACCGAGTTACTCTTTTGTCAGTGTTACACCATTTTTTGGTCATCTAACCCATTATCATTAGATGAACCCAAGTACACCATGTAAGACCAATTTTACCCTAAGTAAAATTTCTTTCAACATGTAAAATAACATTTGTCTATATTTCCTGGTCATATTTAACCCAAAACAAGGAAATTAATTAAATAAATCATTATTTATTTAATTATTTCCTAGGAATAAGTTATTCAAATCATTATTTAAATAATATTCATAGTTAAATTTGACTAAATCATTTTTAAATAATTAAATAAATCATTATTTATTTAATTATATTCCCACCATCTCCCTAAAATAATAAATAAATCATTTATTTATTTATTGTTTATAAATAATGGAATTGACCCAAGTCAAAAGACCTTTTCCCTCCAACAAATATAATAAAATATTCCTAAAGGGTGGTTCTAGAATGTGATTAATAATATTTTATTCATGCAACAAGTTCTAGATAACCCTAATATTTTGTTATAAATAGGAGGGTTTTCTCCATTCATTAGTCACCTTCATTGCATTAGATCACACTAGATCTACTCTTGGTCACCATTTTCCATTTTTGCTTTATGAGCTCCCATTGAGTTCTATGTTTGTCAGGGTTTTCTACCACAATAAGAGAGAGGAATTTTAGATCCGAAACACCGAGGACTTTCAAGAACCCATCCCATTTGAGAGAACCAAAACACCTTTCTTGTTTTCCTCCTCTCAGTGCCCCATTCTTTAATATAATATAAAATTCTTTTTAAATACAATGTTCTTTTTGTTCTGTTCATTGGATGCATGGAGCCATATTATATTTTATCTGCTTAATGTCTTTGTGCTTTATGCTTATATCCGGATTTGTGCAGTTGTACTTAAAGATATTTTGCAGCCATAATCGATGTTAGGGCTATTTTTTATGCGTAGCTAAAGTGATCTTTTACGACGAAAGATTCATACTAACAATTGGCGACTCCACACGGGTTTTCTTTTGCGACTGTTGTCGTTTTATATATTCCTGCATATCCAACTGTTTCAGACCCTAGGTTTTCTCTTCCATTTTCTGTGTTTCCTATTTTTATGGTGATTTCCACCTCTAAAACCCTCAAACAGTCAAATTTTTAACTTCCATGTGTTTCTGGCCTTATTGTGCAGGTGACAGACATCAGCCGCAGTTGAGACGACAAATTTTTCTGAAATCTGCCACTGAGAGAGACGGATCTGCAAGTCACACTTATCGGCCCAAAAAGTGTGACCTGGCCTTGAGGTCACCCTTTTCTGCCCCAAATCTGTGACCTGGACTGAAAACAGGTCAGAACCTGCGACCTGCACTTTTTTCTACAATTTTCCAGCACTTTTTCTGGGTGTGTCTGAAGCTTTTGTCAGGGTTTTCCAGCCTCTGTCTTGACCTGTTTAGACCTATTTCTGATATGTTTCACTCAACTAAGTGGGAATCTTGCCCCTTAGGGCTCTAGTACCCTCCACTTTTTATGGGAGATTTTTGTTGTTTCAGAAGTCTGAATTTCCAGGGTTTCAGCCTTTTTGCTTCCAGATCTGATACCTCATTTTCAGATCCCTTTAGATCAGCTCTTCCCCCTTTCAAATCACCTCATATAGTTTTGTTTGGGTTCATTTCTAGGGCCGCATCCTTGTCCCTTCTATTTTTAGTTGATATCCTCCTTTTTAGCAGCAACCTTGCCTCTGCCTCTTTGCTGTTCTCTGCACCTCTTTTCAGCAGATTTCTCCTTTAGATCCCTGTCCCTCCCGACCTTAGATCTATTGGCCTCTTTTTAGCGTGCTTTGCTTAGTTTTTTCCCTCTTATAGGCTCATTTTGAGAGACCTGCCTTCTTGGGTTAGATTTATGCATTGGTAGCTGTTAATTTTCTGTTATTTTAGTCTTATTTACTGCAGATTTATTTTCAGTTACGCAGCACACTTTTTCTTTTACTCTCAAAACGTTTGGGTTTAAACAATTAAAATTAATGCACGCCACACACTGACCCTAAGTGAAGAAGAGCCTGGTTAACACCACCTGGAAAAGCCTTTAAAATCAATTGAAACTGCACCTCTCTGCCCATGTTTCAACATTGATCTCACTTGATTTTACCCCTCCTTTCCCCTGCTGGTTTTCTTCTTCCCGTCATCATTGCGCCTCCAAGGCATTTGTCCCAGAGACTTCTTGGCCTTCATCCTCAGTTTCCAGTTGGTCAACTTCCTCCTTCCCATCGTCATTGAGTAAGTTTTCCCCCGAGTCTGCACTCCAAATCTTCCTCTGATTGTTCGGGTTCTCCCCCTACTCCTGGTTCCCCATCTGTTACCTTCACCATCTCTAGTTCAGGACCTAGCCCTAGCCCCAGTTCTACTGCTAGGTCCATTTCCAGTGGAACCCCTACAGGACCTACCTCGACTGCCCCATTACTCCCTTATATGGTCGGCCTCAGTCTCCCCGACTTCAATCAGCTGATCAATGATCCTATTCGCCACGATGTCAGTTGGCCTGCTATGCCAACCAAGCTCCCCTCCAACATTCCCAAGTTCGAAGGCCTTGCTAGTGAAGATCCCTCCAACCATATCCGATCTTTCCACATGTGGTGTTCCTCCAATTACATCACTGATGACTCCATCCGTCTTTGATTGTTCCAATGCACGCTTACCGAAGAAGCTTCTAAATGGTATGTTGATCAAGCCACCTCTTCCCATACCACCTTTGCGACCATTGCCCAAGCCTTTTTATCGTATTTCCAGCTCCCTCTCCGATACGACACTGGTACTAAAATCTTAACTTCTTTTCATCAATCCTCTTCGACCCGCCTTTCCGCTCATGTCCAGGAATTGCGACGAAGATGGAGCTTGTGTCGCGCTCCCCCCTTTGAAGATCGGGTTTACATGGACTGGTTCCTTCGCTCTCTCTTACCTCCCATTGACAAAGATGTCGCATCCCATTTTCCCCAAACCAAAGAAGTCGCCCTCCAAATAGCCTTGAAATATGACCTTATCTATGCCCAATCTGGCTATGTTTATACCATCCTCCCTGACCTCCCTAAGCCCGGTGGCCCTAATGCCTCGAGGGAATCTCACTCTGTCGACGGTATCGTTGGAGCCCTGTCACATACCCCTACTCAACCTCCTTTGGGCTATGGTTTCCCTCCAGGAGGGGCCAGCCCCTCCGGCACGTTCCCCCCTCTAGGTAGCATGTATCCAGGCTATGGCATACCTCCTCCTTTTGCCAACAATCTTGCTTACCTCAATGTTGCCCATTCTACCCCTTATCTGTACCCACCACCTGGTGTCCCAACTCCTCCAGCATTTGGACCTCCCCCTCCCTTACCTTCTCCACCCCCGCAACCACACTTACTACCCCCTCTAGGGCATGTATTTGCACAGCTGGGGGCACATAATTTTCTTCCTTCTCAAAGAAGGAGAAAAGGAAATCAATCCACTTCTGGTAATTGTGGATCCAATCCTTCCAGTATTGACTCTACCACTGCCAACCAGCCACAGGGCTCTCAGCCTAAGCCGGACAGGCCGCTTCGCACCAATAAGCCCTGTTCTTGTTGCGGTGTTTATGGTCACTACACTCATTATTGTCCTTTATTACCGCAAATGTGGCAGATGTGGGAATCTCAGGCCACCGTGCGGGGAAAACACTCCTCCCCTACTGTCCCTCCCACTCTAGCTACTTCTCAACCCGCTGTGTTTACCGATCCTTTCCCTCAACAAGGATTCATGGCCACTCAACCACCTCATGCCCCGGTAACCACTCAACCTTCCTCTTCTGGTTCCTCTGATTACCAGATTCTCATGATGGCCTCTGACCCTCCTCTCACTGTCGACCTCAACCTTCAAACTTGGTCCCGTCAATATTCCACGCCTCCCATTTCGTCTGTCTCCGAGTCTCCATATTTAGGTCCTAAAGAGCCTTTGTCAACACTTAATGGTCCCTTACAAATCCCTCTGCCCAAAGCTGAGGTTCATCCCAAGACTCCTAAGGGACCATTATGCCGAAATGCTGCCTCTGGTCAGGCTGCCCATTCATACAGTATAGTAGATGATCTAGCACAATCTCCTGCTGCCATTTCAACATTGGAACTCATCCATTCGTGTCCTTCTCAAAAGAAGGCTCTACTATCTACCGTGGGTGCTGTAGATCCTGTTGATGACCAATTGATTGTTTTCGACGCCTGTCAGTCAGACCATCCCCCTCTTCCTCCTTCAGTTGCTTTCAAAATCCCAGTCAAAATCCAAAATTCCAATGTCGCTCGATGTATTATTAATGAGGGGGAATCTACATGTGTAATGTCCACTTCGGTTTGAAAAAAACTTGGATCCCCTGCGCTGGCCCCTTCCATAATCACCCTTCGTGCATGGGATGGCCATGCCTCCTAGCCCATTGGCATATTCCATAATTGTCCTATCACCCTTGCAGGCAAGACTGTTTGTGTTGAGGTTGAAGTTATCGACGCCCCACTTCACTACAACATTATTTTGGGGCATATTTACACCTATGCCATGTCTGTCGTCCCATCCGCAGTCCACCACAAGATGTTCTTCCCTCATAATGGCAAGATTGTCAAGATTGACCAGTTGACTTACCATGAACCAAATTCTCAAACCTCCCCTGAGTCCACCATCTCTACTGTCACCAATAAGCCAACAGTTGATTCTTTGACAAGTGTTTCACCTGGAATATATAAAGACTCCTCCTTGCTTGGAACCTTATTTGACCTTCCTCCCATACCCAATCCTAGCATGGCGAATGTTTGCATGGTGCAATCTTCTTGGGATGACCTTGCACAACCCATTTTGGCTAGTAAGAAAACACACCCTCACCCAACCCCACCAGCTCCTAGCCCTTCACCCCTGATATCCCACCTTCTTCCTTCGGAATCTCCTTCCCCGAACATTCCTACTGACCTTTTCTCTGCTGGTCAGATTCCTTTCCTTGCTCCCCCTCCTGGTGCTCATTCATTCCCTATCTTGGCTACCCTATCCCTCCCCAACTTGACCTTGGGTATACCCATCTAGTACCTAGACCCCCCAACCCCTACCCTTCCTGGCCAACCCAAACCTTATCTTGCTTTGACCCCAGTTCAACCGATACCCATGGCTTCTCCTGCTGCACCTGTACCTCAGTCCCCTCATCAGGAACCACCCCCTATGGCGACCATGTCAGGTTCCACTAGCCAAGCTCATAGGGGGGCATCCAAGGACAAAGCCGTCCCGACAACTTCTACCCCTCCTCGACCTCCATAGCATCCCATCCAGTGTGCTTTGTGAGATGTTGTTGGAAATGCTACCCATACTTGCCCTGAATTACCACATCTCAAAACCATGGTCAATGAAACGTTTCTAGAATCTGCTATTCCTGAAGTCTATGTCACCATACCCGATTCTCTTCCTAAACTTAAACACTTGCACACCAATCACCCTTTTTCTTTGTGCGATTTCCATGGACATTACACCCATCTTTGCCCTCGCCTTGACGAGTATCGTGCTTCTTTAGCCACATACCGCCAATTTGAAGCCGTGCTTGCCCGTCATCCTTCTTCCCTAACACCAGACCCCATGTCTCCCCAAATTACCATTCCTCATTCTGATACTGAAATGACCGAACCTTCAGCCATTATTTTCTACCTTTCCTCATCCGCACGTTTCCTGGAAACCGACCCCTTAGAGCCTTCCCCCGCCGGTTCGCTCAACGACACTCATCTGTTCGCTCCGCTGTCACCCCTCATGCCGACACACACTTGAGCCTTCCCCCTCAAAATCAGGTGTCTCATATTTCTACCTTCTCAGATCCTCCTCTTCCTCCCACCCTTCCCATCTTTCAGACCGATGAAGACATCATGGAAGCCATGACCGCACCTGATTTTCCATGGGATGATATGCACCATCGTGCATAATTTCTACCACACCAATCCCATGACCAATATGCCCTCGAATCTAAAGACTTGATTTTCGATAAAGCTGATTGGTTCAAAAATCCCATCCCTGCACCTGACGCTTTCGAAGAAGGCAATATGGCCAATATCTCTCCTACCATCAACATAGACATTTCTGTCAAACCAGGTATTGAAGAACATATCACCATGGGTGCCCAATGCACTCCGAAAGAAATTGAAGCCTACACAAAACTCTTAAAATAATTCCGTGATATTTTTTCTTGTTCCTACTCAGAAATACCCAGACTCAATCCTGCCATTGTCGAACATCACATCGACACATGGCCTGATGCCATTCCAGTCCGTCAAAATTTGAGACCCATTCATCCTTCTAGATGAGAAGCCATCAAAGCTGAAATCGATAAGCTCCACAGGCTGGTTTCATTTACCCCATCGAATATACCACTTGGGTGTTTAACCCAGTTCCTGTCCTCAAAAAACAAGGCACCATTCGTGTTTGCACCAAATTTCACGATATGAACAAAGCTTGTCCGAAAGACAACTTCCCCACACCATTTATTGACCAAATCATCGATGAGTGTGCGAGGCATGAGATTCTCTCCTTTATGGATGGCTTCTCCGGATACAACCAAATTGTTATCCTTCATGCTGATCAACTTAAAACTGCGTTCATTAGTCCATGGGGCACTTTCGCATACCGAGTCATGCCATTTGGCCTTAAAAATGTCAGCGCCACCTTTCAACGAGCCATGTCTTATTTTTTCCATGACTTAGATCATATTATCCTTTCCTATTTAGACGATCTTACTACATGTTCTAAACATCGGGCGCAACACCTTCATGACCTACGTACCATTTTTCTCTGATGTCGCAAGTATAACATTTGCCTTAATCCATTGAAATGTTTCTTCTGTGTTCCTGCCGGTCATCTCCTTGGCTTCATCATGTCTAAAGACTGGATAACTCTCAACCCTTTGAAGGTTCAAGCCATTCTTGAACTTCCTATGCCTTGTACCCTATGCCAACTACAAATTCTCCAAGGCAAAGCTAATTTTCTTCGCCGATTCGTTCCTGACTACGCCACTACCACACATGGCTTAATTATACTTCTTCGCTCTCACACCCCATTTGTCTGGGATACATATGTTCAAGAGTCTTTTGATGCCCTCAAGCATGCTCTCACATCCGCTCCCTTGATCCGTCCCCCTGACCTTGACCGAGATTTCATCCTATACATCTCCGCTTCCACCTATTCGGTTGCTGGTGTCCTTATCCAGAAGGATGATAACAATATCGAACATGTGATCTATTATGTCAGTAAGAACCTTGCCGGTCCACCAGTGTCCTGCTCGCATGAAGAAAAATTAGCACTAGCTGTCATGTTCTCGGTCCAAAAACTACGTCATTATATCCTCATGCGTTCCACCAAGGTTGTGACTGATTCCAACCCCATGGCTTTCCTATTGAGTCGCCGCATCCTCAGTGGGAAGTATGCTCGTTGGGTCGTTATCCTTCAAGAATTCAACCTTGAATTTGTCACCCCAAAAATTAAGAAAGGTTTAGTCCTTGCTAAACTCATTTCTGATTTGCCTACAAGGACGCAAGATACTCCCATTAATGATGATCTTCCCAATGAAAATTTGTTTACCATCACCACCGATGACCCTTGGTATGGTGAAATCCTTACTTACTTACGAACCCAAAATTTCTCCCTTCATCTTGATCGTGATGCTCAATGACGTATCTGACACCAAGCCTCTCGCTACCTTCTAATCGGCGATGACCTTTATCGTCGTGGAGTAGATACTGTCCTTCGTCGTTGTCTCACACACACTGAAGCCGAGCAAGTCCTCAATGCATGTCATAGCAGCGCTTGTGGTGGCCACCTCTTCGGTCTCGCCACCACCCAAAAAATCATGCGTGTTGGATATTTTTTGCCTTCCCTCTTCAGTGATTGCATTGAAGCAGTCAAACATTATTCCAATTGCCAACACTTCGCCCCCAAGGTGCGAGTTCATCCCGCTCCTCTCCATCTTGTCGTCACAACTGGTCCTTTTTGTAAATGGGCCATCGACTTTATGGAATGTCGAACTCCCTCTACTGGTAACCACAAATATATCATAGTGGCGGTTGACTATTTCACTAAATGGGCTGAAGCAATGCCAACATTCAACAATATGGCAGCCACTGCAGCCCTCTTTTTCTTTAACCATGTCATTTCTCGATTCGGAGTTCCAAAACAGTTAGTCTCGGACCATGGCGGACATTTCGAAGATCAGATTTGGCATGAGCTATCCTCCCTATTTGGTTTTGAGCACCAATATTCATCTTCCTATTACCCCCAAGGTAATGGCCAAGTTGAAGCGGTCAAAAAAATTCTTAAGACCATGCTTCAACGAATGATGAATAAGCACAAAACCAATTGGCATCTCATGCTCTTCCCTGCTTTGTGGGCTTATCATACTTCTGTTAAAACTGCCACTGGTTTCACTCCTTTCCACCTTGTCTTTGGTGAGGAGGCAGTCTTACCAATCGAGTGTGAAATCCCTTCCCTTCACTTGGCCGTCGAACTTCTCCCTGATACCCAACCTCTACAGCAACGACTTTTCATGCTTGAGCGTACCTCTAAAGACCGTCATGTTGCATTACAAACTCTTGAAGAAACCAAAAAGCGCACCAAAGCTCAGTATGACCGCAAACTCCACCCTTGTACCTTCCATGAAGGTGACCTTGTTATAGTATATGACTAGGCCTACGATACCCTCGGTCATGGGAAGTTCGACTCATTATGGCTAGGTCCTTACATTATCAGTAAAGACCTTGGTAAGGGGGCATATCTTTTAGAGGACTTTGAAGGCAACCTCCTTCCTAATCCTCGCAATGCACTCTATCTTAAGAGATATTACCCTTAGAATTTTCCATTCGAAATGCATGTTTTATTTTCTTCTAGATAGCCAACATCTGTTTTTTTTACATTTCACTACTTCACCAGGACACCTGTCGTCCACGAAGCCTTACTTCACCCCCCCTCAAAATCAGATTTTCTCACTTAAAACACATGTCATTGGGGGCACCACCTTGCCTCTATACTCATTCCTTTTGGTGTCAATTTCCGTCATGAGATACCATTTTGTACTCATTTTTTTTATGATCCCCTTTGGATCATACCCTCTTTCATTATCATCATTAATGTCCGTCTGTTCGTCACTCTACTATTTTCCCTCGTGCCTTAGTTGGGGTTCCCTTATTGCCTCACCTATGGCAGAACTACTTCTGTCGACATCAGCTCATTTACTCCAGAAGCCAGGTCTAGGGGGCAGTGTACCTTAGTTCGAGATCTTCTCAGCATGATCGTGATCGCTACACTTGATGGTCCAGTAATGCAGTAGCAGCTATTGGTGATTCCCGGGTGAGTGTGAAATATCTCAACCCTCATGAAGGGGTGGCCCTGCAGGTAGCCCCCCACATGCCCGGATGACTTCTTCATTTACGCCCTTGATGCAACTCCTCTCAATTGATGATATCGGCCTCAACCGCTTGCAGCGCCTCTTCGATTTGCATGTATCAGTCAGATTTTGCAAGCCCTTCCCCGTGTGTAGGGGGCATTCAGGTGTATTTTTATCTCATGTACTAAAATCTTCTTGTATAAGTCCTGAAGGTTATTCCAGGCGTCGCATGTATGTGGGATCCATCATTTTATTTATCTGGCTCTTGTTTAAGCCAACACATGCTTCATTATTGCATTTCATGGTTTTCCAGGTGCCTTATTCTTTGTACTATTGTATCGGTGGGCATAGGTATGCCTCCCTTGCCGCCTTTAACACTGGTACCATTTCATCACCTAGAGACTTTTTGCACCTGTAAGTCTCATCTCCTCCGGGTCGAGTACTTTAGCACATTTGACTACCTTACATTTCTCTCTCTCACTTCCCTCTTGATGCCTAGTGATTGAGTTCTTACAACGTACTTCGGTCATATGATTTTCTCCTAACACTTGTACGTTGGGGGGCAATCTGTTACACCATTTTTTGGTCATCTAACCCATTATCATTAGATGAACCCAAGTACACCATGTAAGACCAATTTTACCCTAAGTAAAATTGCTTTCACCATGTAAAATAACATTTGTCTATATTTCCTAGTCATATTTAACCCAAAATAAGGAAATTAATTAAATAAATCATTATTTATTTAATTATTTCCTAGGAATAAGTTATTCAAATAATTATTTAAATAATATTCCTAGTTAAATTTGACTAAATCATTTTTAAATAATTAAATAAATCATTATTTATTTAATTATATTCCCACCATCTCCCTAAAATAATAAATAAATAATTTATTTATTTATTGTTTATAAATAAAGGAATTGACCCAAGTCAAAAGACCTTTTCCCTCCAACAAATATAATAAAATATTCCTTAAGGATGATTCTAGAATTTGATTAATAATATTTTATTCATGCACCGAGTTCTAGAACACCCCAATATTTTGTTATAAATAGAAGGGTTTTCCCCATTCATTAGTCACCTCCATTGCATTAGATCACTTTGGATCTACTCTTGGTCACCATTTTCCATTTTTTCTTTGTGAGCTCCCATTGAATTCTATGTTTTTCCGGGTTTTCCACGCCAATAAGAGAGAGGAATTTTAGATCTGAAACACTAAGGACTTTCAAGAACCCATACCATTGAGGAGAACCGGAAAACACCTTTCTTGTTTTCCTCTCAGGTGCCCCATTCTTTAGTATAATATAAAATTATTTTAAATACATTGTTCTTGTCTTGTCTATTGGATGCATGGAGCCATATTATATTTTATCTGCTTAATGTATTTTGTGCTTAGATCTGGATTTGTGCAGCAGACTTAAAGATATTTTGTAGCCATAATCGATGTTAGGGCTATTTTTTATGCATAGCTAAAGTGATATTTTAGGACGAAAGGTTCATACTAACAGTCAGACTTGTTAAAATTAACGGCAAAAGACTTTTCACCGTGATGAGACCGATTTTCTCCTTCCCAAGGCTCATTAAAATTCCTAGGATGGATTCATTCAAAGAATGAAATTACACACTCAACATATGTTATCCTCTCGCACTTGCTATAAAAAATAAAGAGGTAATCGTTATCAATAAAGGGGGAAAATTTAAAGTGAACATCCTATGTCTATTTTGGGAAGCTTGTCGCTCTTGAACATGACACTAATCTACAGTTCGTGTCAAGTTGGGGATATCCTTCATTCATCATTTTTCCACAGCAGGTTTGCGAAATCCATTTTCCTACTATTCAATCACCATTTTTTTCATCTTGAATTCTAATCCCATTTGATTCAAATGTTGCCACATTCCAGAGTTGTGTCTCCAATATGTTCAAGAGAAGTCCTTTTTGTCAAACATCCTTTTCTTATTTGACCTCCTCTGTTACAATCCTGAATCACTCCTATCATCTTCAGATATTTGTTATTTCATGTTGATGATGTGGGAATAATTATGGCCCTCCTTCGATGAATCACTTCCTGTCGACTTTAGCTCATTATTCGGGAAGGTGGTTTAGAAACTTCTTTTCAGTACCTTGGAGCTTGCATGCCTTAATGGAAAGTTATTAGTGTTCGATGAATGGTTCACATCAATGACCTTTGATTGAATGATTCTGCAAGTGTTCGACTTCAACACATTCATTCACACTTGTATATTGTGCTGTTATACCTTGAGAAGCATCGTCATTATTGGTGGTTTCTCTCGTTCCTGTCAAATATTTTAATCATTGAATGGTAATCAAGTGGTTTCTACCATGTTCGATGCTAGCACATCTATTTGCATGGCTATATTCATACATTGGGTTAGTTGAGATCACGTAGTGAAGACACTGGGTCGCATTTGATTTTGATGTAGACTGAAGGGAGTTATTGATTATTCATGATTGTATACATGATCCTATCTATACAAATGGATGTGTCCATACAAAAAATCCATTTCTATGATCTATTTAGATGGATGTTTACAACTGTGCCGTGGGTTCATGTGTTATTTGATGCCTAGTGCAGAGTTATGTGATTAGAAATATTCATACTAGATACATCATATATTGTACTATGTTTGATTTGGTAGGTTTCCTAGCAGTGATCTGAGTTCTTTGCCTTGGTTCATAAAGCATTTCATCCATCACTCCCCGTTCTGCCTTCATGATTTAGGGGGCATATATTATAGTGTAATTTTTCACCATTCTCACTTCTCATCCCTGATCCTAAAGTGCTCCATGACAAACCCTGTGCAATGTTTCCACCATGAAGAAATATGTAAAGACATCCCATGAAGACTCTAAGAAAATGACCTTGGAAGATTACTGAAGGAACATGGTCAAAACCCTAGTTTTCTGGGTCAACGCATTTCCTAGTTTCATGCTTGCCTTGATGTCATATTGACAGTTCTGGCTTAGCACTGCTAGCACCCTTATTTCTTGAAAAACCATGTTGATCCCTTTCTAGCAGTGTTTCCTCAAATGGAGGAGAAGATTCAACCTATAGAAGTTCCAGGGAGACGATTTGGTTGTTAAATGGTGCTGATAGAGTCGAGCTCTCTAATTTTATAGCTTTGATCACATCCATGGGGTTTATCCCTTAGAAAGAGGACCTTCCTCCTCCTTTCATGGGCTCCCAACCTCTTCTCCCTTCCTATAAATTGTTCCCTATCCTTACACTACTGATTGGTCATTGTTGGGCTAGTCTGAACTCTCATTCCATTTACATTCTTGCATGGTGATAATTCCTAAGTTGTTCGAGAGAAGTAATTATTTAGAGATTTGATGAAGGACTAATATTTTCACCAAAGAGAGGCCTCCAACATCAAGGCCTGGGTTGTAAGCTCTTCGTTTCATACTTATCAATAAAAAATCTAATGTTTTCTTTCTATATTTGTCTAATATATTATGCAAATATTCTAGTATCCTTGATCTACTATATAGCTAATGTTTAATGATTATTCTATATTGGATTACGTTTGTTGTTTTCACTTGATCATCCGCAGGTATTTGTGTGCCACCAGTATCAAGGAGCGAGCCTAAAAGGATCGTGGATCGAGGTAATCATCAACGGGTTTATACATAGCTTCAGGAAACATGTACTCCTATATCTTTTCTTGTCGCATTTTGAATATTAGTTAAGAAATATTTGCATTAGAAAGTATCTCAAGTTGCTAGACCCACTCTAGGGCTAGAGAGATCACCTCTGTTCGCAGAGGCGATTTATCTTGACAAAAACACATTGCCTCTTTAAGATTTTCAAAGGCCTTAATTACTTCAAGAGTCCATGAAAAAGCATCTTTCTTCAATAATGTTCTTAGAGGTGCTGATATTCTCCCATAATTCTTAACAAACTTGCGATAATACCCTGTTAACCTGAGAAATCCTCACAACTTCTTTATGGTTGTGGGGACTTTCCATTCCTTAATGGATTTAATTTTGTTAGGGTCTACCTTAACACTATCTTGATATACAATATGTCCCATATATTCCACCTCCTGTACTCCAAAGAAACATTAGGAGGTTTTTGCATATAATTGTTTCTCCTCCAATAGTTTGAGCACCCTGTCAACATGTTGAACATGATCCTTCCAAGCCCTACTATAGATCAATATATCATCAAAAAATACTAATAAAAATTTACTAAGGAAGGGTTTGAAAATGGAATTCATCAACCCTTGAAATGTAGAAGGTGCATTGGTAAGTCCAAAAGGCATGAAAAAATATTCATAATAAACCTCATGAGTTAGAAATGTTGTTTTCAGAATGTCTTCAGTCTTCATTCTAATTTGATGATATCTTGGATGAAGATCCAACTTGGTGTAATAAATTTCTCCATGTAATTCATCCAATAATTCATAAATCACAAGAACGTGAATTTTATGTTTCATAGCGAGCTTATTGAGTTCACCATGATCCATCCTTCTTGTGCACTAATACTATGGGAGCAGAGAAAGAACCTTGACTAGGTTGAATTATACCACGGTCTAGCATTTTTGCAATCATACGTTCAATTTTACTCTTTTGTACATAAGGATATCTATAAGGCCTGATGTTTGGAAGAATACTCCTTGGAATAAAATGAATAGCATGATCATGATCATGAATACGTGGGAGTCCTTTGGGATTTTCAAACACCTTGAAATTATTTTCCAAGACTTTTTGGAGATTTGGAGAAATAGATGATTTTGAAGTTGGAACTTCTCATGAGCATAATTGTGCAATTATGCCTCGTTGTTCTTTCATAAGAAGTTTTTTCATGACATTAGAGTTGATTATCTTTCACAACTTCCCTGCAATACCCCATAATTCAACTTCCTTTCCTTCTGAAAAAAAATTCAAGAAAAATTCTTGAAAATTAAAAGCTACCCTCCCCAAAGATTGTAACCATTGTACTCCTAGTACAACATCAGCATCACCCATTGGAATGGAAATAATTGGACTATTCAATACATATTCCCCCATGGTTAGCTTGATATTATGTCAGTTTCTAGAGAAATTTATAGTTCCTCCATTTTCAACCATCACTTGACACTCTAGTGTTGGGGATAGGAAGCAATTCAATTCCCTGGCTACCTTACAATGAATAAAATTATGGGTACTACCCGAATCAATCAACACTTTTACATTTTTCTTCTTGATATGCACTTCTATATTGAGAGTTTGAGGAGTGGTAATTCCTGCCAATTCATTCCAGGATATGGTTGGATTCATTTCTTCTTTCTATAGGGTTGGTTTGTGGTGTATATCCTCTTCTTTTGAATTTTCTTGTTCATTTTCTTCCTCCTCTTCACAATCTATGAAAAATAATTTCTTCTCAGCAAAATTATGAACTTTAGTGTATTTTCTATCACAATTGTAGCAAAGCCCTTTTTCTCTTTTTTCTTCCAATTGTTGTGGTGTCAACCTTGTAGGTTGTGGAAGTCTAAGAGTAGCAACACTTCCATCTTTATAGTTGTGAGTGGTAGGCTTCCTTGTCGCCATATTTTTTCTTTCAATTTTTCTTTCCAACCTGAATGCCTTCTGTAATGAATCGGGTTCCCAAAGGAGAACCTCACATTGGATGTTATCCTTTAAAGTCCCTATGACTACATCAATCCTGTGTTCCTCTATAATATCAGTTACCCTTATATTCAATTTTCGGAAGTCCTCAATGTGCTCCACCATTGAACCCTTTTGTTTGAGATTTATCAATTGGCTAAGGAACGTGTTTCTTTTTGTATCCTCATAATGCGTTATTATTTACTCTGTAAAAATTAACCAAGTGATTTTTTTTTCACGAGAGAAAAGCCATCGATACCATACAAATGGTTTTTTTTCTAAATATAAAGTTTCATTTCGTACCTTTTGTGTGCTTTGCACATTATGGAGATCAAAATATTGCTCCATCTATAGTATCCATGTTAATGTATCCATGCCATAAAACTTCCTCATATCGATATTTGGAATACAGTGGGTCTTAAATCCAACATTAGAGTTTATGAAATCACGATTAACCTTTCTTTTGTTCTCATCACGAGTTTCATCTACTACCGTTTCACCATTAGGAATAATTTCTTGTAGCAGCTTTTTCAAACCTTTCTTCAAACTTTCCATATCTTATTTTAGACCATTATTCATGTCTTCCATGTTTCCTTTCAGTTTTTCTTATATACCATCAATCTTAGCTTCCATGCCATTCTTCAAACCTTCCATGTCTTTCTTCAAATCTTCCATGTTACCTTCTATACCATCTATCTTAGCTTCCATGCCATTCTTCAAACCATCCATATTAGCTTTCATGCAATTCTTCAAACCATCCATCTTAGCTTCCATGCCTTTCTTCAAACAATCCATCTTAGCTTCCATTTCATTTTTGGTTACTTTTTGCGAGATCGAAATTTTTTGCACTTGGTCTCTTAATTTTGATATGTCATGTTTCACTTCTTCATATTCATGCGTCATAGTAGAGCTTTCTAAGGGCTTAATGGGTGTGGAAATATTTTTGGGAGGCATTATAGAACCTAACACTGCTATATATGCTTCAATATGCCCTTAGAATCACTTCAAACTAATTTTTCAAAAAGAATTTATGCAATTTAAAAAAAAGATACACACCTTTTATTGCTTTTGAGAAGCTTGATCTTGATAATGATGTATCTTTGCGATCTCGGATCTCCAATATTTGAGCTTCGGTCCTGTAGTAGCCCTCTGAGTATTCTTTCCAATTCCATAGGTCAGACATGATTTGGATTCTTCAAGGAAAAGTTATACCCAATCTCCCACAATGACCTAATTATGGACTAGTTCAACAAAGTGAACTTGTACGACACGCCACATGTCATTTTTTCCTCCTTCGGATCTGAAATTGATACAAAAGAAACTAAATTCTGTTTACTTTCGGCCACCTTTTATAGAATTCCAATCCGATGCTCAGAGAGAGAGTTATGACGATTTTCCCAAGATCAACTCTTTGAGATGAAATTTAGGAGCCTGAAAAAACCCTAACTTCCATAGATCATAACTCCGAACATATTGTGAACCAAGATCCAAAATTTTTTCATGAATTCCCTTCGAATTTTTGTGTAAATGATTTTTTTTTAGCTTCTAAATCTTTGCAGAAAAAAATTTATAGCAAAAATGTGCCGATGACATGTTTGAAGTAGAAAAAGCCTAGACTCCAAAGCTCTGATACCAAATGTTATGAAACCAACCCACAAAATAGAAGAAAATAGAGATCAATGACTTATAAATCAGCCTCTTCGAGGGGGAAACCTCCTTTACATTACATAAATGAAAAATTCTTGGATGATACAAATGAAAAAACCTCCTTTCTATATATAGGAGTCCATGGGGTCACAATATAATCCTCGCTGACCTAACAATAATAATGTAAGGGAACAACAATAAAACTAGTCGGATTTTAATAATAACAATATGGGGACTATAGGGGTACAACAATAACAATAAGGGGGCTACATTGACAACAACAAGGGACTACACTAGTAATATAGGGACCTAGCATTTAAATTGTAGAAAAACACCTTTAACACATTTATTCACATTTTTTGCATGAAAATATGCATAAATAAACTACAATAGTACTATCATAGAATAATTCTAACATACAACAATACTATCCCCATCTACAAAAAATTTTAGGAATTTCTACAAACACTTTGCATGCAAACTAATATAGAAAATTCCTCTAGGCATATATCCTAAATTGTGGTAGTCCAAGTTCTAAAAGCTAAATCAGATGATGAATGAGAGTTCCCCTCACTATGTTCTAAGTTTTAGCCTATGTAACCTCCATAATGAAAAGGTATAGTAGAAATGACAACATGGCCTATTTGATGCATGGTTCTAGGAGCATCCAAGAAGCTAGAATTCCTTTGATCATATCTCCTAAAATATCATGAACCAAGATTTTAAGGTTGGATCAGATGATCAACTAAATTTCCCTTCACTATGGTCCAAGTTTCAACTTCTAGAACCTCCCATATGAATATTTATAATAGAAATTCCAGCATGAAATTTTTTCTACATGATTTTAGGAGCATTTAGGAAGTGTGAATTCCTTTAACGATATCTCCTAAAATATCGTGACACAAGATCTAAAATTTGGAGCAGATGATCAACGGGGTTTCTCCTAACTATGGTCGAAGTTTTAAAATTTGGAACCTCCCAGAAGAAGAGATACAGTAGAAATTCCAACATAACTTTTTTAAAGATACATCTAGTAAGGATAACTTCCTATAATCATATTTCCTAAAATTTTGCAACCCAATATTTGAAAATTGGACTAGAGGATCAATAGGATTTCCCTAACTGTGATCCAAGTTTAAGCTTTTGGAAACTACAAGAAGAAAAATTATAGCAGAAATGCCAACATGATATACTTAACAAATAATTTAGGAAGCCTATCTTCCTCAACCATAATTGTTACAAAATTTAATACATATAAAAACTACAACCAAATGGTATAATAGCTATAACCATGATAAATTTGTTGAAGGGTAAATGCATGTACATATAAACTTGTTGGAAAGAGAATTTAAATAATCATGCATAAGATATACTTTATTTATCTTGAGTCAAATATTTTGCAGTATGAAATTGAAGAAGAGTGCGCTACTCTCCACCCAACCATAAGCTTAGCTATGCTACAATCTTTCTCATAGCTAGTGACCCATAAGCCAGATCTTGATGCCTTTAGGGAAAAACTAAACTCATGGATTTAGAACACAATCATATTCAAACCATATTTTAACACTATAAGTGAAGGTGATTCTCCTTCACAAAAAAAGAAAACTCAATGATCAACCTTTCCATCTTTGACCATGATCACATTCACATAAATACCATGCAGTTGAACAAGGGATTCCTTCTATTATCTATGTAGTCCCTCATTTCTTCCATATTCATTTCTTTATTTGACATACATAAATATGACCATGCCTAGCCCTCAGAGCCATCTATTCCAAAGAAAAAGTGTTACAACACATTCATTTCTAGTCACGTAAGATGTCACTCACAACTCTTAACTATTCATAAGGTTTAAATATTTTTGTTCTATAACCAATCCTTTTTCCAATTAAAATATACTAACTAAGAGAGGAATATATATATTAGAGAGGAATAGAATGGATAAAAACTAGAAGCTTGTGAACCAAGAGTAAGAACCCCTTGATTGATCCTCACTCTTATTTTTACAATCACACTTAGACCCTACATCTTCCCAACATCTCAGATTATTAGGAAGACTAACCATCACATCAAAGGGGAATATTCACCCAAGGTATTTTTTTCCTCTTAAATTTTCCTCCTCTCTAAGGCATCATAATTTGTTTTATTTCCCCTTTCTTAAACTCTAGCACTTTTATTAATAAAAAAATAAACAGTTCATCATATAATAGAGTTTGAATCATAACATCAATAGTGGTACACAAACATTATGTGTTCTTAATTACATTACAAAATTTGGGGTAATGAAAGGGGTGTCACAATCCCCTCCCCCTTTAATGAACATCGTCCTTAGTGTTCTACAATATGTTAAACCATTCTATGTAGAATAAGGGATACACCACTTTCATATAAACAACATTTCCCATGTCTTTAGTTTCCACTTCGAGCAGTTTCGTTCATTTTTCACAATATAGTTACCTATAACTCTCCCGACATTCCAGAACATTCATTCACTCTTGTCCCTTTCTTCACAAAGCTTCTGTTATCACCCATAAGTATTCAAAATTTCATTGATAGGGAATGACATCACTCACCTAGGCCTCATACTGTTTTCATTTTTTGATTCATGAAATTTATGAAAAATACATGTAATAAGCTTGATCTAAAGTCTAAAACCCACCATCAGTCATGTCATTTTAGCAAAATCCACTCCATTTCATTTAGTTTTCGCATCCACACCCTCAAATAAAAAATAAGCCACTTGTCTATTTTTTCACCATTTGGTAGTGAATACAATTGCAGAATGATAGATTTCGCTACGGAATCACCGAACAATTCCGTAGCGAATCTACCAAATTTTTAACTTCCTTAATTATGTGTTGATGCCTCAGAATTTCGTTGCCACAAAATGGGGGAAAACCACCCAGTCTGGACCTTAGAGCAATTCCTTTTCCATTTGGTGTGGTGGCTCCGACTAGGGATGAAGGGATGTGTTTCCTAATAAGGATGATTTTGGGGTGTGTTTTGTTTATATAACATGAAATGGGAGATGATTTTAATCTATCACATGCATTTATCTAGCACTATTCTACTATATACCGGGGGTGTTTCTTCCTTTATGCGATCTTAAAAGATATCCTCCAACTATTATTAATGAAGATTATTTAACAATTGAAAGATATGAAAATTATGTAAAGATGATTATTTTAACCAAAAAGTTAGATTAAAATAATTGTGAAAAGTATATCACATTCATATGTGTGATTATATATCCAATAAGAAATCTGAGATAAATATTAGTACAGAAGTGCATTTAACATTCATTTATGATAACAGTTCAAATATATAATGCCAGTAAAAAGATAACTGTCAATCTCGAAAGCAAAACTTAATACAAATGAAAATAAGTACCATATGTATGAAGTCCTACTCATATAAAATGATAGTAGATTTTTTGATCCTCTTCAATTTCAATCAATTTAAAGAGTACAATAGTGCAACATTAGTTAAACAACTTCAAATGTCAAAAGATAATAGATTCTATCCCATTAATCCCTCAAAGGATTTACAAACGTACAAAAGTTCATTCTTTGCAAATTTTTTCGATAAATTTCTCGACCCTTCTCTAAATGCATGAGAAGGGTTTAAATACTAAACTAAATATATTTAAAAATAGATTAAATTACATAAAAATAGAGTAGGTTTCAAACAACCATCCTCATAAGACAAACTTCAGCTACAATCTAGGAAAATAAAGTAACAACATAACTATGAGTTTTGATCCTCCTTTTGGATTTGATCTCGAAGTTGAAAAATATCTAGCATGGGTTTAAGTTTAGCTGGCCGTGAAATTATCTATCTAAACTTGCCCTTGAATACTGCATTTGAAAGTGCTAGCTGCGACCTTTTTTTTAATCGGTTAATGATTGCAGGGTTTGGTACTGATGATAAGGTTTGATCAGAAAATTCCAATAATTTTCTTGATCAAACTCATTTAATTTTTTAATTATTTCTTCCTGCATATTTGTCCTTTTTTTCCACTGTGATTCTAATGGCTTTATTTCTTAGAGCACTTTAGATGTGGACACTTGGATAAGCCTAGCCTTCAAAAGCTATTCATAAACAAATTCAGTAATTTCCTTTGTTAACTTTGATGCTTTCGTTGTTTCTTTTTCTGCTTGTCTTAGTTGTGCTTCCCAATCTTTAAATAAATTTTCTGTTGGGAAAAATACTGAGAGGGGGGGGGGGGTGAATCAGTATTTAGGGCAAACTGAAACTTTTTACTTTTTCATGCTCTAAAACCCATACGCTACTTTTCTGAAGCCAACTAGCGTATACACGCGGATATCCTTCATAAAACTTGCGTATACACAGAGATCTAATTATGCTATTAGTTCTTCACTTATATCATTCCATCATTCATTCATTAGATGTTCTATAAAACAGTAAACATGTGCAGTAAGAATAGAATAAACCATCACACAAAGCATCACACATGAACACCAGGATTTTTAGGTGGAAACCCAAGTCGGGAGAAAACCACCGCTGCAGTTGCTCAGCCTTCATTATTTTATTATAGAGAAAACATGTTACAACATATGTGCTGGTGCTAGTGATTTTACCAAAGATGGTGTGCACCTCCACTCCGCGCCGTTTATCACCTCTCCAAGGGAGCTCTAACCCCTCGATCTCATTTCGCCTTCGGAAGGGAGCTACGACCCCCTGATCTCGTTTACCAGCCTCTACTGGAAGGGAGCTACGACCCCCTGATCTCGTTTACCAGCCTCTACTGGAAGGGAGCTACGACCCTCTGATCTTGTTTACCAGCCTCACCTGGAAGGGAGCTACAACCCCCTGACTGAAGGCTACAACCCTCGGCACCTCTATGGACCACGTTTCATCAATTTTCACACTCGATCCAAAGCTTCCTTTAGGACACCACTTGCAGGCCACGTTTCATCATATTTTCACATCGACCTCTCCACAATACTTTTTACATTGCCGTCAAACATCAACAATGTATTAGCCTAAACATAGCAAGAATGTATTAGACATTTCATACCCCATACTTCAGCAAACCCTAGTTTTCATACGCGCTTTTCTTTCACTGATGTCGTGTATATACGTGCTTCCATCCACATCAACCAGCATATACATCTGCACATAAAATTCACTGCACAGACGTGCTTTTTCTTCAGAGAAGCCGCGTATATACGCGCTTCCTCTGCGGCTAACTAGCGTATGGATCTTAAACCATTACAGAGCTGCATACTTCTTCAGATCAGATATTCAGTTCAGATTCAACCCTTTACTTCAGACAGATGTTCGCCTCATCACAGATCTAATCACTCCATAAACAGATCTAGTAGATACAAATACATTTTCGATCTAGATATCCCGCTCATCATTTCTTCATAGGTGCATCATGATTCCGCATCTATCATCAAACTCTTGATTTTTCCATACGCATATACTTCAGAGAGAAGTATTCATTCAAGCTCAGACATCTTGCACCCACACATATGATTTGCATAATCAATTTCTTCTCCTTATATAGGTTTACCCTTTTCAATACCATGAGCCCCTTTTCCAATACCATGAGCTAAACCAATACCATGAGCCCAAAACTACATTAGACGGGGTCAATTAGGCGGATCATTACCCAATACAATGGGTCAATACCATGGTGATTACCCCTGGTTTTGCACTTCATGCTTAAGTTCACATACGACTTGGCACGTACTTTACCAAGTGCATACACGACTTCGCCTAGTCAAATCCGCGTATGCCTTGAGACATACTCTTTTCAATTACAGATTTAGCATGCTGAATCCTTCTTCATCGCTCGTACTCAATCGTATTAACGATTTACTTCATCAAGAACATATTCTATCAAGGACAACTTCATCAAGTAAGTTGCCATCTTCATCAAGAGGGTTGCCATTCAATCATATTGCTAACAAACATCATTTACCATCAGATTTACATCATTTACCAAGTCCATCAAGTCAAGAATAACTTCATCAGGTGTATTGCCATCAAGGACAACACATGCCAACAATCTCATGTCTTCATCTTCATTCAGTGGGTTGCCATCAAGGACAACACTCTGCATCATATTTCCAACAATCTCCCCCTTTGGACTTGATGGCAACCACGATGGTGTTTGGTTACCACAACATATAGGTACCATGTCACTCTCCCAAATATGTCACTCTCCCAAATATTTGACATCATTATCTTCTCTTCATTCAAACACCATGTCACTCTCCCCCTTTGACATCAAGGGCAAAGGGCGGATCAAAAACCAACATACTCTTCCCCTTTTCTCCTCATGTGGAAGAAGCATTCTGCAGATCTGATATGTACTGAAGTGGCCAAGCTCCCCCTGAGTTCATGCTGAATCTTCAAACATATTTTTTAATGAAGTACATGACTCTATGAACTTCCTATCACCAAAGACTCATACTTACATCAATTATCCATCCAAGTGGATTTACATATGAGACTCAACTACCCAACCAAGTGGGTTTACAAATTTGACTCAGCTACCCAACCAAGTGGGTTTACAAATTTATCAAGTCCTTACATGACTGAATATTACAAATTTACATCATGGATATCTATATGACCTTTTCATCCAACTACAAATAAAAATTTAAGAACAACACCAGAAAGTCCTCAAGAAAGAGAACATATTTCAGAACCATCATAATGCCAACAATGCATTATACTCAGCAATGCTAATGCTCCCCCTGAAGAAGTGCTTCCGAACAACCTTTCAATATGACTAAGGCTCCCCCTTAGTTTGTGCACCCTGAACACTTTCATCAGCAAGTCATCAGCAACAATCTCTGCATGAACTGCCCTTATCTCTAAATTATATGACTTTCATCTCAACAATGAATACTCTTCATCAAAAAGCAAACAGGACTCATCCACAATCTTCAACATAAGAAACCATGTATCATATCATCATTATTTGGAACTGAGAAACTAAGTTGATAATGAGTCAATAACACAGTTATTAACAGTCAGACTGATGCTCCCCCTGAACCTCTGCTCCAGATCTTCAATTATCATATAAATTCTCTTATCATCAATGCATACGCGACTGTGTCTGCTGGAACTCGCGTGTATACGCGACTTTTGTTAATAGAACCCGCGTATGGAAAGTGAAGCATAGAAATTTTTCACATTCCTTCATCTCCCCCTGAACTTGTACTTCCTGTACCTGTCTTCTTCATATCAGATGCTTTGTCAGAAATACATATAACCAGAATAATCAAATCAATCATGAGAGACATCATACATTGCTCCCCCTGTGACTATACATTACTAAATCTCATAATGTATCCCACATCATTCCTGCAGTCAATCAGAGAAGTAAGTTTCAGAAGCGGATGACTGCAGTAGGGTCAAAATTCCCTACGTTTCTAATCGGTCCTCCATCTTTTTCCAGATTTGTTTGAACTTTCTATTTGTGTGCTGGAAGTTATCCAATTTCTCATATCTGTTCAACCTGCATTCTTTTTCTACATGACCATACTTGCTACAAGAATAACATCTCATGTGTCCAGAGAAATAATCATAAGAATCATAATGAGTATTTCTACTCTTCCTCCTTTTACAATCAGCTTCTTTATGTCCATACTTGTTACATGAAAAACAATATCCCTTGAAGCTACTAGAGTACCTTCCTGAGTAGAACCTGTTTGTTTGTGGCTGAATTGTTCTGCTTCTGCAATTGGCTGCAACATGCCCATAATTATGACATTTAAAACATTCAACGTTCTTGAATGAATTCCTTTGAGAATTCATGATTGTTGGTCGATCTTTTGTTTCTTTCAACACTTCAGGTTTTGCATTGACATCCTCTGAATTTTTTGCACTTCCTTGTGAGCTAGATTCTCCTTTAACAGTTTCATGGAAACCAAGACCAAGTTTGATAGCAGGAGACCTTTGATTACTCAAAATATTGTCCAAAATATTAGTACTATCTTGAAACCTCAAAAGTTTTACCTTTTCTTCTAATTTACCTTTGAGAATGTTTACCTCAACCTCCAAGGCTTGACATTGCTTTGTCATGCTTTCTTCTTTGCTTCTTCCATCTTCTACTTGATCCTTCAGATTTAGAATCTCTTCTTTCAGCCAATTTTCGTTTTCTTCACATGTTTGTTCCAGCTCTTCATTCTTCTTATTTGATTTTTCCAGATCTTCTTTGAGAGAGATGATTTCTGCTTCAAGGCCTTCCTTTTCAAATGTTTGTAGAGGTTCCTTATTTTTCTTACTTGATGCTTCTAGATCTTCTTGCAGAGAGATGATTGCAGCTTCAAGTCCTTCATTCTTCTTGCTTGATTTTTCAAGATCAGTATTTTGATCGTTGATTTCTGCTTCTAGTTCTTTAATTCGATTGGATGCATAAGTATGAAACCTTTGATACTCGTCCACCTGTCCATTCAGCATTTCTATTTGATCTTTCATTTGAGAGATCATCTCTTTGTAAATAGAATCTTTCTTATCAATTTCCTTTTGTTGTTCTTCAACGTTGATCTTGATAGCTTCTTCTAGATCCACAACTTTACTTTCACTATCTTCACTATTGTTTGCACAAAGGAGAGTATTACAAGTGGCCTTCTTCTTTTCCTTCTTTGCCATGAGTACTTGGAGAGCTTCATCAGAAACTTCTGGATCCATACTGTCACTTTCACTATCATAATCTTTGCACATGCAGTTAAGTAAGAAACAAGAACAACGATTAATACTTGGTTCATCTTCTTCAATTTTTGCTATACATGATTTCTGAGGTATCTTCTTGTTTCGAGTAGCCTTCTTCTTTTGCTTCTTAGCCATGAGCACTTTCAGATCTTGGTCAGAATCTTCCTCATCTTCACTGGACACTTCATCATCATCTTCTTTTGCATAATAACTCTTTCTCTTTTCAGATTGTTTCCCTTTACCATGTTTTTCTCTATAAGGACATTTAGCAGCATAGTGACCAACTTTTCCACACTCAAAACATTTGAAGGGAAGCGTACCTTTGAATCTTCCAGTACCCAGTTGGAGCTTTCTCACGAAATTCGCTTCTTCTTCATCGGATATATAGCTGGATTCTTTGACAACTTCCTTTTCCTTTCCTTTTGTAGATGTCTTAAAAGCAGCTTCTCTTATTTGAGAAGGACCTCTTTGTCTCATTTCAAAAGCAGTCAAAGTACCATGTAATTGAACAATCGTAAGAGTTTGCAGATCTTGCCTTTCTTCAATAGCTGAAACTTTAGAGTCAAAATTTGAAGTCAAGGATCTTAAGACCTTTTCCACCAGAGTAGTATCAGTTATGGTTTCACCCAAATTTCTCATTCGATTTACAATATCATCCAGACGAAGAAAGAAACTGGCAACACTCTCATCACTATGCATCTTCTAATTTTCATATTCAATTCTAAGAGTTTGGAGTTTTGCACTTTTTACCTTTTTGTCTCCTTCATAGCTTAGAATGATTTTGTCCCATATGTCTTTTGCCGAATGTAGCTGCATCACTTTAGCAAATTCTGATTCAGACATGCTTCCCAATAAGACATTCACTGCTTTGGCATTGATTTCATACTTCTTTCTTTCAGCTGCATCAGGAGGAATACTTGCCGGGTATTGATAACCTTCTTCCACGATTGCCCATACATCTGCACCAAGACTTTGTAGATATGCTTTTGTACGTACCTTCCAGAATATCAGATTGCTTCCATTGAATAGAGGTGGCTTTATAGACATTACTCCTTCTTGACTTCCCATTACGACGGATCTCCTTTAAGCGATCAAGCTTCTGCACAAGGACCTTCTCTGATACCAATTGTTCGGAAAAATACTGAGAGGGGGGGGGGGGTGAATCAGTATTTAGGGAAAACTGAAACTTTTTACTTTTTCATGCTCTAAAACCCATACGCTACTTTTCTGAAGCCAACTAGCGTATACACGCGAATATCCTTCATAAAACTCGCGTATACACAGAGATCTAATTATGCCATTAGTTCTTCACTTATATCATTCCATCATTCATTCATTAGATGTTCTATAAATAGTAAACATGTGCAGTAAGAACAGAATAAACCATCACACAAAGTATCACACATGAACACCAGGATTTTTAGGTGGAAACCCAAGTCGGGAGAAAACCACCGCTGCAGTTGCTCAGCCTTCAATATTTTATTATAGAGAAAACATCTTACAACATATGTCCTGGCGCAGACTTGACCAGCACGCAGGCACCCACCTGCGCTCGTTTACCAGCCTCTCCTGGAAGGGAGCTACGACCCCCTGACTCGTTTACCAGCCTCTCCTGGAAGGGAGCTACGACCCCCCGATCTCGTTTACTAGCCTCACCTGGAAGGGAGCTACGACCCCCCGATCTCGTTTACCAGCCTCACCTGGAAGGGAGCTACAACCCCCTGACTGAAGGCTACAACCCTCAGCACCACCTTGGACCACGTTTCATCAATTTTCACACCGGATCCAAATCTTCCTTTTAGGACACCACTTGCAGCCACGTCATCATATTTTCATACCTGACCCTCTCCATACATTTAAGCACAGCTAAACATCAACAAATGCATGCCTAAACACAAAGATCGCATCGTACATTTCCATACCCTATACTGAAGAACTCTAGCTTCCATATTGTGCGCTTTTCTTTCACTGATGTCGCGTATATACGCGTTTCCGTCCACATCAACCAGCGTATACATATGCACATAAACTTCACTGCGCATATGCAATTTTTCTTCAGAGAAGCCGCGTATATACGCGCTTCCTCTGCGGCTAACTAGCGTATGGATATTCAACCATTACAGAGCTGCATACTTCTTCAGATCAGATATTCAGTTTAGATTCAACCCTTGCATTTCGTACGATGTTTGCCTATCGCTGCATCTAATTGCAGCTCATAAACAGATCTAGTAGATACAAATATATTTCAGATCTAGATATCCCGCTTCATCATTTCTTCATAGGTGCATCATAGATTCAGATCTATCATGAAACCTTTACCTTTTCCATACAGATATACTTCACAGAGAAGTATTCATTCAAGCTCAGACATCTTGCACCCACGCTTATGATTTGCACAATGAATTTCTTCTCTTTATATAGGTTTACCCTTTTTCAATACCATGAGCCCCTTTTTCAATACCATGAGCCAAAACAATACCATGAGCCCAAAACTACATTACTTCCGATGGTATTCCTGGATGGGGTCATTTAGATGAATCATTACCCAATACAATGGGTCAATACCATGGTGGTTACCCCTGGTTTTGCACTTTATGAGCGCTTTTTCCCATACGCGACTTGGCACGTAATTTACCGCGTGCATACGCGACTTCACCTAGTCAAATCCGTATATGCCTTGAGACATACTCTTTTCACCATAGATTTAGCACATGCTGAAATCCTTTCTTCATTGCCTTCTGTACTCACTGTAGATACATCAGATTTACTTTATCAAGAACATATTCTATCAAGCACAACTTCATCAAGTAAGTTGCCATCTTCATCAAGAGGGTTTCCATTCAATCATATTGCTAACAAACATCATTTACCATCAGATTTACATCATTTACCAAGTCCATCAAGTCAAGTATTACTTCATCAGGTGGTTTGCCATCAAGGACAACACATGTCAACAGTCGCATGTCTTCATCTTCATTCAGTGGGTTGCCATCAAGGACAACACTCTGCATCATATTTCCAACATTTTCCTTGTGAAATTTATCTACCTGGGGTAGATCAACTTCCTTTCCTAAGTCTAATGCTTGCCATTGAATGAATTCATTAATTTTCTTCTCAATTTTCTCACACTCAAGTTTCTTGATAGCCACTTATTGGATCAGGATTTCACTTTAATCATACTAAGAACTAGTGATTGAAGCTTGTTGGAAAAATACTTCTTGTTGCTACTTTAGATTATCATTTGCTTCCAATTCTTCCTTTTTGAATTTCTCTACCTATGGCTGGCTTTTTATTTTTTCCATTGCTGCTTCCAGTTGTGCTTCCTTTTCTGTAAGTTGCACCTGATGCTGCAAAGTTAACCTTTCTAAATAATTTTGAAATTGAGACATTTTTAATTCCATTTGTCAGCTGGAGTTAGTCTTTTATTTCTCTAACAATCTCTCTAAATCTTGTATTTTTTCTTCTTTTTGCTTCAGTAAAAATTTAACTTCAATAGCCTTTTCGATAGTGGCAGTAGCATATGCCCTTGCAAACTTATATGATAGCTTAGTTAAATGTTTAGTAGGATCAACTAGGGGATCCTTCCACATAATATCAACATATTCATTTGTAAGATTTGAATTTGTATCATCCATTCTTCTTGTTTTTCTCCTCTTGACTACGGCCTTATGACTAGGACTATAGAAGACATCCAGTGAAGGAATTTCCTCAATTTGTAAAACTATCTTCTCTGTTGGGTAGGCCAGAATTATCTCTTGATCATGAGTTTCACGTACCTATTGTAGCGGAGTTGAAGTTTCCACCAATTTATGAGAATGATCTGGTGTCTGAAAGCTGGTAGATTGATCAGTATTAGGATTTGGTTTTTATGTTTACAGTGCCTTAGAAAAATTATCCCATTCATTCCTCAAATCCTTTGGCTGAGATTTTTCTGCCTGATCAGATGTATTTTTCTTGTGCTGAATTTCTTGGGAAGAGGATTCAGTTCCATTAATTCCTCCTTTCTCTTGCATTTAAATCTCTTTGATTACTTTATCAATTACCTTTTCTGGGCTCTCATTTTTGCTTTCGGATTCATTATCAAAATGATTTGAATTCTAGGAATTATGTTCTGATTTCGCTGGCTCATCTTCAGACATGTCTTTAGCTTCATTATCCAAGATAATACTCGGATTCGGTCTGTCAACATATTCAATAATCAATAAGTCCAAAGGAATCCTTTCCGGTCTCTTGTTTATGTATGCTTGGAAGGCTTAAAATTCATATTGATTGAGTTGACTGGATGCAATTTTTATTACATTTGTAATCTTTTCAATGCCTTGAAAAAAATCATCAAATATATCTGTCTTTTAGAAAACGCTTCAATTTAAGCTATGTGGTGAAATTCTTAATCACATCATTGGGGTCATATGGCTATTTTGGTATTACAACCAAATTCAATAAATTAACATTTGAAACTTCCTTGAATGTATGACCAATATCAAAAAGTGCAAAAGTACCGCACTGCAAAGGGAAATTAGGCCAAATGGCTTTATTGGCATCTTTGAGTTGCTTCGAAATACCATTTTCCACAAGTTGGTAAGAAATATCTCTAGCAAGTAATTTTTTCAGGAACATAATAGGGCAAGTCGTGGGGAGAAGGATAACTCCCGAAAACTCTGACATAGGTGAAACTTTCTTCGAAAAACCATATAGAAACAGTAAAAATGTCTGCACTAGCCTCTTTGGAAATCCTAGGGGATTTCTCATTAAATATAATCTGGTGCATAGGTAAATGAATTTATGGCAAATTTTGTAAAAATGTAGATGAAAATCTGACTCCCAAAGGGCTCTGTGGTAAATGTGGATTGGAGTGGGGTCTTGGGTCATCCACTTCCTTGCCATGGTAGGAAAACTCAAACAAAAGTAAATATCATCCATGACATAGGCACTCATGTAAAAGGGGGGTATTACCCTAGAGGAAACACTTATTTTACTTATATATTCCATGATATTTTTGGCCAAATTATTAGATAGGATATTTTCCCCATTCAAAATTAAAGAATTGTCGATTGCATCAATTAATGGGACCCAATCTACAGAAAACCTAGTAGTATCAGGATTTGTAAACAATCTACACAACATACTGGCAGCATAGCACTAAGGGGAAGGAATTTGTGCTATCAGATACATACCAAGTTTGTCCTGTTTCAGCTTGCCTTGGTCATCCTTCCATTCCTTTATGACTTTCAATAGGTCTGGATGTTTCTTTGTAAAAATTTGGACAAAATATTTTTCATATTTCTCTTGTGGGATGGGTAAGTGGTACATTGTCCTCAAATATTTTTCCCTGAATGAACCAATATTCTCGTCCTTTGAATTCTTAAACGTTCTATCTGCTATGTTCAAGTGGTAAATTACCCACTTAATCATATCTGTATAGGGGAGAATCTTTAGCCTTGTTGCTACTTTATGAAGGAATGAGCATGCAACATCGAAATAAGACGAGTCTGATGAAATTGATGCTGCTGTTGTAGCAATTTTGTTTATTGCGCTTGGCTTTTCATTCTCGAAGAGTTGGTACATTGCCTCCC
This sequence comes from Pinus albicaulis, assembly GCA_034641835.2. Classification (NCBI taxonomy): domain Eukaryota; kingdom Viridiplantae; phylum Streptophyta; class Pinopsida; order Pinales; family Pinaceae; genus Pinus; species Pinus albicaulis. The sequence continues at coordinate 629,700,075 of CM076580.1, read as the reverse complement.
ACGAGGAACTGCCACAATCCTTGTTGCAGGTGGTATCTAAGAATAAGGCAGACATATCTGAGTCTTTAGTAGATGATGGTTGGGAAATTTCCTTGCTTTTGTTGTTCATCCCTATTACCCTTGCTCCATTAAGCGGTTTCCGAAATTCAAGTGAACAGAGCAAAATTTAGATTCGAGGTAAATGAGAGAAGGATATAGTTAAAGCGATATAATCCCAAATTAGGCATTCAATAATTCAAAACATGCTCGAAGTGGATATGAATCTTTCAAATATTTACTCTCATTAAATGTCGTTAATCACCCATAATTATTCCAATCAGATCTCTTACACACCTTTACGTGAAATTTATATTTGATCAATTTAAGATGTTAGATCTTATATCTGGTTGATTAGATATGAAAAATTTCACACACTTGAGAAACAACTATCAATATCACATATCACAACTTAAAATTATTTCTATTATTTATGTTTTTGTTATCGATGAATTTCGTGAAATGCGATCTGCACAAATCGCAGATTGAAATTTTCATACAGTAATAAAACTTGCAGTTGGTTATTCGCTACGAAATGCGAAGTGCGCTAAGGAATCACACCGATGTGCTTTATCGAACATTTTAATTTATGATTGTTTTTTTATTAATTCGCTGGGTCCGTCTTATAGCGACTCTTACCGAATTGTCATAAATTGATCGTTTTACAAGGTGCGATGCGATTTATTTTTTAAAGTGGTGTTTAAAGCTATTGTGACGAGAGTTTTATATGACTTGAAAAAAGGTTTGGTGCATATCGTATCTCGTATTAATTAATATGTTTTAAGTTGTTAGGCTTGTAATCTATGTGATTTGCGATGAGCGCTAAGAAATCAAAGCGAAAACGGGAAATAACTTTATTTCCTAAAGTTTTTTTTTTAGACTTACACTAAGATAAAATCAAACAAATAAATTTCACATTTATTTTAAAGGGTCCCCGTTTAGTGAAAATAAATGGGGGGTGTTGTATAGGACAACAATTGGCGATTCACTCGGAAGAACCAATTATCTTTGATTAGTTTTTTGAAATTTCTAAAATCTTTTTCAAAACAAAAATAGTTGCAAGAATGAATTTCAATAAATAATATCTCACTAAGCAATAAAATCTCTCTTAATTATAATTCATAAGAATTCGTCTTTAAAAATAAAAATATGAGTATCTATATCAATCTTTACTCAGTTCAAAAATATGAAGTAGGTGGCTCTTTCAGATTAGCTTTATAAATATATGCTCTTTTATCACATGTAGAGCCTCTGATCCAATAGGAAATTTAAGCTTTTGGCAGGGATACCTTTTACCCAGCAATTATTCACTGTCCCATCCAGTTTTTCTTACAATCTTCAAAAAGAAATTCCAAATTTATATATTTGATCTCTTTTGGAACTTGTTTTTTTTTTTTTTTGTAGATATTTTCTATTGTACTTTTATTTACTTAAAAGCCATTAACTTGGATTGGTAACCAAATATTGATAATGCCATTCACTGGTTATAATTAAACTGATCAAGCTGGCTCTTGATGAGACCCCTTCTTCGCTTGATATAATCTCAAGTCATTACCCTATTTTGGTAGGTAGTATTGGTAATGTCAGTTCAACTATTTCCCTATGAACATGGTAAACAAGCTCTTGTTGAGACTTATTATCTTCTAAGATTTTTAGCATAATTTTTTGAACTTCTTTCTAAAAATTGATAAGTTTTCCTGGATGGGCTGAAGCATTGGTCCTTTTGAGGATTTTGGATGATACTTTTTTTAGTTTTAATATTTCTTATCTGTAAGGGAGTATTTACTATCTTAAAGATTATTTTCTTGACTGATAACAGAATAAACATGCTTTATAGAGATGAGAGTTCATCAAAGAATAAACAAATTCAGTGAAATTACATCTTTTAGTAAAATATAATCTATTTGATGTTAAAATATTTCGATTATTTCCTTAACATTTCTTATTTCTATAAGCGATAAATCAAAAATATTTTTTGATATGTTTACTTGAAAAGCCAAAAATAAATACTATGCAACTTTTATTTTCCTAAGGAAAAGAAAAGACAATAAAATACAGGAAATAGAAGGGGTTACCTCCTATGAAAAGTATTTCTTTATAATATGTCCATTAATAGGCAAAGAATCTCTTTTTCCTGATAGATATTACAATAAAAATGTTGATGGGCCTATTTCCTCAATGATTTAAAATGGACCTAGCCACATTCTTTGAAATTTTCTGTGTTAACCTTTTTCCTCATGTGATTTGTCCCATTTCAATATCAGATCACCAATTTGAAAGTTTTTAAGAGTAACAAAAGTTGAATCAAATGAAGATTTTACTATTTGTTTATGATGTGCATGAGTAACTTTAGATTTTTCTCTTTCTTCTTCAAGTTTGAGAATTTGAAATTGTCTTAGTTGTAAGGAAGAAGAAGGAGATTCATCAATAAAATTAACTAAGGCAAGAGAAGTTATAACTACATTGGTAGGAAGAAAAACCTCTTTTCCATAAACAAGATTAAATGGAGAAGTGCTAATGGAGGCCTTTTGAGTTATTCGGTCTGCCCAAAGAGAAAATGTTAATGACTTGTGCCAATTTTCTTGGTTTTGATCAACATTTCGTTTGATGATTCTAATAAGGTTTTTATTTGTGGATTTTGCTAAACCATTTCCTTGCGGATAATAATTTGTAGAATACTTAAGTTTAAAACCTCTTTTGATTGAAAATTCTATCATAACAGTTCCTAAGAAATAAGATGTATTATATAACATTAAAGAAATAGGTAAACCAAACCTAGTGATGATAAATTGATCAATGAATTCAATAATATTATCGGAGTTGGATACCTTTATTGGAATCGCTTCTATCCATTTAGTAAAATAATATGTAGCAGTGAGAATATTTTTTTTTTGTTTGGAAGAGTTAAGAATGATCTCATTAATTATATCTAATCCCCATTGCTCAAATGGTTGCTCTGTATTAACTGGATGTAATGGGAAGGTTGGTTTCCTTTGTCTTCCAGATACTCTTTGAAAAAATTCTCATTTTCTTGCATATTCATGGGAATCTTTGAAAAGTGTAGGTCAATAGTAACCTGCATGTAGGATTTTATGTGCTGTTGTATTTCCTCCAAAATGTCCTCCAACTGGTCCATCATGGAGTTCCTGCAAAAATTTCTCTACTTCAGTGTTATCTAAGCATATTAATAACACACAATCAAAGTTTCTTTTAAATAATACATCATTGATTATTTCATATTTCTTAGCCTTTAATCTCAAATCATGTTTTATTTTATAATTGAGTTGGGTTGGGGCATATCCATTTTTCAAATAAAACTTGAGATCATCGTATTGAGATTGCACATCGTTGAGGCCTACCTCTGATATTTACACATTATTACCTGAATATGCCTCTGATGATAAATGGGATGCTCCTATTAGTGTTTTACAAAAACCTTGACCTCTGATAATTTTAGAAGGTCTAATTTATACATCATATTCTTGTAAACCGGAAACCTATTTAGCCCTTTTCTATCCTAATTCTCTTTGCATCAATAATTGTCTCACTAAAAATAATGGAACTATTATTTTGGTGTGATTTTTAAGGATAAATGTTCTAAAATGCTTTATAGCTTTAAAGACAACAAATTCTTGTTTCTCAACAGATGAATAATTTAGTTTTGCACCTTGCAAATTGGAATTGGAAAATGATATTGGTGCTTCAATTTGTTGGTCATTAAGCTGTGTTAGAACAAAAACGTAAGATGTATCTAATGAGAAGGTGTATAAGGTAAAAGGATTAAGAAAATTGGGTGTAGTTAGGAATGGAGCATGGATAATAGATTGTTTGATTAAATCAAATGCTTCTCTTTCATTATGTCCCCATTTAAAGATTGAAATTTTCTTAATCATGGTTTGCAATGGTAAAACTATTTGCGAAAATTCAAGGACATATATTTTTACAAAATTGATCTGTCCAAGAAACAACTGCAAATTTTTCTTGTTATGAGGGAAAGGGATTATTTTAATCTCTTCATTTCTTTCAGGATCAATATACATACCTCTCTTTGACACAATGAATCCTAAAAGTCCTCCTTCATCTAAAGAAAAATATGACTTCTTTGGGTTTAATGAAATTCCATACTTTTTACATGGCTCAAAGACTTGGTTTAGGTCATTCGCATGATTGGTTGCTTGTCTAGAAAAGATTGTAATTTCATCTAGATAAATAACCATTGATTTGTTGATGAGTCCTCTAATAGGTGTGCCCATGGCTCTTTGAAAAGTGGCACCTACATTAATTAATCCAAATGGCATCTTTTGATAGGCGTAAGTTCCCCACTTAGTCCTGAATGTAGTCTTTAATATGTCATCTGGATGTATGAGGATTTGGTTATATCCTAAAATTACATCTAAGAAATACATAAGTTCAAAACCAGTAATTGTTTGCAGTACTTGTTCCATTGTTGGTAATGGAAAGTTGTCCTTTTGACATGCTTTGTTTAAATTCCTAAAATCAATACAGATCCTAATATCACCATTTTTCTTCCTGACAGGAACCAAATTTTAAACCTAGTTAGAATGTCTAACTGGAAAGATGATCTTTGCTTTGAGGAGTTTATTCAACTTTGTTTTTATTTTTTTCAAGATTCGGGTGAATTTTCCTCAACTTTTGTTGTATAGGTTTCTCATCTGAAATCATAGGAATAGTGTGTTGAATAAAAAAAGTGTCATATGTTTTAAGATCAGTGTAATCGCAAGAAAAAACACTTTTGTACATCCTTAATAACTTGATAAATGATAATCTTTCATCAGAAGATAGACCCAGACCTAAATTGACATTTTGAAGTTTATCATCAGTTCCAAGATTTACTAACTCAAATCATAAGGTAGAACTTTGAATTTTAGAGTTAGTAACCCTTTTAAACCTATCTTTTAGATCATAAAGGTCTTCTAATTTGACAACTGACTTAGAAATTGGATTTTCACCTTACTCACCCTTTATTTGAGTGTCATGTTCATTTTAATCTAAAATTTGACTATCATAAGATCCTTCAGATGTAAGGAAATCTATGATATTTGAATCATTATTAAATACTCTCCAATTGGTAATATTGTCAGGAACATATGGTCAAAAAATCAATTCAATGGAAAATCTATCGGGACTAAATTCTTGAGATGGGATTAATTTCGATGCTACATTAGCCAATAAATTTTCACTAGCATTTTGTATTCTAGGTATGAAATAAATATTGAAAGCTAAAAAATTAATGGTCAATTCTTGGACTAATGATTGGTAATGCTCTAAATGTCTAGAATGGCAATGGATGGTATTTCTTACTTGTTTAACAATGATTTCTAAATCTCCTAGGACTTTCAAATATTTGATGTCAAGATCAATTTCTTTGTACAAACCCTGGATTAATGCTTCGTGTTTTGCTATATTTTTTGTGCAATCGAATTCAAGTCTGTAGGCTAATATAGTTTTTTCTCCATTTGGGCTTATTAAAATACAACCAGCTCCTGCACCATATTCAAATTTAGAGCCATCAAATAAAGAACCCAAAATAAAGAATTAACTACTGGTTTATCTAAAAAAAAATTACATTTCGAAGTGTCTGTCTGGGAAAAATTCTCGATTTGAGAGATAACTTCATTATCGAAAAATGTGATGTTTGAGCGTTAAAATTTCTAAGAAATGATTCTAACGAGTAGTTTCCAATAATATTGTTATTGAATGCTACTGGTTCATTTATCCCTTCAAAACCAGTGACTGTATTCTTCATGAATTTCTCTCGGTCTACTCGGATTTGATTTGGCTTTCCATTGTGTGGTAGCCACATATGTGACCAGTCTGTTGCAAAATATCCAAGAATTTTTTCAGACTAGTCTCTACTTAACACTAAACCATAAAACTCAGGAATATCAGCCACCAATATATCAATTATTTGAGCAAACTTAGGGTTTGATGACAGTTTGATGGAGACAAAATTTATTTCTCCTACAACCTCTACTTTAGTTCTATAAATTTGTACTATATGAACAGGGGAACTCTGAGGAGTTATGTTCAACTTAGCACAAACTGATTTTGGCATGATACTAGAGGAAGCCCCTGAGTCTATTAAACAATTGTGGGAATTTTTATTATAAATATCATAGGTTAAAATAAATGGAGGAGTATGAGAGATGGATCGGTCATCTATCATAATGAAATATGTAACATCTATTTTAGTTGAAGGAGAAGGAGGTTTACCCATTTTATTAGCATCTTGGACTACTACTGGGGTAGGTGAGGTTGAAACAGCAACTGCATTTAAATCTCTAAGTAAGATTTTTTGCTGCTGCTTTAATTTAGTAAGTTCTTGAATTGAAATATTAGCCCTAGCCTTTTTCATATCTTCAACTACATTATACTCAATAGTGTCGGAGACTACCATTGTCATTGATGTAGGTGGAACATCTGAAGTAGGAGGGTTTCTTTGTGTAGTCTTAGATGTAGAATTTTTACTTACTATTTTATCTTTAGCAGGCGTTTAATTCTTCTATTTTTGATTTGGTTGTGTTGCTTCAATAGTATTTTTGTTCTGTGTACTCACAGGTAAAGCTTCTTGTTGTTCCTCATTTGATAGGATAAAATCCCACTTTCCATTTAGTTCAACTTCTTCTTCTTCTATTTTTTTCCTCATTTATATCTTGATCAGACTCAACATTAGATATGATATTTGGCGGTTGAGAATTAGAAGTTTGGTTTTTATTAAAGGGTCTGAAATTCTTTTTTGAGCTAGAACGTTCAACAACTTGTTTCTTGATATTTTCCATCTCATTTGTCATAGTATTTAAAACTTTTTGAAGACCTTCTACATCAAAAGGGTATTTGGATGACTTCTTTTTTTAATAATCTTTGAAGTATAATTTCTTTGATTTCCTATCTTCTTGGGAATTCTTATTTTCAAGAGCGATTATGCATTTCTCTATAGATAAATATTCGTTCATATTTTCTGCTAATGTAGGTATTTTTTCTCTATCAACAAAAATGGCTATATTAGATGGGAGAGACGAAATATGCCACTCAATTTGAACTTTTGCACCATGAATTGTTGTAGCAGGAATTTTATTGAGAAATTAAATAAATATTGAATTAAAATATTTTATTTTCTCCCATGTTTTAGCCTTTATATTTGACAAATCATTGATTGTAATATCCCAAAATCAGGACTGCTAGCAAGGCATGCCTGAAAAGCTCATTTTTTAGGAATGTATGCTACAGGATTGTAAACCAGCACTTAGATCCCTTAGATATGACAATCTAAGACCTGAATCCCAGAGGGATTGAAAAACAAATCCTTCTAGGTGGGTTAACAGGTCTCCCCACACCTAGTGCAGCTAGAAAATGCCCAAGGAAGGGACTGCAGCAATACAAAAACAACACTGCTGAAAAATAACGCAGTTCAGCCCAATATTTGCAAGAGATCAATATGGAGGTTCATATTTAGGCTATATATAAACAAAATATATTTATACAACAACTTATACAATGTATAACCGAAATGAGAAAGTTATACAAGAAGAAACCCTCAGAAGTGAGGTGCTACAACCACAAGAAATGTTTGAATAAGCTTTGCAGCATTATTTTCATCAGCTGAAGCAGCTGTATGTTACAACTCAGATCTAGAGAAGATATGTATACAAAATGGTAGATCTATTTCATATATTTATACAAGAAAGGCTCCTTTATACACTCCCCTTGGGGATTTCAACAAAACATGAAAATACAAGAGTATATCTGAGATCTAAGTTACAGATCTGCAGTAATATTCAGAAAATTATGAATTATATGATGTACAAAAGATCAGATCTGAACTAACATGGATTGGATGTCCAATCCATGGATCACTAGAGTGAAAGGAAGAAAACAATCACTAGAGATCTCTCCTCCAAGATGATGCCAAAACACTCTGCAACTCTGCTCTTGCAAATAATGCAGTACTGCAAAAGGGACTGCGCTGTAAACTCTGATTATGCTTTGGCCTGATGCCAGGATATGGATTTGAATCCCCCAAGGTCTAGAACACTCTTTTCAAATGGATAGAAGACTTTCCTAGAAAAGGGGTGTTAGAGATGCATAGATCTGAAGAGATCTATCCTCCACTTGCTGCATCTCACAAGGAAAACCTAATCCTAAACAGGATCAGCGCTATAGGTGCAAGGTGAAGCTTGGCCAAAAACTAGATAGTGTACAAGACAAACAAGGCTCCTCCAAGAGCTGCTCTAGGAAGGAGGTGGGATTCCCGCTCAGGAACACCCAATGCTAAACAACATTATTCTCAGCTAAATAGCTAGAGAATGGTATATTTCTAACCAGAAAATATATGTAAAAAATTATTATCATCAACAACCCTCTCATGCTACTCTCCTCTTCCTTTTATAAGATAAGAGCCTTGTCAAACCCTAAACCACTTCAATGAGTTAGCTCCTTTCACATGTGGAGCCTCCATCTAGAACTACGTTGTGCATCCATGAGGTACATTGCATCTAGACTACGCTGTAGATTTGGTCAAGGTTGACCCAGTCTCATAGTTCAAACCCATTCACACCTGCAAGTGTTTATTATACATGGCCCAGATTTGTCTTTGTTCACATGGGCATTGATTTATTCATTATTTTTAGGAGTTTTACATGTCCTCCTTTATTCATTTATTCAATCAATAGAACATGAAACAAAAGTGTATATTCCTCTTAGCTTGGGCTAAGGAGGAATATTACAGTCCTCCCCTCCAAAATGTTGCTTGTCCTTAAGAAAATACAAGGATATAACTGAAGAAGTGCCTCCCAAGGAATGGAGACTGAAATGTATTGGGAAAAATTCTTTCCCCAAGAAATCATCCATACAAAATGAGTCACTTCCCAACATGGCAACTCCAGAAAATTTTCCTCCACCTTGAGTTCATGCAATGTAGGTGGGCTGAAAATCTGAACATGGTAGACATAGGAGCCTCCCCACGCTGTCCTCCTCTCCACTTATGATAAGTGTAGAGTGACTACTGATCTTGGGCTACAATAATATTTCCCTCAAGTGGCAAGATGAAGACTAGATCTCCTCTCCAATGTTGTGAATCAAGCTGGCCCAAATCATCCCATATGTGATGGATAGGAAATCATCACCATATGGCATCCCATCAATCACATGGCCCACCTCAAAAATAAACAAGTGTTTGACTGTGGTGGCCACATCTCCTCCCATGCTCCCCTTAGAACATGCAATGCAAAAAATGTGGGAATCATCTTCCCAAAAGGACACATCCATCCCATGTGTCTCTCTCCCCATCATGATCTCAATAGAGATAAGAAAAATATCAGCAAAAGAGATCATGATCAACATGAAAATGAGGGGAATAATGAAGGTTTCATGTGTTGCAGGAAGGTACCAACAGTTTCCCATGAAGTTACAGCGCATTTTTTCTAACTGCTGCTTCAACAAATTACAAGGCAAGTGGTTGCTGGATACATGGTTGTCTATGTATGTTATTTAATTTACTAATGAATAGTAGATTGCTATGTGAAAAAAATGAACATACATGAAGTAATAAAACACTTTCCCATGGCCATATAAGATATGGCTGTCTCCGTCATGTTAGTCATCAGTATTTTTTACTTGTTGGTGATGACTAGTTCTAATAGCCAAGTTTTCCAACAGCCGATCTAAAATTTGTCAAATTTACTAGCTGGGAAAACACCGATAAATTTTTTTCGCCCTCCTACCTTTTCAGTCCGCCCATGACGAGATAAAACCTCATTATCAAATCCTACCTAGCCTCAGCCATACTAGTTTGCCCATCAGCTCTAAAAAGACAATCCAAATCTATTCAAACAGTTTCCCCTAAGTTAGGAAGTGGCGCTTTAAGGAATTTCACCCTTGGAAAACTATCAAAGAGCCAAAAACCTCCATCTGATATATACTAGTCATAACAGACCTTACTACTCTGCTAATGAAGTTGGTTACAGCCCTAGGTCGCGCCACTAATACACCCTTAAGTCTCAGCAATCCATAGACCATAAGTCAAGCTGATTGTAGGTGTTTTTAACGTGTTTGATGGATCTTTCAAGTACAAAAACATACCAGCATCTCAGAAGACAATTTTTGGCTCCACATGAGAAGACAGCTGCTTCTCAATGTGATCAAAGGCTGAAAGAACAAGCAACACTGTCAAGTGGCTGATGATATGACATGACTAAGAACCTCCTTCATCTATAAGAAGAGGGTTTTTGAAAGCGCCTCCTTCATCTATAAGCAGAGGATGATGGTCAAAGTTTGACTTGAAAAGTTGCAACTGACTGTAAGACAAATTTGTTTTTAATAAAAAGTGAGACTGTGAATAGGGTTTTCTGAAGAAAAGTGATGATTGAAGGCAGAGGTAAAAGCATTAGTGTTTTTCAAAGTTTGTTTGCCTGCCATCATGAATAAGAGAAAACCTTGTCAAGCATGCTTATCAAACATTCTTCAGCAAATTAAGACAAAGGTTGAAAGAACATCATACATTTTGCCAAGAAAAGGGCCTCCTTCATTCATAAGCAGAGGGCTAGGGCATTGACTGATTTCAAGGTTGACTGATCAAAAGATAAGTGGTAAGAACAGTAAGAGATAGTTGAAACAGAGGAACAATACAAAAGACCAAGAAGGAAAGCAGGGGTACCACTATAATCCAAAGGGTTAAGCTTGTCTCTTAATAGGGTTTCTTTCAAAAAAACAGTCTGCAACTCAAACAAAACAAAAATGAAGAGTGATTGAAGGATGGGTCATTGCATAGGACAAAAGAAATGATAGTTGTGTTTCAAAGAATACTGATCTTCCTGCTCATAAGGGAATGTCCTTCTGATTACTCATCATAAGTTGACAAAGGAAAATTTGAGTTTAGTTCTTCCAAAGAAAGGTATTGCCACTAGACACATTTGTTCATTAAATGCAAGAAGGACTTTGGCATATTTTTCAGGTCCTGGAACTCATTGAAAGCAAAGTTTGCATGCCATTGTCGAAAGGAAGGCCTTTTTTTCCCTCTGTCACAAAAACAGTAGGTAGAAAAAGATGTTGAAACTACAGTTTAAATTTTTTCCCTAGAAAAGGTAGTTGCATGCAAGAGGCATCTCTAAAAACCTTCACACAGTTCAGAGAATTTTTCCTTCCACAGCGCAAGTATCAAAAAGGAGGACATTTTTCATTCCTTACAGGAGAAACAGTGAAAGTTTTTGAAATCTTAAAAGGGTATTAGGCTATGTTTTAAGTGGATAAGGTTTCAAGTGTTAAAACAAAGGCGTTTTCAAACGAAAAACCCTCACTAATCAAGTGTGAAAAAGACTTCGGATTTTTCGTTTTCAAAAGGGTTGATTGACTGTTGCAAACCATTTTGAATCCCTCAAAACACCAAACAGAGCCCCCTTGTTATTTCCTTGGACCGGAGAAATATGTTTCAAACGAGTTAGCAGAGTTTTTTTTGGGCTCAATGATTGCACGGCACGCCTGTACAAACGCGCGGCACGTTCAGGCACAATTTTTACATTGAAATACACAGGCGCGTGGCGCGCCTGTAGGTGTCAGTCTTGTCGGCCCGACAGTCAACCCAACATCCAAAATTACGCGGCACTCTTTCTTTTAAACGCGTCGTGCATATGATCAGCCCTTAAAATGCCTCCAACTTGTTTCCAACGCATCTCCAACTCTCAAGCAAAGGTTGCAAGTGAATTTTGAGGTATTTTTTTCCTACCCCTCTCGAGTTCAAATTACTAAACATGGTTTTGAAAGCAGTAAAGGCCGTGATATAAACCAAGGAGTTGTATTAAATATTTTGAAAAAAATTGTCACTGAGGGAAGTTAGAGGAGTAATTCAATCAATTTCAAGGAACTTAAAGCTGCCATCAAACCTAAGTTATAACCATAAACTCTGTCAGTCTGATGCATAGAAGAAAGTGGTTTTTGAGAGGGTGGATAGTTTGGTCTAAAAAATCAAGACTTGTGGTGTTTTATGTTGGCTAGTGTTGAAACTTTAAAGAGGGTTGAATTTGCATTAGTATGAATAGCCATTGTAACTGCCCTCAAAACTGTGATGAAACAAAGTCAAAATCTGTCAAGCTATGTGCATTGTTGAAGACAGAAAGGAGAGATAAGGTGTTTTAAGGGTGAAACAGTAGGTCAGTTTTCAAACACAGTGATCATTAGATGAGCTTTTGTGACCTTCCAAAAGTATCCTCTGTATGTTAAAAAGACAAGAAAGCAGTGTTGTGACCTCCCATTCCATAAAGCATAACCAGTAAGTAAGCTACCATTTATAGTTGAAGGGTGTGTGGGGAAAAACTGGCGAGGAACAATAAAGCAAAAGGGAGCAGTGTTTTGGTTAAAAATAGTCTTGATTGTTTAAACTCCTACAGATCTTTGAGCTCACACCAAACATTACAAGCTATGCCACCTTATCTTATAAACACAGTAACCTTTGACTGTGTAGATACACGATGTGATTGACTGTCTTCATGTTGTTGAATCTACTGGTGAAGTGTCCTACAAAGAAGGAAGCAGTGTCTTGAAATAAGAAGATTGTGGTTTTGCCTTTGTCTAAAAACAAGGTTATACTTTTATCCTCAAAACACCAAAAGGCAAGGTGACCTTACCACAAAACACAAAAAACATCACTTTGAATGTGTATCTTGATTGACTGTGTTTCTATTCTTGAAGTTTACTTATTGAATTGCATACCAAAGGGAAAAGCAACATTCTGAAGAAACAGGGATCTAGAGCTGCAAAGGAGAATGACGAGGCGTTACAAGAAGTTAAATCAGTTTGCCCGTCACAAGTTAAAGACTGCCCAAGAAAAGCTAAAGGAGGCTAAAGGGAAGCGCCCGACACGGAAAGTGAAGAAAGACACATCAAGACTTCATATTTTGGCTTCTGCTTCAGAACATATTGCTAAAAACCCTTGAGGGTCATACACACCAATTTTGGGCAAAATTTGACATACTTTGGTTTTTTGGCATTTTTGAGTTTTTGGTCAAAACTCATGAAATTCTCCATTTCATTTTAGAGAATCGTCAAAGGAGGAGAATGGTATCATTGGATGCCATAATTTTAGGAGCACACACTCAGTGATTTTCAGGACATTTGGAGATCATTTTCTTCCCCAAAATGGCGAAAAACACTCGCTTTTTCAACATTCTGCCCCGTCTATCAGCAAGGTTTATTTTCTGGTTTTTTACACACAGTCCTATTTTTGGAGGACTTCCAGGCATTAGATTAGGAAAATTCTAGTTGTTCCAGAAATTATACACTCAGATCTTTCCAACGAGCTATCATGAGCCTCGTTTCGACATCGGGAAGGCTGCCAAATGTTGCCGGCATGTCAGGGGACCTTTTGCTGATGTAAATTTTGAATATTTTTGTAAATTTTGAACCTTTAAAAACTGATATTTCCTCATGTGCGTTTAGCTATTTTTGCACATGAGAAGTTATGAAAAGTCAATTTAATTCCCTTTTTTAGCATTTTTTAGATATTTTATTAGATATTTTGTGCCTTGGGCTTTGCAAAGCCTCAAGGACAAGTTTAGATATTTTGATTAGGCCAATGGGAGAGCAAGTTGAACCATGAGGTTTTCCTCACTTGAGCCTATATATTCCAAAGGCTTTCATTGTAAAACAAGGCTAAACTTGAGAAGAGAAGCAATATATGGTCATATAAGCTTTGGAAGAAATACTTGTCTTATGCTTTTGGATTGCCTCTTGGATGCTCTTGGATGAATGAAGAAGGATTGTTGTTGGATTCCATGACTTGGTAGAATGGTATAGTGTCTCTTGCTTTGTTTTTGTCTTCTAGTTTTCATTCATGAATACATGTTTCTTGCTTGCTATAGATCAGTAGAGAAAAAATTTGAGATATTCCCTTGGAGGCACCTCAAATTTCCTATTTCTTCATAGCTTTCATGTTTTCCTCTTCCTTAGTTACATTAAAGAATTCTTAATTTCTCTTTAATAACTTGAGGATATTGTTGCTTGTTTCATTCATAGTTCTATGCATGCTAAGTATGATTTATGGTACACCCTACTTACCTATGACTAGTTATAGTTCCATCTACGAAATTTCTCTTTGACTGATTAGATTATCATTTTGTTTGAACCAAGGAGGCCTAGTTCCGATCTAGCCCTTTGCCTAAAACTATGCAAGTCTTGTTGTTCAAAGTGCCCAATAACTTGAAGTACTATGTTTAGGCGTTCCAACATAGTAAGTTAAGTTGTTTGTCCGTCTTAAGTGTTTTCCCCAAAGTCTGATAGTCATTTCCCAAAGTTAGAGGGTCATATACCTCTATGCATGGCTTGAATGTTTATTTCTATGTATTGATTAGCTTATAGTTACATTTTGCATGAATAATGGTTTGCCCTACCATGTTTATGTTATCTATTGAACTAGTTATGCTTGAAACTCTTTGTTGTTCACAAACTTGATGTCCACTTACTCCATTTTTCCCAAAGATCCCTTCTACCTTGAATCAAATCGGCCCTTCAACAGCCTTGTATCATCGTCTTATAGCTTTCTTGACCTTTTCGACCCCATAGCCCGGTTGATCTGACATATTTTTACCTATATCGTATCTTTGATCAGTTTCATCCCTCACGAATTAAAAAACCAAAACCAAAAACTTACTTCATAACTAGCCTAAAATTAGAACACAATAAGCAAACACACAGATATCCCTTACACATATAGAGAGAGCCCTCTCTGAGTCCAGTAAGGCTAGGTCCTTGGGCTCCAAAGCTTGGTTTGATGTTACACTGTCATTTGGCTTGCCAATTAGCCAAATCACGAGACACTAACATAATGGCGATCACAGTGGGACGTTCCGAGTTAGTGAAAATCTAAGTACTTCTTAGTAACTCTCGAAGTCTCATTCAAACTTAGAAAACTTAAGTGTTGTCCGAAGAGTAGCTAATAACTCTTTCACCATCTTAGAAAAATGATGAGTCAGTTATAAGAAACTCTTCCAAACCTTAGAAATACATAAAACTTAGAAAAACCCCAAAAAAGCTCCCTTAGATTGGTTTTTGACAGTATTGGTGGTGGACCATACACATATACCTCAAAACAACTAAAAATCCACCTGGCGACTCCACTAGCCTCCAGTAGGCCTTATTACTTTACTAAACTCTAGGCTACTATCCGATTGAGCCACCTCATCGCCACACTAACATAATGGCGATCACGGTGGGACGCTGAGTAATAAACAAATTTAGTTTCCCTAAACTTTCCAGTAGCCTTAAGAATACTATCTGATTGACTTATCCCACCGCTCACTAACATAATGGCGATCACGGTGGGACCTTCCAAGTTAGTGACAATCTAAGTACTCCTTAGTAACTCTCGAAGTCTCTTTCAAACTTAGAAAACTTAAGTGTTGTCTGAAGAGTGGAAAATAGCTCCTTCACCATCTTAGCAAAATGATGAGTCAGTTATAGGAAACTCTTCCAAACCTCGGGACTGCATAAAACTCATAAAAACCCCAAAAAACTCCCTTAGATTGGTTTTTGTCAGTACTGGTGGCGGACCATACACATATACCTCAAAACAACCAAGTTCCACCTAGAGACTCCACTAACCTCCAGTAGGCCTTACTATTTTACCAAACTCTAGGTTACTATCCGATCGAACTATCCCATCTCTCACTAACATAGCGGGAGATGGTGGGACACTGAGTACATAACAGTCTAGCAAACTCTTATAGACTCTTTAGTCCTTTAGATACTTAAACAAGCAAGTAGTCCATAAGATCATTTAGAGTAAACTCTTTTTGTTATCGCCACCCTAGCAAAGTGATGAAACAAGTTTAGAATACTTTAGCAAACCTTATAGGCTATACAAAAACTCAGAAAACCCTGAAACATTCCTAGATTGGCTTTTCCCTAGTTATTGGTGGTGGACCATAGCTACATCTTTACAAAAACAACCAAGTTCCACCTGGCGACTCCACAACTCCCAATAGACTTAAAGACTCCACTGGAGGAAGAACCTAAAACATGACCAGTCATCCTAGAAATAAAAAGCACTCAGGCCTTAGTTGGATTCAAGAAATTATTATCTTTATCTATAAGTATGTTCTATCCTACTTTGAGCATGATCGGGAATACACCGATGAGATCTACATTGATCATTGGAAATATCTCAAACCTCAAAAAGCTAAGCCTCAAATTTCAGACCATGAGCAGGATTGTACACCTGTGCTTACCCCAGATTCACCTATGGAAAACCTAGAAAAACATGAGCCTCATGCTACCTTTCCCACTCTGGCTGAAACCTCAAACAGTCACGAACCTCTTTTTACACTACCTATATCCACAAAGGTCCTAGAAAGATACAAGCCTCTGGTTTTACCTCCCATCTTTCAAGCCCTTCCTGCAAATCTTCAAAATAAATTACCCAGATTTGATGGAGAAAGCTCCAAAGTCACCTCTGAAGAGCACGCCCAAAAACTTGAGGATTTACTTGACCTTTATGACATAGAAGAAGATGATGTGCGTATTAGAATGTTTGCCTTATCATTACAAGGAAAAATTAAGAGTTGGTTTAAAGACTTTCCTGCTGCAAGCATTGCCAATTTTCATCAGTTCACTCAAATATTCCTAGATAGGTGGGTGGTCATGGGTAATAAAGTTCTCATCATAAAGGAGTACAATCAGTTAAAAAGACAACCAGGGGAGACAATACAAAAATTTTCAGCCAGGTTCAATAAAGTATACCATGCAATGCCTGCTAATCTAAAGCCACCCCTCGGATGTGCTCTCTTGCACTACCCAGATTCTTTTGACCCAGAGATGGTTTTATAGATAAGAAACAAAGATCCTTTGACCCTAGAAGAAATTCAAAGGATAGCATTTGATGTAGAATTCAACATACTAAATAGGGAGGCATAGCTAAGAATAATAGAGAAAGACAAAGCAAATCAAGAGAGACTAATATCTTCAGAGGAAAAGTTGAAAAAATTGGTATGTATGTTTGGAAAACTAGAGCATCTACTTGACAGGAAAAGAGAAAAACACAAAGTTAAGGTTAACACTGCTTATTCAAACCAACCTACACTTCTTCCTCAGAATGAACACACTCGACTATTACAAGACAAGAGTTATAAACAAAATGTGCCTAATGGGAAAGTTGCAAATAAAAACATAGAGGAATGCTCTAAAGAAACTATCAGCCATTTTGAAATCACAGATCCTAAAATGGAAGAAGAATCAAAACCTTTAGGTTCTCTACCCTTATGCTTTAAATAATTCCAGACTTTGAAAGAAAATTTGCATCCTAAAGATCTCTCAGCAATTATTCAGGAAAACCCTGCTCAAGTTAACTCTCACCTAAATCAAGAAGAGCTGATTGAAGAGGAATTCAAATCTGAGATAGGAGATAAATCAAAACCTGTAGGGTCTCTACCTTTATGTTGGGAGTCATTTGAGTTCATAAAAGCAAACTGGCCCCCTAAGAATCTATCAGAGGAAACTCCTGAATCCCATGTTTACTATCCTCAACATCACAAAGAATTGGTTGAAGATGAAAACAAGCAAGAAATGAAAGAGAACCCACAGGATATCTCTAAGGACATGAGTGATGATTCATCATCTCTCATAGGTGAAGCCCAAAAAGACATTCATCTTTAAAATCAGATTTCCCAAGAGAAAGAGGATTATTGTAGAGAAATGAAAATGGCTCCCTTTTTAACTGAAGATGGAATAGATCAACTTATAAACATGCAGACAGCTTCTGAAACTTCACATAACCACAACTTTTCTAATCTTTCTCCTGTTAATCTTGCATATCATAAGTCAACAAATAGATTTGTAAATCAATTTGAAGAAAAGCAATCTGATAGTCCAATATGCATGGTTGATGACATTAATTATAATGATGATTTTCCAAGGTTTGATCAATATTTTGATAATGATGATGATTTCCAAACAGAATCTAACTTTGCAGAAAACTCAGTTTTTGATTTTTGGGAGGAAGCTCAGTTTCATAAACTTGAGAAAAGTGAGCAGCCATTACAGGTCATCTATGACACTGATGAGGAGAGCCTTGAGAGTTTAGAAGTAAGTGAAGAGTCTCGGACTCTTTTCTCTACTTCACTTCAGTCCATCAGAGATAACATTCACATAATTGGAAATCAACAGTTTTTCAGCTTTGATGATGAGGTTGAGGAGGATGATGAAATTACCGAGCATGTTGTAAATGAGAAGCCTTTTCCTAAAACGATTAAAGAAATCATTTTGAACATGGAATCTTCCTTAACTCCAGATTTGCAGCCACCAAGTTCCATTGAGTTACAAATTGCAGATGAAGAAATAGATGTTGATAAACACATGAGAGTTGTCACACTGTCCTTTCAAGATAATTTACTGTCAAAGTGTATCCTTGCTCATGAACCTAATGACCTTCACACAGTTTCTAGTCCACTTAGTCAGAACACATTAGCTTGGAAAGAAAACTACACTGCAATACATGATGAGTCTGACAGTTCGAGTGATCATAAGCAAGGGGAAGAGTTGCTTTACCAGGGAAGTCCCAAATATATTCAAGTGGAAGAAAGAGTAGTCCTGAATGAAGCCTATATCTCAAATCCTCTAGATCAGGTATTATTCCAAGATCCATTTGTTGTTTTCCTTGAGAAGTCTCAAAGAGTAGTGGGTTCTATCATGAACAAGTTGCTACCGAGAATGAGAAAAAATTTAAGCACTACTTTCCGAAAACAAGCCAAATAAGAGTGGTCTTTTAATTACTTTAGCATCATGAAAGAACTAAACCAGAATCACCCATGTAATCATCTACTTGACTGGTTGCATTGGAAAACAGAGTTCACCAAACAAATGTCTATTGTGTATAGATTAGAGTAGGATATATAGACAGCATTGGAAAATAAGCTCAGCCTTGTGAGCATCTTTTCAGTTCTACATTGTTTGAAGAAAAAGAAGAAAATACAAAAACATTACAAAGTAGAAAAAGAGGGCAGTTTCTAAAAAGCAATGGTAAAGTCCCATGTTCCAAAAAATAGTCCTTCAGAAAGCGCGCAAGTCTAAATGCTGCTACTAGTACTCAAAAGTCTTGTTCAGCTATCTAGCCTAATCATAGCTAAACATGTTTAAATTTATTTGCCGATAAGTTAGTGAGTGAAAAATATGATCAACATTATGTAAGATTGACTTATCAAAGAGAGTAGATTAGGAGAAGTTACTGGTTCCACACGCCCAAAAAAGAACCAAAGAGGGAAGCGGGGATGAAAAACAAATTGTGCATCTTAGCCCTGTTTTTCCTAGTTTCCATTTTTATGCAAAATAATATTTGTGTGTAGCTTGTCTTTTATGTCGCAAATACATGACAAATCAGACTGTCTAACCCTCATTTGATCATCTTTTCAATTTCATGTTTTATATTAGAGAACAAAATCCTGTCAAACAGCTTAATCTTGACAGTTGATCTAGCGTAGGTAGTGTAATGAAGGAGTTCATCAGTTTAATCTGAGCTCCCGATAGATATAAGTGTAGAAATAGATAGGTTCATTTTTCAAAAATAAAAATATATATTTTCAAAAGGCTGCTAGTTCAAATGCGCCAAAAGGAAGAAAGAAATGTTAGGAAAGATAGTGGGGTAGGTATAAATATCATTGATGCTAATCATGCTGTCACTTTTCAGAAGTAGCATCAAAGAAGGGTGAAATTTTGTGCCAATGGGTAAGGCACTGGTCTTTATAAGCCAAAGATTTGAAATTTTGGACACCTCTTGAAAGGGAGCTGCCCTCCCCAAATGGAGCCACTGTTAGTCATCAGTATTTTTTACTTGTTGGTGATGACTAGTTCTAACAGCCAAGTTTTCCAACAGCCGATATAAAATTTGTCAAATTTACCAGCTGGGAAAACACCCATAAAACTTTTTCGCCCTCCTACCTTTTCAGTCTTCCCATGAAGAGATAAAACCTCATTATCAAATCCTACCTAGCCTTAGCCATACTAGTCTGCCCATCAGCTCTAAAAAGACAATCCAAATCTATTCAAACAATTTCCCCTAAGTTAGGAAGTGGTGCTTTAAGGCATTTCACCCTTGGCAAACTATCAAAGAGCCAAAAACCTCCATCTGATATATACCAGTCGTAACAGACCTTCCTACTCTGCTAATGAAGTTGGTTACAGCCCTAGGTCGTGCCACTAATACACCCTTAAGTCTCAGCAATCCATAGACCATAAGTCAAGTTGATTGTAGGTTTTTTTACAGTGTTTTATGTATCTTTCAAGTACAAAAACATACCAGCATCTCAGAAGACAATTTTTGGCTCCACATGAGAAGACAACTGCTTCTCAATGTGATCAAAGCCTGAAAGAACAAGCAACACTGTCAAGAGGCTGATGATATGACATGACTAAGAACCTCCTTCATATATAAGAAGAGGGTTTTTGAAAGCGCCTCCTTCATCTATAAGCAGAGGACGATGGTCAAAGTTTGACTTGAAAAGTTGCAACTGACTGTAAGACAGATTTGTTTTTAATAAATAGTGAGACAATGAATAAGGTTTTCTGAAGAAAAGTGATGATTGAAGGCAAAGGTAAAAGCATTAGTGTTTTTTAAAGTTTTTTTTCCTACCATCATGAATAAGAGAAACCCTTGTCAAGCATGCTTATCAAACATTCTTCAGCAGATTAAGATAAAGGTTGAAAGAACATCATACATTTCACCAAGAAAAGGGCCTCCTTCATTCATAAGCAGAGGGCTAGGGCATTGCTTGATTTCAAGGTTGACTGATCAAAAGATAAGTGGTAAGAACAGTAAGAGATAGTTGAAATAGAGGAACAATGTAAAATAACAAGAAGGAAAGCAGGGGTACCACTGTAATCCAAAGGGTTAATCTTGTCTCTTAACAGGGTTTCTTTCAAAAAAACAGTCTGCAGCTCAGACAAAACAAAATTGAAGAGTGATTGAAGGATGGGTCATTGCATAGGACAAAAGAAATGATAGTTGTGTTTCAAAGAATACTGATCTTCCTACTCATAAGGGAATGTCCTTCTGATTACTCATCATAAGTTGACAAAGGAAAATTTGAGTTTAGTTCTTCCCAAGAAAGGTATTGCCACTAGACACATTTGTTCATTAAATGCAAGAAGGACTTTGGCATATTTTTCAGGTCTTGGAACTCATTGAAAGCAAAGTTTGCATGCCACTATCAAAAGGAAGGCCTTTTTTTTCCCTCTGTCACAAAAACAATAGGTAGAAAAAGATGTTGAAATTACAGTTTAAATTTTTTCCCTAGAAAAGGTAGTTGCATGCAAGAGGCATCTCTAAAAACCTTCACACAGTTCGGAGCAGTTTTCCTTCCACAACGCAAGTATAAAAAAGGAGGACATTTTTCATTCCTTACAGGAGAAATAGTGAAAGTTTTTGAAATCTTAAAAGGGTATCAGGCTATGTTTTAAATGGATAAGGTTTCAAGTGTTAAAAAAAAGGCGTTTTCAAACGAAAAACCCTCACCAATCAAGTGTGAAAAAGATTTCGGCTTTTTCATTTTCAAAAGGGTTGATTGACTGTTGCAAACCATTTTGAATCCCTCAAAACACCAAACAAAGCCCCCTTGTTGTTTCCTTGGACCGGAGAAAGATGTTTCAAACGAGTTAGCAGAGTTTTTTTTGGGCTCAGTGACTGCGCGGCGCGCCTGTACAAATGCGCGGTGCGTTCAGGCGCAGTTTTTACATTGAAATACACAGGCGCGCGGCGCGCCTGTAGGTGTCGGTCCTGTCGGCCCGACAGTCGACCCAACAGCCAAAATTGTGCAGCAATATTTCTTTTAAATGCGTCGTGCATATGATCAGCCCTTAAAATGCCTCCAACTTGTTTCCAAAGCATCTCCAACTCTCAAGCAAAGGTTGCAAGTGAATTTTGAGGTATTTTTTTCCTACCCCTCTCGAGTTCAAATTACTAAACACGGTTTTGAAAGAAGTAAAGGTCGTGATATAAAACAAGGAGTTGTATTAAATATTTTGAAGAAATTTGTCACTGAGGGAAGTTAGAGGAGTAATTCAATCAATTTCAAGGAACTTAGAGCTGCCATCAAAGCTAAGTTATAACCATAAACTCTGTCAGTCTGATGCATTGAAGAAAGTGGTTTTTGAGAGGGTGGATAGTTTGGTCTAAAAAATCAAGACTTGTGGTGTTTTATGTTGGCTAGTGGTGAAACTTTAAAGAGGTTTGAATTTTCATTAGTATGAATAGCCATTGTAACTGCCCTCAAAACTGTGATGAAACAAAGTCAAAATCTGTCAAGCTATGTGCATTGTTGAAGACAGAAAGGAGAGATATGGTGTTTTAAGGGTGAAACAGTAGGTCAGTTTTCAAACACAGTGATCATTAGATGAGCTTTTGTGACCTTCCAAAAGTATCCTCTGTATGTTAAAAAGACAAGAAAGCAGTGTTATGACCTCCCATTCCATAAAGCATAACCAGTAAGTAAGCTACCATTTATAGTTGAAGGGTGTGTGGGGAAAAACTGGTGAGGAACAGTAAAGCAAAAGGGAGTAGTGTTTTGGTTAAAAAGAGTCTTGATTGTTTAAACTCCTACAGATCTTTGAGCTCACACCAAACATTACAAGCTCTGCCACCTTATCTTATAAACACAGTAACCTTTGACTGTGTAGATACACGATGTGATTGACTGTCTTCATTTGTTGAATCTACTGGTGAAGTAGCCTACAAAGAAGGAAGCAGTGTATTGAAATAAGAAGATTGTGGTTTTGCCTTTGTCTAAAAACAAGGTTATACTTTTATCCTCAAAACACCAAAAGGCAAGGTGACCTTACCACAAAACACAAAAAACATCACTTTGACTGTGTATCTTGATTGAATGTGTTTTTATTCTTGAATTTTACTTATTGAATTGCATACCAAAGGGAAAAGAAACATTCTGAAGAAACAGGGATCTAGAGCTGCAAAGGAGAATGATGAGGCATTACAAGAAGTTAAATCAGTTTGCCCGTCGCAAGTTAAAGACTGCCCAAGAAAAGCTAAAGGAGGCTAAAGGGAAGCGCCCAGCACGGAAAGTGAAGAAAGACACATCAGGACTTCATATTTTTGCTTTTGCTTCAGAATGTATTGCTAAAAACCCTTGAGGGTCATACACACCAATTTTGGGCAAAATTTGACATACTTTGGTTTTTTGGCATTTTTGAGTTTTTGGTCAAAAATCATGAAATTCACCATTTCATTTTGGAGAATCATCAAAGGAGGAGAATGGTATCATTGGATGCCATAATTTTAGGAGCACACACGCAGTGATTTTCAGGACATTTGGAGATCATTTTCTTCCCCAAAATTGCGAAAACCACTCACTTTTTCAACATTCTGCCCCGTCTATCAGCAAGGTTTATTTTCTGGTTTTTTACACATAGTCCTATTTTTGGAGGACTTTCAAGCATCATATTTTGAAAATTTTAGTTGTTCCAGAAACTAGACACTTAGAGCTTTCCAACGAGCTATCATGAGCCTCGTTTCAACATCGGGAAGGCTGCCAAATGTTGCCGGCAAGTCAGGGGACCTTTTGCTGATGTAAATTTTGAACCTTTAAAAACATATATTTCCTCATGTGCGTTTAGCTATTTTTTCACATGAGAAGTTATGAAAAGTCAATTTAATTCCCTTTTTTAGTATTTTTTAGATATTTTATGAGATATTTTGTGCCTTGGGCTTTGCAGGGCCTCAAGGACAAGTTTATATATTTTGATTAGGCCAATGGGAGAGCAAGTTGAACCATGAGGTTTTCCTCACTTGAGCCTATATATTTCAAAGGCTTTCATTGTAAAACAAGGCTGAAATTGAGAAGAGAAACAATATATGGTGATATAAGCTTTGGATGAAATACTTGTCTTATGCTTTTGGATTGCCTCTTGGATGCTCTTGGATGAATGAAGAAGGATTGTTGTTGGATTCCATGACTTGGTAGAATGGTATAGTGTCTCTTGCTTTGTTGTTGTCTTCTAGTTTTCATTCATGAATACATGTTTCTTGCTTGCTATAGATTAGTAGAGAACAAATTTGAGATATGCCCTTGGAGGCACCTCAAATTTCCTCTTTCTTCATAGCTTTCATGTTTTCCTCTTCCTTAGTTACATTAAAGAATTCTTAACTACTCTTTAATAACTTGAGGATATTGTTGCTTGTTTCATTCATAGCTCTATGCATGCTAAGTATGATTTATGGTACGCCCTGCTTACCTATGGCTAGTTATAGTTCCATCCACGAAATTTCTCTTTGAATGATTAGATTATCATTTTTTTTGAACCAAGGAGGCCTAGTTCCGATCTAGCCCTTTGCCTAAAACTATGAAAATCTTGTTGTTCAAAGTGCCCAATAACTTGAAGTACTGTGTTTAGGCATTCCGACATAGTAAGTTAAGTTGTTTGTCCATCTTAAGTGTTTTCCCCAAAGTCTGATAGTCATTTCCCAAAGTTAGAGGGTCATATACCTCTATGCATGGCTTGAATGTTTATTTCTATGTATTGATTAGCTTATAGTTACATTTTGCATGATTAATGGTTTTCCCTACCATGTTTATGTTATCTATTGAATTAGTTATGCTTGAAACTCTTTGTTGTTCACAAAATTGATGTCCACTTACTCCATTTTTCCCAAAGATCCTTTCTACCTTGAATCAAATCCGCCCTTCAACAGCCTTGTATCACTGTCTTATAGCTTTCTTGACCTTTTCGACCCCATAGCCTGGTTGATCTGACATCTTTTTACCTATCTCGTATCTTTTATTAGTTTCATCCCTCACAAATTAAAAAACCAAAACCAAAAACTTACGTCATAACTAGCCTAAAATCAGAACACAATAAACAAACACACAGATGTCCCTTACACATATAGAGAGAGCCCTCTCTGAGTCCAGGAAGGCTAGGTCCTTGGGCTCCAAAGCTTGGTTTGATGTTACACTGTCATTTAGCTTGCCAATCAGCCAAATCACGGGACACTAACACATCATACATTCTGGCCCATTGTTGATCATGGAGCTCAGTGAAAAGCTTGCCCTCTTGTGGAGTAATGCACTACATAAAAATGGTAAGAGTATGCAGATCACTAAATGCAACAACAAGATCCTTACCATGTACTAGAAGTAAGACAATTATAGGATCCATGAAAAAAATCTCCATAATGTTATGACAACTCTCATGAAGGGAAATGAATCATGTGCTGCATGAATATCCTTCCTCATGTACTTGGAAATCCAGGCCAGGAAGAACATATCATAGCAATAGATGTCTCCATCCATTACTCCATATTTCTTGCCTCCTCCCTGTCCATCAAGTGCATCAAGAGTGGAATGATCTTGGGGACACTCCCTACAAAATTCCATGCTCCAAAGTGACAGCGTTGTTGGCCTATGCAAATAGGCTCCTGCCAATACATAGCTCCATTCTTTGACATGTTCATTGCCAAAGACATCTTCCATAATGTTGCTACAAACATTACTTCCATATCATCCAAGTCTAAGGAGTAGCCCCTTTGCACCATGATATTGCCATCTCCTACTCCTGCAACATCATGCAAAGTGTGAGAGCAAATTTTCTCTTTCTCTCCCAAGAACATCCAAAGAAACAACAGATTTTGCTGCCTCCCCATAACTCCATCATATAAATCATGTGGTGGAAACATGGTGGTTGATATGAATAATTCCATATCAACACAATGTGTCCATACTCCTTATTTCCCAATGATGCAAGCATCCTGCCACACATATTTCCCCTACCTACCCTCAGAAAGAGGATGATGGCCAAACTCTTTCAAGAGTAGCCAACGTAGCCAAGCCTCCTGCGGCCCAGTATCATAGATCTGCAAGTAGCTTTCCAGCTTCTTTCTCATCATCCACATACACTCAATCACTTGTGGATCATGGATCTAATTCTGCAAATACTTGGTATCCTCCCATTGTAGGACACCAACCTTCTTAGATCTTTGAATAACTTTGCACTTCATGGAATGTTGAAGTGCACCTCTTATGGGATCTCTTGATGAGACCTCCTCCTCATGCATGGCCTTCCAAAACCAGTGGGGTCTTGGACCTGCTGCAAGTAGAAGTCTCTCTTTGAGCTGTGGTATGCTCATTGAGAAAGTTTCATCTAGAGAGGAGAAAATCTTTCTCATCTCAAGATGTCTATGCCTTGTCTTCATTGCTTCCTGAATGAAGCTGACATCTGATTGTTCCCATGAGGAATGGGTCCTTCTTCCTTCACTGCTACTCTTGGACAACGTAGTGCAACTCTGCTACTCTAGATTAGCAGTGAGTGATGATTCTAGGTCATGCAACAACAGGTTTCCACGACCCTCTAAAATATTTTCTGCAATAATAGAAAGTGGAAGTTCAATCATACCTTGATGGGTTTTAGGAACATCTTGTATGGCTGCAAGAGTTCCTTCTTCTACCATGTTGGCTCCCTCAAATACTGATGCTGAAGGCTACTCCTCTAAGGATTTCATAGTGCTGGTACAAACCTCCTCAAGAGGTGGTGAGGGCTTCTCTTCCTCTGATTTCTCTTTATCAAATCTCTTGATCACCCTTTGAGTGAAATCTGCAAAAGAAGATACTTTTGCATGTCCCACATGGCTGAACCACCAATTTCTTGCTTCACCCTTCAGGTGTAGCACTAAAATCTCCATTGTTTATTTCTCTACCACTAGATGTAGTAGGAAAAATGCACTGAGTCTCCTTTCCCAAGCTTTGGCTGTACATGTCCCATCAAAAGTGGACAATAGAAACATATTGCCCTTGATTCCTCCCTTGCTGCAGGGTCTCCTCCCTTCCTCCAGTTGAATGAACTGTGGGAAGGCTAGAGTCTCCTTGAAGGCTCTAGGTTAAGACTTGTACTCAACAAGGTACTCACTCAGGTTCTGATGATCCAAGTGTCCTCCATGCTTCTTGTCTTCTTCTTTGTGAGAGTAGCAAGTGCATGGTCCTTCCTCTACTCCTTCTTCTATCTCCTTAACCCCCTCAAAGACGTCCTTTCTGGATCTGAAAACTGATGAGAGAAAGCTCATTATTTTCATCATCTTGATCTTGAGACTCACAGGCTGAGCCAAAGATCATGCTTTGATACCACTGTAATATCCAAAAATCGGGATTGCTAGCAAGGCATGCTTGAAAAATGCATTTTTCAGGAATGTATGCTACAGGATTCAAAAATAGCACTTGGATCCCTTATATTTGACAATATAAGACCTGAATCCAAGAGGGATTGAAAAAAAAATCCTTCTAGGTGGGTTAAAAAGGTCTCCCCACATCTAGTGCAGCTAGAAAATGCCCAAGGAAGGGACTGCAGCAATACAAAAACAACACTGCTAGAAAATAAAACAGTTCAGCCCAATATTTGTAGGAGATCAATATGGAGGCTCATATTTCAGCTATACATCAGCAAAATAGATTTATACAACAACTTATACAATGTATAACAGAAAGGAGAAGGTTATACAAGAATAAACCCTTAGAACTGAGGTGCTACAACCACAAGAAATGTCTAA
The DNA here is from genome assembly GCA_034641835.2 of Pinus albicaulis. Taxonomy (NCBI): domain Eukaryota; kingdom Viridiplantae; phylum Streptophyta; class Pinopsida; order Pinales; family Pinaceae; genus Pinus; species Pinus albicaulis. Next base: position 629,672,501 of record CM076580.1, on the reverse strand, counting down.
ATAAGCTTGACAACGTTATTTTCATTGCCTAAAGTAGTAGTATGTTACAACTCATATCTAGAGAAAATATATATATATATAAAATGATATATCTATTTCAGATCTATATACAAGAAAGGCTCCTTTATACATTTCCCTTGGGGATTTCAGCAAAACATGAAAGTACAAGAGTAGATCTGAGATCTAAGTTACAGATCTGCAGTAATATTTAGAAAATTCTAAATTATATGATGTACAACAGATCAGATCTGAACTAACATGGATTAGATGGCCAATCCACAGATCACCACAGTGAAAGGAAGAATCCAATCACTAGAGATCTCTCCTCCAAGATGATGCCAAAAATCCCTGCAACTATGCTCTTGCAAATAACGCAATACTGCAAAAGGGACTACACTGTAAACTCTGAGTATGCTTTGGCCTGATGCTAGGATATGGATCTGAAGCTCCCAAGGTCTAGAACACTCTTGTCAAAGGGATAGAAGACTTTCCTAGTGAAAATGGGTGCTAGAGATGCATAGATCTGAAGAGATCTATCCTCCACTTGTTGCAGCTCACAAGGACAACCTAATCCTAAACAAGATCAGTGTTGTAGGTGCAAGGTGAAGCTTGGCCAAAAACTAGATAGTGGACAAGACAAACAAGGCTCCTCCAAGAGCTTCTCTAGGAAGGAGGTGGGATTCCCGCTCAGGAACACCCAATGCTAAACAACATTATTCTCAGTTAAACAACTAGAGAATGGTATATGTCTAACCAGACAATATATGAAGAAAATGATTATCATCAATAACCCTCTCATTCTTCTCTCCTCTTCCTTTTATAAGATAAAATCATTGTCAAACCCTAAACCACTTCAATGAGTTAGCTCCTTTCACATGTGGAGCCTCCATCTAGAACTGCACTGTGCATCCATGGAGGTTGTGGAGCTTGTGGCTGGTTCACTGGTTGATCATTCTAGTGGCGAGACATGCCATAGCTTTCCCCAGGATGAAATCTCCCAGGATATTCCTTCATCATGTCCATTCTCATCTCTTTGATCTCTCTAGTAAGGTCTTGCATGGCTACCCAAAGAGTTCTTACAAACTCTTCTCCTTCTTTATCACTTCCAGATTCAGGGGTTTTACCCTTGTCCTAATCATCATTAGTGTAATCATATTTCTTCTGTCCTCTATGCAGATATAACTTCTCTCTATCAGTAAGAGGTTCATCTTCTCTTGAAGCCATCTTGGTTTTAGATATTCAATGATAAGAACAGGCTGTGCCAAGAAAGAAGCTTTGATACCATTATAATATCCCAAAATGGGAATGCATAGCAATTCCTGCTGAAATAACGCACTTCTGGGAAATCTGTGCACTGAAATGAGTTTAAAGCTCCTGGATCCCTTAGATCAGTGGATCTGGGGTCTAGATCCAAAAGGAGAGAAAAAAAATCAAACTAGGTGTGGTAAACAGATCTCCCACCACCTAGTCTAGCTGAAAAACACCCAAAGAGAGGGGTTGTAGCTATGTACAAAAAACTACTTCAGAAATAACACAGTTTTGAAAGCATGAGTAGGAGGCAAATAATAAAGATCAAATTTTGAATATATAGTAGAAAATCAGATCGATAATGATGCTCTTACATTATACAGAAGAATATAGAAGACAAAAGAGAAGAAACTCTTCAGAAAAGAGGGCTACAACACATGTATCTACTGCAAAATGGCTTAACAACATTTTTATAAGAGTTGCAGTAGATGTATTTTACACTTAAAATATAGAGAAGATCTGTGTACAAAAGATCATATCCATTTCAGATATTTACACTAGAAAGGCTCTATTACAAGATCCCCTTGGGGTTTTGATCAAATCATGCAATACAAAGAGTAGATCTGAGTTTAAAGTGGCAGATCTGAAATATTATTTAGAAATTTCTGAAGATGTTTTATAGTAGGAATAGATCAGATCTATATAGAACATGGATCAACAAGCTAATCCATGGATCACAAAAGTGAAAGGCAATGCCCAGCACCAGAGATCTCTTCTCAAAAAGGGGATCAAAACACCCTACAAATCCTTCTCTGAAAATAACACAGTCCTGGAAGGGAAACTGCACTGTAGCTTGATGCACTGAGTTGGCCTGATGCCAAGATGTGAAATATCGGCTCCAAAGGTTAAGAACTCTCTTGCCCATGGGATAGAAGACTTTCCCAGTGAAAAGAGGGCCTGAAATGGCCTAGATCTGAGCAGATCTGACCTCCACTTGCTACATCTTGCAAGGACAACCTAATCCTAAACAAGATCAGCATTGTAGTTGAAATATGAGCTTGGCCAAATGCCAAATAGTGGACGAAATCAGCAAGACTCCTCCAAGAAATCCTCAATGGAAGAGGTGGGATCCCTACATAGGAACTCCCAAGTGCTAAGCAGCATTATTCTCATCTAAACAACAAAGAATGGTATTTGTCTAAATAGACAAGATACTTAGAAATATGAATAATGAACAACCCTCTCTTGTTGCTCTTCTCTTCCTTTTATAAGATGAAAGCCTTGTCAAACCCTAAACCACTTTAATGAATTAGCTCCTTTCACATGAGGGGCCTCCATCTAGAACTGTGATGTCCATCCATGAGGTACATTGCACCTAGACAGCGCTGTAGATTTGGTCAAGGTTGACCTAGTCTCATAGTTCAAACCCATTCACACCTGCAAGTGTTTATTTTACATGGCCCAGATTTGTCTTTGTTCACATGGGCATTGATTTATTCATTATTTTCAGGAGTTTCACATGTCCTCCTTTATTCATTTATTCAATCAACAGAAAATGAAACAGAAGTGTATATTCCTCTTAGCTTGGGCTAAGGAGGAAGATTACATTGATGATTGATGCATTGGTTCTATCATCTCCAAACTTATCTAAAAAAATTTCATCGAACATATTCCAGCTAGTTATAGAGCGGGCATGTAATGAAAAATACTAGGATCCTACAGATCCTATTAGAGTATATGGAAACAATATTACAACATAATCTTCTTCAAATACCTCTTTTAAATTAATGGATAACATGTAATTATGAATGTGTTCTTCAACTGGAAGACCATCATCAAGATTAAATTTAGGTAACCATCTTTCAGGGTATTTTTGGAGTGGATGAAGAGGAGCAGGCATTTGTATAGTCCTTGGATTGTTCCATGGTTGTACATTTTGTGGAGGTACTTGGCCTGCCATTGGACCTTGGGTGGATGTGATGGATTGAGTTTGAGTTGAATAAGAGGCAGACTGAGTGCTAGAACTAGTTGAAGGAATAGTAGTCTGAGTACTGGAACTAGTTAACGTAACATTGATTGTAGGAATGGAAGTTATGGAAGTGAGTGGAGGTAATGCAGGTGAATGGGGTGGATTATTAGATAAGACCTCGCTAGTGATTTACTTTGATTCAATCCTCTTTATCTTCCTTTGAGAAGTATCGATGGGAAACTCAAAATGAGGAATTCCTGTCTTTTGAGTTTCTAATTGAGTTAATATTCTTTTGGGTTGTAAAGAGGATGAATTACTAATCTTAGATGATTGAGAAGTTTCATAATTTTCAGCAAAAATGGATACTCTCTCTAAATTTTCTATCAAATACTAAACTTTAGGGGAATTTTGATGAAAATTAGGAGATATTATGGGTTGAGTATCACTAGGAGACTTAGGAGAATGATTTTCAACTTTGGATCTTAAATATTTAGATCTAGCTAATGTTATGGAAGTTGAAGGGGATCTAGAGGGAGAGAGACTCTTATATTGACTTTGATATTGATCAGATCTTATTTCCATTCAAAATTGGCCATCCTTCTAGTGCCAAAATGTTGAGGCCTCGGAATTTCGTTGCCACAACATGGGGGAAAACCACCCGGTCCGAACCTTAAAGCAAGTCCTTTTCTGTTTGGTGTGGTGGATCCGACTGGGGATGAAGGGAACCGTTTCCCAATAAGGATGATTTTGGGGTGTGTTTTGTTTATATAACATGCAATTGGAGATGATTTTAATCTATCACATGCATTTATCTAACACTATTATACTATATACATGGGGTGTTTCTTCCTTTATGCGATCTTAAGAGATATCCTCCAACTATTAGTAATGAAAGAGATAAAAATTATGTAAATATGATTATTTTAACAAAATAGTTTGATTAAAATAATTGTGAAAAGTATATCGCATTCATAGGTGTGATTATATATCTGATAATAAATCATAGACAAATATTAGTACAAAAGTGCATTTAACATTCATTTATGATAACAGTTGAAATATATAATGCAAGTAAAAAGATAACTATCAATCTAGAAAGAAAAAATTAATACAAATGAATAGAAGTACCATATATATGAAGTCCTACTCATATAAACTGGCAGTATATTTTCTGATCCTCTTCACTTTCAAGAAATTTAAAGAGTACAATAGTGCAACATCAGTTAAACAACTTCAAATGTCAAAAGAAAATGGATTTTGTTCCATTAATCCGTCAAAGCATTTACAAACTTACAGAAGTGCATTCTTTGCAAATGTTTTTGATAAATTTCTGGACCCTTATCTAAATTCATGAGAAGGGTTTAAATACTAAAAATAAATATGTTTAAAAATAGATCATTACATAAAAATAGAGGAGGTTTCAAACAACCATTGTAATATCCGAAAATCGGGACTTCTCAGCAAACATGCACTAAAAACGCATTCCCAGTAACATATGCTATAAAATAATGAAATTAACCCTAGGATCCTATATATCATTCAATACACAACCTAAATCCAAGAATTGAGCTGAAACAAATCAAACTAGGTGGGTTAAACAAATCTCCCACACCTAGTATTGCTAAAAAGAGCTAAAACCCCAATCACTGCAACATATGAATTTCTGCATAAAAGTTACTGTGCAGTATAAAATAGGCTTTGTGAATATAAATGGAAGATACACATAGATCTGGTATTTTATTAAAAAATATGCTCAGAAAATTGAGATCTAGTCTTCTTTATACCAAAAGCTAGAGGACCCGGGAAGGGTTTCTAGGAATTCACCCTGAATACAAATGATGATTTTTAGTAGTGTGAATAAATAATCACTAAAAAATGAAGCACATGAATTTATAAGGTGTAATAATGTAGAGATAATGCAGATCTAAACAAATTTCTTCCCCCATGGAAAATCACTCCTCCAATCACAGGAAGACTCCATGAAAGAGCCACAGAAGTCACCGCTAAAAATTCCTTGCAGAAATAACGCAACTCCTGGGTGGAATAATGTTGTAAGTGATGGTAAAGTGTTAGCCTACTACCAAAGGCCTGATATCAGCCCAATAATTCTCCAAACTGATTCTCCAATGGAAGGAAACTTCCCTCCTGTGCAAAACCAACTCAGAAAATGGGTTTCTCAACCCTCCCTAGCAACACCCTGCAACTCAGCTCAACCTCCTGCAGAAAATGTGAAGAAACTGAAGACTGAAGCTTGGCACCAATGCTGGATATGGGGAATGAAATATCAGATCTCTCCCAAGAGCTCCTCAAAGGGAGGAGAAGGGATTCCTAAACAGGAATACCTTAGTGTTGAACAACACCGGCAATCTTAGCTAAATAGCTAGGAGAGCCAAAGTCTAAGCAGACATGAAAATTTAATAGATAAGCTAATCCCAAAATGGATTCCATCCTCTTCCTTATAAACTAAGTGAGCTTTCTCACCTTGGTTCCCACTCAATATGGTTTCCACCATCCCACACACAATATCCCTCCAAAACTACATTGTGCCTTCATTAGAGCCACTCCTCTAAACTGCGTTGTTAGATTTGGTCAAGGTTGACCACTTCAATTTGCTTCAGCCCTTTTCACACCTAAGGGTATTCAATCCAGCTCACATATAGCTATCTAGGCTAAACCACATTCACATTGAGCTATTTTATTTGCTGATCCACTCCTCCTACATTTATGCTGTTGACTTGGTCAAACTTGGCCTTGTCCACATGAAAAATATCCCTGTTCAGACATGAGAGTGTAAAATACAGCTGGCATTATGATCCCCTTACACAACATGAGGGATTTTGTCCTTATTTCTGTAATTCATGGGTATCCTCACCCTTTTATTCATCTCCTAAGTGACAATAGCAAAATTTAATATTCCAATTTGCTGCATGCAAATTTTGGAATATTACAGTCCTCCCCTCCCAAATGTTGCTTGTCCTCAAGAAAATGCAAGGATAGGACCGAAGAGCATCCTATTCTCCCCTTTAGCAACCTCATAAGATAAAATCCTCCAAGGATCAAGGTGTTGCATCATCGATATATCTCCAAGTTTCCCCTCCCAAGTGGACAAGCTAGCTTTTGGTGAACACCCCAAATAGCTATCATTATGTGACAGTAAGATATAAATGGAGGAAACAATGGGTGGTATAAAGGCCTTCTTGAGGCAAGTGGTCTGATATATATCAGGATCTACCATCCCCATGTGAATCTCCCATCCCCAAGCTATCATCCATACAAACTGAGTTGCCTCCCAACATGGCAACTCCTGAAAATCCTCCTCCACCTTGAGCTCCTGCAAAGAAGGTGGGCTAAAATCCTAAACATGTTAGACAAAGTGGCCTACCCCACGCTGTCCTCCCCTCCACTTAAGATAAGTGCTGAGAATTTTCTGACCTTGGGCTGCAATAATGTTGCTCTCAAATGGCAAGAAGGAAACTAGATCTCCAAAGATCCCTTTCCTAGTGTTGTGAATCAAGCTAGCCCAAACCATCTCATACATGATGGATAATAAATCACCACCATATGGCATCCCATCCATCTCATGGCCCTCCTCATAAAGAAACAAATATTTTGCTGTAGTGGCCATGTCTCTTCCCATGCTCCCCTCAGAAGATGTAATGCAGAAAGTGTGGGGATGCTCCTCCCCCAAGAACACATTCACCCAATGTGTTCCTCCCCAAATCAGGCTCCCCATAAAGGCAAGAACAACATCAAAAAATGGGCTCATTATTAGCATCGAAATGAAAGAAATATTGAAGGTTTCATGTGGTGCTGGAAGGTACCAACAGTCTCCCAAGTGGTCACAGTGCAGTCTTCCCCACTGCAGCTTCAGAAAATAGACTGGCAAGTTGTTTCTTGACAAATGGATTGTTATGTAAGTCATCATATCCACTAGTAAATAGTAGATGGCTGAATGTATCAATTGAGCATACAAGGAGTAACCAAACACTTTCCCCAGATCATATAGTAGATGGTTGTCTCCATCACAATAGCTGGCCAAAAATGGTCCATGGAGCCTAAAGAAAAACTTGCCCCTTTGTAGAGAAATGCACTGCAAGGAAATGGTAAGAGCATGCAAATATTGTGTTGAACAATTAATAAATGAAAAAACAAAATTCTTACCATTTAATGAAAGTAAGATGGTGATAGGATCCATAAATGAGCCCTCCATAGTGGTATGACATACTCCTATGAAGAGGAATAAACCATATGTTGCATGAAGATCCCCCTCCTCATGCTTGGAAGTCAAAGTCAAGAAGAACATACTACAGCAACATATGAATCCATCCACTACTCTATCAGTTTCACCTCCTCCATGTCCACCAAGTGCATCAAATGTGAAGGGATCTTGGGAACACTCCATCAACAAGTTCCTGCTCCAAAGTGACAACGTTGTTGGCCTATGCAAATAGGCTCCCGCCATCTCATAAATCCATTCTCTGACATGTTCAATGTCAAATAATCCTCTCATAATGTTGCCATCTCCTACTGCAACATCATGCAAAATGTGAGAGCAAATATGCCCTTTCTCTCTCTCAATCCTCCAAAGCAACAAAAGTCTTTGCTGCCTCCTCATACTTCCATCATACAACCCATGTGGTGAAAACATAATGACCATATCATCATAATGCATCCACACTCCTTGCTGCTCCATGATGCAAGTACCTTGCCAAGTCCCTCCCATCCACATACCCTTGGAAGAAGGATATGTCCCATGATGGCCAAACTCCTTCAAGAGCAGCCAAAGTAGCCAAGCCTCCTGTTGCCCGGTGTCATATATTTGCAAGTAGCCTACCAGCTCCTTGCTCTCCATCCACTCCCATTCCTCCCGATGTGAGTGCCTCCCATCATGATCAACCTTGGTACCCTTCCAAAGGAGACTACTCTCCTGCCAAATCAGATTTTCCTCCTTGCATTCCATGGGATGCTGAAATGCAACTCCTTGGAGATCTCCTAGGAAAGATCTCACAACAATGATCATCTTGAATCCATAATGATCCAAGTGGGCTGAAGGCAAAGCCTCCTCACTGCTACCTCTTGACAGTGCTGTAACTCTCCTCCATGGTATTTTGGCTATCTCATGTCTCAACTCCAGGATGAACATATGGTTCTGCATAAATTTGTTTGGGGCAAAGTTCACCTAATCCTCCAAGAATTCACACCCCACCCTCACATGTGGTGTGCAACCCCTCAGTGGCCCATTAGGATGGTGTTTCATCCCTTCCTTGATCAAGTCAAGGTGGCACAACGCAGTGAAATCATGTGGCCCTAAATGAGCAGTATGTAATGGTATACAATCCTCCATATGATTTGCTGAAACAATAGGAGATGAAAATTTTGGCATACCTTGATGAAATTTGGGAGTATCTTGTATGGCTGTAAGGGCTTCTCCCTCCAATAGGTTGGCTCCTCCAACTGTAGGTGTTGAGGACTGCTCCCCCATAGTTGTGACAATGCTGGTACAAGTCTCCTCCACTGGTGGTGAGGGCTTATTCTCCTCTGATTTTCCTTCACCAAATTTTCCCATCAACCTTTGAGTAAATTCAGCAAAATTGACTACTCCTGATGCAGTCTTTCTTCAAATGTGTTGAGATTGCAACAAGATGATGAGATTAGTGAAAAGAGTCGCCTTCACTAAGTGGGCCCACAGGCTATTTTTGGCGCAAGTCTATTTTTAGACTATGTCTATTTTTAGACATGTCGATCATATTCTATGAGTTGCAGGATGCTATTTGTGGATGGTTGGTCAAGTTGGAAAAATAGATGGACTTCTATTTTTAGACATATTGGGTGGAATCTATTTTTAGATTTCCATTCTAAAAATAGATATGTCGAATATTATTAGCTCTTAATAATATTTGGACTCTAAACATTATCTTATTCTCTTGGAGAACTTCAGTTAAGTGCACAGATGTGGCACAGGAGCTGACAGAAGGAATTACGCTATTCCTGAGGGTTATGTGGAGCTATTGCATGGATACTTTAGTTAGAACTCATTTGACAGAGTTTGGTGGAGTTGATTGAGAAGTTAATGGAGTTGTGTTCAGTTTAACTAATCTAAACATAGTTGAACTAGTTGTATTTAGTCTAACTGATTAATACACTAGTGAGAGTGGTGTGAATTAATTATTAATTAATTCACTAATTATAAACTCATTAATCAACTAAAGAATACATCAGTTAACTTTAGTGCATGAATAGTTTCAGTGGAGACCAGTGCAGAGATAGGTGAAAGAGCAGGTTAACTATCAGTTGTGACTATATTGTTGCATATTTGCAACTACTAGTGATTGGAGAAGCCCATGAGGATTGTGCAGTACAAGCCAAGTGGTTTATGTTATTTAATGAGACATCCTACAACATTGATTACGCAATAGAGGCTATCTATCAGGTGGCAGAGATTGGAGCATGTGTTTTGCTAGATCTAGCTTGATTAGTGTGTAGCAATTGGAGGTTGTGCTGAGAGCTTGAGAGGAGCTTTGTACAATGATTGTTACATGATCTCTATGACATATAATATACAGATAGTTTGGGGTTTTAAGCTTTAAGCTTTCCCATGAAATACTGTGTTCATATGTGTGAATGTTTATGGTTTTAATGTGCCATGCAATTGATTTTATTTCCGCATGTAATGATCAATGGTAGAAGAGATTCTGTATTGTGCATGAAGATAAAATAGTGTGTGATTAGGAGAATCTCAGTGGATAACATATCAGTTATTCAAATTTTCTAAAAAATGGTTGACCCACCAAATCTATGCTTCACCCTCTAGGTGTAGCGTTGCAATCTCTACAGCCTCCTTCTCTACCACCGGATGTAGTAGGAAGAATGCATCAAGTCTGCTTGCCCAAACCCTTGCTGCAGATGACCCATCATAGCTAGACAATAGAAACCTATTTCCCTTGATGCTTCCTTTGCCACAAGGTCTTCTTTCTTCCTCCAAATGATTGAACTGAGGAAAATCTAGAGTCTCTTTGAAGGGTCTAGGTTGGGATTCGTACCCAAAAAGGTATTCACTTAGAACCATGTGATCCAAGTGTCCTCCATCTTCCGGAAAATTGTCCTTCCTCTCAAAAGGAAAGGATGTGTCCCAATGCTCTGGATCTCTCTGCAACACTAGTATTTTCTCCTGATCATAGGAAGTGCATGGTTCTTCTTGCTCTTGACTCTCTCTAGGAGTTCCACTGCTCCTTTTCTCTTCTTCTTGTTCAACCTCCTCGGAGAGGTTCTTACTGGGTCTAAAAAGTGATGAGAGTAAAATCATCCTCTTTATCATGCTAGCCTTGCTCTTTCCTTTATATAAATTTGGCTTGAAGTCCACAGGCTGAGCCAACGATCTTGCTCTTATACCACTGTAATATCCCAAAATTGGAACTGCTCAGCGAACATGCACTAAAAACGCATTCCCAACAACATATGCTATAAAATAATAAAATTAACCCTTGGATCCTGTAGATCAATCAATACACAACCTAAATCCAAGAATTGAGCTGAAAAAAATCAAACTAGGTGGGTTAAACAAATCTCCCACAACTAATATTGCTAAAAAGAGCTAAAACCCCAATCACTGTAACATATGAATTTCTGCATAAAAGTGACTACGCAGTATAAAAGAGGGTTTGTGAAAATAAATGGTATATACACATAGATCTGGTATTTTATTAAACAATATGCTCAGAAAATTGAGATCTAGTCTCCTTTATACAAAAGCTAGAGGACCCGGGAAGGGTTTCTAGGAATTCACCCTGAATACAAATGGTAATTTTCAGCAGTATGACTGAATAATCACTGAAAACTGAAGCACATGACTGTATAAGGCTGTAAGAATTTATATCTAATGCAGATATGAACAAATTTCTTCCCCCATGGAAGAATCCCTCCTCCAATCACAGGAAGACTCCCTAAAAGAGCAACATAAGTCACCGCTAAAACTGCCTTGCAGAAATAACACAATTCTTGATTGGAATAACGTTGTAAGTGATGGTAAAGTGTTGAAATGATTCCAAATTTATGATATCAGCCTAATAATTCTCCAAACTGATTCTCCAATGGAAGGAAACTTCCCTATTGTGCAAAACCAACTCAGAAAATGGGTTTCTCAACACTCCCCAGCAACACCCTGCAACTCAGCTCAACCTCCTACAGAAAATGCATTGAAACTGAAGAATGAAGCTTGGAAACAATGCTAGATATGGGGAATGAAAGATCAGACCTCTCCCAAGATCTCCTCAAAGGGAAGAGAAGGGATTCCTGAACAGGAATACCTTAGTGCTGAACAACACCGGCAATCTTAGCTAAACAGCTAAGAGAGCCAAAAGTCTAAGCAGACATGAAAATGTAATACATAAGCTAACCCCCAAATGGATTCCATCCTCTTCCTTATAAAATAAGTGAGCCTTCTCACCTTGGGTCCCACTCAATAGGGTTTCCACCATCCCACACACAATCTCCCTCCAAAACTGTGTTGTGCCTTCATTAGAGCCACTCCTCTAAACTGTGATGTTAGATTTGGTCAAGGTTGACCACTTCAATTTGCTTCATCCCTTTTCACACCTAAGGGTCTTCAATCCAGCTCACATATAGCTATCTAGGCTGAACCAAATTCACATTGAGCTCTTTTATTTACTGATCCACTCCTCCTACATTTATGCTTTTGAATTGGTCAAACCTGGCCTTGTCCGCATGCAAAATATCCCTGTTCACACATGAGAGTGTAAAATCCAGCTGGCATTATGATCCTCTTACACAACATGAGGGATTTTATCCTTATTTCTATAATTCATGGGTCTCCTCACCCTTTTATTCATCTCCTAAGTGACAATAGAAAAATTTAATATTCCAATTTGCTGCATGCAAATTTTGGAATATTACAACCATCTCGTAAGACAAAATTCAACTACAATCTAGGAAAATAAAGTAACAACATAAGTATGAGTTCTAATCCTCCTTTTGGATTTGATCCCAAAGTTGACAAATATCTAGCATGAGTTTAAGTTGAGCTGGCTGCAAAATTCTCAATCTGACATGGCCCCTTAATATTGCATTTGAAATTGCTGGCTACGACCTTTTTGTTGAATCGTTTAATGATTGCAAGTTTTGGTATTGATGATAAGGTTTGATCAAAAAATTCCAATAATTTTCTTGATCAAACTCATTTACTTTTTTAATCATTTCTTCCTACATATCTGTCCTTTGTTTCCACTGTTCTTCTAACGACTTGATTTCTGAGAGCACTTCAGATCTGGACTCTTTGATAAGCTCATATTTCCAAATTTGTTCATAAACAGATTCAATAATTTCCTTTGTTAACTTTGATGTTTTCACTGCTGCTTTGTTTTCTTGTCTTAGTTGTGATTCCCAATCTTTAAATAAAATTTCCTTGTGAAATTTATCTACCTGAGGTAGATTAGCTTCCTTTCCTCAGTTTGATGCTTGACATTGAATGAATTCATTAATTTTCTTCTCAATTTTCTCACACTCATGTTTTTTGATGGCCACTTGTTGGATCATGATTTCACTTGAATCATAATAAGAGCTAGTGATTGAAGCTTGTTGGAAAAATACTTCTTGTCGCTGCTTTAGCTTATCATTCACTTCCAATTCTTATTTTTTGAATTTCTCTACCTGTGGTTGGCTTTTTATTTTTTACATTACTGCTTCTAGTTGTGCTTCCTTTTCTGTAAGTTGCACCTGATGCTACAAAGTTAACCTTTCAAAATAATTTTGAAATTGAGACATTTTTAATTCCATTTGCCAGATGGAGTTATTCTTTTATTTCTCTAACAATCTCTCTAAATATTTTGTTTTGTCTTATTTTTTCTTTTGTAACAATTGAACTTCAGTTTGTCGATAGTGGCAGTAGCATATGCCCCTGCAAATTGTGATAGCTTAGTTAAATGTTCAGTAGGATCAGTTAGGGGATCCTTCCATAGAACATCAACAGATTCATTTGTAAGATTTGAAATTGTATCATCCATTCTTCTTATTTTTCTTCTCTTAACCACAACCTTATGACTAAGACTATAGAAGACATCTAGTGAAGTAATTTCCTAAATTTTTAAAACTATATTCTCTATTGGGTAGGCCGGAATGATCTCATGATCATGAGTTTCAGGTATATGTTGTAGCAGAGTTGCAAATTACACCAATTATGAGAATTCTTTGGCGTTCGAAAGCTGGTAGATTGATCAGTATTAGGATTTGGTTGTGATGTTTGTAGTGCCTTAAAAAAATTATCCCATTCATTATTCAAAACCTTTGGCTGATATTTTTCTGCCTGATCATATGTATTTTGGTTGTGTTGAATTTATTTGGAAGAGGATTCAGTTCCATTAATTCCTCCTTTCTCTTGCATTTCAATCACTTTGATTACTTTATCAATTACCTTCTCTCGACTCTCATTTCTATTGTCAGATTCATTATCAGAATTATCCGAATTCTGGGAATTATGTTTTGATTTCCCTGAATCATATTTAGACATGTCTTTAGCTTCATTATCCAAGCTAATACTTGGATTCGGTCTATCGGCATCTTCAATAATCAATAAGTCCAAAGGAATCCTTTCTAGTCTCTTTTTTCTGTATGCTTGGAAGGCTTCAAAGTCATCTCAATTGAGTTGATTGGATGCAATTTTTAGTACATCTGTAAAATTTTCAATGCCTTGAAAGAAATCATCAAATCTATCTATCTCTTTCTGAAAAGGCTTCAATTTCAGCTTTGTGGTGAAATTATTAATTACATCATTGCGGTCATATGGCCATTTTAGCATTATTGTAACATTTGAAACTTCCTTGAAGGTATGACCAATATCAAAAAATGAAAAAGTACCACACTAAAAAGGGAAATTAGGCAAAATGGCTTTCTTGACATCTTTGAGTTGCTTCGAAATACAATTTACCATGAGTTGGTAAGAAATCTCTCTAGTAAGTAGTTTTTCAGGAACATAATAGGGCAGGACGTGAAGAGAAGCATAACTCCTGAAAAATCTAACATAGGTGAAACTTCCTTCGGCAAACCATTTGGCAACAGGAAAAATGTCTGCACTAGACTCTTTGGAAATCCTAGGGCCTTTCTTGTTAAATATAATTTGGTGCATAGGTAGAATGAATCTATGGAAAATTTTGTAAAAATGTAGATGAAAATCTGACTCCCAAAGGGCTTTATGGTAAATGTGGATTGGAGTGGTGTCTTGGGTCGTCCACTTCCATCCCATGGTAGGAAAAATCAAACAAAAGCAAATAGCATCCATGACATAGGCACTCATGTAAAAGGGGGGTATTACCCTAGAGGAAACACTTATTTTAATTCTATATTCCATGTTATTTATGGACAAATTATCAGATAGGATATTTGCCAAATTAAAAATTAAAAATTGACGATTGCGTCAATTAATGGGACCCAATCTACAAAAAACCTAGTAGTATCAGGCTTTGCAAACAATCTACACAACATACCAGCAACATAGCAATAAGGGGAAGGAATTTGTGCTATTGGGTACATACCGATTTTGTCCCATTTCAGCTTGCCTCGGTCATCCTTCCATTCCTTTATGACTTTCATTAGGTCTGGATGTTTCTTTGTAAAGATTTGGAAAAAAGCTTTGTCATAGTTCTACTATGGGATGGGTAAGTGGTACATTGTCCTCAAATATTTTTCCCTGAATGAACCAATAGCCTCATCCTTTGAATTATTAAATGTTCTATTTGCTATGTTTAAGTGGTCAATTACCCACTTAATCATATCTGTGTAGGGGAGAATCTTCGTCCTTATTGTTACTTATGAAGGAATGAGCATGCAATGTCAAAATAAGATGGGTCTGAATAAACTGGCATGCCTTCAGTAGTAATTTTAATTATTACCCTTGGCTTTTCATTCTCAAAGAGTTAGTACATTTCCTCCCATGAGGAGCTGCTGCAATCCTTGTTGCAGGTGGTATCTGAGAATAAGGCAGACATATCTGAGTCTTTAGTAGATGATGGTTGGGAAATATCCTTTCTTTTCTGATTCATCCCTGTTATCCTTGCTCCGTTAAGCGGTTTACTGAATTCAAGTGAATAGAGAAAACTTTAGATTTTAGGTAAATGGAGAGAAGGATAGATTTAAAGTGATATAATCACAAATCCGACATTCAATCATTCAAAGCATGCTCGAAGTAGATATGAATCTTTCAAACCTTTACTCCCATTAAATGTTGTTAATCACCCATAATTCTTCCAATCAAATCTCTTACACACCTTTACGTGAAATGTCTATTCGATCAATTTAAGACGTTAGATATTATATCTAGTTTACTAGATATGAAACATTTCGCGCACTTGAGCAATAACTATCAATATCACATATCGCAAATTAAAACTATTTCTATTAGTTATGTTTTATGTTACCGACGAATTTCGAGAAATGCGATATGTGCAAATCACAGATCGTAATTTTAATACAGTAATAAAACTTGCAGTTGGTTATTCGCTGCGAAATGTGAAGTGCGCTAAGAAATCACGTTGATGCACTTTATCAGACATTTGAATTTTATTATTTTTGTTTTATTAATTCACTGGGTCTGTTTTATCGCGACTCCTACCGAATTGTCATAAGTTGATCGTTTTACAAGGTGTGATGCAATTTATTTCTTAAAGCAGTGTTTAAAGATTTTGTGACGAGAGTTTTATATGGCTTGAAAAAAGGTTCAGCACATATTGAAGCTCACATCACTTAATATGTTTCATTTTTTTACGCTTGTAAGCTATTCAATTTTCTATGAGCGCTAGGAAATCAAAGTGAAAAAGGGAAAGAACTCTATTTCCTAAAGTTTTTTTTTTTTTTTTAGACTTAGGCTAAGATAAAATCAAACAAATAAATTTCCTATTTATTTTAAAGGGTCCCCATTTAGTGAAAATAATGGGGGGTGTTGTATAGTACAAAATTATGGAATCATGTTTTTCTGCAGAAAATATAGAGCGAGATGAGGTGTCAAGTTTTCGATGGCCAAGGGTAAAGGTGAGGTCACCAAATTAGTTACCATTATCACCAAGCATGCAAGATCATGATTTCATTCATTATTACCTTTTGTGTTCACATTTGTCATCATTCTCCCAAATTTATCAAATTTCAATTTAAATTTAACCTCTAAGCATCTCTCTATCATTCATTGTTTAAGTCGTGCATGTAGCAACACAGTGTCATCCTTGAAGAGCTGATTCACAGCGTAAACAACTTGTTGTCTAGTTTTGTTCATCTGCAGGTGTCACAGCTAAAGAAATAGTGAGGCTATAAAGAAGAATGGAAACGAATAAGAAGGTGAATAAAGGAGGTTATTGTGTGAGATATGAGCCAATGGACTTAAAATTATTGAATGAAGACCCCAATTTCATGGATTCTTTCAGAAATGTTGGTTGTCTGCAGTTCCGTCAAAAGATTCAGTGTTTTCATGCTCAGATATCTAAATATTTTGCAGCTAATTTCACAGGGACAACCTCAAAGGTAGGGGTTTTAAATTTTACAGTATCACATGATACTATTTCTCAGGCTACAGAGATACCAAGAGGAGGTGAGAAATGGTTCAAAGCTACAAAATTAAAAATGCAGAGTTATGAGGATTTTTTCAAACTAGAGCACATCAGAGCTAACATGGAAAGTGGAATTCCAAGGATTTATATGAAGGAAAATTATTCTAAGTTTTTGTTTGTGGTCCAGAAGTATTTTACCTATGAGGGGAGGTTTCATATGGTCAACCTATATCATTCCAGGCTCCTTTTGCATTTCAATGGTAAGCAACCCTTTGATTTGCCTTTCCTTTTGTTTAGGAGTTTGGGGAAGATGTATGATAAGGTTCAAGACAAGGTTGAAGGCAGTGAAACATCATTTTTCTACCATGGCCTAATTAAAATTATTAGTATTGGAGAAATCAAAGAACTTAAATAGAGATTGGGCATCTTTTCTTTTTCTCGGTGGATATGAATTAGACTCAGTCACACGTAAGAAGATTTCAAAGCCAAAAATTACTTCATCTCCGGTTGTGACAGAAGATTTTGATGAATAAGGGGGAGTGCCTATTTTGGAGCCAATGGATGTTGAAGATGAACCTATACCAGAAATAGATATCCCACAGCCATCACCTACAAGTCACAAATAGAAAATTAGCAAACATGGTAGCAAGAGGATAACTAGGAGCCAAACCATTGCCAGAGGAAATCTTGAAGATATCCTCCAAGTAATAGACATTGAAGAAACTCCAATTGTCCAAGTAGAAGACATTGAAGGGGACAAAAGAAAGAAGTAGAAAGCGAAGTTTGTCAAAAAATTAGATTTTGTAGGAGAAGATGTTGGTTTCATATTCCAGTCAAGGAAACCACGGACTAGGTTACAACTTGCAAAATGTGCCATGGAAATTAAGATGACAGAAAATATTGACAAAGGCAAGCAGCCTATCATAGGAAACATCATAGACCTATCTCCAGCAATGGAAGAGGTTTTTGTGTAAAGGAAAGGAAAGGAACAAGTGGTGGAAAAAATCGAAGTACAATTATTGCAGGATTAATTAAGAGAGGGTAGAGAAGAAGTCATTGAAGTCAAATTGGAACTATAAGAGTCCAAGGTAGATAGACTTCTAATGGGAGACTTTGAAAAATAAATGAAGGATCAACTATACAAATATGACAAATCACTGTCAAATGCCAAAAAAATGCTAAAAAGAACTCTTCCTTTGAGGAAAGTGGCAAAGAACACTAGAAAAAGAAACATATGGTTATAGTTTGAGAGGAAAAGGCTTAAAGGGCATGTTAAAGAGCTAGAGGACCAAATGGAAATGATTCAAGAAGAATTGAAGAAAAGAGGGCTGAAAATTAAAGTGATAAATGAACCTAAAGAATTACAGCTTGATAATGCTAAGGATGAAGTGCCCAAAGTTTGAGGGGTTGACCTAAACATTTTTTATTAATTTTGCAGCATGCAGGAAACATCATTTTTGGTTTGGAAGTTGAAAATTTGAAGAAAAATGGAAAAATTGTGTTTTCAGCCAATTAGGAAATTTTGTAGCGAAGCCCAGGCTTGAAGGCCATATTTCACTACGAAATCCCTGTAGGGTGATTTTTTACCACAAAAATAAATTTTGTTGGAAATCAAAGGAGGGAAAGTGTTGTATTTAGCCCATATTATCTAGCAAACATGTATTGATAAGAAGAAGAAGCAAAGAATGAGTTTATATGGCTGAAATAAATATGCTACTGAAACTATGCTATGAATTTGCCTAAGGGTACTTTGTTTTTGCAGCGAAGTATTTTTAATGGTATTTGGAGGTTTGAAAAGTGTTTTGAATAAAAATCAGCCACGTGGAGACATTCAAGATGATAATGTCCACCCCAGCAGAGATTCACTACTCACAAATACTGTCACCTATCCAGCTCAACATGAGGATAATGATCAAAGATATGTTTATATTTTTCTAAAATGTAGGAGTGTTAGTTGCTAAATATAGTGGGTACATTTATGTCTTAGTGATGGTGAGTGCCACTCGAGCACCTGATCATTATAAATGTAATTATCCCATTACTACAGAAAATGAATGTAATAAATGAAAGGCAAACTCCTATTAGAAGTATGAGTCTTAAGAGATTAGGTGTCTTTTTCAGTTCCAAGAACGTAGTTTATATTCAATATAGGTGTCAAGGTTATGGTTCGATGATCTAGCCAGCTAGGCTAATCCAATGTAAGAACAAAAATTCAATTAATATATAGAAAATTGAATGAGAAAGGGTTGGATAATTTCATTGGAGACTACTACTATTGTAAATTTTGGATTATCAGTTATGTATAGTGATGGTTTTTTCTACTTTACCTAAGATTATTTGATTGTTGCAATGAACTTATGTCTTATGTTTCCTCAATATATTTTTCCAATATCTTGATGTTGAATTACTCATAAATCATTCCCTCATGCTCTGACTTCCTTTTGACATTGAGTTATTGAATATTTTCTGCGTGTTAGTATTGTTTTTTCATTGAAACAGTAAAAGCCTCAGTTTCTACAAGGAGATTCTTTTGTCATTGTATTCCTTCATACTCACTCCATGATCCCAATGGTAGTGAAACCTATTTCATTTTTCACCCACAATAAAATACACTAAGACACTTATCACAGATTTAGCCATCTGATTTGAAACCTAATTGAGAAAATCATTAGTTAAATTGAGAGATCCTTCTTAGGTTGAAGAGGCTAATCCTCAGTCAAAACATGGTTTGAAAGAGTTAATATAATTTGTATGGTGGAGCAACCCATCACTACCAATTTAGAGATAACATTTTGGTGCGTCTGCCGGGAGTCGAAGACATATTTCCCAAATTTTGTGCTCAAACTGTGAAAGTTGAACTCTTGTGGGTAGCAGGAGCAAGAAAATTTTGAGGTTGCAAAAACTACCTTGATGACTCCACTAAGAATCTTCACACTTAAATGTGGCTTCAAGAAAGAGATACAAAAGGTTCAATCTAAATCCTATCCCACCTACAATTTTGGATAATCTAGAGAGGATCCTCAGAGGCATTGGAATAAGCTCTTCAAAGTCAGGTATTCTATCACATTCAAGAGCTTTGTCCTCTAAAATTATTTGAAGTCCTGAAGATAGGAAATTTGATGATAAAATTGAAGAAGTATTGTTTAGTTCTAAGATTGAAAATGAACTAACTGATATAATACTAGACCTACAAAGACTAGGTATTGACACATCATCCCTAGTGTCTAAAGAAGAAAACGAAGAATTCTGGAAAAAAATTACATCAGAGTTTTTTTTAGAGAGGGAGTCTTTTGAAAATTTAAAAGAGTCAGATCCATTTGATTTTTTGTTGAAGAGAAAATGTGGTATACCTTTTCCTGAGTAGAACTCATTCATATCTAGACTTCATATACCATCTACACCATCTCCTAATAGTTCATCCTCATCTACTGTTTTCCAAAAAAATCAGAATTTAATCTCATATGTTGTCCTTCCACATACCACAGTTCCTATCATCATGGCTGCCATTATTCCTCCCCCTCCTCCTATTGGACCTGTAAGGTATGCTCCACTTTTCCTCCCTGTTGTTCTTCATGACCTCCCAGATGGATACTCAACTATAATAAAAACCTTTGGGAGTGAAGAGGAAATATCAGTTGAGGAACATGTAGGCCAATTTAATGATTTCATTGATAGAGAGGAGGTAGACCATGAAGATGTAAAAATGAGATTATTTTCCCAAAGTTTCACTGGCGAAGTAATAAAATGGTTTAAGGCCTTAGCTCCAACAAGTTTCCAAAATTGGGACTAGCTAGAAGATAGTTTTTTGACCAAGTGGGGAAGTAAGGTGAATCCAGTGCAAGCAGTATCAGAATATACAAATTTGAAAAGAGCCTTAGATGAATTTGTCCAAAAATTCTCTAAGAGGTTTAACAAAGTATATAACTCCATACCTTCTCATATTAAACCTCCTCCAGGAGTTTCTCAATTACACTATGCAGAAGAATTTGATTATGAGTTTTCCATCTTGCTTAGAGAAAGAGAGTTCGCTTCTCTAGAAAAATGTAGAATGATGAAGTGAAAGTGGAAGTAAACATGGCAACTGCTAAGAGGTATAATATGGGAAAAACAATATTGAAAGAAGAGGAAAAGCCTTCATCCTCAGATGATACATTTGATTCTATGATGAAGACCATGGAAAAAATCATGGATAGACTTGTTCTTGGAGCTACTCCCTTACCTCCTGCACAAAAAGATGCACACATCATAAATCCATAATTTAGGAGGCCATAAAATAAGAAAATAAAAAGAGAAAATACAAATCAGCCTAACACACAAGTGAGGCCTCCCTTTCAACAAAATTTTCTTGACGAAGAGGAAGTTCAACCTGAGCTTCAAGAGGATATTATTCACTGTATAGATGAAGATATGTATGGGATGTTTCTAACTAGGGAAGAGCATGATGATTCTAGTTATGACCTAAAGAAAGATGAGGGAAAATCAGATTACCTAAAGGGCTATCAACATGCCATATTTGAAATGCAGAAACAATACAATTTAAGAAATAGAAATGTCCCCATTACCACAAACAAAACTCAGCCAAATAAGGATATTCCTAAACTAGTTGAGCCAAATAAGGATGCACCACCTCCACATCCTTCCAAAGAAGTAGAAAAACCCTCATCTACTTTTATTCTAGAGAATGAGATCTCAAAAATTAAAATTTATGTCCCCTTTGGAGAAATTATCAAGGTCACTAAATATAGAAGAAAATTGTCAAGATGTTGAATTCCCAGCCAGGACTTTCAGACATCCTAAATCTACAACAAGACCATACCACCATTTTCCTAGGACCAAGGGTAGAAGATGTACCAAATGAGGAGGTTACTCCCTTTTATGTCAGTCTAAATATTCATGATATGACTTTTCACAATGTCGTGTTAGTCTCAGGGGCTTCCCATAACCTTATGCCTAAATTAATCATGGAGAGGATGGGTTTAGAAATCACTAGACCTTATAAATATCTGTTTTATTTTGAATCCAAGAGAGTTCAATGCATAGGTCTTATTAAATATGTTGTTGTTGGCTTAACACAAGTACTAGCTAAAATAGTGGTGATGGACATATTAGTAGATGACATTCCTCCAAAGTTTGGTATGCTTTTATCTAGATATTGAGTAGCCAAAATCAAAGGAATCATGCAGATGGATATGACATATGCCACTATTCCTATTTTTGGTGAGAAAATAAGGTTGTATAAGAAAATTAGGATGGCCTACATGGTGAGCAATAAATATAAGCCTCAAAATTTTCCAATTTATGTTGTTTAAACTGAATTGGGATCCTCAATTTTATTCAATGAACTCACTGATGAAGCAGGAATTGAAGGAAAAATAGAAAATTAGCAAGAAGAAAATTAGGGAGGTGTTGAGGAAAAATGATAAGGTTGGTGGCTTTTGCACTTTGATGGCTCTATTGGAAGAGAGGGGGATCGATTAGGCATAGGGATCACTACTCCTAATGATGAAAGTAAGTTTTACTCTTTTAAACTTAACTTTGATTGCACAAACAATATGGCAGAATATGAATCACTGTTTTTGGGTCTAGAAATTTTGAAAAAAATAGGTGCCAAGAAGATATCTGTGTGTGATGATTCAGAGTTAGTGATTAAGCAAGTTGAAGGGTCATACCAAACCAAAGATACAAGAATGAGGGAATACAAAAATTTGATCATGGAAATGCTTGAAAATTTTCAAGAATATGCTTTCATTATGAAAACTAGAGACCAAAATTCAGTAGCTGATTCTCTAGCTGTCTCTGCAAGTTTATTTGTCATCCCTACACATTCTACTAAGAAGTATGAGGTTAAGGTCAAACATATGCCAACAATCCCTAATAACATTATTCACTGGCAAGTGTTTGAGAATGATCACCAAGTCTGAAATTTCTTTGAATTGGAGTTTCAAAACATACAAGTGGATCAGAAAAATATGTTTGCCAAAACCAAGGTCAAACTTGAAGTCTTGCAGCTGAAAAAATTTGTATACCAAATGGCCTTATTCCCCTTGAAATTTTTTTTGATCAAAAATGTTTTTAAATCTCCTAGAATGTAGGTTGATGATGAGGAGGTAGAGACTTGCAATCTTGGTATAGAAACAACGCCTAAAATGGTCAAACTTTCTAAGTTTCTTTATATGGAGATGAGATAAAAGTAATTGGATATGATGAAAAATATATTGATGTTTTTGCATGGAGCTATGCTAATCTGAAAAGGTATGATCCTAGCATTATATAACATACTATTCCTATGAAAGTGAATGAGAAACCTTTCAAATAGAAGTTGAGAAGAATCAATCCTTTGCTCATGCCTCTGATTGAGAAAGAGATTAAGAAATTTTTTGATGCAAATATCATTGTTCTTATAAGGTTTTCAAAATGGCTTGTTAATCTGGTACCTGTCAGAAAGAAGAGTGGTGAGATCAGAATTTGTATTGACTTTAGAAATATGAACAAGGCTTATTTGAAGGACAACTATTCTCTTCCCAAGATGGATCCGATTTTGAAGAATATTGTTGGCTCTCAAAGAATGTCCATGCTTGATGGATTTTCAAGTTACAACTAGATATTGGTACATCTAGAAGATCAGGAGAAGAATGCCTTTACCACGCCATGGGGAACATTCATGTACACCAAAATGCCTTTTGGTTTGATGAATGAAAGAGAAACCTTTTAAAGATAAATGGATATCACTTTTGCTGAGGAGAAAGAAAAACCAATTGTGGTTTATTTGGATGAAATAACTGTGTTTTCAAGAAAGGAGGAAGATCACTTGAAACATTTGGAAAACATTCTATAGAAATGCAGAAAATTCGGTATCTCTCTTAATCCCACTAAAAGTATTTTTTCTCTAAATTCTAAAAAATTTCTTGGAAATGCTATATATAAGGATGGGATAAATATTGATCCTAATAGAGTCAGTTCAATTCAGAAGATAGACCTGCCAAAGAATAGGAAGGAGATTCAGTCTTTTCTTGGAAAGTTAAATTTTGTTAGACGTTTTATCCCAAACTTTGTTGATATTGTCAAATACATTACCAAGATGTTAAATAAAGGATTTGATATTAAGTGGACTGTTGAAGCTAAGAAATCATTTGAAGAGATAAAGAAATCCCTCACTCAAGTCCCATTGCTTATTAGTCCAATTTTTTCAAGTGAATTTCTAGTTTTCACATTTGCTTCTAAAAATACCATTGCTGGAGTTTTATTGCAGAAAGGACAACAAGGTTCTGAACAACCTATTTGATTTTTGACCAGCACTCTTTCCAACTATGAATTGAAGTATAATATCTTGGATAAATAGGCATATTCTTTGTTCAAATCTCTTAAAGACTTCAGAATTTACATTTTTCTCTCACATGCTATTGCATTTGTGCCTAACACTATGATTAAAGATATTTTGACACACGCTGATGCTGATGGAAAAAGAGGGAAATGGATAGCTACTTTGATGGATTATGACAAAGAAATCAAGCCTACCAAGTTGGTGAAGGGACAAGGATTATCAAAACTAATGGCACAATCGAATTTTGAATGTCTTAACATGAACTTCATTGCAGAAATTTCAGAGCTGAAGAAGGAAAAAGAAGAGTTGGTCCCTGTTGAAGAGAAATCCATCTTGTATGGATGGTACAGATATGTAATCTTTGTCATACATCATCCCAAATATCCTCCTCAATTGACTAAGTCCAAACCAAGGTTTGTGAAGCTAAAATCATTAAGATACTATATTTTGAATAAAAAATTGTATTGGAAAGATACCGATAGGATTCTTTTGAATTGTTTGTTGGAAGATGATGCTAAAAAAGTCTTTGAAGAGTTCCATAAGGGAGATTGTGGAGGACACCATTACTGGAAAGCCACAAACAACAAGATACTCAGGGAAGGGTATTATTGGCCTATTATGTTTAAGGACATATACAAGAAGATCGTTGCTTGCCATGAAAGCCAAGTTTTTGATGGTAAGAAGAAGCTAATTCCTTTACCTTTGATGCCAATATATGTTGAAGTGCCTTTCCAACAATGGGGGTTGGACTTAATTGGTGAAATACACCTATCATCCTCAAGGCAGCATCTCTGAATTTTGACAACTACGAATTATTTCACTAAATGGATTGAAGCAATCCCAACAAGGTAAGCCACTAATTCAGTCATTATTCAATTCTTGGAGAGCAATATTTTGTCTAGGTTTGGTTGTCCTATGAATATTATTACTGATAATTCACAAGCTTTTAAATCCAAAAAATTAATCATCTTTTTTCATCAGTATCATATTACACTTGTACATTCAACAACCTATTACCCTCAAGGTAATGGCCTTACAGAATCATCGAATAAAATTATAGTGAGGAACATCAAAAAGGTGTTGCAGGAAAACAAGATATCATGGCATCTAAAGTTAAAGTTTTCTCTGTGGGTTGATAGAGTTTGCACAAAGTGATCCATTGGTACATGATATGAAAGGACTGTATTATTTTGATGTGCTAAGTGTCTTCTCAGTTACAAAACATGTACATATTTGTCTCCATTTGTTTGCTTAAGGATTGAGATATTTAACCATGAAGCATAGATGACATTGTGATTTTTAAGCATGAAAATAAGCCTAAATAACACTGAAAAATAGTGTATAATAGAGAAATAAAACCACACATAATATTTACACAGTAGGCATGATGAAGCAGTTCACCCCTCTTGGGCTACATCTTCTAGTTCAGCTCCCAATGACATGTCCATATTTCATTATGCTCAAAATTTTGCAAATACATGTGTTTAAAAGCCTCCAATGGCTATTTTATCTACACCAATGGCTCCATAATGCTCAAATTGGTCTAGGTAAACTCTTGTTTCACCCAAATTGGTCGAAAATTGACCCTGCTGGGCTTTTTCCCAATGTCTCCTACAAAAACTCTACTAAAAATGGAGGACTATAGTTAACTGCATTTAAAAATAGCATAAAATCCAAATTTTAGGTGGAGCACTAAACTCCTACCAACAGAAATTGTCAGAATTTAAATTTTATGGTTAAGTGGGAGGGGGTGGCCACATGTCGAGCCCCAAACCTCGTGGTTAGGCTAACCTCTGAGTGAAACCGCCGGCTTTATATGTATTAAATGAGCATGTGAATGGGCTTGAAGTGTTAGTGCCACCAGATTTAATAGTTATCATAACTGTCGGATCATTGTAACAATTGTGGTTTATCTATATGACATGTGACCATTGCAAACAGGGTCGTCGACAGTCAACCCCCCCATATGCCACATGTTTAAACTTCAGATAGGTGTGGTGCCCTATAGGCTTAAGAACCACACTATAGCCTAGACAGTAAAGACCCTTGTGTGCACACTTGGAGGTCGTGGGGTTGAACCCCCTAGACCTCAACAAAATTTTATACCACCAAACAGGCGACACGTGGCAGCCTTAGGGCTAGCCACGTGTCACCCAACCATTGGCCCTTCAATATATGTACAACCTCATCAATGAACCAAAATGCACCACTTGGAAATATCTCATTGGCTTGGAGAATGGAATATTCTCAAGAATATTCCCTATTTTGCTAACTATACACCTGCATGCTGACTGGGCTTCCTAGTCAAACCTACTGAAATTTTCGCTGTCTGGGGAAATCGATTAGAACACGATATATCCATCATACGACATCAGATTTTTGAACCATTCATGGTGCTAGAATCAAAATGATGAGATATACCCGGTTTCTCAGGTTCGATATAGTTTCGAGATCTTTCAATTTTGAGAAAAATTCATAAACTCCTGATCACACCTCCCCATTGGGAAGCTTTTGGACCCCAAAAGACTTGATTACTTGTTCAGTAGATGAGGGTACAATTCCCTCACCTTTCCAACTTCCATCCACTTTTCCTTGCTTGGCTTACTACCTTTGAGACCAACTTGAAGGTAGTCAACACATCCCCTCTTAGATGCTCTTGTCCTCCTGTCAAGAATTGTATCTTCTTTGAGCTCATCCAGAAATTATGGAGAGAAACATTCAATAGAAGGTAGCTAAACATCACTTCCTTGATCATCGATCAAAGGTGGCTCATACAAATGTAAGTTTTCAACATTACCAACTAAATACATTTGTATGTATGAAGGCAATTCAAGTTGAAATGCATTGTTACCAACTTGATTTATGATCTTGAATGGACCATAGCAAATGGGTTTGAGAGTTTTACCTTTTCCTTTCATCCTTTCTTTGCTTATGTGAAACCATACCTCATATCCTTGTTGAAACTTGTGATCAACTCTATGTTTTTCATGCCTCTCCTTGTATTTTCTTTAACTCTTCTGAAGTTGTCCTTGAACTTGTTGATGAATAATATGAATTTTTTCAATGAACTTTCGAGCCTTGACAATATCACTATGCCCATCAATTGCAACATCCTTATCAAAGATGAAGTCTAATGGCGATTTTAGAAAATACCCAAAGCATGCTTCAAAAGGTGATGTATTTGTAGAAGAGTGCTTTTCCTAGTTGTAAGCATGTTGAATGTAATGCAGTTTCTCATCCCACAACTTGGGATGTTTGTTGCAAAATCCTCTCAATAGATGCATAACGGTTCTATTCACCACCTCGGTTTTGCCATTAGTTTGTGGATGAAAATAAGTACTATTTTTCAAATTTGTGTCCATCATCTTCCAAAGATTGGACCAAAAATTCCCAATGAACCTGGAATCCCTTTCATTAACAATGGAAGCTGGAAATCCATAATGAACCCATACATGTTGAAAATAAAGTTTAGCAGTTTGTTTATCAGTAATTGTTTTCTTACATGGAATAAGTATACACATTTTACTAAATCTATGCACAACTACATAAAGATAATCATTCTCTTTTCCTGACATAGGTAGACCTCCAACAAAGTCCAGGGAGACATTCTCCCACGGCCTTGATGGTACCGGTAGTGGCATGTACAACCCAAGCTTCCTATTGTTAGGCTTGCTTGTTGCACACATAGAACAACCTCTTATATAACATGACACACTATCTATCATGCGAGGCAAATAACAATACCTTTGTAGATGCACCATTGTTTTGATTACCCCAAAGTGTCCAACAATAAGCCACAAAAGAGCCTCTCTCATGACACTTAGCCCCTCTCCTTGTGGTATACACAGCTTGCCCAAATGAAACAACAAATTGTTATGCATGTTGTTGAGATCGCAACAAGATGATGAGCTTAGTGGAAAGAAGTCGCCTTCACTAAGTGGGCCCGCAAGCTATTTTTGGCGCAAAGTCTATTTTTAGACTATGTCTATTTTTAGACATATGGATCATGTTCTATGAGTTGTAGGATGCTATTTGTGGATGGTTGGTCAAGTTGGAAAAATAGATGGACTTCTGTTTTTAGACATATTGGGCGGAATCTATTTTAAGATTTCCAGTCTAAAAATAGGTATGTCGAATATTATTAGCTCTTAATAATATGTGGACTATAAACATTATCTTATTCTCTTGAAGCACTTCAATTAAGTGCACAAATGTGGCACAGGATCTGATAGAAGGAATTACGCTATTCCTAAGGGTTAAGTGGAGCTATTGCATGGATACTTCAGTTAGAACTCATGTGACGGATCTTCATCAAATAACTTAGATGAAGAAAATTGTGCTTTGGCTGCTAAAGCAAAGAAGGGGAAGCTCAATCCGGTGAGAAAGGCAAGAAGCAGGACATGTCCAAGGTGAAGTGCTTTCACTGTCACCAACATGAACATTATGTCACTAGTTGTCCACAAAAGAAGGAAAATAAGCAGGCTGCTAGATCTACAGCTGGAGAGGCCTTAGCCTCACAGTTTGAGCTATATTTTTTGCTGATCGCATGCTTGGTCTCAAGTGTGATGGGTTCAGTGTGGTTTCTTGACAGTGGTGCATCGTTTCACATGACAGGAGATCGGGATTTGTTTACTGATCTGGATGAGAAAGATCTTGGAGTACACATCGATATGGGCGATGATGGTAGATACAGTGCGACCGATATCGGTACCATTTCCTTTGAGAGGGAGTCTGGTAAACCCTTCGTATTGAAGGAAGTGATGCATGTTCCAGGATTGAAGAAGAATCTTATCTCTGTGGTGATATTAGAAGACAAGGGATATGATGTTGTCTTTAGCGAGGGAAAGGCTTTCCTATGTAGTAAGGCAACTGGTGAGACCCGGAGGATAGGGGTTAGAGTTAAGAACCTTTATCAATTGTAGGTAGATGGATGCACAAAAATGGTAGACAAGGCAGAAGGAGTGGTGATCTGGGATGATGGCGAGTTGTGGCACCGGAGATTGGGCCACCTTCACCATGGAGATTTGAAGATACTGCAACATATTTCTACTGGGCTTCCTAAAGGTACACTTGCGCAGTCAAATTAGTGCAAGGGATGTACTTTGGGAAAATTTGTGAAAGCCACCTTTCACGAGAAGGATAGTCGCGCCACGACGATCCTTGAGAGAATTCACACAGACGTGTGTGGACCTTTCTCAATAGCTTCGACAGCAAAGCACAGGTACTATGTGATATTTTTTGATGATTGTTCTCGTAAGTCTTAGATCTTCTTCATGCAGAAGAAGAGCGAGACATATTCAAAGTTCTGTGAGTTCAAGGCACTGGTTGAGAAAGAATCAAGGAAGCAGGTGAAGGCTCCTAGGAGCAACACCGGTGGTGAATTCATCTCTGGCAAATTCAAGAACTTTTGCAGTGCAAAAGGAATTCGAAGAGAGCTCATAACACCTCATAACCCACAGCAGAATGGGGTTGCTGAGTGGAAGAACAAAATGATCGTGGGTGCTGCACAGGCGATTTTGCATGATCAGGTCCTTCCCATACACTTGTGGGCTGAGGCATGCAATACTGCAATATATGTGTAGAACCGTTGTCCTCACAGGATACTTGGCATGAGTACACCCGAGGAGGCGTTTTCTAGTAAGAAGCCTCATATTTCCCATTTGAATATTTTTGGTTCACCTGTTTACATTCATGTGATGAAGGATGCCAAGAAGAAGCTGGAGCGAACTACAGAGGTTGGGATATTTGTGAGGTACACTGATACACCCCACAACTATCGTGTGTATTTTCCAGATAGTCGCAAGACTGTTGTGCGACGGGATATGAAATTTCATGAGGAGAAAGCCATGAAGTGTTCGCTTGAAAGGGAGCCACACTTGCATGCAGAGCAGGAGCTATTAGTTCCTAAGGATGAGCTTTAGGATGTGGATCAGCCACAAGAGGAAGTTCATGGAGTTGAAGAGACCACTCATGCAGCGCCAACCATCAGAGGGATGAAGTGCACTACAGAAGCTGAGCGACTGGCTCAAGCTGCAGAGAGGGTTGTAGGAGCACCTACATAACAACGCAGACAAAGATAGTCACCTAACCGGTATACTGGATACATGGCTCTTATGAGAAAGTGTATCATGACAGAGCGATCTTATTTCGAGGAAATTGTGGAGGATCCTGCATGGGTAGATGCCATGGTGGAAGAGTATGATTCGATTGTCAGAAATAGTGCATGGGAGATTGTCCCAAGGCTGGAAGGGAAATCAGTGGTGGGTTCGAGATGGATCTATAAAGTGAAGCAGGCAGCTGACATGAGTGTGGAGAAGTACAAGGCAATATTTGTTGCCCGAGACTTTTCACAAATTGAGGGGATCGATTATGAGGAAACCTTTGCACTTGTTGCAAGGTATTATTCCATACGGATGATTCTTTCTTTTTTAGCGCATATGGGGTGGCACATTCATCAGATGGATGTGAAGACTGCGTTCCTCAATGGGCTAATTGTGGAGGAGGTGTACATAGAGCAGCTCGAAGGTTTCGAGATCTTCAGCAGCGATTCGCATGTGTGCAGGCTCAATAGAGCGGTGTATGGGTTGAAACAAGCACCTCGTGCTTGGTACACACCAATATAAAACTATTTCATCGGACTTGGATTCTCCATGAGTGAGGCGGATCCGAACCTATACCAGATAGTGGTGGAGGGTAAGTTGCTGATCATTGTACTTTATGTAGATGATTTGATTTTGACGGGTGATGAACTGTTGATACTCTCATGCAAGGATGATCTTGCAAAGGAGTTTCAGATGAAGGACTTGGGCCTCCTTCATTATTTCCTAGGATTGGAAATTTGGTAGCGCAGTGATGGAATATTTGTTTCTCAAGGCAAGTATGCCCAGGAGATATTAGAGAAGTTCAACATGCAGGGCTGCAAGCCTGTTGATACTCCTCTTCTTGGTGGATGGAGGAAGGAGGATGCTACTTCGGCAGAGGTAGTGGATGCCACTGTTTATCGACAGTTGGTGGGGTCTCTTATGTATCTGGGCAATACACGACCTGACGTATGCTATGTTGTTAACCAACTTTCACAAGCTATGGTTAAGCCTACCAAGCTCTTCTGGAAGGGAGGCAAGCATGTATTGAGATATCTCAGAGGCACATCGGGATATGGATCATGGTACAGATAGGAGGATGAGTTGAGGCAACATGGCTTCATTGATCGGTATCATCATATCAGAGATTGTGCAGCGGAAGATCATGTTACTTTCATACATTCCCACAGAGGATCAGGATGCTGATATCTTGACGAAGGCGCTCACCAGGAGCAAATTCGAATACCACAGAGGCAAGATAGGGGTGGCAGATAATCCTTATCTTTTTGAGAGGGAGTTTTGAGATTGCAACAAGATGATGAGCTTAGTGGAAAGAAGTCGCCTTCACTAAGTGGGCCCGCAGGCTATTTTTGGTGCAAAGTCTATTTTTAGACTACGTCTATTTTTATACATATGGATCATGTTCTATGAGTTGCAGGATGCTATTTGTGGATGGTTGGTCAAGTTGGAAAAATATATGGACTTATATTTTAGACATATTGGGCGGAATCTATTTTTAGATTGCCAGTCTAAAAATAGATATGTCGAATATTATTGGCTCTTAATAATATTTGGACTATAAACATTATCTTATTCTCTTGGAGCACTTCAGTTAAGTGCACAAATGTGGCATAGGAGCTGATAGAAGGAATTACGCTGTTCCTAAGGGTTAAGTGGAGCTATTGCATGGATACTTCAGTTATAACTCATGTGATAGGGTTTGATGGAGTTGATTGAGGAGTTAATGGAGTTGTGTTCAGTTTAACTAATCTAAACATAGTTGAACTAGTTGTATCTAATCCAACTGATTGATACACTAGTGAAGAGTGGTTTGAACTAATTATTAATTAATTTAATAATTATAAACTCATTAATAAACTAAATAATACATCAGTTAACTTCAGTGCATGGACATTTTCAGTGGAGACCAGTGAAGAGATAGGTGAAAGAGCAGTGTGACTATCAGTTGTGACTATACTGTTGCATGTTTGCAACAACCAGTGATTGGAGAAGCCAATGAGGATTGTGCAATACAAGCCAGGTGGTTTGAAGTTATTTATGAGCCATTCTACAAAATTGATTCAATGATTACGCAATAGAGGCTAGCTATCAGGTGGCAGAGATTGGAGCATGTGTTTTGCTAGATCTAGCTTGATTAGTGTGTAGTGATTGGAGGTTGTACTGAGAGCTTGTGAGGAGCTTTGTAAAATTATTGTTACATGATCTATATGACATATAATATATAGATAGTTGGGGTTTTCAGCTTTAATATTTCCCATGAAATACTGTGTTCATATGTGTGATTGTTTATGGTTTTAATGTGTGCATGCAATTGATTTTATTTCCGCATGTAATGATCAATGGTAGAAGACATTCTGTATTGTGCATGAAGATAAAATAGTGTGTGATCAGGAGAATCTCGGTGGATAACATATCAATTATTCAAATTTCTACATGGTATCAGAGCGATATTGATCATTGGAGCAATTGCAAAACATTGAAGCGGTTGAGTTTTGTGCTAGTGGAATTTTAATTTGTAGTAGTGTTTTCTTAGTGTCGAAGTTGAGATGTCTTTCAACGGATTGCGAGTGGAGTATGCCCTTGAGGGTAGCTCGAATTATATTTAATGGAAGGATAGGATGGAGGCAGTGCTGGATGACAATGGGTTGAAGGAGTTCATAGATGCAGAAATTCCAAAACCTACTTCTAGTGATGCTGCCGTACTTGACGCATGGAAAAAGAAGACAGCAAAGTGTCGAAGAATTCTATTGGAAGGTGTGAAGGATCACATAGTGTCCAGCCTTCATGGTATGGCTTCTCCATTCTTGATGTGGAAAGCTTTGATAGATTTATTTCAAAGCAAGAGCGACCAGAGGAAGTTGGCGCTCAAGGATAAAATCAGAAACATAAAAATGGAGAAAGGTGACAGTATGCCCAAGTACCTCCCGAAGTTCATCCAATGCAGGGATGAGCTGGGAAGTGTGGGGGTGAATGTTGATGACGATGACTTGGTTAGATTGGCTTTCCTTGGGCTTCAAAAGAGTTGTAATTCCTATCAGGACTCTGTCAATGGTCGGGAGAAATTTCTAGGATGGGAATGACTTTGGTCGGATCTTGTGCAAGAGGAGATAAGGCGAAGTACCAGGGATGGATCTTCATCAAAGAACTCAAATGAAGAAAATTTTGCTTTAGCTGCTAAAGCAAAGAAGGGGAAGAGCAAGAAGCATGCTTCTCAATCTGGTGTGAAAGGAAAGAAGCAGGACATGTCCAAGGTGAAGTGCTTTCACTGTCACCAACACAGACATTATGCCACTAGTTGTCCACAGAAGAAGAAAAATAAGCAGGTTGCTAGATCTACAGCTAGATAGGCCTTAGCCTCGCAGTTTGAGCTAGATTTTTTGTTGATCGCATGCTTGGTATCAAGTGTGATGGGTTCAGTGTGGTTTCTTGACAGTGGTGCATCTTTTCACATGACAGGAGATCGAGATTTGTTTACTGATCTGGATGAGAAAGATTTTGGAGTGCACATCGAGATGGGCGATGATGGTAGATACAAGCATAATTTTAAAGATCGGTACCATTTCCTTTGAGAGGGAGTCCGGTAAACCCTTCGTATTGAAGGAAGTGATGCATGTTCTAGGATTGAAGAAGAATCTTATCTCTCGTGGCGATGTTAGAAGACAAGGGATATGATGTTGTCTTTGAAGTGAGGGAGTGTTTTCCTGAAAGCAAGAAGGCAACTGGTGAGACCCGGAGGATAGGGGTTCGAGTTAAGAACCTTTATCAATTGCAGGTAGATGGCTGTGCAGTAATGGCAGGCAAGGCAGAAGGAGTGGTGAGCCGAGATGATGGCGAGTTGTGGCACCGGAGATTGGGCCACCTTCACCATGAAGCTTTGAAGATACTGCAGCAGATTTCTACTGGGCTTCCTAAGGGTACTCTTGCGCAGTCAGATTAGTGCAAGGGATGTACCTTGGGAAAATTTGTGAAAGCCACCTTTCACGAGAAGGATAGTCGCGCCACGACAATCCTTGAGAGAATTCACACAGACGTGTGTGGACCTTTCTCAGTAGCTTCGACAGCAAAGCACATGTATTATGTGATCTTTGTTGATGATTTTTCTTGTAAGTGCCGGATCTTCTTCATGCAGAAGAAGAGCGAGACATACTCAAAGTTCTATGAGTTCAAGGCACTGGTTGAGAAAGAATCGGGGAAGCAGGTGAAGGCTCTTAGGAGTGACAATGGTGGTGAATTTATCTCTGGCGAATTCAAGGAATTTTGCAGCGTAGAAGGAATTCGAAGAGAGCTCATAGCACCTCATAACCCATGGCAGAACGAGGTTGTTGAGCGGAAGAACAGAATGATCATGGGTGCTGCACAGGCAATGTTGCATGATCAAGGCCTTCCCATACACTTGTGGGCTGAGGCATGCAATACTGCAGTATATGTGTAGAACCGTTGTCCTCACAAGATACTTGGCATGAGTACACCCAAGGAGGCGTTTTTTGGTAAGAAGCCTAATATTTCCCATTTGAGGATTTTTGCTTCACCTGTTTACATTCATGTGACGAAGGATTCCAGGAAGAATCTGGAGCTAACCGCAGAGGTTGGGATATTTTTGGGGTACACTGATACGCCCCACAACTATCGTGTGTATTTTCCAGACAGTTGCAAGACTATTGTGCGACGGGATATCAAATTTCATGAGGAGAAAGCCATGAAGTGTTCGCTTGAGAGGGAGCCACACTTGCATGCAGACAGAGCTATTAGTTCCTAAGGATGAGCTTTAGGATGTGGGATATCGCAGTGAGTTCAGGAGGGAAGAGACCACTCATGCAAATAACCATCGAGGGGATGAAGTGCACTGGCGTAAGCCGAGCGACTCACCAAGCTTCAGAGGTTGTAGGAGCACCCCACATAACACCTGCAACAATATAGTCACATAACCGGGGTAAGCTTGCTACATGGCTCTTATGAGAAAGATGAAAGTGATCTGAAAGCCATCCTCTTATGAGGAAGCTGTGGAGGACCCCGCATGGGTAGATGCCATGGTGGAAGAGTATGATTCGATTGTCAGAAATAGTGCATGGGAGATTGTCCTGAGGCCGGAGGGGAAATCAGTGGTGGGTTTGAGATGGATCTACAAATTGAAGCAAGCAGCTGATGGGAGTGTGGATAAGTACAAGGCAAGATTTGTTGCCCGAGGCTTTTCACAGATTGAGGGGATCGATTATGAGGAAACCTTTGCACCTGTCGCAAGGTATTCTTCCATACGGACGATTCTTTCTCTCTTAGTGCAGATGGGGTGGCATATTCATCAGATGGATGTGAAGACTACGTTCCTCAATAGAGTGATTGAGGAGGAGGTGTACATAGAGAAACTCGAAGGTTTCGAGATATTCAGTAGCGAGTCGCATGTGTGCAGGCTCAAAAGAGCGCTATATGGGTTGAAACAAGCACGTCGTGCTTGGTACACACGGATAGATAGTTATTTCACCAGACTTGGATTCTCCAAGAGTGAGGCAGATCCAAACCTATACCAGATTGTGGTGGAGGGTAAGTTGCTGATCATTATACTTTATGTAGATGATTTGATTTTGATGGGTGATGAACAGTTGATACTATCATGCAAGGCTGATCTTGCAAAAGAGTTTGAGATGAAGGACTTGGGCCTCCTTCATTATTTCCTGGGATTGGAAATTTGGCAGCGCAGTGATGGACTGTTTGTTTCTCAAGGCAAGTATGCCAGAGATATACAGAGAAGTTCAACATGCGGTGGCCGCAAGCCTGGTTGATACCTCTTCTTGGTGGATGGAGGAAGAGATGCTATCAAAGCAGAGGTAGTGGATGCCACCGCGACGATTGGTGGGGTCGCTTATGTATCTGGGCAATACACGACCTGACGTATGCTATGTTGTTAACCAACTTTCACAAGCTATGGTTAAGCCTACCAAGCTCTTCTGGAAGGGAGGCAAGCATGTATTGAGATATCTCAGAGGCACATCAGGATATGGATCATGGTACAGATAGGAGGATGAGTTGAGGCAACATGGCTTCATTGATCGGTATCATCATATCAGAGATTGTGCAGCAGAAGATCATGTTACTTTCATACATTCCCACAGAGGATCAGGATGTTGATACCTTGACGAAGGCGCTCACCAGGAGCAAATTCGAATACCACAGAGGCAGGATAGGGGTGGCAGATAATCCTTATCTTGTTGAGAGGGAGTGTTGATATTGCAACAAGATGATGAGCTTAGTGGAAAGAAGTCGCCTTCACTAAGTGGGCCCGCAGGCTATTTTTGGCGCAAAGCCTATTTTTAGACTATGTCTATTTTTAGACATATGGATCATGTTTTATGAGTTGCAGGATGCTATTTGTGGATGGTTGGTCAAGTTGGAAAAATATATGGACTTAAATTTTTAGACATATTGGGCGGAATCTATTTTTAGATTGCTATTCTAAAAATAGATATGTCAAATATTATTAGCTCTTAATAATATTTGGACTATAAACATTATCTTATTCTCTTGGAGCACTTCAGTTAAGTGCACAGATGTGGCACAGGAGGTGACAGAGGGAATTATGCTATTCCTAAGGGTTAAGTGGAGCTATTTCATGGATACTTTAGTTAGAACTCATGTGACAGAGTTTGATGGAGTTGATTGAGGAGTTAATGGAGTTTTGTTCAGTTTAACTAATCTAAACATAGTTGAACTAGTTGTATCTAATCTAACTGATTGATACACTAGTGAAGAGTGGTCTGAATTAATTATTAATTAATTCACTAATTATAAACTCATTAATCAACTAAAGAATACATCAATTAACTTCAGTGCATGGACAATTTCAGTGGAGACCAGTGAAGAGATAGGTGAAAGAGCAGTGTGACTATCAGTTGTGACTATACTGTTGCATGTTTGCAACAAGAAGTGATTGGAGAAGCCAATGAGGATTGCGCAGTACAAGCCAGGTGGTTCGAAGTTATTTATGAGCCATTATACAACATTGATTACGCAATAGAGGCTGGCTATCAGGTGGCAGAGATTGGAGCATGTGTTTTGCTAGATCTAGCTTGATTAGTGTGTAGCAATTGGAGGTTGTACTAAGAGCTTGTGAGGAGATTTGTACAATGATTTTTACATGATCTTTATGAAATATAATATACAAATAGTTGGGGTTTTCAGCTTTAAGATTTCTCATGAAATAATGTTTTCATATGTGTGATTTTTTATGGTTTTAATGTGCGCATGCAATTGATTTTATTTCCGCATGTAATGATCAATGCTAGAAGAGATTCTGTATTGTGAATGAAAATAAAATAGTGTGTGATCAGGAGAATCTCGGTGGATAAAATATCAGTTATTAAAATTTCTACATGGTATCAGAGCGATATTGATCATTTGAACAATTGAAAAACATTGAAGCGGTTGAGTTTTGTGCTGGTGGAATTCGAATTTGTAGTAGTGTTTTCTTGGTGTCGAAGTTGAGATGTCTTTCAACGGATTGCGATTGGAGTATGCCCTTGAGGGAAGCTTGAATTATATTGCATGGAAGGACAAGATGGAGGTGGTGCTAGATGAAAATGGGTTGAAGGATTTCATAGATGCAGAAATTCCAAAACCTACTTCTAGTGATGCTGTCGTACTTGACGCATGGCAAAAGAAGACAGCAAAGTGTCGAAGAATTTTGTTGGAAGGTGTGAAGGATCACCTAGTGTCCAACCTTCATGGTAAGACTTATCCATTCTTGATTTGGAAAGCTTTGAAAGATTTATTTCAAAGCAAGAGCGACTAGATGAAGTTGGTGCTCAAGGAAAAACTCAAAAACATAAAAATGGAGAAAGGTGACAGTATGCCCAAGTACCTCACGAAGTTCACCCAATGCAGGGATGAGATGGGAAGTGTGGGGGTGACTGTTGATGACGAGGACTTGGTGAGCTTGGCTCTCCTTGGGCTTTCGAAGAGTTGGCATTCCTATCAGGACTCTGTCAATGGTCGGGAGAAATTGCCAGGATGGGAGCGAATTTGGTCAGATCTTGTGCAAGAGGAGATAAGGCGAATTACCAGGGACGGATCTTCATCAAAGAACTCAGATGAATAAAATTGTGCTTTGGCTGCCAAAGCAAAGAAGGGGAAGAGAAAGAAGCATGCTTTTCAATCTGGAGCGAAAGGCAAGAAGCAGGACATGTCCAAGGTGAAGTGCTTTCACTGTCACCACCACAGGCATTATGCCACTAGTTGTCCACATAAGAAGAAAAATAAGCAGGCTTCTGGATCTACAGCTCGAGAGGCCTTAGCCTCACATTTTGAGCTATATTTTTCACTGATCGCATGCTTCGTCTCAAGTGTGATGGGTTCAGTGTGGTTTCTTGACAGTGGTGCATCTTTTCACATGACAGGAGATTGAGATTTGTTTGCTGATCTGGATGAGAAAGATCTTGGAGTGCACATCGAGATGGGTGATGATGGTAGATACAGTGCGACCAGTATCGGTACCATTTCCTTTGAGAGGGATTCTGGTAAACCCTTCGTATTGAAGGAAGTGATGCATGTTCCAGGATTGAAGAAGAATCTTATCTCTGTGGCGATGTTAGAAGACAAGGGATATGATGTTGTCTTTAAGAAGGTAAGTGCCTTTGCTAGCATAACCGGGTGAGACCCGGAGGATAGGGGTTTAAGCTAAGAACCTTTTCAATTGCGTAGATGGTTGTGCAACAATGGTAGGCAAGGTAGAAGGAGCAGGAGCCAGAGTGATGGGGTTGTGGCACTGTAGATTGGGCCACCTTCACCATGAAGCTTTGGATTTGAAGATACCGTAGCAGATTTCTAATGTATTTCCTAAAGGTACAATTGCGCAATGGGATTAGTGCAAGGGATGTACTTTGGGGAAAATTTGTGAAAGCCACCTTTCACTTGAAGGGATAGTCACGCCACGACGATCCTTCAGAGAATTCACATAGACGTGTGTGGACCTTTCTCAATAGCTTCGACAGCAAAGCACAGGTATTATGTGATATTTGTTGATGACTTCTCTCATAAGTGCTGGATCTTCTTCATGCAGAAGAAGAGAGAGACATACTCAAAGTTCTGTGAGTTCAAGGAACTGGTTGAGAAAGATTCGGGGAAGCAGGTGAAAGCTCTAAGGAGTGAAAATGGTGGTGAATACATCTCTGGAAAATTCAAATACTTTTGCAGCACAGAAGGAATTCAAAGAGAACTCATAGTGCCTTATAACCCATAGCAGAATGGGGTCATGGAGAGAAAGAACAAAATGATCGTGGATGTTGCATGGGTGATGCTGCATGATCAGGGCCTTCCCATACACTTGTGGGATGGGGCATGCAACACTGCAGTATATGTGCATAACCGTTGTCCTCACAAGATACTTGGCATGAGTACACCCGAGGAGGCGTTTTCTAGGAAGAGGGCCGATATTTCCCATTTGAGGATTTTTGGTTCACATGTTTACATTCATGTGACGAAGGATGCCAGGAAGAAGTTGGAGCCGACTGCGGAGGTTGGGATATTTTTGGGGTACACTGATACGCCCCACAACTATCGTGGTGTATTTTCCAGACAATTGCAAGATCGTTGTGCGACGGATATCAAATTTCATGAGGAGAAAGCCATGAAGTGTTCGTTTGAGAGGGAGCCACACTTGCATGTAGATGAGGAGCTATTAGTTCCTAAGGATGAGCTTCAAGATGTGGATCAGCCACAAGAGGAACTTCATGGAGTGGAAGAGACCACTCAAGCAGCGCCAACCATCAGAAGGCAGAAGTGCACTACAGAAGCTGAGCGACTGGCTCAAGATGCAGAGAAGGTTGTAGGAGCACCTACATCACAGGGTAGACAGAGACAGTCACCTGACCGGTATACTAGATACATGGCTCTT
The DNA here is from genome assembly GCA_034641835.2 of Pinus albicaulis. Lineage (NCBI taxonomy): Eukaryota > Viridiplantae > Streptophyta > Pinopsida > Pinales > Pinaceae > Pinus > Pinus albicaulis. The sequence continues at coordinate 629,632,441 of CM076580.1, read as the reverse complement.
GTGAGCAAGTGTATCATGACAGAGACATCCTATTTCGAGGAAGATGTGGAGGATCCTGCATGGGTAGATGCCGTTAGTGCCGCCTTGCACTTTCCTCCAGTGACCAAAAATGCTCTTACAAAGTGATTTTAAGATGTCAAGGTCAAATTTTCTCATTTCAGTGAGTCTTCAAGCAAAATTTGGTCACTAGGTATTAGGTCTAGGGTTTGTTTTTACTCCTGTCAAAGTTGTCCAAATTTCGGTCCATGTCACCATTCAGCTGAGTGTACCATCATTCATAGGGTTTTCATCATCATTTCAAGTTCCACTGGGTCATTTTACACCTTGTTCATGCTTTAGTTGTGCCTAGGTAAGGTTCATTTCCCTCTCCTAGGGTTTTGGAGGTAATTTCTCTTGGATGGTCAAATCATCAGAAAAACTTGTATCCTGATGTTCATACACCTTCCCCTATCCTTAATGTACCTTATTAAACACTTCCCATTACTGAGATCCCCCAAATTCCTCATTTTCGCACAAACCCTAGTTTCTTGCTACAACTTGGCAATTTTCTAGGCTAGGCCTGTGTTTTTCCCTTTTGGACCCCTTCCCCTCACTCAATCTCTAAAATTCCACTTTCCCCTACTTCCTAACATCCCTCCCTACTTCCCAAAATTTTCTCAAGAATTTAGAATCCCCTTGTCCCCTTCATTTTTCTTCATTTCGACAAATCCCTTGTTCCACATATTGGGATAGGTTTCACTCAAATGATTTTTCTGGGCAATAAAAGATGAATTTGGGAAAAATGAGAGAGGTTTTTGTCCAAAACATGCCAAAGAAGAAAAAAATCCTTCAATTTTTACACAGGTGTCATTTTTTTAGAGAAATTTCAAAAATACCGTTGCCTCAGGAGAATTGATGCATATCTGTAGTGACCTTGGGAACATCAAGATTTATCCTAGCTTGGTTGGCCAAATGACTTCCATGATAAGTCAAATGATAACAAAAAAAAAACATCTTTCCAATGAGCTATCATGAGCTCAATTTGGAGTTGAGGAAGACCTTCAAAAGTTGACTGCAACAGCACTCTGCCTTGAGGCAGCCTCATTCTTCTCATTTTGACAAGTTTTGGGAGATTTGATTTCATACAAGGAAAATGAACTCCAAATTAAAACATTCCACTTGGGTTGGAAATTAGACTCAAAGATATTTCCAACGAGCTATCATGCGCCCAATTTGGACACCAGGAAGGCCTCCAAAAGCCTCCTGAAAAATGCACTATTTATGGTGCGGCGCATTGGGTAGGAGCGCGGCGCATAGAGCAATTTTTCCCAGTGTAAATTAAAATTGGCGCGGTGCATCCAGCCTGCGTGGCGCGTTGGGCTAGGGCGCAGTGCATAGAGCCCCAAAGGCTGAAACTCATCATCGATTCATCAAAACTCAATTTGGTTCAGTTCTTTAGTCTCCAAGTAAGTGTGCGCCCTTACCATTTGATGTTAACTCTTGTTGGGTGCTATTTGTAAGGTGAAATTCAAGAGTTTAATTGGTGTAAGAATAAACCCTATACCCATATTGAAATATTTTCCCAAGGGTTTGAAAAGAGGTGATTAAAACTTGAACTTTGGTGCTTAAACTCTCATTCCATTTTCATTTGTGCTCTTGTCATTGTTATCATTGTTATCACTGCTAGTACTGTCACACCATTATATCACGATCCCTTCTCCTATACCTACTATCCCATATCCCTTATAACCTTTTATTCCCATGTGTTAACCCTCTAACCCTATCACTTACCATCACTTCCCTCCATTGACAAAATCCTAATTTCCACATTCAAGGACTGCCTCCATATCCTTGATTTCACTCATATGTTGCCATTTCATTGACTCTTGTTCCTAAAACTACCCCCCATCAACTATCACCTATTCCCATATCACTTGTAAAGGTTATTAATCCCGAAATTACCCAAGCAGTGAGTGACTGTCCTTCCACTCTGAATCCACTTGACAGTCTATTGCATTCATGGTGATACTTCCTTGCAGCCTCTCATTTCATATGTGGCACACTTGGTCTTGAAAAACAAAATCTTGTTTTCACCAAACATATATCAGCACATACTTGTTAAACACATTGCTTTCAGCATCATGTCAAAGGAAAATTCATCATATGAGCAGGGATATGAGCAAGAAAGTGATTTCGCCACTGAACTGCATGCAGCAGGAGGACACTGAAATGGTGAAAAAGCCCTGAACCACTCCAAATATTTGCTGAAGCTTCCTTGGCTGAGCATGAAACATGATGGGAGACCTTCACTCCAATTTTTAGCAAATTTGGAGTAAATTTTGTTATTTTTGAAAATTTTGGTTGCAAAATAGGTTTTTCCGCCCGGCGCGTCGCGCCACTCGACGCGCGCTTATGTTTGAGAGATCTTCTGGAGGAAAACTTGACATTTTTGGATTTTTTATGAAAATTTATGCATGCTCAGGAATGGCTGAGAGATTTCATCAAGTTCTGGGTGGTTTAAAGGGTCAAAAACACCTTGAAAATAGCTGCCTACTTATACACCAGCATAGAAAAGCTTATGAATTGCAGTTTTGGAGGGGAAAATGACATCCAAATCCAAAAATTCCACTTGGGTTGGATAGCAGACAGACAGGGCTTTCCAACGAGATATCATGAGCTCGATTTGGACTTCAGGAAGTGCCCCAAAAACAAGCTCAAAGTGGCGCAGTGCATTGAGTTTTCTGGCACGACGCATAGAGGATTTTGACCCAATTTTCACTTTTCAGCTCAGAAATTCGGCCAGTTTGACTAGTTTCACTTTTGGATGTAATTATTGATCTATATTGATGTAATTTTGTGGCTATGATGTAAATTTGGCATTTTTTTACTTGTTCTAGAGGATTCATTCACTAAAAAGTGAAAATTAAATGAATGGATCAGTTTCCTAGCATATAGAGGCAAGTTGTTTGGCTGCCTAGATTTTAGTTCCATGTTTAGAATTGGTTGAAACAACTCCTAGAAGGATGAGCTCGACCCCTAGAGGCATGGGAAGGGGTTAGGATGGTCTATATGATGTATTTTCTCAATCATTTTGAGGTTGGACTCTTGGGAATAGTTTGGCACTGTTGTACATGCATACATTTTGCTGAAGGAGCAGGGTTTTCCCAGCCATGGCCCAGGATCACTGTGGCTGAGTTTTACTTGTTTTCTCCATGTATATAAACAATTAATTACATATGCATGTGTATTTACTTCTCTATCGGCCTGAATTCAGCAAATGAGTAACTAAGAGTGGAAATTCATTAGTTTATTTTGGTCTTTTCTGCCTTAAACTTTTGTTTAGTTTTACACACATAGCTAAAAATCGGATTTAGAAGAAGATCAAGTCTCTCTTACCCTCTTGTCCTTGACATGAATCTTTTCAATCCATTCATTTGATCTAAGACATCAGTCCTTCCCCTTTCTCCACCTTTAACTTGAACTGCAAAAGTAAAGCCTCATCCCCAAGCCCAAAAATTGTCTTTCCCCTTTTTCCAACAAAATCCCAAAAAATCAAAATCAATCCCTCCTACTTGTTTATCTAGGCTAAGATCAGTGGTTGTTTTAGTCATCTCAAACCCTTCTGAATATTTTAATTGATATTGACCTGGAGAGAGCCCTCTCCTGTCCTCGTAGGGCTAGCTACAAGGCTGAGCGTGGTTTGGTGTTGTCCTTCTTCTGCCTTATTTCAACCTAAGGTGGATTTGGGAACTAACATAGTGGCGATCATACTGGGGAAGAAAATGGTTTTCTTGTTGGTGTTATTTGTTTTTATAAGCTACAGATGGAGCCTGAAGTTAGCCAGGTAGCCTTTGAAATGCTTTTGCTTTGCATTAGCAGAAGTAGATAAACGCTGCTTCAGTCGATCTCCGGTCTAGCTTGTGAATGTGACACTTGACTTGTAAATTGCCCCAGTACATGTATCAAGTTCAGATCTGATGGTTGATGGTGGACAACGATCAGACATAAGAAGGCTGAAATCATTCACCTGGTGACTCCTGTAGAGACTCCACTGGAGGACTATGTCTTTCTCTGAGAAAATGGAAGGATATTACACTAAGTTCAGGTATCCGAAGTGGAATGGTATTCAGGATCTAGTCTGCTTTCTTGTAAATTACTTCTTTGTTGTTCGTGAAGCTATCCTGAAAGTTTTTCAGAATTTGTTGTATGAGAAAGGTGATCAAAATATTCACGCGACCTATTCAAAAAGTGTAAATACTGAATTTCCCTTTGATCCTGGCCTCCTTACTTTTCCCACATCTTATGTTGACTCTCTTCAGAGTGATGAGCCTGAAAAAAAAACTGATCCCGTAGCTCTTGTATATACTCCTACACCTGTTATAGTCCCAGATAGGTATAAACCTCTTGTTTTACTTTATGTTCTTCATGCTTTCCCTAAAAATTATGACCTATATCTACCAAGATTTGACAGGGAATGTAACAATGTCAACACTGAGCAACATGTGCAGAATGTTGAGACTTTTCTAGATCTTTTTGAAGTTGATGATGAAGATGTTAGTATCAGACTTTTTGCTCTTTATTTTCAAGGCCAAGTCAAGAGTTGGTTCAAATCCCTGCCTAATGCGAGCATCTTAGATTTCCAGCAGTTCGTCAAAGTTTTCCTTGACAGGTGGGTGATCGGACAGAACCTTTTCCTTATTTTGGACGAGTATGCCCAGCTGAAAAGATTGCCAGGGGAGACAGTACAACAATTTTCTGCCAGATTTAACCAAGTATATTTTTTGATGCCAGCTGATATAAGACCTTCTCCTAGATCTGCTCTCTTGCACTACCCGGGTGCCTTTGATCCGGAGATGGAGTTTCAGCTGAGAGAAAAGAATCTAGCAACACTTCACGAGATGCAGAACAAGGCAGTGAATGTAGAAGCTCATTTGCTGATCCGAAGGGCAAGGTTGAAGGAGGAAGAGACGAAAAACATAGATCCGGAGAAATCGACATCTCTAGAGGTAAAGCTGGACATGTTGGTAAGTGCAGTAGAAGAGATGATGCAAAATAACACCACAAATAATGAGTATAATGTTCAAGCCCATGACTTGATGATTGAAGAAGAATAGGTTGCTGATCCAAAACATTTTGTTTCTTATTCCAGTTGTCATAGTGATTGTTTTATAGATCATCTTGAAGAAGAGAGAGTTGTTGATATGACATGTATGCTTGATGATGTGTTTTATATTGATGGTTTGCCTTAGTTTGATCAGTATGATGATGATTATGTTCTCCAAACAGAAGCTAATCTTGCAGACAAATCAGCAGCTAGTTTGTGCGAGGAGGAAGTTCACTTTCAGCAGCTTGAGTATAGTGATCAACCGATGCATATCAGCTATGACAATGATGAGGAAAGTGCAGCAAATTTTGAAGTAAGCGAAGGATCTTTGCCTTTTTTTTTTTGATTCATTTCATTTCATTAGAGATAACTTCCATACAATCAGAAATCAGCTGTCAACAAGTCTTGATCTGGACCATCTTGAGCGCAATAAAAACCTTGTTCAAGATTTCTCATATTCAGATTTGTAGCCCTCGAAACCCATTGATTGTCAAGTTGCAGATGAGGACATGGAAGCTGGTACATATGATCAAATGATAAAAGGTGACTCTGTACCATTTTGTTTTGAATCATTTCAGTTTTTGAAGGGTAAATTGGATGGTAAATCTTCAAATGAGCAGCTTGTAGGAAATCAACAATCTCTCAGTGTTAATGTTGAGGATGAGCCAGATAAGGAAATTCTTGAGCAGCCTGTAGCATCAGATTTGTAGCCACCAAATTAAATTGAAGGTCAGATTACAGATGAAGTCGTGGAAGCTGAAATACATGATTTAATGATGCAAGAGGATTTTGTACCCTTTTGTTTCGAAGCATTTTAGTTTATAAGGTAGAATCTTCGTAATATCTCTCAAGAAAAAGATGAACAGCCAGTAGGATGTCAGACAGTTTCAATGGATACATCACAACAGTCTTCTCAAGTTTTTGATGATCCTATTGCTGATGTGTTGGATGATGTTTGCAGTAAAAGGCTTTCTCCATTGACTTTATGTAAGGTTGAAACATGCGCTGATATAGACTTGATCCGGCAGCCAGTCTTTTTGTCATTTTTAGCAGGAGTCTTGTCACAAAGCTTAGATCAAAGCTTAGATCAAAGTTTGCATTCATGGCATGAGGAGAAGAGAAGTAATCCATTGGATGAGCTAAGTCCTAGTGTGCATTTTGAGATCCTTATGCAGCATGAATTTCAAGATCCTTATGCAGTGTTTTTGGAGGCGGATAGAGAATCCATAGTATTCAATGGATCTATTCACAAGTTTTCATGGGAGTTGCCTTCAGTAGTTCTCTCTTGTTGTTCATAAATGAGCACTTGCGGAGAATCCAAACAGCAGCTGCAATACTTACATGGTTGCATTAGTTGTTTCATTTCACTTTATCAGGTGCTGAATGAAATTGTTAGAGTAGGTTGTATTGAATAAGCTCTACTTTGAGCATTTTTTCCAGTTTTTCAGTTGTGTTTAAGTATCGAGTCAGTTTTTAGTTGAGTGAGAGTCAGTTTGTGTCATCAAGTCATCAGTTTTCAGTCATGCATTTCAGCTTGAGTTTTTGATTCCATTGCCCAATGGATGAAGGCACTGTCTTCTTTCCAAAGATCTGGAGTTCTTAGCACCTCCAAGGAGCTACCATCCCCATTGGAGCAAATGTTATTGTCAGTCTTTGCCTCCTTCCTCCAGTGATCAAACATTCTCTTACAAAGTGATGTTAAGATGTCAAGGTCAAATTTTGTCATTTCAATGAGTCTTCAAGCAAAGTTTGGTCACTAGGCATTAGGTCTAGGGTTTGTTTTTACTCCTGTCAAAGTTTTCCATGTCGGTCCATGTCACCATTCAGCTGAGTGTACCATCATTCAGAGGGTTTTCATCATCATGTCAGGTTCCAATGGATCATTTTACACCTTTTTCATGCTTCAGTTGTGCCTAGGTAAGGTCCATTTCCCTCTCCTAAGGTTTTGGAGGTAATTTCTCTTGGATGGTCAAATAATTATCAAAACTTGTATCCTGATGTTCATACACCTTCCCCTATCCTTAATGTACCTTATTAAACACTTCCCATCACTAAGATCCCCCAAATTCCTCATTTTTGCACAAACCCTAGTTTCTTGCTACAACTTGGCAATTTTCTAGGCTAGGCCTGTGTTTTGCCCTTTTGGACCCCTTCCTCTCACTCAATCTCTGAAATTCCACTTTCCCCTACTTCCTAACATCCCTACCTACTTCCCAAATTTTTTTCAAGAATTTATAAGCCCCTTGTCCCCTTCATTTCGCTTCATTTCGACAAATCCCTTGTTCCACATATTGGGATAGGTTTCACTCAAATGATGTTTCTGAGCAATAAAAGACGAATTTGGGAAAAATGAGAGAGTTTTTTATCCAAAAAATTCCAAAGAAGAAAAAAAATCTTCACTTTTTACACAAGTGTCATGGTTTTAGAGAAATGTCAAAAATACCGTTGCCTCAGGAGAATTGATGCATATCTATAGTGACCTTGGGAAAATCAATATTTCTCCTAGCTTGGTTGGCCAAATGACTTCCATGATAAGTCAAATGATAAATAGACAAAAAAATATTTCCAATGAGCTATCATGAGCTCAATTTGGAGTTGAGGAAGACCTTCAACAGTTGACTGTAACAGCACTCTGCCTTGAGGCAGCCTCATTCTGCTCATTTTAACAAGCTTTTGGAGATTTGATTTCTGACAAGGAAAATGAACTCAAAATTGACAAATTTCACTTGGGTTGGAAATTATACTCAAATATATTTCCAACGAGCTATCATGCACCCAATTTTGACACCGGGAAGGCCTCCAAAAGCCTCTTGAAAAATGCACTATTTATGGCGCGGCGCACTGAAGGTGCGCGGCGCATAGAGCAATTTTTCCCAGTGTAAATTAACACTGGCGGGGCGCATCCAGCCTGTGTGGTACGTTGGGATGGGGCACAGCGCATAGAGCCCCAAAGGCCGAAACTCATCATCGATTCATCAAAACTCAATTTGGTTCAGTTCTTTAGTCTCCAAGTAAGTGTGCGCCCTTACCATTTGATGTTAACTCTTGTTGGGTGATATTTGTAAGGTGAAATTCAAGAGTTTAATTGGTGTAAGAATAAACCCTATACCCATATTGAAATATGTTCCCAAGGGTTTTAAAAGATGTGATTAAAACTTGAACTTTGGTGCTTAAACTCTCATTCCATTTTCATTTGTGCTCTTGTCATTGTTATCATTGTTATCAATGCTAGTACTGTCACACCATTATATCACGATCCCTTCTCCTATACCCTCTGTCCCATATCCATTATACCCTTTTATTCCCATGTGTTAACCCTCTAACCCTATCACTTACCATCACTTCCCTCCATTGACAAAATCCTAATTTCCACATTCAAGGACTGCCTCCATATCCTTGATTTCACTCATATGTTGCCATTTCATTGACTCTTGTTCCTAAAACTACCCCCCATCAACTATCACCTATTCCCATATCACTTGTAAAGGTTCTTAATCCCGAAATTCCCCAAGCAGTGAGTGACTGTCCTTCCACTCTGAATCCACTTGACATTTTATTACATTCATGGTGATACTTCCTTGCAGCCTCTCATTTCATATGTGGCACACTTGGTCTTGAAAAAAAAACTCTTATTTTCACCAAACATATATCAGCACATACTTTTTAAACACCTTTCTTTCAGCATCATGTCAGAGACAAATTCATCATATGAGTAGGGATATGAGCAAGACAGTGATTTCGCCACTGAACTGCATGCAGCAGGAGGACACTGAAACGGTGAAAAATCCTTGAACCACTCCAAATATTTGCCAAAGCTTCCTTGGGTGAGCATGAAACATGATGGGAGACCTTCACTCCAATTTTTAGCAAATTTGGAGTAAATTTTGTTATTTTTGAAAATTTTGGTTGCAAAACAGGTTTTTCCACCCGACGCGCGCTTATGTTTGAGAAATCTTTTGGAGGAAAAATTGACATTTTTGAATTTTTTATGAAAATTTATGCATGCTAAGAAATGGCCGAGAGATTTCATCAAGTTCTGGGTGGTTTAAAGGGTCAAAAACACCTTGAAAATGGCCTTTCTGCCACTTTTTGCACCAGTAGGAACCAATCTTGGGATATTGCAGTTTTGGAGGGGAAAATGACATCCAAATCTAAAAGTTCCACTTGGGTTGGATAGTAGACAGGCAGGGCTTTCCAACGAGCTATCATGAGCTCAATTTGGACTTCAGGAAGTTCCTAAAAAACAGGTCCAAAGTGGCGCGACGCATTGAGTTTTTGGGCGCGGCGCATAGAGAAATTTGGCCTCATTTTGACTCTTCAGCTCAGAAATTCGCCCAGTTTTGAGTATTGTTACTTTTCGATGTAATTTTTGATCTATATTGATGTAAATTTGTGGCTATGATGTAAATTTGGCATGTTTTTACTGGTTCTAGAGGATTCATTCACTAAAAAGTGAAAATTAAGTGAATGGATCAGTTTCCTAGCATATTAAAGGTAAGTTGTTTGGCTGCCTAGATTTTAGTTCCATGTTTAGAATTGGTTGAAACAGCTCCTAGAAGGATGAGATTGACCCCTAGAGGAATGGGAAGGGGTTAGGATGGTCTATATGATGTATTTTCTCAATAATTTTCAGAGGTTGGACTCTTGGGAATAGTTTGGCACTTCATTGTACATACACTTCTGCATTTTTGGCAAAGGAAAGACCAGGGTTTTGCAGCACTTGTTGGGATCCTTGTGGCTCTGAGTTTTGATGATGTTTTTATCCATGTATCTGTAAGCTTAATTAATGTTATATGCATGCCATTTCCCTTCTCTTTGCTTCTGAATTAAACAAATGAGTAACTAAGGTAGAATTCATTAGTTTGCTGGTGCTCTGCCTTAAAATTTTGTTTAGTTTTACATGTTTCTCGTAAGTTTGAAGAGGATCCTTGCACTCTCTTGCCCTCTTCAGCTCCTCAGCAGTCTTTTCAATCCATTCATTTGATCTAAGACATCAAAGTCATTGCCTACCCTGCCCCAACTTGAACTCTGCAAGAATTTGGCCTCATCCCCAAGCCCAAAAATTGTCTTTCCCCTTTTTCCAACAAAATCCCAAAAAATCAAAATCAATCCCTCATACTTGTTTATCTAGCCTAAGATCAGTTGTTGTTTTAGTCATCTCAAGCCCTTCTGAATATTTTAATTGAGATTGACCCAGAGAGAGCCCTCTCCTATCCTCGTAGGGCTAGCTACGAGGCTGAGCATGGTTTGGTGTTGTCCTTCTTCTGCCTTATTTCAGCCTAAGGTGGATTTGGGAACTAACAGATGCCATGGTGGAAGAGTATGATTCGATTATCAGAAACAGTGCATGGGAGATTGTCCCAAGGCTGGAAGGGAAATCAGTGGTGGGTTCGAGATGGATCTACAAAGTGAAGTAGGCAGCTGACGGGAGTGTGGAGAAGTAAAAGGCAAGATTTGTTGCCCGAGGCTTTTCACAGATTGAAGGGATCGATTATGAGGAAACCTTTGCACCTGTCGCAAGGAATTCTTCCATACGGACGATTCTTTCTCTCTCAGCGCAGATGGGGTGGCACATTCATCAGATGGATGTGAAGACTACGTTCCTCAACGTGATGATTGAGGAGAAGGTGTACATAGAGCAGCTCGAACGTTTCCAGATCTTCAGCAGTGAGTCGCATGTGTGCAGGCTCAAGAGAGCGCTATATGGGTTGAAACAAGTAGCTCGTGCTTAGTACACACTGAAAGACAGCTATTTCACTGGACTTGGATTCTCCATGAGGATGGCGGATCCGAACCTATACCAGATAGTGGTGGAGGGTAAGTTGTTGATCATTGTACTTTATGTAGATGATTTTATTTTGACGGGTGATGAACTGTTGATACTCTCATGCAAGGATGATCTTGCAAAGGAGTTTGAGATGAAGGACTTGGGCCTCCTTCATTATTTCCTGGGATTGGAGATTTGGCAGCGCAGTGGAGGACTGTTTGTTTCTCAGGGCAAGTATGCCCGGGAGATGCTGGAGAGGTTCAACATGCAAGGCTGCAAGCCTGTTGACACTCCTCTTCCTGGTGGTTGGAGGAAGGAGGATGCTACTTCAGCGGAGGTAGTGGATGCCACTGTTTATCGACAGTTGGTGGGGTTGCTTATGTATCTGGTCAATACACGACTTGACATATGCTATGTTGTTAACCAGCTTTCACAAGCTATGGTTAAGCCTACCAAGCTCTTCTGGAAGGGAGGCAAGCATGTATTGAGATATCTCAGAGGCACATCAGGATATGGATCATGGTAAAAATAGGAGGATGAGTTGAGGTGGCATGGCTTCATGGATGGGTATCATCATATCAGAGATTGTGTGCAGCGGAAGATCATGTTACTTTCATACATTCCCATGGAGGATCAAGATGCTGATATCTTGACGAAGGCGCTCACGAGGAGAAAATTTGAATACCACAGAGGCAGGATAGGGGTGGAAGATAATCCTTATCTTGTTGAGAGGGAGTGTTGAGATTTCAACAAGATGATGAGCTTAGTGGAAAGAAGTCGCCTTCACTAAGTGGGCCAGTAGGCTATTTTTGGCGCAAAGTCTATTTTTAGACTATGTCTATTTTTAGACATATCGATCATGTTCTATGAGTTGCAGGATGCTATTTGTGGATGGATGGTCAAGTTGGAAAAATATATGGACTTCAATTTTTAGACATATTGGGCGGAATCTATTTTTAGATTGCCAGTCTAAAAATAGAGATGTCGAATATTATTAGCTCTTAATAATATTTGGACTATAAACATTATCTTATTCTCTTGTAGCATTTCAGTTAAGTGCACAGATGTGGCACAGAAGCTGACAGAAGGAATTACGCTATTCCTAAGGGTTAAGTGGAGCTATTTCATGGATACTTCAGTTAGAACTCATGTGACAGAGTTTGATGGAGTTGATTGAGGAGTTAATGGAGTTTTGCTCAGTTTAACTAATCTAAACATAGATGAACTAGTTGTATCTAATCTAACTGATTGATACACTAGTGAAGAGTGGTGTGAATTAATTATTAATTAATTCACTAATTATAAACGCATTAATCAACTAAAGAATACATCAGTTAACTTCAATGCATGGACAGTTTTAGTGGAGACCAGTGAAGAGATAGGTGAAAGAGCAGTGTGACTATCAGTTGTGACTATACTGTTGCATGTTTGCAACAAGAAGTGATTGGAGAAGCCAATGAGGATTGCGCAGTACAATCCAGGTGGTTCAAAGTTATTTATGAGCCATTCTACAACATTGATTATGCAATAGAGGCTGGCTATCAGGTGGCAGATATTGGAGCATGTGTTTTGCTAGATCTAGCTTGATTAGTGTGTAGCAATTGGAGGTTGTACTGAGAGCTTGTGAGGAGCTTTGTACAATGATTTTTACATGATCTCTATGACATGTAATATACAAATAGTTGGGGTTTTCAGCTTTAAGATTTCCCATGAAATACTCTGTTCATATGTGTGATTGTTTATGGTTTTAATGTGCGCATGCAATTGATTTTATTTCCGCATGTAATGATCAATGGTAGAAGAGATTTTGTATTGTGCATGAAGATAAAATAGTGTGTGATCAGGAGAATCTTGATGGATAATATATCAGTTATTCAAATTTCTACATGGTATCAGAGCGATATTGATCATTTGAGCAATTGCAAAACATTGAAGCGGTTGAGTTTTGTGCTTGTGGAATTCAAATTTGTAGTAGTGTTTTCTTGGTGTCGAAGTTGAGAAGTCTTTCAATGGATTGCGATTGGAGTATGCCCTTAAGGGCAGCTCGAATTATATTTCATGGAAGGACAAGATGGAGGCAGTGCTGGATGACAATGGGTTGAAGGATTTCATAGATGCAGAAATTCCAAAACCTACTTCTAGTGATGCTGCCGTACTTGACGCATGGCAAAAGAAGACAACAAAGTGTCGAAGAATTCTGTTGGAAGGTGTGAAGGATCACATAGTGTACAAGCTTCATGGTAAGACTTCTCCATTCTTGATGCGGAAAGCTTTGCCAGATTTATTTCAAAGCAAGAGCGACCAGAGGAAGTTGGCGCTCAAGGATAAACTCAGAAACATAAAAATGGAGAAAGGTGACAGTATGCCCAAGTACCTCACGAAGTTCACCCAGTGCAGGGATGAGCTGGGAAGTGTGGGGGTGACTGTTGATTACAAGGAATTGGTGAGCTTGGCTCTCCTTGGGCTTCTAAAGAGTTGGCATTCCTATCAGGACTCTGTCAATGGTCGGGAGAAATTGCCAGGATGGGAGCGACTTTGGTCAGATCTTGTGCAAGAGGAGATAAGGCGAAGTACCAGGGATGGATCTTCATCAAAGAACTCAGATGAATAAAATTGTGCTTTGGCTGCCAAAGCAAAGAAGGGGAAGAGCAAGAAGCATGCTTCTCAATCTGGTGTGAAAGGCAAGAAGCAAGACATGTCCAAGGTGAAGTGCTTTCACTGTCACCAACACAGACATTATGCCACTAGTTGTCCACAGAAGAAGAAATATAAGCAGGCTGTTGAATCTGCAACTATAGAGGCCTTAGCTTTGTAGTTTGAACTATATTTTTCACTGATCGCATGCTTGGTCTCAAGTGTCACGGGTTCAGTGTGGTTTCTTGACAGTGGTGCATATTTTCACATGACAGGAGATCGAGATTTGTTTACTGATCTGGATGAGAAATATCTGAGAGTGCACATCGAGATGGGCGATGATGGTAGATACAGTGCGACCAATATCGGTACCATTTAATTTGAGAGGGAGTCTGGTAAACCCTTCGTATTGAAGGAAGTGATGCATGTTCCAGGATTGAAGAAGAATATTATCTCTATGGTGATGTTAGAAGACAAGGGATATGATGTTGTCTTTAGCGAGGGAAAGGCTTTCCTGCGCAGTAAGGAAACTGGTGAGACCCGCGGGATAGGGGTTCGAGTTAAGAACCTTTATCAATTGTAGGTAGATGGCTGCGCAACAATGGCAGGCAAGGCAAAAGGAGTGGTGAGCCGAGATGATGGCGAGTTGTGGCACCGGAGATTGGGCCTACTTCACCATGAAGCTTTGAAGATACTGCAACAGATTTATACTGGACTTCCTAAAGGTACACTTGCGCAGTCATATTAGTGCAAGGGATGTACTTTGGGAAAATTTGTGAAAGCCACCTTTCACAAGAAGGATAGTCGTGCCATGACGATCCTTGAGAGAATTCACACAGACGTGTGTGGACCTTTCTCAGTAGCTTCGACAAGAAAGCATAGGTACTATGTGATATTTGTTGATGATTTTTCTCGTAAGTGCTGGATCTTCTTCATTCAGAAGAAGAGCGAGACATACTCAAAGTTATGTGAGTTTAAGGCACTGGTTGAGAAAGAATCGAGGAAGCAGGTGAAGGCTCTTAGGAGCGACAATGGTGGTGAATTCATCTCTCGTGAATTTAAAGACTTTTGCAGCACAAAAGGAATTCGAAGAGAGCTCATAGCACCTCATAACCCACAACAGAATGGGGTTGCTGAGCGGAAAAACAAAACGATCGTGGGTGTTGCACGGGCGATGTTGCATGATCAGGGCCTTCCCATACACTTGTGGGCTGAGGCATGCAATAATGCAGTATATGTGTAGAATCGTTGTCCTCACAGGATACTTGGCATGAGGACACCCGAGGAGGCGTTTTCTGGTAAGAAGCCTGATATTTCCCATTTGAGGATTTTTGGTTCACCTATTTACATTCATGTGACGAAGGATGCCAGGAAGAAGCTGGAGCCAATTGCAGAGGTTGGGATATTTGTGGGGTACACTGATACACCCCACAAATATCGTGTGTATTTTCCAGATAGTTGCAAGACTGTTGTGCGACATGATATCAAATTTCATGAGGAGAAAGCCATGATGTGTTCACTTGAGAGGGAGCCACACTTGCATGCAGAGGAAAAGCTATTAGTTCCTAAGGATGAGCTTCATGATGTGGATCAGCCACAAGAGGAAGTTCATGGAGTGGAAGAGACCACTCATGTAGCGCCAACCATCAGAGGGCAGAAGCGCACTACAAAAGCTGAGCGACTGGCTCAAGATGCTGAGAGGGTTGCAGGAGCACCTACATCACAGCACAGACAGAGATAGTCACCTAACCGGTATACTGGATACATGGCTCTTATGAGAAAGTGTATCGTGACGGAGCCATCCTCTTTTGAGGAAGATGTGGAGGATCCCGCATGGGTAGATGCCATGGTGGAAGAGTATGATTCGACTGTTAGAAACAGTGCATGGGAGATTGTCCCAAGGCCGGAAGGGAAATCAGTGGCGGGTTCGAGATGGATCTACAAAGTGAAGCAGGCAGCTAACGGGAGTGTGGAGAAGTACAAGGCAAGATTTGTTTCCCGAGGCTTTTCACATATTGAGGGGATCGATTATGAGGAAACCTTTGCACCTGTTGCAAGGTATTCTTCCATACGGACAATTCTTGCTCTCTCAGCGTAGATGGGGTGGCACATTCATTAGATGGATGTGAAGTCTGCATTCCTTAACGGGCTGATTGAGGAGGAGGTGTACATACAGCAGCCCGAAGGTTTCGAGATCTTCAGCAGCGAGTCGCATGTGTGTAGGCTCAAGAGAGCACTGTATGGGTTGAAAGAAGCACCTCGTGCTTGGTACACATGGATAGACAACTATTTCACTGGACTTGGATTCTCCATGAGTGAGGCAGATCCAAAACTATACCAGATAGTGGTGGAGGGTAAGTTGCTGATCATTGTACTTTATGTAGATGATTTGATTTTGACGGGTGATGAACTGTTGATACTCTCATGCAAGGATGATATTGCAAAGGAGTTTGAGATGAAGGACTTGGGCCTCCTTCATTAATTCCTGGGATTGGAAAATTGGTAGCGCAGTGATGGACTGTTTGTTTCTCAAGGAAAGTATGCCCGGGAGATACTGGAGAAGTTCAACATGCAGGGCTGCAAACCTGTTGATACTCCTCTTCCTGCTGGATGGAGGAAGGAGGATACTACTTCGGCGGAGGTAGTGGATTCCATTGTTTATCGACAGTTGGTGGGGTCGCTTATGTATCTAGTCAATACACGACTTGACATATGCTATGGTATTAAGCAGCTTTCACAAGCTATGGTTAAGCCTACCAAGCTCTTCTGGAAGGGAGGCAAGCATGTATTGAGATATCTCAGAGGCACATCGAGATATGGATCATGGTATAGACAGGAGGATGAGTTGAGGTGGCATGGCTTCACGGATCAGTAACATCATATCAGATATTGTGTGCAGTGGAATATCATGTTACTTTCATACATTCCCACGGAGGATCAGGACGCTGATATTTTGACGAAGGCGCTCACCAGGAGAAAATTAGAATACCATAGAGGTAGGATAGGGGTGGCAGATAATCCTTATCTTGTTGAGAGGGAGTGTTGAGATTGCAACGAGATGATGAGCTTAGTGGAAAAAATTCACCTTCACTAAGTGGGCCCGCAGGCTATTTTTGGCGCAAAGTCTATTTTTAGACATATGGATCATGTTCTATGAGTTGCAGGATGCTATTTGTGGATGGTTGGTCAAGTTGGAAAAATAGATGGACTTCTATTTTTAGACATATTGGGCGGAATCTATTTTTATATTGCTAGTCTAAAAATAGATATGTCAAATATTATTAGCTCTTAATAATATTTTGACTATAAACATTATCTTATTCTCTTGGAGCACTTCAGTTAAGTGCACAGATGTGGCACAGGAGATGACAGAAGGAATTACGCTATTCCTAAGGGTTAAGTGGAGCTATTGCATGGATATGAGAATATGAGAACAGAACTCATGTATGACGAGTTTGGTGGAGTTGATTGATGAGTTAATGAGTTGTGTTGAGTTAACTAATCTAAACATAGTTGAACCGATTGTATCTAATCTATTTGATCTCTCTTTTATTCTATTTTTGGAGGTGGTTTCATAAAATTTGGTATTAGAGCTTTGGATTCTAGGGTTTCGCTGCTCCAAACGGATCATCGTGGAATTTTCGCTATAACTTTTGTTCTACGAAGGTTCAGAAGCTAAAATTTTTACAGCGCCAAGCCGAAATCCTGAGGAACGTCGTGTAAACATTTTAGATCTTGGTTCGCAATATTTTCGGAGATATGATTTGTGGAATTTATGGTTTTTTCAGGCTCCCAAATTTCAACTAAAATAGGTCATCGAGGAATTTGCGCTATAACGTTTCGTATACAAAGTTTCAGAAGCTGAGAAAATTTTTTACGGTGCGAAAGCCAAAATCACAAGGAAACTTTTGTAGAAATTTTAGATCTTGGTTCGCAATATTTTTGGAGATAGGATCTGTGGAAGTTAGGATTGTTTCAGGCTCCCGAATTTCATCTCAAAGAGGTGACTGTGGGAAAAACATCATAAGTCTCTCTCTGAGCATCAGATTGGAATTCTATAAAAATTTGCCACAATTACAAGGATTTTAGTTTTCGGTATATCAATTTCAGAGCCGAAGGAGGAAACAATGACACGTAGCACGTCGTACAAGGTCGCTCTAGTGAACCAGTCCATAATTAGGTCATTGTGGGAGATTTGGACTAACTTTGTCTTGAAGAATCCAAATCGGGTTATACCTGTGGAATTTGAAAGAAGATTCAGAGGGCTACTAGAGGGACCAATTTCAAATATTGAAGATCCAAAATCAAAGAGATAATTCAGTTTCAATATTGAGCTCCTCAAAAGCAAGAAAAAGGTGTGTATTTTTTTTGAATTACATAAGTCTCGTTTGAAAAAATTAGTTTGAATTTATTCCAAGGGCATATTGAAGAATGGATATCAATATTGGGTTTATAAATGCCTCTTAAAAATCATTCCAATGCTCATTAAGCCTTCATATTTATAAGGCTCTGCTGTGACTCTGAAGATGAAGAAATGCAACATGAGATATGAAAATTACAAACAAGTGCCTATCACAAAGAGAAACAAAAAAATGAAATGAAGTTTTGAAGAAAAGCATGGAAACTAAGATGGATGGTTTGAAGAAGGCATGGAAGCTAAGATGGATGGCATGGAAGTGGGCATGGAAGCTAAGATGGATGACATGGAAGCTAAGATCGATGAAAAAATGAAAGACAACATGGAAAACATGAAGAATGATCTAAAAGTAGACATTGAAGGTTTGGAAAAGTTGATACAAGAAATGTTTCCTAATGGAGAAAATATAGTAGAGGAAACTCATGATGAGAAAAAAATAAATGTTAATCATGATTTCATAAACTCTAATGTTGGATGGAAGAGCCACCATATTCCAAAGATGGATATGAGGAAGTTTGATGGCAAGGATCCCGTAACATGGATACTACAGATGGAGCAATATTTTGATCTCAATAATGTGCAAAACACAAAAAAGGTATGCATTGCAACTTTACATTTAGAACAAAATACATTTGTATGGTATCGATGGCTTTGCTCCCATAAAAAAATTGTCACTTGGTCAATTTTTACGGAGGAAATGATAGCACATTATGAGGATACAAAGAGCAACACCTTCTTTAGCCAATTGATAAATCTCAAACAAAAGGGTTTAGTGGGGCAGCACATTGAGGACTTCCAAAAAATTGAATATAAGGGTAACTGATATTCCTGAGGAACACAGGATTGATCTCTTCATAGGCACTTTAAAGGATAACATCCAACATGAAGTTTGCGTTTTGGAACCTGATTCATTGGAGAAGGCATTCAGGTTGGCAAGAAAAGTTGAATGTAAAATTATGGCGACAAGGAAGCCTACCACTCAATTCTATAAAGAAGGAAGTGTTGCTACGCCTAGATTTCCACAACCCACAAGGTTGACACCACAACAATTGGAAGAAAAAAGAGCAAAAGGGCTTTGCTACAGTTGTGATAGCAAATACACTAAAGGTCATAAGTGTGCTGAGAAGAAATTATTTTACATAGATTGTGAGGAGGAAGAAGAAAATGAACAAGAAGAGGATATACACCAGGAACCAACCCTAGAAGAGGAAGAAATGAATCCGACCATATCGTGTAATGCACTGGCAGGAATTACCACTCCTCAAACTCTCAAGATACAAGGAAAAATCAAGAAGAAAAAGGTAATCGTGTTGATTGATTCAGGTAGCACCCATAATTTTATTCATTGTAAGGTAGCCAAGGAATTGAATTGTTTCCTATACCCAGCACCAGAATGTCAAGTGATGGTTGCAAATGGAGGAACTATAAATTTCTCTGGAAAATGCCATAATATCAAGCTAACCATGGGGGAATATGTATTGAATAGTACAATGCTTTCATTCCTATTGGAGGTGTTGATGTTGTACTAGGAGTACAATGGTTACAATCCTTGGGGACGGTAGCTTTTAATTTTCAAGAACTTTTCTTGAATTTTTTTTTAGAAGGAAAGGAAGTCGAATTACAGGGTATCATAGGGAAACCGGGAAAGATAATAAGCTCTAATGTCATGACAAAGCTTCTGAAGAAAGAACAACGAGGCATAATTGCACAATTATGCTCACTAGAAGATCCAACATCAAAATCATCTATTTTTGCAGATCTCCAAAAAGTATTGGACAATCATTTCAAGGTGTTTGAAACTCCCAAAGGACTCCCACCTATTTGTGATCATGATCATGCTATTCATTTGATTCTAGGAAGTTTTCCTCCAAACATCAGGCCTTATCGATATCCTTATGTCCAAAAGAGAGAAATTGAATGTATGATAGCAGAAATGTTAGAGGCTGGTATAATTCAACCTAGTCAAAGTTCTTTCTCTACTCCAGTTGTATTGGTGCACAAGAAGGATGGATCATGGCGCATGTGTTCGAATTATAGGGAGCTCAATAAGCTCACCATTAAAGATAAATTTCCCATTCTTGTGATTGATGAATTATTGGATGAATTACATGGAGAAATTTATTTTACCAAGCTGGATCTTCATTCAGGATATCATCAAATTAGAATGAATAATGAAGATATTCCGAAAACAACATTTCAAACTCATGAGGGTCATTATGAATTTTTGGTCATGCCTTTTGGCCTTACCAATGCACCTTCTACATTTCAAGGGTTGTTGAATTCCATTTTCAAACCCTTAGAAATTTTTTGCTAGTATTTTTTGATGATATAAAAATCTATAGCAGGTCTTGAAAGGATCATGTTCAACATGTTGACAGGGTGCTCAAACTATTACAAGAGAAACAATTATATGAAAAAACATTCAAATGTTTCTTTGGAGTACAAGAGGTGGAATATCTGGGTCATATTGTATCTCATGAGGGTGTTAAGGTAGACCCTCAAAAAAATAAAGCCATTAAGGAATGGAAAGTCCCCACAACCATAAAGTAGTTGCGAGGATTTCTCGGGTTAACAGGGTATTATCCCAAGTTTGTTAAGAATTATGGGAGAATAGCAGCACCTCTAACAACATTATTGAATAAAGATGAATTTTCATGGACTCCTGAAGCAACTAAGGCCTTTGAACATCTTAAAGAGGCAATGTGCCTAGCACCGGTCTTAGCTATGCTAAACTTCACAAAAACCTCTATTGTGGGATGTGATGTCTCAGGAAATGGAATTGGTTTTGTTTTAATGCAAGAAGGAAGACCCATTGCTTTTGAAAGTCATCCAATCAAAGGAAATTATTTACAGAAAGCTATTTATGAGAAGGAAATGTTAGCAATACTACATGTACTAAAGAAATGGCAACCTTACCTAATGGGAAGACACTTCAAGGTAAAAATGATCATGATAGTCTTAAATTTTTTTTGGAACAAAGAATATCTTCAGAAGAGCATAAAAAATGGGTCACAAAGATGTTTGTTTATGACTTTGAAGTAATCTACAAAAAAGGGAAGCTAAATGTTGTTGTAGATGCACTCTCAAGAAATAATGAAGAGGTGGAAGGATTGCTTTGTACCATTTCTATTGTCCAACCAGATTGGATAATCGGAGAAAGGGATGAATGGAAGAAGGATGAAGAACTGTGGACACTCATTCAAAAGTTGCAGAAAGATCCTAGTACATATAATACATTTAGTTGGGAAAATGATTCCTTATGGTACAAAGATCGCTTATATCTTTGTAAGAATTTCCGACTAAAACAAAAGATTATTTTGGAGTTGCACACTTCTCCTTTATGAGGACACTTAGGATTTTAAAAAAATTACCACGCGGTGAAGAAAGAATTTTTTTGGGATGGCCTTAAATCTGATATTCAAAAGTTTGTGGTGGAAGTTTTGGTTTTCCAGCAAAATAAAGTTGAGACAATTAAGACCCCGAGTCTTCTAAAACCTTTATCCATTCCAAGTCAATGTTGGGAGGATATTTCAATGGATTTTATCACTAGTTTACCTAAGTCCAAAGGAAAGAGTGTCATTATGGTGGTAGTTGATAGAATTACCAAGTATGCACACTTTTGTGCATTATCTCATCCATTTAAAGCAAGTACAATTGCTACTACATTTATGGACACAATTCAAAAGCTACATGGAAACCCAAAGGTTATTGTGAGCAACAGAGATCCCATTTTTACTGGAAATTTTTGGACAAAATTATTTTCTTGGTTGGGTACTCAATTAGATCATAGATCATCTTATCATCCTCAATCTGATGGTCAAACCGAGATAGTGAATAAATTTTTGGAAGGATATCTTCATTGTTTTGTATTTGATAAACAAACACAATGGGTCAAGTGGTTACCTCTCGCTGAATGGTGGTATAACACTTCCTTCAATACTGCAGAAAAAATAACCCCATTTATGGAACTTTATGGATATCATCCACTGTCCATCACATATTCTTTAAGATAAAATTATAAGGTTCAAGCAGTGGAAGATCACATCGAGCATCAACAAGAAGTTCTCCAACTCTTAAAGGATAACCTACATTTGGCACAAAATCGAATGAAACAACAGGCAGATCAACATTGCAGCAATAATAGTTTTGATGTAGGAGACTGGATATTTTTATGGCTACAACCATACAAACAAATTTCCATCAATCAATCTAATAAGGATAATAAATTATCGCCAAAGTACTATGGTCCTTACAAGGTGTTGCAAAATATTGGTACTATGGCATACAAATTGGATGTAATATCCCAAAAGGGAAAATGCAGTAATACTTAAACACAATATAAGAACTGCAACTAAGTAAACAATAAATCTCAAGACAACATCAGAATTTACAGAGAATCTGAGCCATTTTATTACATGGAGATGAATCAGTTACATAATGTTCAGAAAATGAATAGATCTAGCCCAAGAGAAGGCCTAGAATCACCCTACAATGGTGCTGCAACTAGCACTGCATAACTAGTGAGAATAAAGAAGAAATATTGTGCTATCCCTACTGCTGCTGATATACATGTAAATCCTTCAAAGGAAAATTCAGATATAGGGAGCTCAAGAGCTCTGATGATGCCAAGATCGAGCCAATGTGATGGATTCCCAAGATAACCCAGAAAGGATTTTCCAGATCTACAACCTTGGAAAATCGCCCTCCTAGGGCTTGATCCTTTATCTGATGGGATTATAGATCTAAATCTAGAGCTGACAAATATATGGCTGAAATATGTCACAAGATCAGATCTAAGCTTGAAGGGTTGATCCCTCCTTCAGATCTACAATCTAGAAGCTCTAGATCTAGCTTTTCAATCCTCCAATGATGATTACAGTTGTTGCAATACAACTGCTCATAAAAACTGCACTATAAGGGAAAGAGAGGCTCTATGCCTACTAAAATATACAGTAATAGACTCCATCCTGATGTAAATATTTATGGAAAGGTGAGGGGATGATCCCTCACAGGATTACTAGCTAAAATGCTAGCAAATTCCTTCCTCCTTTGGATCTGCAATAATGGATAGCGTAATTCCTGAAGGGATTACTGCTGCTAGGAGGTCAATAAATTTTTTACTAATGCCAAATCTGAAATTAATCCCTGGGAATGCTGATCTTCAAGCCCAAGGTGATAGGAATAATCCTCCACTAGTTCCTCAACTGAAATGTTGAAGGAAAACCTCCTCCTCTCAAACTGATCTTCAGAAATATGCAATTTCTAAATATGGATGTTCCGCAGAAAGTAGGAAAAGATATGTGGCACCAATGCCTGATGTAGAATTAAGTACAATATTCTTTCCAGAGCTACTCAAAGAAAGAGGTGGGATTCCTGACCAGGAACACCTTGTGCTAAACAACACTTGCAATCTTTGCTAAATAGCCCAAGAAAGCAATGGAATGTCACATGAAAATTCCAGATCTAAACAGATCCTCAACATCAATAATCTCAAGCCTAACCTCATTCTTGTCTTCATCTTCTTTATACAATGTTTGAGCCTTCCCATGCCTTGGCCCTCATCTAAACTGCATTGTACATGTGGGAAAGTTCCTCCATGTTTGACTGCGCTGTCTATCCAAGTCATCCATCATGTCTAGGTGCAATGTACACCCTCTCCACCATGTGTGCATTAATTACACAACTTCCTCCGTCATCTCATCATGAATGCTTCATGATCTCCTGTTTGACCTCTTCAAGATCTTAGTTGACTGTGTCAACCTCCATGATCTATCTCATAAATGAGACATGATCTCCAATTCCATTCACATTATTAGTGGCTCCACTACCTCATTATGTAGATCTAGGCTTAATTAATCCACATTCACACACAAAAAGTGGATATTTATTCATATTGAGGATTAAGGGTCCCTCCACATTTTTATTTACTTAATTCATTAAGAAAATTAAGAACTCTAATATTCCAAATATCAGGTGAAAATTTGGGAATACTACATTCCTCCCCGGGAAAATGTTGCTTGACATAGAGCAATTTCAAAAGTGGATGCTACACCAAACATCCTCCCTCCAAATGGCATCCTCCTATGGAAGGTATTCCCATATATCACAATGTTTCATGCATGTCCAGCTCCAAATCTGCCACTCTAGAATGTGTAGAATGGCTTCCAACTGAAAAGTTAGATACCCTTCCTCATCAATGGATCTCCAAGTGGAAACCAAATGATGACCAAAGTTCTTATCTACACATGAGATACATAAGATGAAGTGGTTCATTCCCAGAGTGGAAAGTCCCAACTTATGAACTATATCTCCAACCCATGATACATAGAGTAGATTACATACATCAATGTTCTCATCATTAGCCATGTTGGCCATGTAGGAATCAAACATCACATCATCATATTGAAAAATAAGAAGTAGAGACATATGGGAAAACATAAAAATTGTCAAACCATATTCTCCTAATAACAACCAACGCAGCAAAGCATCTTGCTGCCATGCTAGATCATCATGAAAACAAATAAGAGAGCCATAATCTCTCAAAATAAGCCACCACAACAATGCTTCTTGTTGCCATGCCAAGTCATCAATGAGAATATGAGAACCATACTCTCTCAAAAGTAGCCATCTTAGCAATGCCTCTTACTGCCATACCACATCATTATTGTACCAAATTTAGTGGCCATATTCTCTCAAGATAAGCCACCTTAACAAGGCATATTTCTTCCCCTTCACATCATCATTATACCATGTAAAATGACCATAATCACCCAACAGAAGCCAACGCTGTAAGGCCTCTTGTTTCCATCCTCCAATAGTATCATGCAATGTATGGGAATAATTCAGCCCATACTCTCCCAATAGTAACCATAGCAGCAAGGATTCTTGTTGCTTCCTTCCATTATCATGATGTAATTCATGGAGCAAAAATAAAGTAATAGACATGTGAGATGTCCCATCAACATAATACAAACAAGCTCCTTTATGTGTAATATCCCCAAATGGGAGATGTAACAATATATGAAAGATATGCAGGAAAAATAATGCAGATCATCAAAGTAAGAGAAGGAGGCCAATATGGAAACCATTCTTTATCATTTATAGTAGAAAATTAGATGTACAATGAGGCCCATAAGATGTACAACAGAAAATAGAAGTCTCCTATGGAAGAAAATCCTAAAAAGAGGTGTTGCAATCACATGTATGGACTGAAAAAGGCTTGACAATTTTATTTTATTGAGTTGCAGAAACTGTTGATTACACTTCAGATCTAGAGAAAATAAATTCATGAAAATTTAGATCCGTAACAGATCCATACACTAGATAGGCTCTTTTCAGCAAAAGATCATGAACAAGGAGTAGATCTGAGATCTAAATCTGCACATCTGCAGAAATCTTCAGATATTCAGGAATATTTAGATCTGATATGATATGTACAATAAAATGATCCTCTTCAATGGATCTCAAAGGTGAAGGGCAGATCCCCAACACATGAAAATCACTCCTCTAAAATATGTGCCAAAAGACCTCGCAACAACACCTACAGAAAAACAAAGATCTGGAAGTAAAACTGCGCTGTAGGGTTTAGAAAATGTTTGGACACATGCCAAGATCTAAGATTGATGCTCCAATGATACAATACTCTCCTGCTAATGGGATAGAAGCCTTCCCCACTGAAAAGGAGCACTAGAATGGTCTAGATCTGAGTAGATCTAGCATCCACTTGCTGCAGCTTTCAAAGACAACCAAAACCTCAACAAGATCTGTGTTGTAGTTGGAAGAAGAAGTTTGGCCTCAAGCCAGATAGTGGAATATGCAATAAAATACTCTTCCAAGAGGTCTCTCAAGGAAAGAGATGGTATTACCGATCAGGAACACCCAGTGCTAAACAACATTTGCAATCTAGGCTAAACAACCAAAGAAAGATTGTATGTCTAAATAGACAATACTTCAGAAATTTAATATCATTCAACAACCTTTTTCATGATGCCATCCTCTTCCTTTTATAATTTAAGAGCTTTTAAACCCTAAACCACCTTCAATGAAATAGCTTCTTTCACACAAGCCATCTCCAACTAAAACTCCATTGTGCCTCATTGATGGCCACTCCTCAAAGACAACGCTGTAGATTTGGTCATGGTTGACCTAGTCAAAATATCCAGCCCCTTTCACGCCTAAGGGTGCTTGCTTACATAGCCAAGATATAGCCTTTTTCACATTTGGCATTGATTTATTTGTTGTTTAGGAGTTTTATGAACCTCCTTTACAATTGTATTCATGATATAGAAAAATAAAACAAAATTGAATATTCCCATTAGCTTAGGACTAATTGGGAATATTACATTATGCCACATCATGTGAAAGTTATACTTTCTTCCAAACCTAAGTACATACATGAACATGAGATACATCCCAAACAAATTTACATGTAAAGACATGATACATATCCCAAACAAGAGTAAATACATGGACATAAGATATAACATGTGTTCTCCAAACTCTCTTCTTAACAACCAAAGTAACCATGACTTCTTATTATGCATTCTATCATTGAGACATAAGGCATGAGACAAGAAACTATGAACCTTTGGGTAGTAACTATACTCGCTCAAGAGAAACCAGTGCAACCATGCTTCTTGCTCGCCTGTGTCATAGATCTACAAGTGGTTTGGCAACCCCTTGCTCCATACTATAAACCATTCATCCCAATGCGGATGATGGATATCATTCTGCAAATAATTGGTATCCTTCCATTGTAAGACACCAACCTCCTCAAATTGATGAAGAACTTTGCACTTCATGAAATGTTGAACTGCACCTCTAATGAGATCTCTTAATGAGACTTTATTCTCATCCATGGCCTTCCAAAACCAATGAGGCTCTGGATCTGCTGCAGGTATAAGTCTCTCTTTGAGCTGTGAGATGCTCATTGAGAAAGTGTCATCAAGAAAGGAGAAAAGATTTCTCACCTTAAGTGAAGCTATGAGTGAATAAAGTCACCTTTAGAAGGTATGAGTGAAGGTATGAGTGAAGCTACCTTCAGAATGCTCCAATTATAATGGGGCCTCTTCATTGTCATTGCTACTAAGTGATAACGTTGTAGATTTGCAAGGTAATACATATACTGTCTCAAAGCAAGGTACAATACAGATCTCATAACTAGTCATTGTACATAAGATTATGTTCATCCCTTATTCTGAAACTCTAAAATTCAACTCAAGAGGTTGAATGTATTCCATCCATGACAAAATGGGATAGATTTTCATCTCCACCTTGATTAGATCAAGGGTCCTCTACGCTGTGATATGATGCTGCTTCAAATCAACATTTTGTTCTAACCCTTGGTTATGCATTGGCCCTGATGGCATGTCCCCAAAAGTTTCAATAAGATGTACTAAAACAATAGGTGATGAGTGTGTATGCATACCTTGGATCAAATAATGTGTAGGAACCTCTTGACATAACACAATATTTCCTCCAACTGGGACAATGGTGTCTCCAACTGCTGGTAAGAGAGATGGTTGTTCTTCTACCAATGTACCAGTGCTGGAATCTTCCCCTTCTTCCTCATGCATCTCATGAATCATGCATGGGACTCTATGTGTCAAGAGCTCAAGACTATCTTGCAAGGTTGCTCCAATTATAATGGGGCCTCTTCATTATCACTGCTACTAAGTGATAACGCTGTAGATCTGCAAGGTAATACATATACTGTCTCAAAGCAAGGTACAATACAGATCTCATAACTAGTCATTGTACATAAGATTATGCTCATCCCTTCTTTTGAAACTCTACACTTCAACTCAAGAGGTTGAATGTATTCCATCCATGACAAACTGGGATAAATTTTCATCTCCACCTTGATTAGATCAAGGGTCCTCTGCGCTGTGATATGATGATGCTTCAAATCAACATTTTGTTCTAACCCTTGGTTATGCATTGGCCCTGATGACATGTCCCCAAAAGTTTCAATAAGATCTACTAAAACAATAGGTGATGAGTGTGTATGCATACCTTGGATCAACCAATGTGTAGGAACCTCTTGAAATAACACAATATTTCCTCCAACCGGGACAATGGTGTCTCCAACTGCTGGTAAGAGAGATGGTTGCTCTTCTACCAATGTACCAACATTGGAATCTTCCCCTTCCTCCTCATGCATCTCATGAATCATGCATGGGACTCTATGTGTCAAGAGCTCAAGACTATCTTGAAAGGTTGCAAGTGTCTCTTCTCTAGATGCAAGTACTTCTGTAGCTGGTGGTGAATGTAGTGACTTCTTGTCCAGAGTGACAAGAATGACATCCTCCTTTGTTTCCTTGGGAAATGTCTCTTTGTGACACATATTTGTCTTCTTCACATCAAAATTATTCCTCAAATTGTGAAATAAATCTGAATATTTAGTCACCTTTGCATGCTCCATGTGACTAAACCACCAATCAATGGCTTCACAATAAGACGAGGTGCTGCAATCTCGACAACCTCTTTTTCAGCCACAGGATGTAGCATGAAAAATGTATCTAACTCTTTCCTCCAAGCCTTAAAATTTCTTGAGGAAGACCCATCAAATGTAGGAAAATAGAATCTATTGTGCCTCTTCCTTCTATTGCTACTATAGGATCTTCTTTCTTCATTGAGTTCAAATAATTCTTGGAGAGTTAGACTCTCTTTGAAAGCTTTAGACTTCTCCTTGTACTTTCAAATGTACAAGCTGAGAGTCTCATGAGTCTCAGGTTCTCTTCTTTCTTCATTTCTATACCTCTCACCTTCTCCAAAGAAAGTGGGCATAGTATATCTATGAGGAGATATATGATTCTCCGGTTTTCTTTTCTGCTGATAGGAAGTGCTTGGACCTTCCTCTTCAAATCTTCTTCTTGGATCCTTCCTTTTCCTTTCCTTCTTCATTTGATAGACCTCCTTAGAGAGATATTGCATGGATATAAAGAGAGGATTGGAAAAATTATCCTCCTTCATGATAGATCTCATCTATCTGCTTCTTATTTTGATGCAAGAGATGAAGTGCCCACAGGCTAAGCCAAAGATCATGCTCCGATACCATTGTAATATCCCAAAAAGGGAAAATGCAGTAATACTTAAACACAATATAAGAACTGCAACTAAGTATAAAATAAATCTCAAGAAAACATCAGAATTTACAGAGAAGCTGAGCCATTTTATTATATGGAGATGAATCAGTTACACAATGTTCAAAAAATGAGTAGATCTAGCCCAAGAGAAGGCCTAGAATCACCCTACAATGGTGCTGCAACTAGCACTGTGTAACTAGTGAGCTTGCAGAAGTAATATTGTGCTATCCCTGCTACTGCTGATTTACATGTAAGTGATGCAAAGGAAAATTCAAATCTAGGGAGCTCAAGAGCTTTGATGATGCCAAGATTCAAGATATGGCCAATGTGATGGATTCCCAAGATAGCCCAGAAAGGATTTTCTAGTTCTACAAATTTGGAAAATCACCCTCCTAGGGCTTGATCCTTTATCTGTTGGGATTATAGATATGAAGCTAGATCTGACAAATAGATGGCTGAAATATGTCACAATATCAGATCTAAGCTTGAAGGGTTAATCCCTCCTTTAGATCTATAAGCTAGAAGCTCTAGATCTAGCTTCTCAATCCTCCAATGACGATTACAGCTGCTGCAACACAAATGCTCATAAAAAATATGTTCTAAGGGAAATATTGGCCCTATGCCTACTGAAATATGTTGCAATAGACTCCAGTATGATGTAAATACTGATGTAAAGGTGAGGGGATTATCCCTCACAGGATTACTAGCTGAAATGATAGCAACTTCCTTCCTCCTTTGGATCTGCACTAATGGAAAGTGTAATTCCTAAAGGGATTACTGCTGCTAGGAGGTAAATAACTTTTTCCTGATGCCATATCTGAAATGAAGCCTTGGGAACGCTGATATTCAAGCCCAAGGTGATAGGAATAATCCTCCACCAGTTCCTCAACTGAAATGTTGAAGGACAACCTCCTCCTCTCAAACTGATCTTCAGAATTATGCAATTTTTGAATATGGATGTTTTGCAGAAAGTAGGAAAATATATGTGGCACCAATGCCTGATGTAGAATGAAGTACAATACTCTTTCCAAAGCTACTCAAAGAAAGAGGTGGGATTCCCAACCAGGAACACCCTATGCTAAACAACTCTTGCAATCTTTGCTAAACAGACCAAGAAAGCAATGGAATGTCACATGACAATTCCAGATCTAAACAGATCCTCAACATCAATAATATCAAGCCTACCCTCATTCTTGTCTTCATCTTATTTATATAATGTTTGAGCCTTCCCATGCCTTTCCCTCATCTAAATTGTGTTGTACATGTGGGAAAGTTCTTCCATGTTTGATTGCGCTGTCTATCCAAGTCATCCGTCATGTCTAGGTGCAATGTACACCCTCTCCACCATGTGTGCATTAATTGCACAACTTCATCCATCATCTCATCATGAATGCTCCATAATCTCCTGTTTGACCTCTTCAAGATCTTAGTTGACTATTTCAACCTCCATGATCTATCTCATAAATGAGACATGATCTCCAATTCCATTCACATTAGTAGTGGCTCCACTACCTCATTATGTAGATCTAGGCTTAATTACTCCACATTCACACATAAAAAGTGGATATTTAGTCATATTGAGGATTATGGGTCCCTCCACACTTTTATTTACTTAATTCATTAAGAAAATTAAGAACTCTAATACTCCAAATATCAGGTGAAAATTTGGGATTATTACATTGGAGCTTCCTGCTTCTTTGCGAGTGCATCTAGATTTCCATGTTTCATGCTTAAAGAAGGTTATAGGTGAAAATATTCTAGTTCAAACAATATTTCCATAACTTGATGAGGAAGGCAAAATCATATTGGAACATGAAGCAGTCACGGAAACAAGAACTCGACAGCTACGAAATCGATCAATTTCAAAGTATCTCATCAAGTGGAGGAACTTACCCATTGAAGATTCTACATGGGAGGACAAGAATTTTATACAAAATCACCTAGAGGTACTCAAGCATTGAGGAAAACATTTTTTTGAAGGAGAAGGGCATGTTAGGTCCCTATATTACTAGTTTAGTCCCTTATTCTTATTAGTGTATCCCCCTTATTGTTATTTTTGTACCCATGTAACCCCAATATTGTTATTATTGTGCCCTTACATTGTTATTGTTAGGTCGGCTAGGATTATATTGTGGGCCCAGGGACTCCTATATATAGAAGGAGGTTTTGGTCATTTGTATAATCCAAGAATTTTTCATTTATGTAATGTATTGGAGGTTGCCTCCTCGAAGTGGCTGATTTTTGAGGCGTTGATCTCCCTTTTCTTCTATTTTTGGAGCTGGTTTCATAACAAAAAGAGTCCTTGTTTGGTTTTGAATGCAGTCTTCCATATATCACTTTCTGAAATTATTACTTGATGATATCCACTTCGCAAATCTAACTTAGTGAAAAAAATTTCTTCTTTCAGTTGATCAAGTAAATCATCTATTCTTGGGAGTGGGTATCGATTCTTTACCGTTATCTTGTTCAAAGCTCTGAAGTCTACACACATGCGCCAAGTCCCATATTTCTTCGGAATCAAGACTATGGTGAACCGCATGGTGAAGTGCTTGGCCTTATGGGTCCCTTGTCCAACATGTCCTTTATTTGCCTCTTTATTTCATCATTCTCCATTATCGACATGTGATACATGCCGATTTTTGGAAGAGGACAATCTTGCTTCAACTAAATATCATGTTGAATCTTCCTTTTTGGAGGAAATCCTATTGGCTCCTGAAACATGTCATGATGTGCACCAACTACATCATATAAATCTGATTTCAGCTTAGGATCAAAATCCTCAAATGATTCATGACTAACATCAGCTTTAGGCTTAATCATTATAAGAACAAAAATATTATTTGAATTCACTAGCCTCTTTACCTATCTAGCATTTACCATAGCAATATTTGTCTTCTTGTGATGTGCTCTAACAATTTACTCCTTTCCATATTTGAATAAATTTTATTTGTTCTCATGGTGATGGAAGATCGTTTTCCTGTCAGACAAGTAAGGACTGCCCAACACAATACCTGTAATGCCAAGCGGAACCACATCTAATTCAACTGTGTCAACAAAATGTGCAGTTATTTCAAACCGCAATATGCACTTCTTTGAAACCTGTCAATTTGCATCCATACAAATCCAACCAAGTGGATATGGTTTTGGATGTGGAATGATCTCAAGATTAAGTTTCTTGACCAAGTCTTCAGAGATTAAGTTTTCTTGTGACCCACTATCAAAAAATGTGTCAATCTTGTTATGTTTGGATATGACCCTCACATGAAATAGTTCAATTCTCTCTTCTTCATTTGGAGCTTGTATCTGACATTTTGATGTACTAGTACTGGGTTTAGTTTCAATTTATTTCCCCTTCATTTTCTTCAATCTCATGGCTGTAATTTTAGATTCGTCACCTGAATCCTCTCCTAAATCATGTTAAGTTGTAGGTGCATTTTTTTGTTTCCCTTTGTTGTTCTGATGTTTGGGCCTCTTTTCAAAATGTAATTTCCAGCAATTATTTTCATCATGGCCTTCTTTTGAACAATTTTTATAGACCAATTTTTCTCCCTCTTTCTTGACACATGCATTATTTTTTCCCTTACCTTTTTAGGTCTTCTCTTTGTTTTTCCCCTTAAAAGGTTTGTTTATACCCTCATCAGAAATGTTTTTCCCTCTAGCTTCTAGATGTGTGGCCTGAACACATACCTCATCTAGACTTGTGGGGTTAAACATGAGGATAGTATGTCTTAGGTAGCTACGTAAGACTCCTATGTACTTGAGAAAAGTATCTTGGCTCTACAAATCTACCCCAAATAAGATAACTCTTCTCCTAAATTCTTGGGTGTAAACTTGCACATTCTATCCTTTCAATTGTCTAAAGTTTTGCTAGTTCATTATGGATTTCTGTATATGAGCTAATGGATAAAACTGTTGTTTTACTGCAGTAATGAAATCAGTCCATGATAGGATAATCTTACCATGCTTCTTGATCTCCTTCTTTGTCTTGGATTCCCACCAAACAAGTTTTGCACCTTCCATTATCAATGAAGATAATTGGATTTTGGTATCATTATCATGAAGGTTCTGAATTCTCAAATAGAACTCCAATTTCCTAATCCAATTACCAAGATTTTCTACATTGACTTCACCATTAAACATTGGCAATTCAAACATAACATCAAGTTTTAGAAAAGGAATTTTACAAGTGTTCTTTGACTTGTGTGGCTGATGTACTGAAGATGAAGTAGAGGATGATGATGATGAGGGTGGGGATGGTGACTTTCCACTGTCTCCATTTCCTCCATTGCCCTTCTTTGACTTATCTTCATCATTTTGACCTCCTGATGATCCCTATCCTTCCTTGTGAAGTTTGGATCCTTATCCTTCTAGTTTCTAATTCATTTCTTGATAAAGTATTCTCACCATCTCAGTCATGTCAAGGAATGCTTTCATGAACACCCTTTCTTCCTCTTTGGGATCCATTTCTTCATGGATTTATCCTTCTTTTGGAGGCATGCTTAATGTTGCTTCTTCTAATTTAGGAGGTGAGCTAGGTGGTGGAGAATGTTGCAATCTTGCCCTCATTTGATGTGTCTCACTTTGAGGCCCTCTTGCTTCCAATAATTTTCCTTCTCCTCTCTTGAGCTTGAGCTTAGTAAGCATGTGAAAACTTGCAAATGGTTAAGAAAATATTTGCACACAACAACACCAGAGAATAAACTCTAGATATGATACCAACCTGATCTGAAAGGACTATAGTAGTTTGTTGTTCTAAGTGTATTTTCATTTACAAAACATGTACATATTTGTCTCCATTTGTTTGCTTAAGGATTGAGGAATTTAACCATGAAGCATAGATGAAATTGTAAATTTTAAGCATGAAAATAAGCCTAAATAACACTGAACAGTAGTGTATAACAGATAAATAAAACCACACATAAGATTTACACAGTAGGCATGATGAAGCAATTCACCCCTCCTAGGCTACATCTGCTGGTCCATCTCCCAATGGCATGTCCATATTTCATTATGCTCAAAATTTTGCAAATACATGTGTTTACAAGCCTCCAATGGCTGTTTTCTCTACACCAATGGCTCCAAAATGCTCAAATTAGTCTAGGTAGACTCTTATTTCACCCAAATTGGTTGAAAATTGACCCTGCTAGGATTTTTCCCAATGTCTCCTACAAAACCTCCACTAAAAATGGAGGATTGAAGTTAACTGTAGTTAAAAATGTCATAAAATATAAATTTTAGGTGGTGCGCTAAATTCTTGCCAACAAAAACCTTCAGACTTTAAATGTTATGGTTAAGGAGGAGGGGGTGGCCACATGCCGAGCCCCAAACCCCGCAGTTAGGCCAACTTCCGAGCGAAACCGTTGGATTTGTATGCGATAACTGCGCATGTGAATGGGATTGAAGTGTTAATGCTGTCAGAGTTAACATTTATCATAACCGTCGGGTCATTGTAACAGTCACGGTTTATATATATGACATGTGACCATTGCAAATAGGGTCGCCGACGAGTTGGGACCGTCTGCAATCCCCCCCCCAATATGCCACATGTTTAAACATCAAATAGATGTGGCGCCCTATAGGGGTAAGAACCGCATGGTAGCTCAAACAGTAAAGACCCTTGTGTGTGTGCTTGGAGGTCATGGGGGCGACCCCCCCGGACTCAACAAAAGTTTATACTAGCAAACAGGGGACACGTGGTAGCCTCAAGGTTGGCCACGTGTCACTCAACCATTGGCCCTTCAATATACGTACAACCTCAACAACAGACTAGAATGTGCCACTTGTCAAGATCTCCTTGGCTTGGAGAATGGAATATTCTCAGGATTATTCCCCTTTTTTCTGACTGTACACCAGCATGTTGACTAGGCATTCCAGTCAAACCTGTTGAAATTTTAGTTGTTTAGGAAATTGATCAGAACGTGATATATCCCTCATATGACATCATTTTTTTGAACCATTCATGGTGCTGGAATCATAACAACGAGATCTACCCAGTCACTCAGGTTTAGTACAGTTTCGAGCACTTTCAATTTTGAGAAAAATTCATGAACTCCTGATCAGTACATCTCCCTATGAATTAGTGTATCGATCTGAAGCTATTTTTCCCACTTCTTTGGGAATTCCGGTAATGAAACTACTGCAAGGAATTGAAGAGGAGAAAAATTCTATCCAAAGGAGGTTAAATCAGCTTATAGCTCTGCAAGAAAAAAGAGAAGAGGTATATAACAACCATCATCAATCACAAAATAGAGTGAAGAAAACCTTTGACCAAAAATCCAAAGAGGAAAGTTTCCAGCTTCAAGATGTAGTTCTGAAATGGGAAGCCATAATTGAAGAAAAGGGGAAGCATGGAAAGTTGGAGAATATCTGGAAGGGATCATTTGTGATAGATGCATATCATGGCAACAACACTTTTCTGCTTTAGGAGATGGATGGATAGCTGTGTGCAGGAGGACCTATTAATGGCAGGTTTCTGAAACACTATTCCTCCTAAGTCCTTTTTACTCAATTTCACTTCATTGTAAATAATTCGTTTACCATTATGATGTTTCTCTAATAAAGATAAGCTCATCATCAAGCTTGAGCCCGAGGAGAAGGCCATAAGAGCTTGAACAAGTCTTTGTGAATTTTAGAAATTTTTGTTTTCATTAAAAGAAGGCATTGGAACTACATGTCGTTTGTTGTACCATAAGGGCACACCATCTCGGGTGGAGCCACTATTAACCCATAATTTTTCAAAATTTCATTGATAGGTTCATTCACATCACTCACTTAGGATTCATATTGTTTTCATAGTTTGATTCATGAAATTTATGAAAAAATACATGTAATAAGCTTTATCCAAGTCTAAAACCCACCATGAGTCATGTCATGTCTGTCAAATCCACTCCATTGCATTTAGTTTTCGTATCCATGCCCTCAAATAAAAAAATAATCCACTTGGCTGTTTTTTCACCTTTCAGTAGAGAATACAACTAAAGAATGGCGGATTTCGCTACGGAATCACCTGAAAATTCCGTAGTGAATCTGCCAAGTTTTTAACTGTCTTCGCTATAGAATCTTATTTTTCTGCAGAAAATACAAAGCGGGGTGAGGTGTCAAGTTTTCGATGGCCAAGGGTAAAGGTGAGGTCACCAAATTAGTTACCATGATCACCAAGCATGCAAGGTCATGATTTCATTCATCATGACCTTTTGAGTTCACATTTGTCATCATTCTCCCCAAGTTATCGAATCAAAATTTAAATTTCACCTCTAAGCATATCTCTATCTTTCATTGTTTAAGTCTTGCATGTAGCAACACAGTGTCATCCTTGAAGATCTAATTCACAGTTCAAACAACTTATTGTCTAGTTTTGTTCATCTGCAGGTGTCATAACTAAAGAAACAACATGGTTATAAAGAAGAATGGAAATGAAGAAGAAGGTGAATAAAGGAGGTTCTTGTGTGAGATATGAGCCTATGGATTTAAAATTATTGAATGAAGACCCCAGTTTCATGGATTCTTTCAGAAATTTTGGTTGTTTGCAGTTCTGTCTGAAGCTTCAAAGTTTTCATGCTCATATATCTAAATATTTTGCAACTAATTTCACAGGGACAACCTCAAAGGTAGGGGTTTTAAATTTTACAGTATCACCTGATACTATTTCTCAGGCTACAAAGATACCAAGAGGAGGTGAGGAATGGTTCAAAGCTACAAAATTCAAAATGCATAGCTATGAGGAATTTTTCAAACCAGAGCACATCGAAGCTAATATGGAAAGTGGAATTCCTAGGATTTATATGAAAGAAAATTATTCTAAGTTGTTGTTTGTGGTCCAGAAGTATTTTACCTGTGAGGGGATGTTTTATATGGTCTACCTATATCATTTTAGGCTCCTTTTGCATTTCATTGGTAAGAAGCCCCTTGATTTGCCTTTCTTTTTGTTTAGGATTTTGGGAAATATATCTGATAAGGTCCAAGCCAGGGTTTAAGGTAGTGAAACATCTGTTTTCCATCATGGCCTAATTAAAATATTAGTGCTGGAGGAATTAAAGAAATTAAATAGAGATTGGGCGTCTTTTCTTTTTCTCAGTGGATATGAAATAGACTTAGTGACACCAAAGAAGATTTCAAAGCCAAAAAATAATTCATCTCTAGCTGTGATAGAAGATGTTAATGAAGAAGGGGGAGAGCCTATTTTGGAGCCAATGGATGTTGAATTTGAACCTATACTAGAAACATATATCCCACAACCATCACCTGCAACTCAAAAACAAACAATTAGAAAACATGGTAGCAGGAGGATAATTAGGAGCTAAACCATTGCCAAAGGAAATCTTGAAGATATCCTCCAAGAAATAGACATTGAAGAAACTCCAATTTTCCAAGCAGAGGACATTGAAGGGGACAAAAGAAATAAGCATAAAGGAAACCATGTTGGTTTCATATTACAGCCAAGGAAACCACCAACTAAGTTACAGCTTCCAAAAGGTGCCATAGAAAGTAAGATGAAAAAAAATATTGACAAAGGCAATTAGCCTATCATAGGAAACATCATAGATCTATCTCCAACAACATAAGAGGTTTTTGTGCAAAGGAAAGGAAAGGAGAAAGTGGTGGAAAAAAACTGAAGTAAAAATATTGCAGGAGCAATTAAGAGAGGCCAGAGAAGAAGTCATTGAAGTCAAATTGGAACTGCAAGAGGCCAAGGTAGATAGACATCTAATGGTAGACTTTGAAAAATAAATGAAAGATCAGTTAGACAAATATGACCAATCACTATGAAATGCCAAAAAACTGCTAAAAAGAACTCTTCCTTTGAGGAAAGTGGTGAAGAACACTATAAAAAGAATCCTATGGTTATAGTATGAGAGGAAAAGGCTTAAAGGGTAGGTTAAAGAGATAGAGGACCAAATTGAAATGATTCAAGAAGAACTGAAGAAAAGAGGGCTAAAAATTAAAGTGATAAATGAACTTGAAGAATTACAGCTTGATAATGCTAAGGATGAAGTGCCCACAGTTTCACGGGTTGACCTAAACATTTTTTATTAATTTTACAGCATGCAGGAAACATCATTTTTTGTTTGGAAGCTGAGAATTTGAAGAAAAATGGAAAATCTGTGTTTTTAGCCAATTAGGAAATTTCGTAGCGCAGCCTAGGCTTGAAGGTCGGATTTCACTATGAAATCACTGTAGGGTGCTTTTTTACCAAAAAATTCATTTTTTTTGGAAATCAAAGGAGGGAAAGTGTTTTATTTAGCCCATATTTTCTATCAAAAATGTCTTGATCAGAAGAAGAAACAAAGAATGAGTTTGGATGGCTAAAATAAATATGCTACTGAAACTACACTACGAAACTACCTAAGGTTACTCTGTTTTTTCAACGAAGTATTTTTGATGGTATTTGGAGGTTTGAAAAGTGTTTTGAAGAACAACCAGCCATGTGGAGACATTAAAGATGACAGTAGGCCACCCCAATATATATTCACTACTCGACAAGACTATCACCTATCCAGCTCAACATGAGGACAATGATCGAAGTTGTGTTTATCTTTTCCTAAAATTAGGAGTGTTAGTTCCTAAATCTAGTGGGTACATTTATGTCTCAGTGATAGTGAGTGCCACTTGAACACCTGATCATTACCAATGTAATTATCCCATTACTACAGAAAATGAATGTAATAAATGAAAGGCAGAGTCCTATTAGAAGTAAAAGTCTTAAGATAGTATGTGTCTTTTTCAATTCCAAGAATGTAGTTTATAGTTAAGATAGGTGTTAAGGTTATGGTTCAATGATCTAGCCAGCTGGGAAGATCCAATGTAAGCAACACAATTCTATTAATAGATAGAAAATCGAATGAGAAATGGTTGGAGAATGTCATTTGAGACTACTACTATTGTAAATTTTGGAATATCAGTAATATATAGTGATGGTGTTTTCTTCTTTACCTGAGATTATTTGACTGTTGAAATGAGCTTATGTCTTATGTTTCCTTAATATTTTTTTCCAATATCTTGATGTTGAATTACTCATAATTCATGCCCTCATGATCTGACTTCCTTTTGACATTGAGTTATTGAATATTTTTTGTGTTTTAGTATTGTATTTTCATTGAAACAATAAAAGCCTTAGTTTATACAAGGAGATTCTTTTGTCACTGAATTCCTTCATACTGACTCCATGAGCCCAATAGTAGTGAAACCTATTTAATTTTTCACCTACAATAAAATACACTAAGACACTTATCATAGAGTTAGCCATCTGACTTGAAACCTAATTGAGCAAATAATTATTTAAATTGAGAGAGCCCTCTCAGGCTGAAGAGGATAATCCTCAGTCAAAAGTTGGTTTGAAATATTTACTCTAAGTTGTGTGGTGGAGCATCCCATCAGTACCAATTTAGAGATAACAGCTTCCATAAGGAACACATTCAACTCATTGTTTTATTGGACACATCCAATGCATTCATTTTCATAATGTGTATGTATATGAATCTTTGAAAACCAATTCATTAAGTCTCCCCTTCCTTATTGTAACACACTTTCCAAGTTTAGGAATCCCCTTCTCTTCCTCCCCAATCCCTCAGGTGATCTATTCCTTGGAAAGGCTTTCTCACACAGGAAGAATCTCAGTGATCTATTCCTTGGAAAGGCTTTCTCACAGAGGAAGAATCTCAGTGATCTATTCCTTGGAAAGGCTTTCTCACACAGAAATAATCTCAAGAATTATGGAGTTTTACATCAAAGGCATTGCCCTTCATTGCTCTAAATAACATAATACATTTGTCATAGAATAACTCATGGTGATCAACATATGCCATAGGGTTCCAATGTCACCATAATGGCTTTGTCCCTAGGATTTTCAACTTCACAATCATCATCTATCCTTCATGGATATACCATCATCTCACCTATATCACAAACATACATTTTCCATAAGATTAATCATAAGAATTTAAATAAGATATTATTCCTTTTCTTTTCTTTTCCAAACCTGCTTCATATAGGAATAAAATTTCATAAGTATGAGATTTTTCTTATGATGTTTGACTCTTTCATATGGTAGTAATAAACCTTCATTATCATAACTAAGGCCATTTAAACTCCAATCTAGTAATTTTTCATACATAAAATCTTATCATTGCAAGATTTATAGCATCCCCAAAAGTGATCTCCAAATTATTATACACATAATAATTCAATCATTTTAAATTGATTTAAAAAGAAACTAAAATTAAGCTATCATTTGCATCACAATCATTCCAATAATTCCAAATGCATTCAAACATTTATTTGAACGGGTCAAAACTGAAAGATACATATCTATAAATTCATGATTAATTAGCTTCCAATTTTCTTTACAAGAAGTGGGATCCATGCCACTCATTCCACTACTCAACAATTCCTCAAAATTATTAGAATCCATTTATTTTCATGAAATTCAATCCCGCAATTGATTGTTTCATACAAGCACATGTGAACTCAATGCACCAAGCATATGTATGGTAATGATTCATAATATGAGTGTCGTGACCAAATCATGCCATAGTAACTCATGGATGCATCACAAAGATTCTAGCAATCTTTACACACTAAAAGATACATATCTATAAATTAATGAGTAATTAGCTTCCAATTTTCTTTGTAGGATGAGGGATCCATGCCACTCACTCCACTACTAAACAATTCCTAAAAAATATTAGAAGCTATTTATTTTCATGAAATGCAGGAATTAAATTTTATTGTTTGATACAATCACACATGAAACTAATGCACCAAGAATATATACCATCATGGTTTATAATATGAGTGTCATGAACAAATAATGTCATAGTAACTCATGGATTCATTACAAATATAAATCTTTACACTCATAAGGCTTCTTTCCTTTTTCATAACCCACTAGGCATTCATGAAAAATTTGCTTTTATATATCAACAATTCCATATAGTTTTCACATTAACTAGGAAAAACCAATCCTTCAATTACATGCTAATTACCAACAAACTTAACATTATATGGTAGAATCACCTATCTTAAGTTTAGAAACTATTGGGCCAATAATCATGGACACACAATTGCAACGCATCAAATATTTTCTTCATACATCCCATAATTTCATGCAATTTATTAATGTATTACCAAACATATTTTATCTCACGTGTGTATTTTTCATTCACTTAAACTTTTTTCAACATGGCATCTCAATGCATGCACACATTATTAAGAGTTTACTAAATATTTTTGTGTTGATAATTTTCTGCCTTAGCCATACCCCTTCTTTGGCATTCATGCAACACATGCATTAATTTGAATAACAAACGATATCAAATTCAAATGAAAGGAATTCTTACCCAATTCCTTTATGTTTTTACCTTTTCTTTTTACTTTCCCCTACTTACTTGGATACCATCACGCACATTCTCTGCTAATATATTTTGAGGGAGTTCAGTTAGCTTCTTAACATACTTGATGTTGCAACATTCGGTAGCCCCTGAAATGATATCAACCTCACATATTAGTCACAAATATCTCATTTCATCTTCTTACACAAAAGTTTCAATGAATATTCATAAAGGGCATTTGCACTATGTATCCAATTTACACATTCAAACAATTCCTTCAATCATGCACCAAAACATGTGCATATACATCTTGTCATGCATGTGTCATACTTGCACATATTCCATGCTATTCATACATATTTATTTTTAAATTTATTTTTTGTCCTCTCTTGTTTTCAATCATTCACTTGACAAGTCTCATAAGAGTAAGCATAAGAACACTACTTTCATTCATGTGGTAGTTAATAATAATAGATCACTCTTTTTCACTTTCCATATGAACATTCCATGGGACATGGAATTCATTAGGTAACCTTACTTTAATACCCAAACCATAAAAGTTACTAGTTTATATTTTCTTACCATTCACACACTCATATTATTTTCTTAAATAAAATATATCAATCAAGCACAATTTTTAGTTAAGGAAAAATCCATTATGAAGCTATTTTCATACTTGTGACTTCACTATCCATATGGTTCATATTGAACAAGTCAAGCTCTCCTTGATTGATCGTTTATCCACATCTTCCATGTAATGCAACTCTACAAGGTAAGCTTCCAAGCTCATTAGGAATTTCA
Source organism: Pinus albicaulis (assembly GCA_034641835.2). Taxonomy (NCBI): domain Eukaryota; kingdom Viridiplantae; phylum Streptophyta; class Pinopsida; order Pinales; family Pinaceae; genus Pinus; species Pinus albicaulis. Next base: position 629,590,326 of record CM076580.1, on the reverse strand, counting down.
TTACATGATGAAACATAAAAATTTTATTAAATAAAGAAATATTTTTTTCAAATTCTTGGTAGGCTCACAACCCAAATTTATTCCTTGTAATAGCTATGGGGTCCCCCCCCCCCTTACACTCATGTGCATATAAATTGCCTTAATACTCATTATATCAATACAAATGTCTTAGAACAATATCATTCCTTCATGTAATATCATAATCATATACTCATATAATCCACTTAATCAAGAATTCAAAAAATTATTTAAGTGTGCATAAAACTCAACATCCATAATCAATAATTATTAGAACACTTGTTTGGAGAAAACCACTAACTTGAAGCAAACCTCTTATTTTATTTTAGTGATAAGCTCTACTGATCCTATTTTTTTCAATAGTGGGTGATTTCTAGATTGGGACATGACTCCATAAAGAAATTGGCTTACCAAGATCTAAGTATAATACATATCCAATATTGAACACAAACAAGGTCAAGGTACCAACCTCCGTAGCCTTCAATTAATAGTCTCATATCACCCCATCAACCCACTTGAACCAAGGTAGTGCACTCCATTTCTAATCATAGCATTCCCTCAATCTATGCCACTATATTTCTAAGGTCTTCAACTTGGATTGGCCATAGATGTATCAAATCCTTGTGGATTATATGAGTTTCATTTACCTTTAACACTCCACATTCTCTCCATACCCCACACACAAACACTTATCCCTACACTCCAACTTCTTGTGCTTTTGCCTTCCATGAGGACACCTATGGAGAAGTGCACTGACAACACTATCACAACATGCACATCCAAATGCATAGGTGCCACTTGTAGCATTATCTCATCAGCACCTTATCTTACACAAAACTACATGAAACACCCTCATTGGCTTCCCAATCATGTTGTCAACCTATTTCTAGTTACATGTTCACCATTAACCGTTATTAGTCACCTAAATCATATTATGATAACATACTTCTCTAAGTATTTATGCATGCACATCCATTATTTTATGCACCTAACATATCTTCATGCATCTACCATATCATTATTTAATATTGATTCAATGGACATGCATCTTTGAATGATTTCTTCCCTTGCATTTTTATCATGCCTATGCTATTATTCATAAACATATGAAAAATTCTAAAAATATTAAAGAAAAACATTAAAACTAGCAAGAGATAAGTTAAAAGGTTCCCCCTCGTAGTTATGGTTGCATCAATTGGCCATAAATTTTGCAATTATGTTGGCTTTCTCTAGGGAATTTAGTCAACATCTTGCATGTTTATCATGTTGCATCAAATTCAAGTCAATATTAAAGTAACATTAGTCTAGTCATATCGTTGGGGAAAAAAAGGGACAAAGGTGACATTTTGGCAAAGAAGGGGTAAGGAGATTTTTTTTTTGAATTTTTCCGAGTATCTTTTGTAAGAAGAATATTGTGAAAAGGATTAAAAATCCATGCAAAGGCTTGCAAAGTATGTGTTTGACATACGATGTAGAGGCTCGATAGATGGATGCTCAACAAAAGTGTGTAATAGAGACTGCACAATAACCATTTCATTATTTAGCCAACATAGTATCTACCAGTTGTTAGCACTGCAATTTTTTCAAATATTTTAAAATTCTGGTCATCATTCTCCAAGAAATCAATATTCCTTTTTAGTTCGGTTGTAAGATGAAAGTGTCGCTGTCAAAGTGTAGTGGTGAGAAAATTTCATTTCTACCTTCATTAATTTCATTTTCTCCTCTTTTACCTTTCATTTTTCCAAACAAACCCAAAGTCTAGTGTTTCATTTTATTCAAAACCCATTTTTAACTATTAAAATTCAGTTTTTATAGTTAAAAAGTAGCTCCGCACACCCACTAACATCCATATCATCTTATACCCTTTTTACCTTACCTTATATCGAATATTAAAACCTTATACATGTAACCATTTCCAAATCCTACAAACTTTCTGATATGTGATATTGTTGGGACCCATCATTTCTTTTTGATCTGTTTCATAACATTCGAAATGTTTCAGAAAAATCCTTTATATTATGATTTAGACGAATTTTATCATATTCATTGACTTAACGAATTTTTCACTTTTCTACTTTTAAAAGTCGTTTAATGGGCCCCAACTACCTTTTCACATCACATGTTCGAGAAGTTCACTTACTGCATTCACTTCCGCTTCCTCATTTCCCCGATTATGATATTGAGTGGGACCCTTTCCTGGCACGTCCTCATCGCTAATCGCATATCGCAACAATCCTCGCCACATTCATTTTTCACTCCAAAATTATTCTGATGCGATACTAAAGGGACCCACCTTTCCCTACCACATCACACTTTCCCCTCGCACATCGCAAGCTCTGGAGGATAGGCACTCGGGATCATGTTATAAACACTGAAGTGCGATGTGCAATATTGGTGGGACCCAATCGCATATCGCAGTTCACAAGCTCAGGAGGATATGTGCTCAGGAATATTTTATAAATGCCGAAATACGATTGCGATTTCCACCGGCCATTACAGCTTGTGATCTTCCCCGCCCTTTGATCCACGGTTCTCATGCCTTTTCGGAGCCCCTTCTCCATTCTGATTTTAACACTGCGGGGGAGTATGAAAATTTATTTTCTCCATCACTCCTCTTGCTACGTGTCGTCCTCTCCACATTTTTCACCCCCTCAGTCCAAACCTCCTTGCCATGTCATCACCCCCATCGCAAATTGCATTCCCTCCCACTTGTGTCTTATGCTTAAATGTTTTCGACCCTGATCTACGATTGTGACATATGTATAAAAGTTTTTCTCCTCCCACTCATCATTTATTTAATAATATCTCCCGCTAATAAAATGAAACCCTGCTATCTCTTTCAATCTTCCTCCATAACCTGTTTAACCTTCATATTTCCCGCTCCTCTTTTATTTCTCCCGCTAGCCTACAATTCAATGTGTCTCCTTCTCATATCTTTCACATGCCCGGTCCTTTTGTTTGGAACCTATCTATATTTTTTTTCCCACTCCAACACTATTTCCATGTTTTATTTGAGACCCTATCGCGACAAACAAGAAACCAAAGAAAAGGAACAGCGACATGGTTTCTCTGAAACATATTTCTACCATTACTCTCAACACCAACACGTTTCCACAAGGCATCATGCAACATTCAAAGAACAGTCACATGTCACTTTCATTGCTGTTTACACTTTTTGTGGAGTTGGTTGCACCAAAACAGAAGAGGAGTATTCCCATAGATTTCCACATCATACAACCACTTCGAATTGTTAGCCTTGTTGTTATTTATTTTGATTATGTCATAGCACTTTGTATAAAAGTTTTAGGATAAGCCTCATCTCTTGCACGAGATCGTAATAAATTTTGAGAATAGGTTTACTCCTTTTGTGGAGATGACAATTTTATATTTTTGTATATATGTGACAAACAACTATGTAAAAAAGGTTCGTGGTTTTAGAATCTTGACTCATATGATCAGTATTCTTTTCAGTGAATAAAATTGAAAGAAACTTCTAAAAAATTATTATCAATCAGGTGTGTGTATTGTTGATTTTCACTTGTGTTTCCATATCATATTATCTTCAGTGCAATTTTGCAATCCCTCATGTTTTTTAGTGTTTTTATCAGTCTCTTGACATGTTCATGTGTTTTATCAATTTTTATTAGTCTCACATAGTGAGCTTTCTTGATGAAATATACATGATGACAGTGTAAAGAGAATCACTTATAATAGTTATCTTCCATGATATTTCAGTGAGAATATTGTAAGTCCAGAAATAGCTTTCTCTTGTTGAAATATTGACAAATTTCTACTTGTGTTATTTTCTACCAAACGAAGTAGATTTCTACCTTGCAGACCCACTCTTTCTTCTTCCATTTCACATTATCTTCCCCTCAAACGCTACAAACTCACTCTTTTTCTACCACATCTATTGGAAATATGATGCAATGTGTTGTCCTTGATGGCAACCTACTTGATGAGTTTCGTTTTGATAGCAACCTATTTTTTAAAGATGTAAAAATGATGTATCTACATATCAGTTCAGAAGTAGCAGAAAAAGGAATTTTAGTAAGTGCCAGAGAAATGATAAATATAATATGTCACAATGTATACACTACTTTTATGAAGGCAACCCGCATATGGATTCAATGTATACACTACTTTTGTGAAGGAAACCCGCGTATACATTCAGGACTAGTATATACGCATCTAGTTTGAAGAGAAATCATGTATACACGCGGATACGAATGCTCCAAGTCGCGTATGCGTTTTGCGCTCTAAAAACTATGATACCTAGGGGCATTACCATGGTATTGGCCCACTGTATGAGCGCTGGATTATCTATTTGATCTCGTCCAGGAATACCATCAGCGGTTGAGTGGTTTTGACTCATGGTATTGACAAAGGCTAAATCTATATAAGGAGAAGAAGATCATAGTGCAAGAGTGTGCATAGGTCTGGGTTTTAATGAATACTTCACTCTGAAGTATATTTGCATGGAATGGGTAACAGTTTATTGATTGATCTGAATTAATAATGCACCTATGAAGAAAATGATGAAGAGGGATCTCTAGATCTGAAATGACTATGTATTTTCTAGAGTTGTTTATGGAATGTTTAGATCTGTGATCTGGCGAATATTTGCTGAAGTAAAGGGTGAGATCTGAGTTATATGTTCTGAAGAGCTACATAGTTCTGAAACATTACAGATCTATATGCATGTTCATCTCAGCGAAAGCACGTATATACGTAGGTTCGTTTCAGCAAAAGCGCGTATGAAATCAAAGGTCAGTTCTGAAATAGTTGCAGATCTATATGTAGGTTTGTCTCTGTGAAAGGGTGTATATACGCAGGTTCAGTGAAGTAAAAGTGCGTATGGAATCTAGGGTTTTGCTGAAGTGTGTGGAATGAAATGTCTGATCTGTTTTGCTGTTTTACTGCTATCTGTCAATGATGTATTCATACAGATCTGGGTTGTTTGAATGTTGATTATGCTGCTGATTATGTTGATTAAAGATCAAGTTGTTGGTTGATTGGTTGATGATTCAATGAATGAATTGATGGGGTTATAAGTTTTAGTTTGATGTATGTTGAGCTTAAATGTGTGGAGTGGGTCTAGTCTGAAAATATGATGAAAAGTGGCCTACAAGGTATGTTGTGTGGAAGCTGATGGATCCAGTATGAAAATTGATGAAACGTGGTCCGCAGTGGTGCTGAGGGTCAAAGCCTTCAGTGAGGGGGGTTGTAGCTCCCTTCCAGTGGTAGCTGGTAAACGAGAGCAGGGGGTAGTAGCTCCCTTCCAGGAGAGGCTGGTAAACGAGATCAGGGGGTTGGAGCTCCCTCTGGAGAAGGCGGGTAAACGAGACAGGGGGTAGTAGCTCCCTTTCCGGAGAGGTCGGTAAACAAGATCAGGGGCTGGAGCCCCTTCCGTAGTGGTCGAGACCAGAGCATGTCCTTCCTTCTTCGTGGGTGCTCACCCTCGGCATGAGTCTGCACTCAAATTGTAAGAAGTTTTCTTATAATAAAATATTGAAGACATAGATGACAAATAGCGTGTTTTCTCTCGAACGGGGTTTCAATTTTTAAATACCTATGTTCATGTTGCTTATGTGTGATGGTTTATTCTATTATTACTGCACATGCTTACTTCTTACTAAACATCTGATGAATAAATGATGCAATGATCTAAGTAAAGAATTAAATGCATAATAAGATCTTTGGACATAGGCAAGTTTTCTTAAGGATATCCGCATGTATACGCGAGTTGGGTTCAGTAAAGTAGCGTATGGTTTTAAGAGAAAGAAAAAGTAAAAATTTTTCAGTCAGCTATAAATACTGATTCACCCCCCCTCTCAGTATTTTTCCCAACAATTGGTTTCAGAGCAGGTCCTTCTGCAGAAGCTTGATCGCTTGAAGGAGATCCGTCACAATGGGAAGGAAGCAAAAGAAGAGGGCTACTCAAAGAAAGAAGTGTACAACATAAAATGAAGATGATGAATCAGGTATTGATTGTTTCTCTTGTAACTCACTTCCTTGTGCACGCAATGGTGAAAAAGAAAGTGAAAGTAATATTATGGGTCTACAAGAAAATCTCAAGATCAATGTTGAAGATCAATTTAAAAAGGAGGAATCTATCTACAAAGATATGATCTCTAGAATGAATGGAAAGATAGAAATGTATCAAAGACTGCAGGATAAAGTAACCAATCGAAATGAAAGACTTGAAGAAGAAATCATCTCTCTCAAAGAAGATCTGGAAAAATCAAAGAAGAATGAAGAAATTTTACAAAATTTTGAAGAACAAGAAAATGGGTTGAAAGAAGAGATTTTAAAATTGAATGATCAAGTAGAAGAAGGAAGAAGGGTCGAAGAAAGTATGAAGAAGAAATGCCAAATATTGGAGGTTGAGGTAAACATTTTAAAAGGTAAATTAGAAGAAAAATATAAACTCTTGAGGTTTCAAGATAGTACTAAGATTCTGGACAATATTCTTAGTAGTCAAAGGTCTCCTTCTGTTAAATTTGGTCTTGGTTTTCATGAAACTGTTAAAGGAGAATCTAGTTCACAAGGAAGTAATAAAGATATCAATGCAAAACCTGAAGTGTTGAAAGAGACAAAAGGTCAACCGACAATCATGAACTCTCAAAGGAAATCATTCGCTCCTAACTATTGAAGCATCAATCGATTCTCTCCTTTGATCAATAATGTTTAATGCTTTAAATGTCATAATTATGGGCATGTTGTAGCCAATTGCAGAAGTAGATTGTTTCAGTCACAAACAAACAGGTTCTACACAGAAAGGTACTCAGGTTTCTTTAAGGGATATTGTTTTTCATGCAGCAAGTTTGGTCATAAAGCAACTGATTGCAATAGAAGAAAGAATAGAAACACACATTATGATCCCTATGCTTACTTTTCTGGTCACACAATATGTTATGCTTGTAACAAGTATGGACATGTAGAAAAAGAATGCAGGATGAATGTTGGCAATATGATGCAGAGTGTTGTCCTTGATGGCAACCCACTGAATGAAGATGAAGACATGCGACTATTGACATGTGTTGTCCTTGATGGCGAACCACCTGATGAAGTTATTCTTGACCTATTGGACTTAGTAAATGATGTAAATCTGATATGAAATGATGTTTGCTAGCCATATGATGCTGAGTGTTATTCTTGAATGGCAACCCTCTTGATGAAGATGATGGCAACTTACTTGATGAAGTTGTGCTTGATAGAATATGTTCTTGATGAAGTAAATCTGATGTATCTACAGTGTGTACAGAAGGCAATGAAGAAAGGAATTTAGCATGTGCTAAATCTTGATGAAAAGGGTATGTCTCTAGGAATACGCGGATTTGCCTAGGGGAAGTCGCGTATGCACGCGGAAAAGAACGTGCCAAGTCGCGTATGGGAAAAAGTGCTTATAAAGTGCAAAACCAGGGGTAACCACCATGGTATTGACCCATTGTGTTGGGTAATGGTTCGTCTAAATGACCCCATCCAGGAATACCATCGGAAGTAATGTGGTTTTGGCTCATGGTATTGAAAAAGGGTAAACCTATATAAGGAGAATAAATTCATTGTACAAATGTGGAGTGGTGTAAGATGTCTGAGCTTGAATGAATACTTCTCTTTGAAGTAGATCTGAATGGAAAGGGTTACAGTTGAATGATAGATCTGAATGTATGATGCACCAATGATGAAGAAGGGGATCTAGATCTGAATTGTACTTGTATTTGCTAGATTTGTTTATGGAATGATTAGATTTGTGATGAGGCGAACATCTAGGCGAACATCTGTCTGAGGTAAAGGGTAAAATCTGAAGTGATGTATCTGTTGTGAAGAATTGCAATGACATAAAAGTTTGAAGAACCATACGCTAGTTCGCCGAAGAGGAAGCGCGTATATACGTGGCTTCGATGAAGAGAAAGCACGTATGCGCAATAAAATTAGCCCTATAATTTGTACTGAAGTATACGCTGGTTTATGTGAACGAAAGCCCGTATATACGCGACATCAGAGAAAGGAAAGCGCGTATGCAAACTAGGGTTTCCTGAAGTCTGTGGTAAGAAATGTCTGATCTGTTCTGGTGGTTTACTGATATCTGTTAGTGAGTTATATGTATATGTTTAATGGTTGACTGTGCTTATAAGTATGGAAAGGGTCCAGTCTGAAAATATGATGAAACGTGGCCTGCAAGTGGTGTCCTAAAGGAAGCTTTGGATCCAGTGTGAAAATTGATGAAACGTGGTCCATAGAGGTGCTGAGGGTTGTAGCCTTCAGTCAGGGGGTCGTAGCTCCCTTCCAGGTGAGGCCGGTAAACGAGATCAGGGGGTCGTAGCTCCCTTCCAGGAGAGGCTGGTAAACGAGTCAGGGGGTTGGAGCTCCCTTCCAGGAGAGGCTGGTAAACGAGCGCAGGTGGGTGCCTGCGTGCTGGTAGAGTCTGCACCAGCACATATGTTGTAAGATGTTTTCTCTATAATAAAAATATTGAAGGCTGAGCAACTGCAGCGGTGGTTTTCTCCCGACTTGGGTTTCCACCTAAAAATCCTGGTGTTCATGTGTGATACTTTGTGTGATGGTTTATTCTGTTGTTACTACACATGTTTACTGTTAACTTAACATCAGATGAATGAATATTGCAAAGAACTAAGTCAATAAATATCTACATAGTTAGTTCTCTGCTAATACGTGAGTTGTATGAAGTATTTCTGCGTGTATACGCGAGTTTACTAAAGGAAAGTAGCGTATGGGTTTTAGAGAGTGAAAAAGTAAAAAGATATTGTATATGTAGTAAATATTGATTCACCCCCCCTCTCAGTATTTTTCCCAACAATGAATAGATCTGAGAAATTGGATAATCTCCAGCACACAATAATAAATTTTAAGCAAAGCTGAAAAAAGAAGGAGGACCAGTAAAAAATGTAGGGGATAATAATCCTACTGCAGTCTTCCGCTTCTAAAGCTTACTTCTCATAATGACTGTAGGAGTGATGTGAGATACATTATAGGAATCAGTAATGTATCATCACAAGGGGAGCAATATATGATGATTCCCATGGTTGGTTTGGTAATTCTGGTTGTGTTTATTTCTAATAGTGCATCTAATGTGACAACATAAGAGAGGTAAAGAATGTATAAATCCAGGAGAAAATGGAGCTATGAAATTTTTAGTATTTCACTTTTCATACGCGGGTTTCATGAACTAAAGTCGTGTATACACGCGAGTTCTGTTGGAGACAGAAGAGTATGTTTTTCTGATAAGAAAAACAGTGAGTCAACTCAAGGACAGGAGCACAGTGTCAGGGGGAGCATTAGCCTTGCTGAGAGTAATGCATTGTTGGAATTATGATGGTTCTGAAATATGATCTCTCTCTTGAGGTCTTTTTGGTATTGGTTATAAAAAGTCATATTTGTAATTTGATGAAAAGGTTATGTTGAGACCTATGATGTAAATTGTTATATTTAGTCATGTAAGGACTTCTTCAAATTTGTAAACCCACTTGGTTGGGTAGTTGAGTCAAAATGTGTAAACCCACTTGGTTGGGTACTTGAGTCACATATGTAAATCCACTTGGTTGGCTCATTGATGTAAGTATGAATCCTTGGTGATAGGAAAGGTCATAGAGTCATGTACTTCATTGAAAAATATGTTTGAAGATTTAGCGTGAACTCAGGGGGAGCATGGTAACTTCAGTGCACATCAGATCTATAGAGCTCTTCTTTCTAAAAGAGAAGAAAAACCTTGTTTTGATTTTGATCCACCCTTTGCCCTTGATGTCAAAGGGGGAGAGTATCATGGTGTTTGAATAATGGTTATAATCAATGTATCTATTTGTTGTGGTGATCAAACACCATCATGGTTACCATCAAGTCCAAAGGGGGAGATTGCTGGCAATATGATGCAATGTGTTGTCCTTGATGGAAACCTACTTAATGTGTTGTCCTTGATGGAAACCTACTTGATGAATTTGTCCTTGATGGAAACCCACTTGATGAGTTGCGTTTTGATAGAAACCTATTTTTTAAAGATATAAAAATGATGTATCTACAGATCAGTTCAGAAGTAGCAGAAAAAGGAATTTCAGTAAGTTCCAGAGAAATGATAAATATAATATGTCACAATGTATACGCTACTTTTATGAAGGAAACCCGCGTATGGATTCAATGTATACACTACTTTTGTGAGGGAAACCCATGTATACATTCAGGACTAGTATATACACATCTAGTTTGAAGAGAAATCTCGTATACACACGGATACGAACGCTCCAAGTTGCGTTTTCCTTTTGCGCTCTAAAAGCTATGATACCTAGGGGCATTACCATGGTATTGGCCCACTGTATTGAGCACTGGATTATCTATTTGATCCCGTCTAGGAATACCATCAGCGGTTGAGTGGTTTTGACTCATGGTATTGACAAAGGATAAATCTATATAAGGAGAAGAAGATCATAGTGCAAGAGTGTGCAAAGGTCTGGGTTTTAATGAATACTTCACTCTGAAGTATATCTGCATGGAATGGGTAATAGTTTATTGATTGATCTAAATTAATAATGCACCTATGAAGAAAATGATGAAGAGGGATCTCTAGATCTGAAATGACTATGTATTTTCTAGATCTGTTTATGGAATGTTTAGATCTGTGATCTGGCGAATCTTTGCTGAAGTAAAGGGTGAGATCCGAGTTATCTGTTCTGAAGAGCTGCATAGTTCTGAAATGTTACAGATCTATACGCATGTTCATCTCAGCGAAAGCGCGTATATACATAGGTTCGTTTCAGCAAAAGCGCGTATGGAATCAAAGGTCAGTTCTGAAATAGTTGCAGATCTATATGCAGGTTTGTCTCTATGAAAGTACGTATATACGCAAGTTCAGTGAAGTAAAAGCGCGTATAAAATCTAGGGTTTTGCTGAAGTCTGTGGTATGAAATGTCTGATCTGTTTTGTTGTTTTACCGTTATCTATCAATGATGTATTCATACTAATCTAGGTTGTTTGAATGTTGATTACGCTGCTGATTATGTTGATTAAAGATCAATTTTTTGGTTGATTGGTTGATGATTCAATGAATGAATTGATGGGGTTATAAGTTTCAGTTTGATGTATGTTGAGCTTAAATGTGTGGAGTGGGTCCAGTCTGAAAATATGATGAAAAGTGGCCTATAAGGTATGTTGTGTGGAAACTGTTGGATCTAGTAAGAAAATTAATGAAACGTGGTTCACAGTGGTGTTGAGGGTCAAAGCCTTCAGTGAGGGGGTTGTAGCTCCCTTCCAGTGGTATCTAGTAAATGAGAGAAGGGGGTAGTAGCTCCCTTCCAGGAGAGGTTGGTAAATGAGAGCAGGGGGTAGTAGCTCCCTTCCAGGAGAGGCTGGTAAACAAGAGCAAGGGGTAGTAGCTCCCTTCCAGGAGAGGCTGGTAAACGAGATCAAGGGGTTGGATCTCCCTTCCAGTAGTGGCTGGAGAATGAGAGAAGGTTGCAGCCTTCTGCAGGTGGGTGCCTGCGTGCTCGTATGAGTCTGCACCAAAATTGTAAGAAGTTTTCTTTATAATAAATATTGAAGACAAAGACGACAGCAACGGTGGTTTTCTCCCGAATTGGGTTTCCACCTTAAATACTGGTGTTCATGTGTGTTTCTTATGTGTGATGATTCATTATGTTATCACTAAACATGCATACTACTTACTAAACATCTGATGAATAAATGATGTAATGATCTAAGTAAAGAATTAAATGCATAATAAGATCTTTGGACATACGCAAGTTTTCTTAAGGATATCCGCGTGTATACGCGAGTTGGGTTCAGTAAATTAGCGTATGGTTTTAAGAGAAAGAAAAAGTAAAAAGTTTTCAGTCAGCTCTAAATACTGATTCACCCCCCCTCTCAGTATTTTTCCCAAAAATTGGTTTCAGAGCAGGTCCTTCTACAGAAGCTTGATCGCTTGAAGGAGATCCGTCACAATGGGAAGGAAGAAAAATAAGAGGGCTACTCAAAGAAAGAAGTGTACAACAGAAAATGAAGATGATGAATCAGGTATTGATTGTTGTTCTTGTAACTCACTTCCTTGTGCATGCAATGGTGAAAAAGAAAGTGAAAGTAATATTATGGGTCTACAAGAAAATCTCAAGATCAATGTTGAAGATCAATTTAAAAAGAAGGAATCTATCTACAAAGATATGATCTCTAGAATGAATGGACATATAGAAATGTATCAAAGGCTGCAGGATAAAGTAACCAATCGAAGTGAAAGACTTGAAGCAGAAATCATCTCTCTCAAAACAGATCTGGAAAAATCAAATAAGAAGAATGAATAACTTTTACAAACTTTTGAAGAACAAGAAAATGGGTTGAAAGAAGAGATTTTAAAATTGAATGATCAAGTAGAAGAAGGAAGAAGGGTCGAAGAAAGTATGAAGAAGCAATGCCAAATATTGGAGGTTGAGGTAAACATCTTAAAAGGTAAATTAGAAGAAAAAGATAAACTCTTGAGGTTTCAAGATAGTACTAAGATTCTGGACAATATTCTTAGTAGTCAAAGGTCTCCTTATGTTAAATTTGGTCTTGGTTTTCATGAAACTGTTAAAGGAGAATCTAGTTCACAAGAAAGTGCTAAAGATTCAAAGGATATCAATGCAAAACCTGAAGTGTTGAAAGAAACAAAAGGTCAACCGACAATCATGAACTCTCAAAAGAAATCATTCCCTCCCAACTATAGAAGCATCAATCGATTCTCTCCTTTGATCAATAATGTTGAATGCTTTAAATTTCATAATTATGGGCATGTTCCAGCGAATTGCAGAAGCAGATTGTTTCAGTCACAAACAAACAGATTCTACACAGAAAGGTACTCAGGTTTATTTAAGGGATATTGTTTTTCATGCAGCAAGTTTGGTCATAAAGCAGCTGATTGCAATAGAAGAAAGAATAGAAAAACACATTATGATCCCTATGCTTACTTTTCTGGTCACACAAGATGTTATGTTTGTAACAAGTATGGACATGTAGAAAAATAATGCAGGATGAATAGATCTGAGAAATTGGATAATTTCCAGCACACAATAATAAATTTCAAGCAAAGCTGGAAAAAGAAGGAGGAACGGTCAAAAACGTAGGGGATAATAATCCTACTGCAGTCTTCCGCTTCTAAAGCTTACTTCTCATAATGACTGCAGGAGTGATGTGAGATACATTATTGGAATCAGTAATTTTTTATCACAAGGGGAGAAATATATGGTGATTCCCATGGTTGGTTTGGTAATTCTGGTTGTGTTTATTTCTAACAGTGCATCTAATGTGACAACAGAAGACAGGTACATAATGTATAAATCCAGGAGAAAATGGAGCTATGAAATTTTCAGTATTTCACTTTTCATATGCGGGTTTCATGAACTAAAGCCACGTATACACGCGAGTTCCGTTGGAGACAGAAGCATATGTTTTTCTGATAAGAAAAATAGTGAGTCAACTCAAGGACAGGAGCATAGTTTCAGGGGGAGCATTAGCCTTGCTGAGAGTAATGCATTGTTGGCATTATGATGGTTCTGAAATATGATCTCTCTCTTGAGGTATTTTTGGTATTGGTTATAAAAATTCATATTTGTAATTTGATGAAAAGGTTATGTTGAGACCTATGATGTAAATTGTTATATTCAGTCATGTAAGGACTTCTTCAAATTTGTAAACCCATTTGGTTGGGTAGTTGAGTCAAAATGTGTAAACCCACTTGGTTGGGTACTTGAGTCACATATGTAAATCCACTTGGTTGGATCATTGATGTAAGTATGAATCCTTGGTGATAGGAAAGGTCATAGATTCATGTACTTCATTGAAAAATATGTTTGAAGATTCAGCGTGAACTCAGGGGGAGCATGGTAACTTCAGTGCACATCAGATCTACAGAGCTCTTCTTTCTACAAGAGAAGAAAAACCATGTTTTGGTTTTGATCCACCCTTTGCCCTTGATGTCAAAGGGGTAGAGTATCATGGTGTTTGAATAATGGTTATAATCAATGTATCTATCTGTTGTGGTGATCAAACACCATCATGGTTGCCATCAAGTCCAAAGGGGGAGATTGTTGGCAATATGATGCAATGTGTTGTCCTTGATGGAAACCTACTTAATGTGTTGTCCTTGATGGCAACCTACTTGATGAAGTTGTCCTTGATGGAAACCTACTTGATGAGTTGCGTTTTGATAGCATCCTATTTGTTAAATATGTAAAAATGATGTATCTACAGATCAGTTCAGAAGTAGCAGAAAAAGGAATTTCAGTAAGTGCCAGAGAAATGATAAATATAATATGTCACAATGTATACGCTACTTTTATGAAGGCAACCCGCGTATGGATTCAATGTATACACTAATTTTGTGAAGGAAACCTGCGTATACATTCAGGACTAGTATATACACATTTAGTTTGAAGAGAAATCGCGTATACATGCGGATACGAACGCTCCAAGTCGCATATGCCTTTTGCACTCTAAAAAATATGATACCTAGGGGCATTACCATGGTATTGGCCCACTGTATTGAGTGCTGGATTATCTATTTGATCCCATCCAGGAATACCATCAGCGGTTGAGTGGTTTTGACTCATGGTATTGACAAAGGCTAAATATATATAAGGAGAAGAAGATCATAGTGCAAGAGTGTGCATAGGTCTGGGTTTTAATGAATACTTCACTTTGAAGTATATCTGCATGGAATGGGTAATAGTTTATTGATTGATCTGAATTAATAATGCACCTATGAAGAAAATGATGAAGAGGGATATCTAGATCTGAAATGACTATGTATTTTCTAGATCTGTTTATGGAATGTTTAGATCTGTGATCTGGCAAATCTTTGCTGAATTAAAGGGTGAGATCTGAGTTATCTGTTCTGAAGAGTTGCATAGTTATGGAATGTTACAGATCTATACGCATGTTCATCTCAGCGAAAGCACATATGTACGTAGGTTCATTTCAACAAAAGCGCGTATGAAATCAAAGGTCAGTTCTGAAATAGTTGCAGATCTATATGCAGCTTTGTATCTATGAAAGCGCGTATATATGCAGGTTCAGTGAAGTAAAAGAGCATATGGAATCTAGGGTTTTGCTGAAATGTGTGGAATGAAATTTCTAATCTGTTTTCCTATTTTACTGCTATCTGTCAATGATGTATTCATACAGATCTGGGTTGTTTGAATGTTGATTATGCTACTGATTATGTTGATTAAAGCTCAAGTTGTTGGTTGATTGGTTGATGATTCAATGAATGAATTGATGGGGTTATAAGTTTCATTTTGATGTATGTTGAGCTTAAATGTGTGGAGTGGGTCCAGTCTGAAAATATGATGAAAAGTGGCCTACAAGGTATGTTGTGTGGAAGCTGTTGGATCCAGTAAGAAAATTGATGAAACGTGGTCCGCAGTGGTGCTGAGGGTCGAAGCCTTTAGTGAGGGGGTTGTAGCTCCCTTCCAGTGGTAGCTGGTAAATGAGAGCAGGGGGTAGTATCTCCCTTCCAGGAGAGGCTGGTAAATGAGAGGAGGGGGTAGTAGCTCCCTTCCAAGAGAGGTTGGTAAACGAGAGTAGGGGGTAGTAGCTCCCTTCTAGGAGAGGTTGGTAAACAAGATCACGGGGTTGGAGCTCCCTTCCTGTAGTGGATGTAGAACGAGAGAAGGTTGCAGCCTTCTGCAGGTGGGTGCCTGCGTGCTGGTATGAGTTTGTGACAAAATTGTAAGAAGTTTTCTTTATAATAAATATTGAAGACAAAGACGACAGCAGTGGTGGTTTTCTCCCGAATTGGGTGTCCACCTTAAATATTGGTGTTCATGTGTGTTTCTTATGTGTGATGGTTTATTATGTTATTACTGCACACGCTTACTGCTTACTAAACATCTGATGAATAAATGATGCAATGATCTAAGTAAATAATTAAATGCATAATAATATCTCTGGACATACGCAAGTTTTCTTAAGGATATCTGCATGTATACGCGAGTTGGGTTCAGTAAAGTAGCGTATGGTTTTAGGAGAAAGAAAAAGTAAAAAAATTTCAGTCAGCTCTAAATACTGATTCACCCCCCCTCTCAGTATTTTCCCCAACAACATCAAACCCAATACCCTCATTAGTAGAACAATGGATTTGAATGAAATTTATTTTCAATGAATGGGAGTTTAAATAACCTACCAATATTATAAACCAAATCATTAAATTTCCTTAGATTTTAGGATGTGTCTGGTCAAGTGCTTGAAGTAGTCTAAGTGCTGATTCTAGTGCTAACATATTTTGGTGTTCCTACTGAGAGACGAAGGCCTTGAAACAAAGTATTCTCCCAAGTCTCTTGTTTTAATTGTTGAAGATCAATTCTTGAAGGTGAAAAGGAGTTGATAACTTGAAGAGGACTGTAGTTTTTCACTTGGTGACTCCATTGTTCCGGATCTAGTGGTGACTTCACAGGGATGCAGAGATCAAATTTTAAGTGAAAGTTTTGGATAAATAGCTACACCTTACGGAATTATGAAAGGGACATCATTGCAGAGGTAACATTTAATGTTTTTCCTCATTCAGTAGCTGATGATTTGGAGTCTTCTTATAGTGTAGAAATTCCATGATTTATGAGTATCTCGTGTTGTGATTATTTTCATCATGAGTTGCACTATGTCATGATATGGATTCTTTTAGTTCTACTTTTAATATTTAGAATCCATATGAGAGTTTTTCAGCTATTTGAATGGTTCTATGACAAGTTCCATATTACATGAAGATTACCATTCAAATTAGATTAGAAGAAGGAGAATGAATAAGCTTGTTGTTTTGAGCATTTATTTTTCAGAATATTAGAGTTCATTTTTCAGTTTGAATTCAGTTTGAGTTTGGAGAGATGATAGTTGGATTCAAGGCACTAAGTCTATGGTTCTTGATAGCTCGCATGGGGCATATCATCCCCAATTAGAGCCATCGTTAGCACTAGTTTTGATTTTGTTATTCTGAGAAGATACTTTTGGGCACCAAGGCAAAGGATGGTTGTATTCACTTCATTTCCAATATAGTCTAAATTAAGCCTAAATGCATTGGGTGGCACTATCCATTTCATAAAATCCCCCAAAGCCCACATGCATAAAGTTTTAGGACTTCATATTGAGCACCGATACCTTCATTTTAGCTCTGCCCCCCACTTTAGCCAGCTTGATATATATATAACGTATATGTAAGAAACCGCATAAGCCTTACCTTATCGCAACAAACCTTGTGACCCCTTCCTTGCCTTTTTGCATCGGCATTTCACAAAAGTCCTCGCCACATTCCATTTGTTGTTTCTCTGGACTGCCAATGCGGTATATTAGGACCATTCCTGCCACATCACCTCTGTTCGCATTTGTGCAAATTCACATTCTTTACAATTTAACATCTTAGTTTGCCACTTCTAACTCCGATGTGATATAGTGGGACCCTTCTTGCCACATTTCCATTTCCCCACCACCCATCGCACATCGCAAAACATACTACTTCACAGATCGGCCACCAACCTTTAATCATTGTGATCGTCGCAATATCTTATCACATGTGATGTGTGATATTTATTGCATCACACAGATCTTAATTTATCAATCTTCACATCGCATCGCTAAACCACATCTTATCGCATCGCAACTTTACTTGTTTAACCATATGAAAAAGTTATATCCTTTATCGAATGCGATATGCGATGGAACCTATGGCCGACATGTGGCCACTTCGGCACTTACCCAACTTATCTTGCGAATTAATCTTGGTCGTCGACATTCCCTCTAGATTTTGCGAATTAATCTGCACTGTCCATGGTTCTCCTTCTAGATATCTTTTTAAGTGTTTTCTACCTTAATATTTTCTCTGCTTTTGACTATCTTGTCAATTCGTCTTATCTTCATTTCAATCTATGGTTTTAATTTGTTCGAATTTCTTTGCATTTTTGGTTCTATTAGAGAATGGTGGAAAAACCAAAGGATGTGGTTGATCCAGTATTTATCTCCATTGTTATTGGCCACGTTTGACGTTTTGATGAAGTTACTAAGGGTTTCATAAATAGTTTTCATGGTGACTCCCAAGGGAACTGGTGACGGGGATGATGCTTGTAGATATCATACATTTAGAGACATGCCAAACATAAGTAGTAGTTCATCAAATACTTTCTAGATTTTAAGGGAATAATTGGTTCAAGCAGCAATTAGTTCCACATTTCTTACATCAGCGAAGACAGTTAGGGAAGGTGGTAGAAAGAAACTTATGTGGAAGTCAAAAAATTTCATGCTTAAAATTTTTAAGCCTCAAACCATTCATTCGTTCTAAATTCATGCAACAATTTGATTTTTTTATTATTTTTAGTTTGTTTTATTTAATTTCATTCCTAAAATTTAGCAGAAGTTTGTTTTTTGCAACTCTATTTAAGAGTTGAGTTTTCTGTAATAAAGAAGGAGATGGTTGGTGGCATAGGGATGAGTGCCCTATTGCTAATTCTCTTGCCTATTCCTAAAGCTATGTATTGTTGAACACATAATATATTACAGTTACACTCTTGAGGATTCACAAATCATATGGTGTGTATTTTTTTCCCTTCTGTTTTTACATACTTCATCTGTCTTTCCAGATTTATCATAAAAGTTCTATCTTATTTTTTTATAAGTCTTGTGAACCTCCAAGACATATGGATCTATTTTTGTAAGTCTTGTTCCAAGCTTCCCCGATTCAGTATGAATTGAATATTGTTCATAAGCATTCCTTGAGCATGTTTTTATAAATCTTTTGATCTAGCATGCATGTTAATCTATTTTTTTTAGTCTTAATTCACCAAGCATTCTTGATTCATGAGGTCATGTCAGTCAGAAGCATTCCTTGTAATGGGATTCTTTAAATGTAAATTGAGATTCTTATAAATATTTTAAAAGCATTCTTTCACTATACATTTCAGATCTGGAAATTGTGTCATTTTTCTTCCTAGCAGTGGACTTCTGTCGTACAGAACCACTGTATTCCTCCCATTCTTCTAATCATTGAACTACAAATTTTTCTACCACATCATATATACGAGTGCCCTCATACGTGTCAGAGCTCTTTATCTGTTCAATTTTACTTTCAGAGTGCTTGAGATCCAACCACTTTCCAAAAAGCCCAATCAAATCATAAGAAATATCCCTTGATCTTAATATGTGTCTGGTTAGGTGCTTGATGCAGTCCAAGTGTTGATTCTAGCGCTAACATATTTTGGTGCATCTGCCGGGAGACGAAGGCTTTGAAACGAATTATTCTCCCGAGTCTCTTGTTTTGAATTGCCGATAATAAATTCTTGATGGTGAACAATAATTGGTGACTTGAAGAAGACTGTAAATTATTTCACCTAGCGACTCCACAAAGAGGAAGAGGGGTTTCAATACCTCCTTCTACAAGGAGGAATTAGATATCACCTACTGTAACTCCAGTTGCTGACCCAGAGAAGATCATTAAAGATGCAAAAGGAAAATAGAGATCAGTTGAGGCTGTTAGTGTCAGTCTAGTCATACTGCCATCAGTGATCAAAACTTCTCTTTTGCATTTTCATATTAGGTGTCTCATACCAAATAAATTTCACCATTTCGCTAGGTCATGGATTCATTGATGGTAGTAATTTTTCATTAGTTCTCCCTCATAAGGTACTTGCTGATTTTCCTTTCTATGGTCTTTAGTCATTAGTTACCTTCATTCTCAAAATCATGTCAGTAAGTCATAGGATGGGTGTCATTAGTTTCTAGGGTCTCACCATGGTCAAATTAATGGGTCAAATGTCAATAATATCAACAATGTCATGAGGAAGTCAATAAATTAAAAATCACTGCACCTGGAAGATCAAAGAGACATTTTATTCGGCTTGATGTAATTTTCACCTCAAAACCATGTTTTGAGGTGAAAACGTGATATTTTTCCTTTATTATTATTCATTATGTAATTCTATATCATCATGTGTAATAAGTTACAATTCAGACACTGTTATCTCTACAAAGTGATGTCCCTACCTTCAGATAAGTTTTCCGTAGCATGTTCAGTGCCAAATCATCCTCCAAGTAGATCCATTAGAAGGAGCTCGGAAAGAGTTTTCCAACGGTATACTACACTCTCAAAACTGACTTCTGGATTGAAATTTATGCTTAAGTGAAGTAAAATTCCCTATGTCCTCATAAAATCCCTATTTCCCATTTTTCCCCTTAATTTTGTGTTTAAAGTTTAATATTCCCCCTAAAGATCCATTTTTCCCCTCCCAATTAAAAAATTGTGTTATTAATTTTTTTTAACTAAATATGCGATTTAATTATAAACCACTTCCCCACCATACTGAAACTTTATAATAAAACTTTATAATAAAGTTTTATATTAAAAACCCCTCCGCTTCCCATCGCAATCGCAAAACTTTCCCTCGATCACATTGCTCATTTTATAAGGATCCTCCGATTGGCCAATCACAAAAAGTTCCGATGCGATTGATTGCAACTCTCGATCTCCCCCCCCCCCGATTGGCCCCGCCCGATGCGATCCGAACCTTCGATTCGATCGACAATCAGACAGTCTGTATGCAATCGATCCATCGCAATCGGCACACTCGATCGTCCTCCTCCGATTAACCTCCGCCGATGGCTCACTCCCGATTACACCATCACCGTCGATCTCCTCATCCAATCTAATGGTCCTCCGCCAATCAGAATGTTCCAATCGCACCGTTTAAATCCTACCTCCGATTAACCCTACCCGATGCGATCCCGACCGTTGATCCGATTGATGATCAGACGACCCACATCCAATCACGCCATCGCAATCGACAATTCCATATGAAAATTTTTCCTCCCACCCGCTCCGATATTGCGATTGCGATTGACCCTCAGCCCCACCACTTAAATCCTCTGCCCCATTCATAATAATATGGCCCCTTTCCCTTTGTATAAATCAAATTTTTGTATATAAAGAAACTCTCCCCAATCGCATCGAGGGAAGTCTTAATATATAACATGCCTGCCCTGCTCCATGATCCCGATTGCGATTATAATGTGGATCCCTCCTCCTCTCCCTTCCTTCCTATTCACTATTTCTTCCCTTCATGAATGCATAACTTCAATTTGTTTTATTTCAACGACAATTTATTAAAGGGTCACTTTTATTTAAATGAATAATGGAAGCAAAGGAAACAATCGGCTGGCTAAGAGCTTAAATTAAGCAAATATGTCTACAGCAGTAGAGAAAATAGGATCTGATTGCCTATTTTATTCTTCAATAGCGAAAAATGTGAAATCTGCCAGTAATCAAATGTAATATTGTTCCTTCTTTAGGGGTAGATCGTTAGAAATTTTTCTATGATTGCATTTCAGTTCTTCAGTTGTTAGAACAACTCCCTTTTATATGGATATATGCTCCCACATTTCAGTGTATTTATTGTAATTTTAAATCATTTGTAAGTAGTCTGAGTCAGAAAATCTGAAGTCTGTAATTCAGAAGTAGGGGAATATTGTGGAAGAAAAATCTGCGCTCCATTGTACAGTTTGATAGGGAATTAATAAAAGATGCAGCTCTAATTTGTGGGATCCATGTGGTATGAGATTTAGAATTTGTTCTCTCCTTGGTTTCATATATAAATTGTTATGTTTCACCTCTCATTCATAAAAATTTCCTTTTGAATGCTTTCAAGATAGAAAGGTAGAATCCATTTTATGTGCTTTGCCTTGGGAAATCATTCATCCTCTATGTTTTTCTTCTATTTGAAAAGGATCCATTTACTGTGCCCTTTTCAGCTCCTCACCAGTCTTTCCATCCCATCCTCATTAAATTTTATTTTCTAAGTTTCCTGCCTATCCTGCCCCATAAAAGACCCTGTGTCCTGATTTAATTCCCGGTCTCAACTGTCCCATTTTTGTCCCACACATCCCTGAAAATTCATTTATTTTATTAAAATCCTTTTCCCATCATTTTACCTAGCTTAATATCAGTCCATTTATTGTATTCCATTGAATATTATTTCACGAAGAGAGCCCTCTCTTGTCCTTGTAGGGCTAGCTACAAGGCTGAGCGTGGTTTAGTTGTTACCCTGTTTTGACTTTTCAGGCTGGGGTCCAATGTAGGAGCTAACTCTGGCGACCATACTGGGGTGTCAAGATTGTTTGTTTGTTAGTGTTATTCGTTTTATAAATTACAGATGGAGCCTGAAGTTATGCCAGGTAGCCTTTGAACTGCACATTGCTTTGCAAGTGCATAAGTAGATAAATGCTGCTTCAGTCAATCTCCAGTCTAGTTTTATAAAAGTAACATTTGACTTGCTAATTTCCCCAGTACATCAGATAATTCTAGACTTTTGGATGATGATGTTCAGAGTTTGCTAGGATGGAAATAAAATTCTGTGAAATAGAAATTCGACCACACTGGCTTCAAGAAGATACACTAGGGCTAATCCAGATCCAAATCCTCCCCCTGTGTTTGAAAATCCAAATCTTATCCCAAGAATTGTCAGAAGACAAGAAGGATCATTAAGCCCTAGACCCATCTTCAGATCCTATACTTGGCCCAGTGAATGGTTTTTTGTAGAAAACCTTTCCTTTGACGAGAATTTTGAGCTTTATTTATTTAGGAATAAGTCTGAAAATGACATTGATGATACAGTTTTAGATCCTGACTTCCTTGTAGATAGTGAAGTCCAGAGAGAAAATACCTCCATTGATGATTACATTTTGAATTCTCCTCAGTCCATCACTGTAACTGATATTCCTGAGCCTGCAGAATCATCAGGAACAACATTTCCCCCTTCCAATTCATCAATATTCCCATCATTCAATTCCCAATTATCATCTCCTCCAGTAACACCTCCCTCAAATCCTACAAATCCTGTTGTAAATCCACCCAGAGTTATGGCTGCTAGGTATGCACCTCTGGTCTTGCCCTAGGTTCTCAATGATATGCCTGCTGACTATCAGAGAAAAATTCCAATCTTTGATGCCACTCAGAGCATCACAACTCAGCAGCATGTTGATAAAATGAACAACTTTTTTGATTTGCATGAGGTAGAAGCAGAGAATCTGACAATGAGGTTGTTTGTTCAAAGTTTCGGAGGAGAAGTCAGAAAGTGGTTCAGAGCACTACCGCCGGGCACAATTCACACTTTGCAGAAGTTGCATACTCAGTTCCTGGACCGGTGGGAGGTAAAAATGAATCCACTCCAAATTCTGTCTGAATATGAGAACATTAAAAGAAATGTAGTTGAAACCGTGCAGGATTATTGTTTGAGATTCAATGCTACATATAATGCTATTCCAGCTAATTTGAAGCCTCATGAGGGACTAGCATTATTAAAATTCCCAGATGGATTTGATGCCGACATGGCATTACAGCTGCGTGAAAGAGATCCGTCTTCACTTGAAGACATGCAGAAGATAGCGGTAAATGTTGAAGCAAATATGTTAGCTAAAAGAGCACGAGCCAGAGTCGAGAAAAGAGTCACAATAAAAGAGGAGGCCTCCACCTCAGATAGTAAAATGGACACTCTGATCAGAACAGTGGAAAAAATGGTTGATAGGTTAACCATCATAGATAGACCTGAGTCTCAAATAAGAAATCCCAATTTCAAAGGGCAACAGCCGCAATTCAGAATTAAAAAGAGAGAGCCGATAACACAGGATCAAGTTTCCCCACCGCAACAGCCGATTAAAACTCCTTTGCAGTAGAACTATGTGTAAGGGACTGATTTAGATGAAGATGATCCTGTGATTGAGGCTAATCATTTCTTCACAGTCGATGGTGCACCCATTTTCCTTACAGAAGACGATGAATACACAGTGGCGACTCCAAACATTCACAAAGACCAAAATTTCATTTTGGCCAATGATACAATACTGGAAGAAGAGTTTGATGATTATCAGAGAGGGTATATGAATGCGCTGTCAGCTCAGCAAAGGCAGTACTCTTTAACGAACAGAGAGATTACAGTCAGCCCCATCCAAAAAAGAAAGGAACTTCAAATGAAAAACGACGCACAAAAGAAAGCTAAAGAGCCAGCTGATCCTTCTTCTAGTAAAGCGACTGCAGTTGCTGATACAGCCAATGAGAAGAACCAGCAGAACACAGTAAAGGAGCCAACAGAGAAGAAAGACCCGCCCATTAAAGAGGTAGAAAAAGCTCCCTCCTTTAATCTAGAAAATGAAATCTCAAAATTAAAAGTGTCTATGCCGCTCACAGAGTTGGTGAAGAATAGTGCATATAAAACTCAGGTGTCCAAAGTCTTGCAAATCAATTCTATCTCTGATACGGTCAACATAGAAGACGACTACCCTGAACTTATTTTCGGTCCAGCCACAGAAGAATCTGTAGAGAATGAAGTCCCTCCTTTTTACTTGAGTCTTAGAGTACATGATTTTATCTTGCATAACACTATGTTGGATTCCGGGGCCTCACATAATTTGATGCCCAAAGCTGTCATGGAGAAGCTAGGTCTTCACATCACTCGTAAATATCATGACTTGTATTCCTTCGACTCAAGTAGGGTCCACTGTATTGGTTTAATTAAATATTTGGTAGTGTCTTTAGATCAGATTCCAGCAAAGAATGTCTTGATGGATGTAGTTGTTGCTGATGTCCCACCAAGGTTTGGAATGCTTCTATCTAGGTCTTGGGGTGCAAAACTTAAGGGAACCATGCAGCTTGACTTCTCTTATGCCACTATCCCTGTATTTGGCCAGTTGAGGAAGTTATATAGGGAAAATAAAATGAAATATATGATTACCAGCAAAGACAAGCCTGTAAATCATCCCATCAATGTTGTCCATACAGACTTAGAGTCTTTTGTCTTGTATTCTGATGGTGGTTTAAATGATGAGAATGTTCAATTGGTACAAGTGGATGAAATACCTGAGATTTCAGAGAATTTTAGAGAAGTCCTCAAACAATAAGACGACAAAGTAGCAAACACTTCTGAACCTCTTGCTTGCCAGCAGCAAAAGGAAAATGAGTAGCTAGAAATCAGGCAAGGCAAAGAAGAGAAAGAAACAATTTTCCAGCATCTTTAAGAAGAACAAGAGGGCCTGTGGAGTGTGGATTTTGATGGAGCTGTTGGTAAGGATGGAGCTTCCATTATAATATGGATTAGGAGCCCTGTTTTACAACCTGAGAAGGTTCCAAGTAATGTTAGAGTTTGTTCTTATAAGTTAGCTTTTGATTGCTCTAACAATGAAGCAGAATAAGAGGCTTTGATTACAGGCCTCAAAATTTTGAAGAAGTTGAATGAAAAAAGGATCTATGTGTATGGTGACTCCAAATTGATAATCAAACAGGTAAAAGGAGAATACCAAGAAAAACATCCAAGATTGAGGGCATACAGAAATGCAGTCTTGGACATTTTGAAAAAATTCCCAGAGTATACTTTGACAGCAGTACCCCAGATGCAAAATCTGATTGCCCATTCCCTGGCCACTACTGCAAGTAACTTGAATATTTCGATGAACTCTAGTAATAATTTTGAAATCTATGTCAAACATAGGCCTGTTGTTCCAGACAATTTAAGGTATTGGCAAGTATTTTGGGATGATAATGAGATTAATGCATTTTTGCAGGGTGATGGAAAATTCAAAGATACTCCCATAGAGGGTGAGTATGAGGTTGATGATCAGGAGTTGGAAGCAAACCAGATGGACATATTGCAGCTAAAGGATAATGTAATTCCTAGAGGTCTCATACCTCTAGAGGAGCTTTTTGATCAGGATGATGTCGCAAAGAAACCAAGCTTGGTGCCCACAGAGAAAGGAGTTGAAGATGTGAATATTGGAACAGCTGACCAGCCCATGTTTGTCAAATTTTCAAAGGCATTATCCCCTGAGGTAAAGGAGAAGTATGTTAAATTTATTTTTGAATTTTCTAATATATTTGCATGGGATTATTCAGATTTGAAAGTGTATGATAAGAACATAATCCAACATACAATTCCTATCTAGTCGGATCAGAAGCCTTTCAGACAGAATCTGAGAAGAATCAATCTGAAGTTGCTGCCATCGATTGAAATGGAGGTAAACAGGTTGTAAAAAGCAGGTATCATAGTTCCCATTAGATTTTCTCACTGGATTTAAAATTTGGTTCCAGTGTGTAAAAAGACTGGAGAAATAAGATTGTGTATAGATTTTCGGAACTTGAATAAGGCATCCTTAAAGGATAATTACCCACTTCCGAAAATGGACCATATTCTGCAGAGAGTAGTTGGAGCATCTAGGATGTCACTACTTGATGGCTACTCAGGGTACAACCAGATATTGGTGCATGAGAAGGACCAAGATAAAACTGCCTTCAAAACACCCTGGGGAACCTTCCAGTATGCTAAGATGCCCTTTGGACTAAAGAACGTTGGAACCACCTTCCAGCGTGCAATGGAAATTGCTTTTGAAAATGAAAAAGATGTTTTTCTTGTTGTTTATTTGGATGATTTAACATTTTTTTCAGGTTCAGACGATGAGCATTTTCACCATTTAAGAGTGGTTTTTCAGCGTTGCAGAAAGTTTGGGATTTCTCTCAATCCCAAGAAGAGCCTTTTTTCCATGGATGAGGGAAAATTTCTCGGGCATATCATCTCTAAAGATGACATCTGCATAGATCCAGCCAGAGTGGAGGCAATTCAGCTCATAAATCTTCCACGGAACAAGAAAGAGATTCAGGCCTTCAATGGTAAGATGAATTTTTTACGCAGATTTATACCTAATCTGGCTGAACATTTGAGAGAAATGACCAATATGTTGAAGAAAGACAGCACTGTTAAGTGGAGTGAATAAGCTATCAAGTCATTTAATTTGGTAAATTTTTCTTTGTCTAATGCCCTAGTTTTGATCAGCCCCGACTATACTCAAGATTTTATCATATTTTCGTTTGCATCTAAGCATACTATGGCTGCTGTTTTAATGCAAAAGAGAGATGAAGTAGAAAATCCAATTGCCCTTTTCAGTAGGACTATTAGAGATGCTGCTTTAAGATATAATATTATTGAAAAAAAGGCATTGGCCCTTATCAAGTCATTAAAGGATTTTAGGGTCTATATTCTGCATTCACATATTATAGCATATGTCCCTAACGCAGCAGTGAAGGATGTGTTGATGCAAACTGATCTAGAAGGTCGAAGAGGAAAATGGATAGCAGCTATGTTGGAGTATGATCTGGAGATCAAGCCCACGAAATTGATCAAAGGCCAAGGCTTGGCGAAATTGATGGCTCATTCAAATCTACGTGCTTTAGATATAAACCTCATTACAGCAATGTCAGAAGAGGAATATGAAGGTTTGCTGGTTCCTATTTCAGATATTTTTCTGCAGTCCCCTTGGTATTTAGATATTGTGTATGTTCTTCAGCATTTTTCACCTCCTCCAGGCATGTCTAAGAGTAAAGGTAGATATTTGAAGCTAAAATCTGCAAAGTATTGCATTCTAAACAGTGCTTTGTTTTGGAAGGATCCAGGAGGCGTTTTGCTAAATTGTTTGGTTGAAGAAGAAGCTCAGAAGGTAATGCATGATTTCCATAAAGGCGACTGTGGTGGTCACTTGTTTTGGAAAACTACAGCGAACAAGGTATTGAAAGCCGAGTATTATTGGCCCACATTATTTTCTGATTTATATAAAACAGTGATGAATTGTCATGAATGTCAAATTTTCCAAGGGAAGAAGAAATTGCTTCCACTTCCTTTGAAACTAGTTTCAGTGAACACGCCCTTTCAGCAGTGGGGGCTCGATTTTATAGGAGAAATACATTATGCGTCCTCAGCACAACATCGATGGGACAAATTACTTTACGAAATGGATTGAGGCCATCCCTGCCAGGCATGTGACTGATGCGGTAATTATTCAATTCCTTGAATCGAATATTTTATCTCGTTTTGGCTACCCATGTAAAATTGTGACAGATAATGCATCCATGTTCAGATCAAAGAAAATGGTTGATTTCTGTGACAAATACAACATTGTGCTGGGCCATTCAACAATGTATTATCCACAAGGAAATGGCCTGGTAGAGTCATCAAACAAATCGCTGATGAATATAATTAAGAAAATGTTGGAGGCAAACAAAAGAAATTGGCACCGAAAGCTTATCAACGCACTATCAGTAGACAGAGTCAGCAGTAAAAAATCAATAGGTATGTCACCTTTTGAGCTGGTTTATGGTACTGATGTTGTCTTTCCTAATTCTCTTACAGTTCCAGTTATGATATTATTACAAGAAGTTGGCAGCGAAGATGATGACAACCAGCGAAGGATCAACTAGATGATTCACCTTCAACAAACAAGAGAAGAAGTGTCACAGAAAGCAAGTCAGTTGTAGGACAAGATTAAAAATATCTATGACAGGAAGAATAAAATAGAGAAGTTTCAACTAGATGTAGTGTTGAAATGGGATGCAAGAAATGAAGACAAAGGGAAGCATGGTAAGTTTGACAACCTTTGGAAGGGACCATACAGAATTACATCATACAAGGGACAAAATGCCTTCTTGCTTTCAGAAATGGATGACCAGGATTGTCCGGGTGGAGCAGTAAATGGTAGGCTATTGAAGCACTACCATTGTTGAAGATAGGGATCAGAATATATCTCATCATCATTGTATATACCATGTCATTTTTTTTATCAGAGTTCAAATGCACAGTCATTCAAAGTTTGGGGCCCGAGGTGAAGGCTATAAAACTTGGTTGATATGTGTATGATTTGGTTTTATTTCAGTCTTAGTCTTGATTCAGAGTCAGTTTTCATTTGTGTTAGCTTTTTGTATTTTGACTCCGTGCCCAATGGATAAGGCTACTTGGTCTACGGTGTTCTTGGCACCTCAAAGGATCTACCATCCCCATTGGAGCCAATGTTAGTGTCAGTCTAGTCATACTGCCATCAGTGATAAAAAGTGCTCTTTTGCATTTGCATATTAGGTGTCTCATATCGAATAAATTTCACCATTCTGCTAGGTCATGGATTCACTGATGGTAGTAATTTTTCATCAGTTTTCCCTCATAAGGTACTTGCTGATTTTCCTTTCTATGGTATTTAGTCATTAGTCACTTTCATTCTCAAAATCATTTCAGTAGGTCATAGGATGGGTGTCATTAGTTTCTAGGGTCTCACCATGGTCAAATTAATGAGTCAAATGTCAATAATATCAGCAATGTCATGAGGAAGTCAATAAATTCAAAGTCACTGCACCTGGAAGATCAAAGAGACATTTTATTCAACTTGATGTAATTTTCACCTCAAAACCATGTTTTGAGGTGAAAACGTGATATTTTTCCTTTATTATTATTCATTATATAATTCTATATCATCATGTGTAATAAGTCACAATTCAGAAGCTGTTATCTCCACAAAGTGATGTCCCTGCCTTCAGAGAATTTTTCTGTAGCATGTTCAGCACCAAATCATCCTCCAAGTAGATCCATCAGAAGGAGCCCAAAAAGAGATTTCCAATAGTATACTATAGTCTCAAAACTGACTTCTGGATTGAAATTTATGCTTAAGTGAAGTAAAATTCCCTATGTCCTCATAAAATCCCTATTTCCCATTTTCCCCCTTAATTTTGTGTTTAAAGTTTAATATTCCCCCTAAAGATCCCTTTTTCCCCTCCCAATTACAAAATCGCGTTATTAAATTTTTTTAACTAAATATGCGATTTAATTATAAACCACTTCCCCACCATACTGAAACTTTATAATAAAACTTTATAATAAAGTTTTATATTATAAAGCCCTCTTCTTCCCATCGCAATCGCAAAACTTTCCCCCGATCGCATCGCTCACTTTATAAGGATCCTCCGATTGGCCAATCGCAAAAAGTTCCTATGCGATTGATTGCAACTCCCGATCCGCCCCCCCCACCCGATTTTCCCTGCCCGATGCAATCCGGACCGTCGATTCGATCGCTGATGGGACAGTCCGTATGCAATCGATCCATCGCAATCGGTGCACCCGATTGTCCTCCTCTGATTGACCTCCATTGATGGATCACTCCCGATTACACCATCACCATCGATCTCCTCATCCAATCCGACGGTCCTCCGCCAATCGGAACGTTCCAATCACACCGTTTAAATCTTGCCTCTGATTAACCCCACCTGATGCGATCCTGAGCGTTGATCTGATTGATGATCGGACGGCCCACAACCAATCATGCCATCACAATTGGCAATTCCATATGAAAATTTTTCCTCCCGCCCACTCCAATATTGCGATTGCGATTGACCCTCGGCCCCACCACTTAAATCCTCTGCCCCATTCGTAATAATATGGCCCTTTTCCATTTGTATAAATCAAATTTTTGTATATAAAGAAACTCTTCCCAATCGCATCGGGGGAAGTCTTAATATATAACATGCCTTCCCTGCTCCCTGATCCTGATTGCGATTATAACGTGGATCCCACCTCCTCTCCCTTCCTTCCTATTCACTATTTCTTCCCTTCACGAATGCATAACTTCAATTTGTTTTATTTCAACAACAGTTTATTAAAGGGTTAGTTTTATTTAAATGAATAATGGAAAGAAAAGGAAACAGTCGACTGGCCGAGAGCTTAAATTAAGCAAAGATGTCTACAACAGCAGAGAAAATAGGATCTGATTGCCTATTTTATTCTTCAACAGTGAAAACTGTGAAATCTTCCAGCAATCAAATGTAATATTGTTCCTTCTTTAGGGGCAGATCGTTAGAAATTTTTCTATGATTGCATTTAAGTTCTTCAGCTGTTAGAAAAACTCCCTTTTCTGTGGATCTATGTTCCCACCTTTCAGTGTATTTATTGTAATTTTAAATCATTTGTAAGCAGTATGAGTAGGAAAATTTGAAGTCTGTAATTCAGAAGTAGGGGAATAGTGTGGAAGAAAACTTTGTGCTCCATTGTACAGTCTGACAGGGAATTAATAAAAGGTGCAGCTCTGATTTGTGGGATCCATGTGGCATGAGATTTAGCATTTGTTCTCTCCTTGGTTTCATATGTAAAATGTTATGTTTCACCTCTCATTCATAAAAATTTCCTTTTGAATGCTTTCAAGATAGAAAGGTTGAATCCATTTTATGTGCTCTACCTTGGGAAATCATTCATCCTCTATGTTTTTCTTCTATTTGAAAAGGATCCATTTACTGTTCCCTTTTCAGCTCCTCACTAGTATTTCCGTCCCATCCTCATTAAATTTTATTTGCTAAGTTTCCTGCCTATCTTGCCCCATAAAATAGCTCGTGTCCTGATTTAATTCCTGGTTTCAATTGTCCCATTTTTGTCCCACACATCCC
The DNA here is from genome assembly GCA_034641835.2 of Pinus albicaulis. Taxonomy (NCBI): domain Eukaryota; kingdom Viridiplantae; phylum Streptophyta; class Pinopsida; order Pinales; family Pinaceae; genus Pinus; species Pinus albicaulis. The sequence continues at coordinate 629,559,074 of CM076580.1, read as the reverse complement.
TGAAAATTCATTTATTTTATTAAAAGCGTTTTCCCATAATTTTACCTAGCCTAATATCAGTCCATTTATTGTATTCCATTGAATATTCTTTCACGGAGAGAGCCCTCTCCTATCCTTGTAGGGCTAGCTACAAGGCTGAGTGTGGTTTAGTTGTTACCCTGTTTTGCCTTTTCAGCCCGGGGTCCAATTCAGGAGCTAACAGAGGCCACATCTCAGTCAGTGAAGAAGGTACACAAAAGGTACGTTCCAAAGAAAAAGGTACCTTTATCCACTTTAGAATCAAAAGAAGTTTTAGTTTCAAAAGATTATGCTGAAAAATATCAAGTTGAAACTGCTTCCCTAGAAATTAAAGTAGATGTTATTAACCTAGGCTTAGCTGAAATTTTTTCTCACTCATTACCTAGTAAATTTGAGATAAGTATTGTTCCAGTCAAAGAGGAAAAAACATAGTTTTTAAGTATTGATAAAGAATCAGACGAGTTTGCGCCGAGAGAAGGAGAGTTAAAACAAGTATTAGCTATTGCACCTTTTCTTGACAGGGATGTTTTGACTGAAGAAGACTTTAAGACTATTTTAAATTTCCTTCAAACTCATCTTGAATACCAGTCTCTTATTACCCCTCAGCAAGAGTATTTTCCTTTGTCTCGAAATCCAACTGTTGATTTATCCTCTTCTCATCAACTAGAAGGGAATGTTTCTAAAGGCCTCATTTTTAACGTATTTGACTTCCTAGATCATCAAAATAAAGTTGAATTTACCTCATCTCCTCAAGAGACAATATTTGAATCTGATTTTTCTATAGAAGGTTCAGTCAAAACCTTCTCTATTCATCTCTTTGAAAATCCACAGTTTTCAGCCCCAAAACCTGAAGAATCAATGAGATAATTCCAATTTTATGCTGTCTCAAGTCAGATTCAAATTCCACAGGTTGTAATTCCTAATTCCCAAACAAATACATCAACCAGTCATCTATCAGTTGCACACTAGCAAGCCATGGCTCAGCCTGCCCTCAAAAGGATGTAGCAGATAGTGGCTGCAAGATATGTGCAACTTGTTCTCCCTCAACCCTTGCATCCACTTCCTCAAGGAGATTACTTGAAATATCTTCCAAAGGACATTGAGGAGGGAGAAGGAGTTTTTGTTGAGGAACACTTTGTTTCTTTCTATAGTTATGCTGACAACCAAAAAATTGAGAATGAATATGTCTAGTCGAGACTCTTTGTTCAAAGTCTGGATGGAGAAGCTCATAAATGGTTTAAAAGTCTACCACCAAACTCAATAACAGGAATTGATGAATTGGAGGAAGTATTTGTTAAGAAATGGGGTGATAGGAAATACTATGTGTACTACCTTATAGAATTTGGAACTCTGAAAAAGAAGGTAGATGAGTCATTGGCTGATTTTACCAAGAGGTTTAATAAGATTTATTAGAAAATTCCTGAAGAAATTTAGGCTACTGAGACTACAACTATGATAAATTTTGAAAATTCTCTAGATTCTAAGTTTGCTTTATGGTTGAGACTTGAGAAAGCACAAACACTGATGGATATGCAAGAGGCTACAATTGGAGTGCAGTCTAATATTATGGCATCTAATAAATTGAAAATGGAGGAAGAGAAAGTGGCAAAATACAAAAAGAAAATGAAAAAAGAAAAACCCTCTTCCTCTAAATATCTTACAGCAGAAGAAAATATTGATCAAATGTCCAATTTGATCAAGGAAATTGATTCTAAGATGAAAAATTTAGAGTTTGAAAAAAAACCTACTGCAAGAGCCAATCAAAATGTGGCCAATAGAAATCAGGATTCCTTCAGGAGGCATTTTCAACCTCAACAAATCCTACCGCGCCCAAGGAGGAATGTTGATGTTCAAAATGTTCAACCTCCTTTGAATAATTTTGTTGAAGAAGAACAACAAGAAAATGAATAAGAAAATGAAGAAATAAACCTTGTGAGAGAAACCTCACAGTCAACATGTTTGAATTTGCAAGAATATGAAGACTAGTCAAGGTTTTATTTGTTTTCGGATGATGAGAATGCCCAAATTTATGCACAAAATGATTAAAAATAGCAAGAAGTTCAAAACAGAAATTATCATTTGAGGTCCAAAGGTCCTGTTCAGCAACCTCAACAAAAATTAGATTTAGATAAACAAGATGCTAAATAGAAAGCCAAGGTCAATGACCTTCCTCCACCTCAAAATTCTACCCCAATTTTCAAAATCACTGCAGAAAATAAGGAATTAGTTCCAGTTTATTTGAGTTTCAAATATGAAGTGACTAAAATCAAAATTCTGGTTCCACTTCTAGAATTGTTGAAAAATCCAGCATATAAAGAGTATTTTAAAAGTCTTCTACAGCCACCCCTCGCTCCTGATTCAGTCAACCTTGAGGATGAGTATCCCACTATTTTTCTAGGCTATCATGTCCAAGAACAAAATGATGAAAACACGCCACCTTTCTACCTATCACTCAATATACATGACAAATTTTTGCATAATTGTTTACTAGATTCTAGAGCTTCTCATAATCTGATGCCAAAGAAGGTCATGGATGAATTAGGATTAGAGATCACCAAGAAATACTATGACCTATACACCTTTGATTCCAAAAAAGTCAAGTGTTTAGGAGTGATCAAGGACTTGGTTGTTTCCCTTATCCAGTTGCCTATGAAGATCTTAGTGATGGACATCGTAGTTGAAGATATACCTTCTATATTCGAGATGCTTCTTTCCAGATCTTGGTCTAAAAAATTAGGAGGCACTCCTCAGATGGACATGTCATATGCCACAATCCCAGTGTTTGGAGGGGAATTTAGAAGGCTGTATAGGGAAACCCAAATGGCCCACATCATTAGTGATCAAAATAATCCTTCAAACCATCCCATATATGCTGAAGAAAAGGAAATGGGGTCATCAATACTATACCTTGTTGTTGATGATAACAATTTCTAGCTTGAAATAACTAAAAAACAACACTTTCAAGGTATAAATGAGCAGCATTTAGAGGGAGGAAAAACCTGGAAATTGTACTTTGATGGAACCTCATCAAGAGAAGGATTAGGAGCCAATGTAGTCCTCTTTTCTCCCACTCAGAAAAGTGTAACTATATCATATAAAATGCAATTTTATACCACTAACAATACTGTTGAATATGAGGCGCTTGTGCTAGGTATGAAGGCAGCAAAATATTTGGGAGCAGAGCAGCTAATTTCTTTTTTTGATTCAGATTTGGTGATAAAGTAGGTGATAAACAACTACCAAGTGAAAAATTCCAAGTTGAAAAAATATAGGAATGATGTTTGGGACTTGATTGAACATTATTTTTCAGCATTTAATATAGATTTTTTCAATAGAGAGGAAAATCAAATGGCTGATTCACTAGCTATTGCTACTAGTAATTTCAAAGTTCCTCTAGATGTCAAGGCAACCTATGATGTTCAAATAAAAAACATACCTTCAATTCCTGATAACATCAAATACTGGCAAGTATTTGAGGATGACAAGGAAATTCAGACATTTTTAGAGTGTGTTGAAGAGTTTGCAGATATACAAATTGATGATGAGTAGGGAATTGTTGAAAATCAAAACAACAAGCCTTTTAAGAAAACCATGGTGGGGAAGAACATTATAGATCTAAAAACTAACTATATTCCTAAAGGCATAGTCCCTTTAGAAAAAATATTCAATAATAATGATGTTTTTCTCAAGCCTAGAAGTAAATTTGATGGAGAGAGTACAATAGAATGTAACATTGGCACAAAAGATAAGCCAAAATTATTCAAAGTGTCCAAATTCCTTTCTCTTGAAACCGAAACAAAATATATCAAGTCCCTGAAAGAATTTGCTGAAATTTTTGCATGGCCTTATAGTGAGCTGAAAAATTATGATAAAAGCTTAATGGAGCACAATATTCCTTTAAAAATAGATGCAAAGCCTGTAGCACAAAAAATTAGACATATCAATCCCATGCTGCTCCCAATCATTGAGAAAGAAATCATAAAATTATGGGAAGAAAAGATAATTCTGCCTTTGAGATTTTCTAACTGGGTAGCTAATATGTCCCGGTTCAGAAAAAGAATGGAGACATAAGAATTTGTGTTGATTTTTACAACCTGAACCGATGTTCATTAAAAGACAACTATCCACTACCTAAGATGGATTATATCTTGCAGAAGTTTGTAGGATCCAAAAGATTGTCAATGATTGATGGCTTTTCAAGCTATAATTAGATTTTTGTTGACAGGAAAGACAGAGAAAATAAAACATTTACCACACCCTGGGGAACATTCATGTACACCAAAATTCCATTTGGTCTGATGAATGCAGCCGCAAATTTTCAGCGAGCAATGGATATTTCCTTTGCGAGAGAAAAATATAGATTTGTAGTCATTTATTTGGATGACATCACAGTCTATTCAAAATCTGATGAAGACCACTTGAAACATTTGAAACAATTTTTTGACAAATGCAAAAAGTTTGGTTTTCCCTTGAACCCAAAAATGTCTTCCTTTGTTGTCCAAGAAGGAAAATTATTGGGACATATTGTAACAGAAAGTGACATCTGTATTGATTCGGGAAGAGTAGAAGCTATTCAGAAGATTGGTTTGCCAAGGAATAAAAAATAATTGGAGTCATTTTTAGGGAAAATCAATTTTCTGAGGTGCTTTGTTCCAAACTTTGCAGAGCTAATCAAACACATAAATTTCTTGCTAAAAAAATATGCAGAATTTAAATGGTGAGATGAAGCAAAGAATTCTTTTTCAGCAATCAAATCTGCCTTGATTGAAGCTCCAGTTTTGATTAGTCCTGATTTTGAAAAATATTTTTTGATTTTTTCATATGCTTCAAAAGAGACAATTGCGGTTGTCTTGTTACATAAGGACAAAGAAGGTTTAGAGCAACCTATCTCATTTTTCAGTCATGCTTTAAGAGATGTTGAATTAAAATACAACCTGACTGAAAAACAAGCATATGCACTAGTTAAGGTTTTGAAGTCCTTTCGAGTTTATGTTCTACATTAAAAAATTATTGCTTTTGTGCCAAATATTATTGTTAAATATGTGTTGTTGTAGCTAGACACAAATGGAAGGAGAGGACGATGGTTGACCAAAATTATGGAATTTGATATTTAGATTAGACCATCTAAATTGATAAAAGGTCAAGTCTTGGCTCGCTTGATGGTGGAATCTAACTACAAGGCTTTAAATTTGAATGTAGAGGTAGCTGAAGGAGAAGATGGAGAAATAACTTCTAATTATCTTGAAATATTTCATTCAGATTGGTACAAGGATATAGTATAATTTTTGTTAAATTTCAATTGTCCCCTTGAAATTGAGAAGTCAAAAAGGAGAGCTTTCAAATTGAGAGCTGTGAATTACTTCATTTTGGAAGACTATCTTTACTGGAAATACCCAGTTGGAGTCTTATTAAGATGTGTAGATGAATCTAAATTCAAAGAGATTATGATAGAGATAGATGCAGGAGTGTGTGGAGGGAATTTGTATTGGAAATCAATTGCAAACAAAGTCTTAAGAGCTAGCTATTATTGGCCAAATCTTTTATCTAATGTTTTTTCCAAAGTCAGGAGCTATGTCGAATCTTAGAAATTTGTTGGTAAACATAAATTGCTACCATTACCTCTTATTCCTATTTCAGCGGACGTTCCTTTCTAGTAGTGGGGGTTAGACTTCATTGATGAAATTCATCCACCTTCATCAGAACAACATAGATGGATTCTCATAGCTACAAAATATTTTACTAAATGGATTGAAGCTGTACCAACTAGAAATGCTACTGATACAATAATTATCAAATTTCTGTTGGAAAATATTATGTCTAGATTTGGTTGTCCACAGAAATTAGTAACTGATAATGCAATGGCATTTAACTCTACTAAGATGTACATCTTTTGTCAGCAATACAAAATTGAATTGACTCATTCCACGCCTTATTACCCTTAAGGTAATGGATTATCTGAGTCATACAATACAAGTTTGGCGAGGATCATTAATAAAATGTTGCCTGAAAATAAGAGAAATTGGGACACTCAGTTGGTACATGCTCTTTCGCGAGATAGGGTAAGTGGTAAAAAATCAATTGGAATGTCTTCCTTTCAGCTTTTATATGGTATTGATGCTATAATGCATTTGCAATTAGCTCTTCCTATGTTGAAGTTCCTGCAATATGAATTTGATGATGAAAATCCAATCCAAAGGAGAATGTTGTAGTTGATAGAGGCACACCAAATCAAAGAATCACTGATGAATAAAGTATAGAAGTATCAAACTAAAGTCAAATTTGTTTTTGAAAAAAGAGAAAATCAACAGTTATTTCAGGAGAGAAGACCATGGAAAGCATGGTAATTTTGACAATCTATGGTTTGGGCCATTTAGAATTGTTGAAGTTTTGGAAAACAATACTTTTCTGCTCAAACATTTGGATGATGATCAACTGACTAGAGGCCTAGTTAATGGTCATTTTCTTAAAAATTTCTTTGTTTAGTAAGTTATTTGACTCATTCCATTATAAATATCCAATGTGGTGTGTCAATAAAATTCCATGCCCAATAGTGTTTTTGTCTGTATATATGGTCAGTTTTGAGTCCATTCAGTCAATGCTCAGTTCTAGTCATATTTTCCAAGAAGTCTTCTAGGTTTAAGGAATTTTTAAGGCACTGATTCTACAGTCCTTTAAGCCTCACAGGGAGGACTTCATCCCCAATAGGAACCACTATTAGCACTGCATTTTTTTCAAATATTTTCAAAGTCTGGTCATCATTCTCCAAGGAATCAATCTGCCTTTTCAGTTCGATTGTAAGATGAAAGTGTCGCTGTCAAAGTGTAGTGGTGAGAAAAATTAATTTCTACCTTCATTATTTTCATTTTCCCTGTTTCACCTTTCATTTTTCCAAAAAAAACCCAAAGTCCAGTGTTTCATTTCTTTCAAAACCCCTTTTTAACTATTAAAATTCAATTTTTATAGTTAAAAAGTAGCTCCGCACACCCACTAATATCTATATCATATTATACCCTTTTTACCTTACCTTCTATCGCATATTCAAACTTATACATGTAACCATTTCCAAATCTTACAAATTTTTTGATATGCGATATTGATGGGACCCATCATTTATTTTTGATCTGTTTCATAAAATTCAAAATGTTTTAGAAAAATCCTTTATATTATGATTCAGACGAGTTTTACCATATTCATTGACTTAACGAAGTTTTCACTTATCTGCTTTTAAAATCCGTTTAATGGGCCCCACCTACCTTTTCACAAAGTTCACTTACCACATTCACTTCATCTTCCTCATTTCCCCGATTGCGATATTGAGTGGGACCCTTTCCTGCCACGTCATCATCACTAATTGCATATAACAATAATCCTCACCACAATAATTTGCCACTCCAAAAATATTCTGATGCGATACTAAAGGGACCCACCTATCCCTACCATTTCACCCTTTCCCCATCACACATCGCAAGCTCTAGAGGATAGGCACTCGGGATCGTGTTATAAACATCGAAGTGTGATGTGCGATATTGGTGGGACCCAATCGCATATCGCAATTTGCAAGATCAGGAGGATAGGTGCTCAGGAATCTGTTACAAACACCGAAATGTGATTGCGATTTCCATCGGCTGTTACACATCGTGATCTTCCTCGCCCTTTGATCCATGGTCCTCATGCCTTTTTGTCCCCCCTTCTCCATTATGCTTTTAACACTACGGGGGGGAGTCCGAAAATCTGTTTTCTCCGTCGCTCCTCCTGCTACGTGTCCTCTTTTGTTATAGCATCATTTCTCACCTTCATATGATTTATGATTGCTTTGATGGTTTTGGGCACCCATTCCTATAGACTTGGACAAATTCACTTAAAAACAGTGTAAAAATCCCCATACGCGACTATGCCCGTACTTTTCCGCGTGTATACGCGAGTCCAGCTGCACTTTTCCGTGTATGCCATTAAAATGATGAAAAATATATAAAAAAATTCCCTATTTTCTGGGTCAAGTTGATGATTAATGTGTAGCTCAACCACTTTAAAGACGTGTCAATCATGAAACTACTTGGAGGGAGTATAAAACCCCTCATGTGTATGGCCTAAGGGAGAGAGAGAATTATTGATATTATACTCTGTTGGTATTCCCTATCCAAGTCTGATTCCCCGTGCCTCCTGCACTTTCCCAGTTCATTACAGGAAACCTTTGTTTCCTTGAGATGCTCATCTCCCTATATGTCATCTCGTATGCACCAGTTTGGAAGGAGTCTTAGCGAGGCAAGGGCTGGACGGATCCAGACGACGGTCTGCTCGAAGGCCGTGGAAGGATTCAGGTGATCTCTCCACTCGTTACTTTTGTACATGCTATTTATAATACAGAAGTACCATCTTGTTCCTGAAATATACGTGTTAGTGCCTGCTTACATATATGTGAAAATTGTTATTTAAGCATTCATTATGATTTATCTGATGTTTTATATGAATTTCACTAACATTTAGAGTAGATATATGTTGTACAACCAGTTCTTCGTGCTTGTTTCTTCTTGTCTTTCAGGTTAAGAAGGAAGGACGGTTGCTGGGGGTTTGGACCCCGCGGGATCTGCTTCAACCGTAGGACCTACGAGTAACTTCCTCGATCTACTCTATTTAGTTTTTCTGAACATGCATGGTTGTGTGAGTCCTTCTTAAGTAGCATGCCCCTGCTCTGTGGAGGTTGTAACCCAACGAACCTCTAGGGTGATATTCCCCGAAACAGAACTGGCGACTCCACTGGGGATCACATTCTTGTGATTCTCCTGTTGGGTGGTTTCAGCTGTTTGATAGGTTGCCGACAGTTTTAACTTTCATTTGCAGTCCAGTTTACTTTTTCTCAGTCAGTCTGAAGTCCTGGTTTCTTATCCAGGCTTGTCCTTTTTGTTTTTTTCATTATTTACCTTTGTATACGCGCTTTTTTCTACACACAGTCGCGTATACACGCAAGTTTGTCTAAAGGTACCCGCGTATACGCGAGTTTCCTTTAGAACAGTCGCGTATGCACGCTTGTTGCTAAACTGTGAAGTAGCGTATACCTAGGCAGATTTTGAATTTTTGGGTTTCTTGACTTTTTGGTCCTTTCTGGCTGTGGAGACCTATTCCTACAGTGTCTCTGTACTCTCTGGATTGTGAAGGAAGTGGTTTCTTGTCTTTTCTCTCTTTCGTTTGATTGAAAACTAGTCTTTTTGGCAAAGTGTTGTTTTTGGTGCTGGCACTTCTAGTTTGAGTACCAAGATAGCTTTCTGAGCATTCTTGGCTATTTTGCTTTATCAGAATAGAGAGCTGCTGCTTGGTTACTCGTTCCCATATTTATCTTGTGCTTTGCATTACAATTTTTGCTCATTTCTTGATTGGTTTTCTTGAGTTCCATAGGCTAGGTCTTGTTGCAACTTTTGAAGAGTTTTTCTTGCTTCTTCGGAGTTTTTGTTTGGGACGAGTTCGCACTATTTTTCTAGGCTGAGTGGCTGAGTTTTCTTGTCTTCTTTTGCTCTTATTGATCTTGCTACGAGTTAGCCTTATAAGGTTTGGGAGCATTTTTGAAGTTTGTGCTTGAAATTCAGTCTTGTTTGGTTTGGATTTTGATAGCTGTCCTTGGTCTTTTCGAGCTCTTTCTTTATAAAACTAAAAAGCTCAAAAAACATTTGCTTTGCTTTTTGTTTTTGCATTTCAAAGGCTTAAAAAACATTTTCACTTGTTATTTGCTTTTTTTGTTGCATTTTCATTTTCGTTTGCTATAACTTTTGAAGCTTTTGTGAGGTTTCTTGCTTTTAGTTTTTGGCTTGATTTTAGGGAGGAATTGTCATTGATTGCTTCCTCTTGTTTTTAAGCATTTTGGTGTCTTCATATTAAGAGTTCTTGATTTCGAGAACTAGCTTTCTGGACAACCAAAGAAGAGTTAAAACTGAAGGACTTTTTGGGAAATTTCACTCTGCTTTAGGAGATTTGCATCTTAGGATTTGCATGCTTGTAGTGATTTTCATTAGGTGCATTTCAGCATTTAGTCAGTTTCATAGTTTTTGTGAGTGTGAGTTTGCTATTTGAAAATAAAAATACAATTTTTAGTCTCGTAGAACCTGTATAGAGATTGCTTTTCATCGAAAGACAATAACTGCATTTGCATGTATTTAGGTTTTTATTAATTTCTTTTGCGTCAAAACACCATAAGTTTCATCTCCGCATCCTTGTGACTTAACATAACAGCCCATTAAAATAAGCTATTTAATCTAAAATCAACTAGCAAGTTTTCTAAGTGTCATACACCAACTAGCTAGGTTGTAGGGCCTTGGAATAGGTGAGTGGAGAGTTAACTCTCCAAGGCCGCTCAAACAAACATAGAAGTTGATTAATTGAGCGAAATCCAACTCCGTTAGGTGGACCGAGAAAGCTCTCATCCGAGAGTCAAGCGCGAGGGGAAGTGAAGGTTGAGAAGAGGGATACCCCGCCTCCGATTAGCTGAATCTGACCTCAAGACCGTTCCGCCCAGCTTCTGATACGGATTGGTGCCCATAGTTGCGACTCCTAGGTTCCACACAGGTGACTGCGGGGGGGAATACCCGTGGTACCTGAGGCAGACGTCACATCACTTTCAGCAGTACTTCTGGGGGGTGCCCTTGCGAAGCTTGGGTGCTTGAGCCGGTAAAGTCTGTCGTCAGGAGGTTGGCGTAACTGTTTCTGATACCTTCGCTAGTTTTTCTGGGCCCTAATCATCCCAGACTGCTTTTAGGAGGTCCTATACTTCACTTTCCTGTATTTTGGTGTCCGGTCCTCATCATCCGGAGTGGAAATACTTGGAGGCTGTTTGCTTGACTATATCTTAGGGATTTTTATATTAGTGAGTGCTCTTTACTCCTAGCTTGCCTAGATTTTCACTTTTTGAGTCTAATTTAAAATCTATAAAAGTGGCTGATCAAGCGCCTCGACGATCGAGGAGAATCCGGGGGTTATCTCCCGAGAGTCCAGAGCCTTCTTCGAGAAGGCGTAGGAGTGATTTAGCAGGTGGTTACCACCCTGTGGCGTCTGACGCAGTGGAGAGAGATCCTCCACAGAGGTCTGAAGGTTTCATAGCTGATTCTGGTGTCGGTCCTGAGAGGAGCGTTCCGCTCACCTCGCGAGTTTTGTTTCCTCAGGAAGAAGATTTTCAAATCGAAGACGTACCTGAGCCTCCTGCAACAGGTCCATCTCCTCTTCCTCCTGATTATCCGTTCGTTGTTCAATACATCGGACCTGAGTCGGAGAGACCGGAAGATCTTCCGTATCATTCTTATCTTTCGATGGCCACGACTGGGAACGCAGCTTCTGCTGTGAGTGCTGCAGGCATTCAGACTCCTACTTCTGTTGAAGCAGGGGGCACTATTGCTTCATCTTCAATTGCTTCTAGTGCTGCTGTGTTTGGCTCTGGTTTCACCCAGGCACATGCTTCTCATTCTGGTCCCTTTTTTTAAGGGATGCCCTCTAGTGGGAATCCCTCTTTTTCCTTTTCCGCTGCTTCAGCTGGATCTACCCCCATGTCTAACATGGCTAGTGGATCAGCTTCATTTCAGGGTTTTCCCTTTGGAACTGGGCACATTACTAGTTCCAATCCTTCTTTAGGGTCGTTTCCGTTTACGTCCCAGACCCAGAGTTTCAACCCTTGGTCTGGGGGGCAAATTTCGACTACTTTTAGAGGATGGAATCCTGTGTTTACTACAGTGGGGGCAGGGAATCAGTTTTACGTAGGTCATCAAGGGAATGCTTCTTTTCCTTCGTCGAGTGCTTACTAGACCTTTTCTCCTCTTTCTAATGCCTGGAACCCCTATCAGGGGCTCTCCTCTTCATTCAATACTTCAGTGGGGGGAACTGGTCTGAGCTTTGGTAACTCGGCGTGGGGAGGAGGTTCTTCTCCATTTTCTATGAGTCCTTTTTGGCAACCTGGTGCCTCGTCAAATCCAGGCTATTCTTTTCAGAATGTTGGGAATCCATCCCATCAAGGATGGAATCCTCAGGCTTTGCCTCACTTACCTTTTCTGGCAACGTTAAACTTGCCAGATCTGTCGAAGTTGACTAATGATCCGATTCGTTATAGTCCGGGGTGGCCTCCGGTCCCGACCAAACTTCCTTCAGATATTCCAAAGTTTGTGCGGTGCAGAATGAGAGATCCGGTCGACCACATCACCACTTTCCACTTTATGGTGTTCTTCGAACTCCCCGATCGATGATTCGATTGTGCTGAGATTATTTCAATGTAATTCTAAATCGGAAATGTCACAAATGGTATATCGAGTCGATCAAAGTTTGCTACATTTGGAGAACTGTCGCTACATTTCTAAACCATTTTTGCTGCTCGTCGTATATGAGGTCGACCGAACTCCTAGAATAGGTAAGTGGATGAGGCAACACACATTTCTGATCACATTCAGGAATGGAGGAGAAGGAAGAGGCTTATTAAAGCTCATATTCCTGGAGAATTCCTTCTCGAATGGTTTTTGAAATCTCTGCAGTCAGATATTTCAAAAGATGTATCCCTATCTGGGGTATTTTCTGAGGAGCAGGCCATTTTTAGGGCCCAGCAGCTAGAACTGATCTATTCTCAGTCTGGGGTCCTTTATAAATACTTGCCCAATGCTCCTCGCTCCAAATTAGATTTGTCGAAAACTAAACCTGGTCCGCATGGTGATGGGTTTGTCGGATCGGTCAATAGTGGTGTAGCCAGCCTGCTTTCTCAACTGCAGCAGTTGTCTTTACAATCTGATCCTTCTGGTCAGGCTGTGCCTGCATTTTGCATCCCCCTCGGTCCAAACCTCCTTGCCATGTCATCACCCCCATCGCAAATCACATTCCCTGTTGCTTGTATCTTATGCTTAAACATTTTGGACCTGATCTGCGATTACGATATATGTATCAAATGTTTTCTCCTCCCACTCATCATTTATTTAATAATCTCTCCCACTAATAAAATGAAACCTCACTATCTCTTTAATCTACCTCCATAACCTGTTGAACCTCCATATTACCCGCTCCTCTTTTATTTCTCCCACTGGCCCACAATTCAATGTGTCTCCTTCTCATATATTTCACATGCCCGGTCCTTTTGTTTGGAACCTATCCATATGGGTTTTTCCACTCCAACACTATTTCCATGTTTGGAACCTATCGTGACAAACAAGAAACCAAAGGAAAGGAACAACGGTAGAGTTTCTCTGAAACATGTTTCTACCATTACTCTTAGCACCAGCACGTTTCCACAAGGCATCATGCAACATTCAAAGAACAGTCACATGTCACTTTCACTGCTTTTTACACTTTTTGTGGAGTTGGTTGCACCTGAACAGAAGAGGAGTCTTCCCATAGAATGCCACATCATACAACCACTTCGAATTGTTAGCCTTGATGCTGTTTATTTTGATTATGTCATAGCATTTTGTATTAAAGTTTTAGGATAAGCCTCATCTCTTTCACGAGATCGTAATAACTTTTGGGAATAGGTTTATTCCTTTTGTGGAGATGACAATTTTGTATTTTTGTATATATGTGACAAAATGCTATGTAAAAAAGGTTCGTGGTTTTAAAATATTGTCTCATATGATCAATATGATTTTCAGTGAATAAAATTGAAAGAAACTTATGAGAACTTATTATCAATATGGTGTGTGTATTGTTAATTTTCCCTTTTGTTTCCAAATCTTATTATCTTCAGTGGCAGTTTTCAATCCCTCATGTTGTTATGTGTTTTTATCAGTCTCTTGACATGTTCATATGTTTTATCAATTTTTATTAGTCTCACACAATGAGCTTTCTTGATTAAATATACATGATGATAGTGTAAAGAGCATCACTTATAACAATTATCTTTCATGATATTTTAGTGAGAATATTGTAAGTCTAGAAATAGCTTTCTCTTGTTAAAATATTGACAAATTGCTAATTGTGTTATTTTATACCAAAAGAAGTGGATTTCTACCTTGCATACCCATTGTTTATTCTTCCATTTCAAATTCTCTTCCCCTCATAGGCTACAAACTCACTCTTTTTCTACCACATCAAACCCAATGCCCTCATTAGTAGAACAATGTATTTTATTGAAATCTCTTTTCAGTGAATGGAATTTCAAACCACCTACCAATATTATAAACCAAATCATTAAATTGCCTTAGAGTTTAGGATGTGTCTGGTCAGGTGCTTGAAGAAGTCCAAGTGTTGATTCCAGTGCTAACACCAGTAATGCAACATAATTAGACATGGGGTAAGATGGAAGATTCAACATGGGATCAAGTGATGAAGTTAAGGAGGGAACATATGAGAATGGATCAAATGGGTGATATGGAAAGCTAATATCACATAGCATTCCTCGATCCAAATCTCATTAGCCTCTATGATAAAAAGGATGATCACTGCTAGGGTTCTAAAGTCTATTCTCAATTATGTTCTAGTTCCTACTATTTTTTTGAGGCTGTGTTCTATTCCATTCGAGTACTCTATATTAGTATACTTTGTTCTATTTTTGTATATTCTAAGTCTAATGAGGAATATGATGATGAGTTATGAGATGGTGTCTTGTGTAAACATTGTATGGATTTGAATTTTATGGCATTAGGTAGAGGTATAATTCAAATATCTGCTTTCCAAGTCCCATTATCAAACTCAAATGTCTATGTATAATTCTCTATGCTTGAGTAATATGAATATAAATTATTTTTGGGAGTTTTGTCCTAATATATATGTTTTTAATGTGTGATGTTGTGTTATATGGTGAATTCCACTAATGGAATTCAAGTCTATATGTATTTTTTTGTTATTGTCACTACTTTAGTTGTTGTATATAATTAGACTAATGTATAAAGATTGAACTTAGGGTTTTCTATTTCTTGTCGAATTTATATTGTGCATATATGTTAAAGAGATGTTGGAGAATGGGTTCCTCATAAAAATTGTAGGATATGTGTGAATAATATTATATACATAGTATTTGAATATCGAAATACACGTGGTAAAAGTTGGTAACATGTGTGTTTAAGCCCCAGGGTTATTTGCGACATAGAAGAAACTAATATAGTCTGGGTTGGGTTAGGGAAAACCAAAACTACCTCATATGTCCCTATCTCCCTGCATAACCTACATAGGTTCTACAACCCCATTGCATACCTTGGATTGGACCTCGTCTACATGCAAATGTTAACAATCTTGGTATCCTTGGGGTTTTTTTTAGAAAAATCCTGAACCCTAGGTCCTTTCGCTCGTGAAGCACCAAAAAATGGTTATGTTGCTAGGACTTGAAGGATTGTAGTAGAAGAAGGGGACGTGTATGCCAACCCAAGAGTTTATTAAATAAAGGTTCGACAAAAAAAGATATGGTTTCGTGATAGAGAAAACCATAAAATTGCGCATTACTCCTGAAGCATGGGTGTAAAGATACCTGTGTTATGAGGTTCATGAGGTCTTCTATGTAGATTTAATCATCCTAATGTGGGAGTGGATTAAGTTCCAAGTAGATCAATGAGGACTGAGGCCCCAGCCAAAACCTTACCATTGGATGCCTAAGCTCAGTGCACAAAGTGAACGTTGTAAGAAACTATGTTTCTATAGAAATATATTTTTGGTTAACTAGAATATTAGAGGAGTATATTGTATAATTTGCAGTAGAAAGTGCATAATCTTTCAATGTAGCCAAGTAGTATTTCTCTGGAGAACTACGGGGTAGATATTTGAGAACACTATGGACTTGGATTAAAATGTTATTGTGTGACAAAGGCATATGTCAATGCAAATTGAAATCATAAGAGGTTAGAGCCCTAGTTGATGTGGGGAACTAAGGGGTTGATATGGGGATGGATTGACACAAAATAAGGACAAGGGGTGTAAGGAGAGGAAATACTACAAAGGAATGTGTAGTAAGTGAGATGAAGGGCTTATAGGACACACAAGAGAAGATGTTGAGAAAGAGGACAATGTTGGGGAATGAATCTATTTCAGTGGCCGATGATGAATTGTAGAGGGAGTGGAGATATTCCAAGAGGTAGATAAGTACCATTGGAACAACTAGTATAGTAAAAAAGGAGGATGGTCCATCATCGCTAAGAGTGGGTGAAGAAAACAATGTTGTTATATTCTTATTCAATGAGACCTAATATGTTTGTGGTATAGATACAAGGAATAATATTACGTCATAGCCAATCTATGATGCAAGGATAACAAGGAGGAATCTTACATAGAATATTAGCATATATATTTGGGGAAGTTCATATTTTTGGGAGGGTAGAGAGGAAGAAAGTGTAGAGAGAGGTGTAGAGGAGGAGTTCCTGAACCAGTAGTGGAGTGTAGTGCCATGGAGAGGGCCCTCTGTCCAGAGTCAAGGAGAAGGACATTATGATGGAGAAGAAGAGGAAGTGAGATATATGACTATTAGTGGGCAAGGGATAGAGGAATAGGAAGGATAAATTGACATAGAGGATACACCACACCCCATTTTCCTAGAAATAACTCTCCCTATATTAAACCAATGAACTTACCCACAACTTCCAAACCAGAGGTAAATTATTCTTTATCAGCTGATTCTTCTTGATTATATATATATTAGGGAAACAATCAAACTTAGAAACTGATAGTAGTATGAAGGGAGACATAGAAGTTGAAAGAGGAAACACATGTAAATGTAAAAATTTAGAAGAAGTTGAGGGAAAAAAGGAGGGAATACTTTCTAAGTTTGAGGAAAATTTCTAAGTTTGAGGAAAGTGTTCGCACAAATTACTAGATTGCAAGCTTCCCAATGATGCAGAATACCAGATCTCAATGAGGTATATTTTCTATGAATTTTGTAAATTATTTAGGAATGAAATGCACTCTTTTAGTGCATTAGAGGTAATGTAACACCCTCTTCCCACATATACCCAAGTAATTGGCCAACCGGGGCAAACATGTGATGAGAGGCTACTATAATGAGATTCAACCTTCTAGGTGACCTTAAGGAAGTGGAAATGATAGAAACACAACATACATACCTTTTCCAACAACAAAAACACCCCCAGGAGGTAACCAAACCTCCCAAACCTCTTACCCTTAGGTCACAGTTACATTTTGACCTCTTTGAGCCATATCCGCAGGAATAACACTGCATGTCAATGGATAGGAGGATATAGCCATAGACATAACTTTGCATGCCAGTGGCCAGAGCCCCAAATACTCAGTTCTGTGCCAATGACCTCAAGATTTGAGCCACCGTTTCAGGCACAGAACCGAGCACTCTGCCCAAAAATTCATGAAAAATTTAGAGATGATAAAAAACAACATGAAAATTATTCAAAAGCAATCCCATCAATAAGAAATAATCTATACCCCTCCTAGCCATGACATTCATTTTTTCAAACATGTCACAAACATGAAAGCTACAGGTGTAAACATCATAAATGACCATAGGGGTCTCATACTTATCTGAGAATCGCTAAGAATAATTTCTCCCTTACATCATTAGTTGCAATACAATCTATTTGACCATAGATATATTGTACATTAATTTACAAGTTAATGCATGGGGAGAACCATGAATTATAGAAACCAACCAGAGATGGGACTTCCACGTTCCACCTGACCATAAATTAGCTGAGCCAAACCTCACTTCATCTAATCACTCCGGTGCCATATTCCAAGCATGAATGTGGGATCTCATCACTGAAACATCAATCAAAACTAATATATGGCTTCCAGAGGCCAAAGCACCTCAACCCTCAACTAGTGATTCCACCTCATGGTCAAATATCACAACCATCATAGATTGGTATCCATACAAGATTTTCTAGGGCTCCAGAGTGTGTGTTCCAACCAAGGCTACAGGACTCGTAACTCAACCCCAACTTTTTTTGGGGTCCAAAGCATTTTTCTAACCAAGGCTCCAGGACTAGTAATGCAACCCAACAACTACAGTTGGGCTCCAGATCATTTTTCAACCAAGACTCCAGGAAATAATAACTCAACCTACAACTAAAGGAACATGATAACCAACAAAAAACAAACAATTAAAATGAATCCACAACTCCAAGACTATCTAGGAAATGGAAAGGTTAGGAAAATCCATTATCATTCCAGGAAATCCTCCATGCCAATGAAAAATCATAACCAATAAACTACATGCATGTACCATGCCTGCCAAAAATAGCAAGGAAACCATATATGCAACTCGATACCTACAATCAAAAGCCATTGTAGCTACTGATCCTGATTTCTTCTTGCGCTTTCCTACTCTTCCTTTTCCTCCTTGCTCAAAATCACCAAGTATGCCACCCCATCCAAGAGTGATCCATGAAAACTCTAAGTATCCAAGAGTATGAGAGAGAGAGAGAGAGAGAGAGAGAGAGAGAATAGAATAAGAGCCATAAGTGTGAGCCAAAATCTTTCCAACTGGTCCTTAGAAGCCTTTTTATTGATGAAGCCTCTATTTTCTTCATTTTGTATTATTTTCCTTCATTTTCCTTCTCACATGCAACCTATGGCCTTTCACCTCCATTTTCTCCTAATTTCCTTTATTTTCATTTAAATAAAATTCCAATAAATGGCTCATGCCTTTTCAAAGCCTTTTCCATTTCCTTTGCCAATTTCATTTAGGCATAACAAACTGAATGAACACCCACTAGGATGTTTTTCCCACCAGTCAACTTGGAATACGTGTCCCATGATCGTGGTATCATATATTTTTACATGATTTTTTTACTAGGGTTGTTAAAGAACCCCCCCCCCCCTTGGGGGAACACCATCCTAGGTGTTCAATGACACCTACAACCAATAATACTATTGTAAGCAAAACATACTTCCTATGGAGATTTATAACGTATCTCGTTGCAGTATTTACAATGTCCACTACTTGAAATATGAAAAACATACCGTTTACTGGATCTTTATAACACAACTCATTACGATATTTACAACAAAAACCACATATACTTAAGTACATTTGTTTCAACTAGAAAATAACCATATTTTTTATGGAGATTTATAAACCAACTTGATACAATATTTATAGTAATATACACATTTTCTCATCTAACAAATAGAAGGATATGATGCTTGTATCAGGAACAAGGGAATCCATAAGCTCACACCTCCACCATCAAGGTGGTACCAGGATTCACTTCCTTCCTAGGAATTTTAGAATCCACTTCCAAAATCAAAGCTACATCTAATGTCTAGCACTACAATATCGTGCCACATGTCCTCTCAGTGAAAAATTACCCACTCATTGTCCTAAGGCACACTCCCAATGTACATCCAATTCCATATGGAAATTCTAATGGCCAAAAAATCCCATCCCTGACCTTCCCTTCTTTGCTACACAGTCCCTCGGGCAATCTGGTCCCCCCCTTCTATGTATTCATACACCTTCCAAGTTCTGTTTGCAACCCCATCTCGAGTAGTCCATCCCTTTGAAGGGTTCCTCACATCCAAAGATACAAAAAATAAGGCATATCCCTACCTCAAAACCATCATATCGGTCATAACATGCTCATGTAAATCAATGGACACTATTGGATACTAGTGTCCCACAATGGCCTTGCTCCTGAAATGCTTTACTAACATAATACTAAATGTTTCAATTCCTTTTGTTGTTGTTGTTGCTTCTTGAAGTTAGTTTCAATCATTGAACCAAGAATTTCATGCTTTCCTGGACCAAGTACATAATTTCTATTAGATTCAAAATAAATTGAAATAACTCCAAATCATAGCTCATTGGTGGCTCATCAATAAGGTACACTTGCAATTTTTTTCACTTCCTATCACATAAATCAAACTAGTTGCTTGATCAAATAATAATTTATAAAAATATCACATCTAGTTAGCTCAAAACACAACCATCATAGGTAAAAATTATGAATCACATGTAATCATCATAAATCACATGTATTTAAAGTCAGAATCAAAGATCACATGCATAATAAAACTAAACTAAAATACCAATACTTATCCTTCATAGATCCTTACTTCAACCTTTTTTCTTTCCATACACACAATTCCTTTTCTTCTCTTCAATCACATACATATACACACAATGTATATCACAACCCGTACACCCACATACAACATAAAACACCATACAATATACGAACCCACACCGGAATATGACACATACACCTACTCTCGGTGTACAATACAACATAATACATACGCCTACACTAGAAAAAACCACATAAACCTGCGCTTGGTTTACTATACAATGAATACACATTTCACGATACCACAACTACACCATGCACATACATAGTAACGCATGTCTGCAACACAACATGTGCGACATGCACACAATTCTAGATGTATACCAGTATCATATGCACAACATGTACACAGTACCGCTTGTACACAACACTACTTGCACAATGTGTGCACAACATCACATGTGCACAACACCTCCTGCACAATGTGTACACAACACCAAATGTACATTGCGCCACCTTTAGAATGTGTACATAATACCACATGAACATGTCACCAAATTCACGAAATGTAAATGACACCACATGTACATAGTGCCACATGCACGACATGTACATGACACACCTGCACACAACACCACATGTACAACATTTACACAACACCACCCATACAATAATGCTCACCACACCATATGTACACCACACACACAACACCATATATACATAGCATTGCATATAAAACATGTACATAACACCATACATACAAAACATCACATATCCAACATGCACACAACACCATATTCACATAACACCACATATCCAACACACGAACAAGTACAATATGTACACAAAAATGCATATCCAACATGTACATAACACCATCTATACCTAGCATTGTATATACAATATAAACTGAATGCCATATATACAACAGGCATACAACATCACATGTACACAATACTACACATGTTACATGTACACATCACCATAGGTACAACCATTGAATATACATAATGCGAAAAATATACATAACAATAGTACTGCACATCCATAAACCACATATTGACCCCACAAGCAACCTTTCTTCTAGCATCTTTCCACTATCCATGCTTATCCTATCATGTCGCAAAGCACCTTGTTTAAATTCTTCTCGTGTATCCTTGAGTGTTACATGTCATAACATAAACATAGGCATAATACAAACATATAATATCAATTTATATCCACATGATACTGACCTCATAGATTTTTCAGGGATACTCCTCCCAATTGATTCCTCATAAGACCAGGAACCTATTCATGTCATTCACTTGCATAAGAAATCATTCCTTTGCAAGAATGATCCCTAATAACCCTGTCATACAGTGACATACATACATACATACATACATATAATCATTAACATAAAAAATCATGATCCTGTTAGACAATTACATACATACACACATATATACATATAAAAATTTAGCATCAAACAACCATGATCCATGATGACCATGTTAGATATGACATGCATACATGCATACATGTATACATATATATACACCAAAATAATCATGATCACATCATAATTAGCAGATAGCATAAGGTCAAGGTTAAGAGAACTTCCTTTATCTGTGTACAACATTGAGAATGATAGTTTCCAACATAAGCGAGGTATCTAACACCTCATATCCATTTCATTTACCTTTCATGTTACCTTTCTCACTATTGTTCTACCACCGTCCATTTACCTCAATGGACCCAACTAATACAACTGGTTGTCATATTCTTACCTTCAGCTTCCCTTATACATGCATCGATCTTCATCCAAGCCTTACTTCACCTGTTGGGTACCACCCAACTCTCCCCGAACTCCATTAAATTTCCTCTTTCCCAACCAATTCCTAAGACTAAAAACATAAAGGAAATAAAATAAGAAAACAAGAATAAAACTATGAAAATCAATAACAATATGACTCTGCAAACAAAGTGGCATGATCATGCACTAGGCACAATCAAGACCAAAAATCAAGCACAAAAAATAACAAAAGACCAAAAGCACAAGACTAGAAAAAAATACCATGACTCAATCCCAATGGTTCCCAATTCTTCCAAAGGAGATCTCAACCCGAGCCTTCTTTGATATTTCATGGCAGACAATTTTTCCATTCAATCCCTGCATCATACTACCATAACCACACAATTGTCAATGCATAAATAAGTATAACAATGTATCATTTATCTTACCTTGTTGTCTTGTAAATAAACACACATGTCATACACAGGTTCCAAAGATCAAGACAACAATATCTATTAATTTCAAATAAACATTTACCATGTCTAAAAACCATGTCATAGTCAATAATTAACTCACATTCTTCAGTCATAATACATAATGATACAACTATCACCTACTTACATCGAGTATATATCAACTATCTCAACACATATGTATTAGTATAACCATCTTAAAATAAGATCACTACTTCATGCAATCTTATAGAAACATGCTCATATCATAAGATTAATAAAACATTAAACAATACATAGATGGCATAATAGACACCAATAGTCAAACACCAAATAAATGACATAATCAAACATTCAAGTACAAAGTAGATGGCATAAGAAAGTTCAAATCTTAATGTATCTTAGGGGAGGCTACCTTTTCTACACAATTAATCTAGATTAGCATGATATAACATCACAAAATATCAACCCTATCATAAATAAGGTCATGATATCCATAACAACATCATGTTCACACCCTAAATTCACTATAAGGAAAAGGCCCTCTAACAGATGTTTTTAAGGAAGCCCTAATAAAAATAGCCTAGATATTCGTTTGTAGCGGAGGTCTCTAGAGGAGCTTGGTGGATGGAGGTTTTTGTGTTTGTTTTTTTGCAGTGTGTTTCTCATCATAAAATGCACTAGTGCGTTTTATGCAAAATGCACCGATGTGTACTCAAAATTGGCACACCGAGACGCTGTGCTCTCCATACAAACCTGCTTGGTGCATCTATGTACTATAGCACACTGGTGCTCTACGTATAAATAGGCCTAGTGCATCTCTGTAATCCAACAGACCGTAACGATGTGCGATGCGGCATTGATAAAACTGCTTGATGCATCTCAAAATCCAGCGCACCGAAAAAGGGTTAATTAAAAAAAATTTACTGGCCATTAAAACCTAATTTTTACTTGTTCAGTGCTCTATACCTCTCAAGCACTGGTGTGAGTTTGTATTCTGTGAGGCGCTCTGCCATCGGTGCTCCCATTGCATGCATTGCTGTCGTCCATTGCCCACTATGTGGAGTTTGAATTTTCAAAAATGGTGGGCATATCTAGTTTTTTCAATTCCTCAGAAAATATGCCTCCTCAATGTGAAAATGCACAGGTAATCTACTTGTTTCTCAATAACTAAACCTTTTAGTGGATTAAAATTTGAAATTAATTTAAAATTAATCGTTAAAAGAAAAAAATGCGCGGTGCGTTCGAGCTATTCGGCTCGCACCGTTTGTAGTGCTGCCTGTAAATTTACATGCCACACTAGGAACGGTGTTAATGGAAACTGCATTGGGTTCCAGTGCGGTACTGAGAAAACACGCATGGATAGAATTTAAAAAATAACACGGTGGTGTGGTCGTTTAAACAACTGCACTGATTAATATGTAATACTGTTGGGAGGGTGATGCGCTGATCAAACTAACAACCCTGGGGTGGATATTTCGGTTAATGCACCACCCGCCCGATAACATTACAAAGTCAATGGTGCAGTCGTTTATAGGACCACACCATTGACCTTATACTTCTGTTGTGTGGTGTGTTGACCAAACTATCCACCTTGGGGCGGATAGTTTGGTCAACGCATTGCACAAAAATATTCCCTTGTTTAGCGGTGTGCAAACATTTTCCATGCACATCGAGCGCGGTGCATGATAAAAAAGTATGCACCGACAATGGGGTGTGACTATTTTTTGGGGTGCACTGGTTTTTTTTTTCAATATATATATATATATATATATATATATATATATATATATATTTGTAAATACATTTCTCATTTTAAAAAAAAGGTATTTAATATGTGAATCATTCAACGACATCAATGGAGAGAACAAAGG
The DNA here is from genome assembly GCA_034641835.2 of Pinus albicaulis. Classification (NCBI taxonomy): domain Eukaryota; kingdom Viridiplantae; phylum Streptophyta; class Pinopsida; order Pinales; family Pinaceae; genus Pinus; species Pinus albicaulis. The sequence goes on along the minus strand of CM076580.1, from coordinate 629,535,046 downwards.
GAATAACAAGAACATATGGAGGACCATTATAGCGTGATTCAAATGTGGGAGGCATGATAGAGGGAGTGAATTTTTTACCCTCATCCTATTACGGAAGCCACCTAGTTTCTCCTAAGGGAGATAGGCCTCCTCAAGTTCTACGAGGAGGCTACATCCATGAAGGGCCATAGTGGGTTATTGGGACAACTAATCTATAGGTGGGATGCCCATCGACAGGCTTTCCAGGTTGTTCCTAGCATGTGGTACAAGCCCACTGAGGAGGAAATATATTTTATTATCAGCTTATCTAGGAGAGGGCAGGATTTTCCCCAGTTCCCAGATGTCCCCATCGGCTATGTAGTAGGGATTTAGTTGGCATACTCCTAGAGATACATTAGGGACGATATAGTTTCTCTTGCATATTTTCAAGTGTTCAGTGGTCAGTTACGTATTGCTTCGTTTGTTCTAGAGGAGGTGAGGTGCCTCTCACTATTGCTGATGACCATTTCACACTATACCAGTGATAGGAAACACATTAGTTTCCCACTTTTATTTTATATTGACTTTTTATTCCAGGCGCCACGACTTGTGAGATGGTTTGTGATCTTTTTGCGGCTGTTTTGTACAACATTAGACATATGTCTTTCTCACGCACATGGGAGGTTGGCCTTCCCTTTTTCTTCAGAGTTATTTTGTTTATTTTTTGAGAGGTTTCTGGAGACGAGGGCTACTTTTGTTTAGCAATATTGTAGGCCGATGTTGCATGTACGGATGCAGATGTGGGGCTAGATGATGCCCAAGAGGGGCATGTATGACTTTCCAGCCAGGATATCTACTGATGCAATGGAGTTTCTAGACAGTGCTAATGATCATTCGTTCATGATGGTGTCATATCCATATGCCAGTTTGGATTGGCGAGGGTGTATTAACATCCTCTTCACGCAGGATGAGCCATCGGATGTGAGAGGTAATATTAGTGTTTTCTTTAAATTAATATAGTTTCATTTTATTGCCTTAATTAATTAATTAGAATAAAATTTATTCTAACAAGTTCTTTAACTTGTTTTATTAAATTTTTAAATGAAATTGTCTAATTATTGTTGTGTACTATATATTTTGTAGAAATTGGGACATTCATTAGGGACATTATTTCACCCCCACTAAATGATCCGGGTGTAGATTTTGACGAGGATATGGCAGAGGCAGCAGATCAAGGTGACAAACATGATCCTTGGGTTCAGATACCTGTGGGGGTGCGGAGTAGGGCGGACACCCGATTCTGTATGGAGTTGGGAGACCAACTATGTCGACTCCTGGTTGATGAGGGAGTTCGCCCTACTATGATCAGAGAGATCCAAGCTGATTGTAGGCTTACAGAGCTCTAGAGAGACATGCCCCGCGATATGATGGCCCTCATGCGTCATATCGTTGGAGTTTCCAGATTATTGGCTACTAGGAGGGATAAGCGTCGTGGAGATGAATGATAGAGAAACTCATCTGATGATCATGATCAAGAGGGGAGTGATCATCATTTTAGTACTCCACATCCTTTTCATTCACTTCACATCAAAGATCATGAGTAGCCAACATCCAGTCCTAATCAATAGGCATCTTTTGAGTAGTCTACACCATCTCAGCAAACAACTAGTCCTAAACAGATGACCATCGATTGAGCAAGCACCTGATCCTAAGCAGGCAGGTCCATTTGAGTAGTCTGCACCATTCACTGAGTAGGTTGCACCATCGACGACTCATCAACACGTAATTCCTGAGAAAATTGCACCATATGATCAGCAAGCACCTCCAGAGCAAGCACATCATCTATCTGAGCATAAGGCTGCCCATCAACTGAGCAGGCCTCGACTAGTCCTATTATTGATGTAGTACCACCAGATATTTGACATTTATATGCAATTTTATTACAATTGTATATTTTTGACATTATATATATATATATATATATAGATATATCCATGTATTTTATGTTCATGTTGATGTACTTAATTTACATGTTGGTGTCCATCATGATGTGTATGTGATAGTAGTTATTTGACATGAGATGTATATTTGATGTTTGTGTTTTGTTAGATGATCATGATCACGATGATTAGATGATGTTAGCGAATTTGAATGTGTATTTAGAATATGATGTTTGTACGATGGTTATCATGATCGTGATGTTTATTTTTAATATTAAATCATGATATTTATTAAATACTTTGTCGTGATTGTAATTGTAATTATATGTAAAATTGTAATTATAATTGTAATTGAAATTTTTATTTTAATTGTATGTAAAATTGTAATTTTAATTTTAATTGTAATTTTATGTAACATATTTCTAAAATTGTAATTGTAATTGTACATAATTGAATTGTGAAATTGTAAAATTGTAATTGTAATTGTATGTATTGTCATGATTCAATTTTATTAAAATTGTAGGGTTTTTAAAATTGTAAAATTGTAATTGTAATTAAAATTTTAATGTTAATTGTATGTAAAATTGTAATTGTAATTGTATGTATTGTCATGATTCAATTTTATTAAAATTGTAAAATTTGTAAATTTGTAAATTTATAAAATTGTAAAATTGCAAAATGTAATTGTGATTGTAATTGTAATTGCATGTAAAATTGTTAAATTGTAATTTTAATTGTAATTGTATGTAAAATTGTAAAATTGTAAAATTGTAATTGTAATTGTATGTATTTTCATCATTCAATTTTATTAAAATTTGTAAATTTGTAAATAAATTGTCCCTTTTGAACCATAACTACAGTAAGTAAAATGTATACCATAAATATTGTTAAATTACCATAATTGTAAATTTGTAAATTTGTATGAATATAAATAATTGTAAAATAATAAATCTAGAATAATATGAATTTTTGTAACATAATAAAGTTTAGAAAACAATGCAAATAAATTCATGTTTAGAATTATCATTATTTGATTATGATCTTACATACCAAAAATAATAATATACATTTTGAAGATATCATTCACACACATTTAAAGCAATCAAGTAGTTATATTATTTTAGGAATTGACATAACAAAAAAGAACTTGATACAGTGCATTGTTTTTGAGATCGACATAATTTCAAATTATCAAGTGAAATGATTTTAACATTAACATAATGCAAACCAATTAATTCAAAATACCTATTATAATGTTTCGAAAAAAAGAGTCTTAGTTATAAGGTTAAGTCCTCTTCTTTATAAAAAGCCATATTAAATAATATAAATGATGAAATGACACATGTACCATATCAATTTCTGTTCTCATGATCACCCTCATCATCTTCCAGCTCGCTTTGCATGATAACACTATTGTTCTCAAAAATATATTATGATCTAGGGTCATGTCTCAATACGAACCACCAATCCCTATCCAACACATTTGGGTAAAAGAAAACCTGGTTTTTGTGTTTGGGGAAAACATAAGGCTTCTTGGCTTCATCCCAAGTCTTGTTAGAGTTGATACATATCATCCTACTATTATGATCTTCCTTTACATTATTCCAATCAAAGGTTTCCCACCACTTGCACCTAAAAATAACAAATTGGAATGAAGATAAGTCCACTTCAATGATCTCTTATATCTTTTCGGCGTAACCTAAAGTCCCTCATACTAGGTTTCAATCATGGTGGCTAACTCAAATAGGTTGATCGAACTCGACCTCCACTCCGCAGTCTTGTGTTATGTGTCCAACATCGGCATTTTCTGTGCAAAAATGGTGTCCATATGCCCACATAGATGGGAACAAATGCGATATAAAAAAGTTAAAAAATCATAGTGTAATGTGTCTTATAATAACCCAAATTTTAACATATGAAATATAGATGTTACATTTAAAAGGTGCATTATTAAGTTTAACATGTACATAAGTATATTATTACCAAGTTGCTGCACCCAATCCCTATGTTTAGCGCATCCTCTTCAGTACATAGGTAACAACCGATTGCACCCTATTTCTCTCTGGCTTGGTCAATAACCCAATTGTTGGGGCATATAATTTCCGTATTTTCTTTTAAGTCATCGATATATGGCACATTTATACCATTCAACTGTCTGAACTCTTTCTTGTCACTATCCCATTTCATCCTCTTTTCTTCATGCAATGCGACCCACGATTGTGTCACTTTGGATTTTTAAATAACAAATTTATTGTTTGCTTCAATTTCAGCATTCGCTGATGAAATCAAACTAACATATAGTACATTTGAGATCAAAATATACATTATATCGAAGTTCAATGCAAATATTTACTTTGTGTAAATTTGAAAAATTATAATTCGCTTACTCTTTATCAAGCGCCTTTTTGCATTCGTTTGGAGAAGCTCCCCTTCTATTTTTTCTTCATCCCTTTCATCATTCCAAATCACCGCACATGGTCTATAGTCGATCTGCTTTATGTACTCACTGGCATAATAGAAATACTCATACAATGTGTACCCCTCTGCCATAGATCCCTCAGGTTTTTCCCTTTGTCGAACAAAACCTTTCAATTTCTTCATGTACCTCTCTAAGAAGAAATCATCCCAACTAATTCAACCTAATATACTAGGTGGATTAGAAGATGAACCTGCAAGCCCATGAAACTCGTCGGTAGTTCCTCTCAAACAAACAAACAATGTCAACTATCTCTTGACGCCATCGTGAAATGCTAGCCACATGATTCTCCTTTGACATGATCCAACGTACAATTAATGTAGATAATTTAGATATGGCATATCCTAGGTCTTGGGGGAAGTCATGTTTCACACATCCACGCATGAACAAAGGATAATCGCACTACAAAGTTATAAACACATGCAATAATATAAAAAAATAGTTATGTCTTATGATCCTTGCATGGGATAAAATTTATTAATATAAAATATAATAAAATCATGATTTTGACATTATACATACTCTTAGAATATTCAAATGGTCATGTGATTTCAACCCCGGAAAGTGGTCATCCATGGTGATGCAATGCTGTAGTGAAGACCCATATGAAGATGGCACCCTCACACCCATTATATATTCCTTTGCCAAAGAAAGTTCACTTTTTTTTAAAATCCATGGGACATCACCTTCTTTTAAATACCAATTAGAGGGACTATCTTCCTCTGATCCTGTACTTTCTAATCATCTTGGCCAATGTTTATTTTTATTTTTTGAAGTAATAATATCTTTCCTAATAGCCAATGTTTCACTTTGTTTCGATGATATGTGCCTCCATAAAGAAGACGAAGTATTTTTAAATATATGCATGGGATCTAATAAGTGGATAATCTTAATATCCTCCCAATATAGGAGGCTATAAAAGATAGATTTCCCTTTCATCCCAACGGGAAATTTCTCAACATAGGTGTCGAAGAATTCTGGATCATTGAACATTTATATAAACTCATTCTCCTTCTCTCTCTCATATGCTCTAATCCATTCAACTGGTGTCGTTATTGCGGGCCTTTGGGTTCTCTCTCATTTACCCTTAAAATTAGATGTTTCTCTTCTGTAAGGGTGTTCTTCTCGGAGGAATACCCTGGAGAAGTCATACACTGGCTTTCATAGGTCATTGGACCATCTATATTTCAGAGAAATTCCACAACATTTACATCCATAATACCATTTTGTTACAAGACCTATGAAATTATAGTATACAATATGCATGGCACGTTAAAGAATATCATGAAGATCAAAACAATTACAATGAATTAAATAACTAATATGCGAAATAATATTGTTACATATATAAAAAAATCAATAAACATGTAATTTACCAGAGAAAACTCCTAAGCCTGGATAATCACGTGTTGTGTAAGCACATATGCCATACAACGTAAAAATCCTCTCTGTTGCGATGGGTCTAGATACATTGCATACATTTATCCCATCCCATAATTCCTTCAATTCATCTACCAGTGGTTATAAGTAGACATCCATATTCTTCACTTGTATTCTACCGGGACTTTGATAACCAACACAAGATGTTCATTCTTCACGGAAAACCATGGGGGGATATTGTTATTGATCACTACTATAGGCCAAAAAAAATAGTTGGTGTTCTGGATGGAATATGGGTTGACGCCATCCATGGATATGATGAGTCGTAGACTTCGTACTTCATCCTTGAATTTTCCGAGCTATGTACCCTTTATATGCTTCATGGATATTGAATTTGATGGGATTCTCATAACTCCCAACGCATTTCTGTGTGAGGCATGCCATCCCTGCAACATAACTAATTCTTTGCAATGAAAGAGCCTTTGAATCCTTGGGATTATAGGCATGTGCCTCAATATCTTAAAAAGAGGACCATGTGATTTGCCCTTATTTTTTTATTTATCATACCTTTCATGCCCACATATCATACATATCTATTTGTCTGAATATTGTCCTCTATATAGAATATAATCATTTGGACATGTATGATATGATATGTACTCAACACCTAGCATTTTCAACAATTTCTTTGCCTCTTCGTAGCTACCGATCAAGACATTATCACTCGAAAGAACCTTATCTTTGAATAACCTGTAGTTTTTCATGGACAATATTAAATGTATATTAATGCTGATAATTATTAACGTTCATAAAATTGACCATTTGTAATGTTGACTGTGTGATTATATTTATCAAAATATAAGGGAATTGAGGGTCAATTACCTCAAAATTTCTAAGAAACATGCATTCAACAAGCCAAAGTTTAATTTCAAGTTATATAGTAACATCATTTTCCCCAGCTGGGTAGACTTTGACTGACTGTCAGGTCCAAAGAGAGGGGTGGTGGAAGAAAATTTAAGGCTTTCAAAAAATGTATCAATGATATAAGCATCATCCCCTAGTTGATCATTGTTCTAGAATGCATATTACAACATTGTCTCCAGGGCAGTCATATCCCTTAAGTAATCATCCATACCAACCTCTATTTGATTTCCTTCATTTTCAACTTGTGCATAACTACTATTGTTGTAGTCATTCCTAATTGGTGAATCTGGACGTAGTGGGAATTGAATATGTGGTTGATTCAACCATTCTTCGTATCATTCCTCTTTGAGTTTTTCTCTTAATTCAACCTTCTCTTGATTTAACATTATCGTGGGATGCAAAAAAAGATCGTAGGTAGGTTTCTCATCATCACTAGAATCCTAATATATATATATATATATATATGAACATTATTAGTACAAAATCGATGATATCAACTAGTAAGCACGTTGAAAATGCATGATTAATTGGTTTGACATTGAAATAATTAAATTAATATACCAAAAAATTATTATTACCATCATTGTCACAGGATTGTGGCTAGAAGATGGCATGTTACAATTGGCAGGGTGAAGTCGTTGTCCATTTTCATCTACCAACTGCACCTTGTGGTATGTTACTCCTGATAAGAGTTTTCGACATTTTGGAGTTGTTTAAATATTTTGTGCATCTGAACTCGATTCTGAATCTGCATGAACTTGCAAATTTGTATACATTAATTTTATTTAGCTGATTGACATGGATAAAATAAATAAATTCAATTAGATAAAAAAGATATAAATAAAATTTGAAGTAATTACGTTTGGAGATGGAAAGGTAGAACTCCACGATGAACTTTGAGAAATATTATGGAATGAGCTGTATTTTGAAGAATTGTCAATTTGATATAATTATGAGATTTTCTCCCTGCATTTGAGCAAAATCGACAATAAATTTTGGTGTACACACGTAAAAGTAATTTCGGTGCCTTAAAAATTGACTTATTGTTTTCGGTGCTAATGTACTATTAACCACACTGGTGTGTTTTAATTACTGTGCATCAGTGCAGTTTCATTAACTGATGCACTGATGCTGTTAGTTAAAAAATGCACCGAATATCCATAAATAAAAAAAGCGCAACTTTATTTTTTTGAAGTGAAAAAAAAGTGGTGAATTGAAAATGGGGGGCAAATTATTTTCGAAAATCTAATTTCATAAAAAAGTTCTTTAAACAGTAAAGCTATTCATTATTTCATTATTTTTGCAAAAATTTTCAGCGAGGGATTTTCACGAGAGACATACCTGGAGCATTGTCAAGTAGAAAAATACTTTCAAACAACACTATTCAGAGAATCAGAATTTGAAACATCTGGTGATTCACACAAAAACCCTGTAGTATAGTAAAATCGTTAAAAAATATTGCAATAATTGTTTTTTTTACAGTTTCTGTTGGATTTAATACATGCATAGTAAAAATTTTAAATTTTACAGTGCATTTTCAGAAAATAAATAAAATAAATAAATAAAATAAAAATTAAAAAAAAAAATACAAAAAATTAAAAAATAAATAAAAGTTAAAAAATAAATAAATAAACAAAATAAATAAATAAAACAAAAAATTTATATTCTTACGTTAAACCCTTGCTTCTTCGTGTATATGTGGCTTCACAATTAGGGCTTTTAATTTTAGATTTATAGTGTTTGTATTACTACATATATAGGCGTATGACATCTAACCTACATGACCACTTGTAGAGTCAGATCCCAATCCATGTCAGCCCTTGCACGAATTTTTTTATTTATTTTTAATCGATGCACACTGTTTAAAATAGCGCACTGGTGTGCTATTTTAGTATAGCGCACCAGGTGCGTATTGAAAAAAAAACACTTTTTGATATTTTTTTTATTTATTAATTTATGTTTGTGTTAATCGGTGCATCAGTTAACATATAACACATCGAGTCTCCTTGTTGACAAAGAGTATTGTACGGTGTTTCTAATGTATTGGCGGTGCGTTTATAAGAACCTACTACACCACATTTGATGTGTACTTTGGTATAGGCACACTATTTTCTTGATTTTTTTATTTTTTTTTTACCTAAAAAGTATGTGATTTATTTATAAAATATATTAATGAATGGCATGGCATAGGTTTCATATTGATAAAGAAATGGCTGACAAGAGTTCAAGTAACAAAAATACTGATAGCACATCGAGAAAAGGAAAAAAGACAAGTTCTTTGTAAATTATTTACAAAAAATATTATTTTTGAACTATATGTAATTTCATTTAATATGTATTGTTTAGTGTGTATCATGCAGAGCCACAAAATGATGAAGCTCGATAAAATTATTTTTGATCTAAGAATAGAAGAGTATAAAATCTTGATGGAAAAATTGCAAAAGGATGAATCAAGTGAATGAAAAAATACTATCGATCCAATATGGGTTTCTTTTTTGAATTTTCATTAATAATATACTTAAATTTTTTTAGATAATATGTTTCAAACAATATATTAATTCACATATGTTTAATGTTATACAGGGACCAAAAACGAAGAAAAGGAATGTTTTTCTAAGAAAAGAAAAAAAATAGAACATGAAAATGAAAATGAATTGCTCCTTTGCTCATCTGGAGTGGTGGTGGAGGTTAACGAAAGGGGAAAAAAACTTTTACAAAACTTTGAGGGATCTAGTGGAATGCATGTAGAGATGTTATTTCCACTTACAATACAAAAATCAATCCAATGATTCCAAGAACCAAATTTTATTTAAACTACAGTATGAGTTTCTAGAGAATTGGTAAATGAGACATGTCAGACTTTTAATAGCAAAAACGTACCAAAAAAAAAAGGAACGAAAAAGTAATATTCCTTGAAATGCTTTTCTATAATTATATGTATATATTACTACAAATAAATCATTTATAAATATCACTTTTGTTATATTTACTTTTCATATATCAATATAAAAATTAAATAGTTTATTGTCATATTAATTTTTTAGGAAGATTATGAAAATATTGAAGGATGAATGAGCTGATATCAGAAATTTTAAAGTAGGAATGTCCAAAAAGGTGTACAAGGAGATGGTCAGATAAATTGAAATAATTGCATCACATGAGGAGTCATCTCAACAATAACGTGCTTCAAATGTAATATTTAATCATTGAATTTTTTGATTTGGTACAATAAATAAACAATTTAGCATTAAATATTAATTTTCAAATATTTTCTTGCAGAAAAGAAAAGAAAATGGAACCCATTCAGCACATAAAATAGGACGACAAGGAAGAAAAGGGTTGATATCTATGTTTGTGAGTAATTGTTACTTCCTTATAACAACTTAACTAGATTTCATTTTTTGTATGTTTTAAGTTGTTTTACAAAAATCATCATTGAATGTCTTCAAATAGGTGCTAACATACAAAGAAAAACCATCAGAAGAATTGACTGACATTGGGTTAAATATGGGTTTTCGGTATATTTTGGCATATCAGAAATTAATTGTGCAATTTGTAAGCATCTATCTTGTTTTACTTAGTTCAGTCTATAATTAATAGAACAAAAAAATCTTTTATATTAAATCTATGATCTGTTATGGGGTATAAAACTTGTAGGAAACAAAGTATGGAACTACGCCAACAAATGAATTGTTGAGAGATAGCATGAAATTTGGTTTTGAAAGAATGTGTATAGTTCACTAGTAAATTCTTGCTAGGGTACATTTCTTTTCGATTTACAGTGATGTATATTATTTAATATTGCAATTTCCATTATTATCACAAATGTATATACACTCATTACAATTTATTTTTATGTTTGTAGATGGAACTTGAAGAAGAAAGCAATCGACACAATGAAAAAAAAATTCCTCCAAATAACCCAAGCCATGGAAGTAGCTCGAGCAGTGATAGTAGTTCCAACAAAGAATGATGATCAATATGTTTGGATATCAAAGAAAGGCATTGTATTTTTTGAAATATTTGTTTGTGAAATCAAACATTTTGTTTAATCTAATGGACATAGTGTCCCAATTGAAAGACAAAGGGATACCAATAACTGTCCCTTTTTGTATGACAAAGAGTGTCTTATATATATATATATAATAAAATGTGTTTTAATTTATTTGATTATGTTCTCCATTGTTGCTATGAAATGTTTCACCACTCATTAAATATATGGATGATTAGATATTATAATGAAGAGATGCAAAATATGATGATATGATATAACAAATTAATCCAAACATCACATTCAAATGCACTAATAAAAAAATTAATTGATATGAATACTATTATAAGATATGTGTCGACTTTTAATGAATAATGAATTTTAAAAAATCACAATAATTGCACTGTCATAGGTCGATGTTTCTAAAAAATACAAAATGAACACCAGTGCGTGTTAGTTACTGTGCACTAGTGTGTTTGTATTATATTTTGCACCGGTGTGTTTGTATGACCTATGGGCACCGCACAAATACCAATACCAATTAGAACGTCTGGTGTGCTTTATCAACGACTACCACCTGCCTGGTCCGATAGGCGTTGCATGCACTGATATGGTTTGTCTTTAACGCACCGGTGCATTTTTATAACTTAACGACCTAGTTTGTTTTAACACCTAAATGACCCAATGTGTTTTTACACCTTAACGGTTCGGTGCATGCACCTTCTATTGGCCCAGTGCGTCTTGCTGGGTGACACACACTGGGATGTTGCTAAATGCCTTGGGGCATCCGAAATTTGTTTTCCATCTCGGTGCTTGGTATGTTTATAGTATTGGTGCGTACATGGTAAAACACATCGGTGAGTTCACACATTTCACATATGAGAAAAACATCCGTAAAAACCTCTAGGCACCCCGTTTTTTTTAGTTGTTTTGAATTTTCGTTAGAAGCTCCACCAAAATCTTTGTTACCAAAAACAAATGTTGTAGAAAATGTTTTTTTGAAAATTTTTGCCAATTTTATAACACTAAAAACCTCCTTTATAACCTCCGTTGTATGGTCTTTTCCTTGTAGTGACTAATAAATAATTGTTATTCATGCATACAATCATAGATGCGCAGTCAACCTAGATTAGTATGGCATTATAACACAAATAAGTCGACTCATACCTGAATTTCATAACCCTAACCATCAAATCACTAGCATGTAACAACAACAAGTTAGATATCATGCTCATCAACAACATGTAACCTAATCATCAAGCTAACTATCATACAACAACAAGAAGCTAACCCATAACATGCTCATCAACACATATAAGTTATATGACATAAAACAACAATAGCAATGCATACCATCATAGGTTGCTATCATTCATGACTATCTGACACACACATATAGTCTCACTAATGAAAGGAATGCTCATAGCCATAACATGAATATAATGAAAGGAATGCTCGTAATCATAATGCATACAACAATCCTTAACCTTCATACCTACATGGCCAACATCCAAACCTGTATGACGACATGCTCTTGCCTCGAGGTCCAATGCTGCAAATTCACATTGATGGTATGCATTTCCTTCTCTATCTTAGCCAACACATTAGCATCATAAAATACCAATATCCTGATGCTTACCTAATTTCATACAATGACCTTATGCACAAAACCCCTCACCAAACCAATAAAAAATTGACCATATGCACCCACTTAAAATGTATAACCAATCATGAATGAGCAATCCATGTCCCACATATAGCATCACACAAGCAAGCATACACATAGAATACACATGCACGACCAATATGTGACCTAGCATAAACAAGCAATGCACAAAAAACATATAGCAACATGTAAGAAAGCATGCATAGACAATACATAAGTGTGAACAACACATAACCAATCATACACTCATGACAACATGTTGACAACCACATCATCAACACTTCCATGGCGACATCATTGCCACCATGACCAACAAAACACATATGAAACAAGCACACACACCATAGGTATGAGAAACACATATGAAATCGACAGAAAAACATGGCCAACACATCTCCCATCCAGTCCAAGAGTTGAACCATGCTCTTATACCACTTTGTAGCATCCTCTTCCCACATATACCCATGTAACCAAAAAAATGGGGTAAACATGTGATGAGATTCTACTATAATAATATTCAACCTCCTAGGCGACCTTAAGGAAGTGGAACCAATGGAAACACAACATACAGATCTTGTACAACAACAACAACACTCCCAGGAGATAACCCAACCTTTCAAGCCTCTTACCCTTGGGCCACACTGAAATTTTGACCTCCTTGATCCATATCCGCAGGCATAACACTACATGCCAACGGCCAAGAGGCTATATCTGCATGCATAACACTGCATGCCAACAGTTCCCCAAATACTGAGTTCCATGCCAACAAACATGGGATTTGAGCACCTTTTCATGTCCGGAACCCAGTGCTCTACCAAGAAATTCATGAAAATTTTAGAGATTATAAATAAAAATAGGACAATGATACAGAAGCAATCACATCAATAAGAACTCATTTGGACCCCTCCTAGCCATTGCAATAATTTTTTCAAACATGTCACAAACATGAAATCTACAAGTATAAACAACAGATCTGAGCATAGGTGTCTCATACTTATATGAGAATCGCTAAGAATCATTGCTCCCTTACATCATTAGATGTAATACAATCTATTTGACCATATATATATAATCCATTCATTTACAGGTAAAAACATAGGGAGAGCCATACATCATCACTGTAAAACTACATGCTCATAACCAGCATAATAACAAAAGAAATACCATGGATACAATAAAAATATAATCCACATATAAAGAAGCATTGTTTCATACCAAATACCAAGGGAATGAATTCATCATTAATGAATGTAGAAACCATACATAGATGGGAATTCCACATTCCACCCAACCATAAATTTGCTGAGCCAAATCTCACTTCAGCCAATCACCCTCGTGCCATATTCCAAACATGAATGTGGGATCTCATCAAACACATCGATCAAAACCAATCTAGGGCTTCCATAGGCCAAAACACCTCAACCCTCAACCAATGATTCCACCTCATGGTCGGACATCATAACCATCATAGATTAGTTTCAATCCAAGTTGTTCCAAGGCTCCAGGACTAGTAACAAAACCATAATTGTTTTCGGGCTCTAGAGTGTTTGTCTAACCAAGGCTCTAGGACTAGTAACTCAATCCAAAAACTGCCCACTGGGCTCCAGAGCATTTTTCCAACCAAGGCTCTAAGAATTAATAACTCAACTCACAACTAAAGGAACATGAGAACCAACCAGAAAAGAAACAATGAAAATTAATCCACAACCCCATGGCTATCCAGGAAAATGCAATGCTAGGAAAATCTACTATCATTCCATGCAATCCTCCATGCCAATGACTGATCATAACCAAGAAAATGCATGCATGTACCATGCATGCAAAAACTAGCAAGGAAAACATACATGCAACTCGATACATGCAATCAAAACCTGTTGTAGCTACTGATCCCGATGTACGCAATCAAAACCTGTTGTAGCTGCTGAACACTCCCAATGTATATCTGATTCGATATGGAAATGCTAATGACAAAAAAAAAATCCATCCCCAACCTTCCCTTCTCTGTTACACAATGCCTTGGGCAATCTAGCCACCCCCTTTCATGCAATCACACACCTTCCAAGTTTCGTAGCACCCCCATCTCAGGTAGTCCATCCCTTGGAAAGGGTTCCTAGCATCAGAAAATACAAAAACCAAGGCATATCCCTACCTCAAAACCACCATACCAATCATAACATGTTCATGGAAATCAATGGACACTATTGGGTACCAGTGTCCCACAATGGCCCTGCTCTTGAAATGATTTACCATCATACTGCTACCTATTTCAATTCCTTTTGCTACTGATGTTAATTCTTGCAGTCCTTTTCAATCTCCCAATAGGGCATTGCATGCTTTAATGTACCAAGAAAATAATTTCCATTAGATTCAAAATAAATTGAAATAACTTCAAATCATAGCTCATTTGTGACTCGTAAATAAGCTACTCTTGCAATCCTATTCACTTCTTGTCACACAAGTCAAACTAGTTGTTTGATAAAATCATCATTTATAAACATATCACATCTAGTTAGCTCAAAACAAAACCACTATAGGTCAAAATTATGAATCACAATCAATAATAATAAATTGCATGTATAAGTTAGAATCACATATCACATGCATAATAAAACTAAAATAAAATACTGATACTTATCCTTCATCTGTCCTTACTTCTGCCTTTGTTCTTTTCGTACACACACTAGATTGGTTGCAACACCCAGAAAACACCCAATTCCTTTGCTTCTCTTTAATCACGTACACAGACACATAGTGTACATCACAACGCATACACCCACATACGACATACAACACCATACAATGCACGCACTCACACAAGAATACAACACATACACCTACACCCGGTGTACAATACAACACAATCATTAGAGAAATTTTGAGGTCTAAAATGTGCCTCCAAAGAAAAATGTACAACCAAAATAAAATTCATAAGAACCAATAGGATTCAAGATGATGATGTAAACCATGGGGGATGATTCACCATTTTTGGGGTAAAAAGTAAAAATATTAAAAAATAATAAAATAATAAAACTACTTTTTCAACTTGTATTTTCAACTTATCTCCCTAAGGTTTTACTCAAATTTCAAGTGGGAGTACTTGTTGGATGCAAAATTTAATTCCTCGTCCAAGGAGTACCTATGTTGCATACTTTCGATGGACCCTACTACACAAAAAATGAGAAGTACATGAAAAAATATGATTGCAATCACATTTTTCATCATGTATTTCTTATTTTTCATGTAGCAGGGTCCATCGAAAGTATGCAACATGGGTACTCCTTGGATGAGGAATCACATTTTTCATACAATAAGTGTTCCTACTCAAAATTTTGAGTAAACTCATAGGGAGATAAGTTGAAAAAGTAGTATTTTCCTTTTTCCCTCTAAAATTTGATGATGTAATCTAATTTTATCTTATTATTTCCACTATTATTTTGTATTTTCCTTAGGAGGCCCATCTTATATCTCAAAATTCCCCCAATTAATTACCCCTACATCGACATAAAACACATACACCTACACCCAGTGTACAATGCAATGAATACACATGTCACAATACCACAGCTACACCATGCACATACATAGTACCACATGCTTGCAACACAACACGTGAAGCATGTACACAATACCACATGTATACCAGTACCATATGCACAACATGTACGCAGTACCACTGGTACACAACACTACCTGCACAACGTGTGCACAACATCACATGTGCATGAAACCTCCTACACAACGTGTACACAATGCTAAATGTACACGACACCACTTGTACAATGTATACATAATACCACATGTAAACAAAACCACATGCACGACATGTATATGACACCAATTGTACACAACGCCACATGCACGACATGTACATGACACCACCTGCACACAACACCACATGTAAAATATGTACACAACACCACATGCACACATCACCATGCGTACAATAATGCACAGCACACCATATGTACATAGCAACATATGTACAACACACACACAACACCATATATACATATCATCGCATATACAACATGTACATAGCACCATACGTGATTAGAATTTGGATGAGGGCCCAAAATTAGCTACAACTTCAAAGTGCTCAAAATTGTTTCAGACCTGAACGATTGGATAGAGTTTGTCGCTAGGATTCTGGCGTAACTCATTTCGTTAAAATCTGATTTCATATGACTGAGTTATGGTATGTTGTTTGCTTATCGAAATAGGGAAAAAATGGGCAAAATAGGTACAGGGATGATGTGGCAATTTTAGATTCGCCAGTTTGGTCTATGTGGGGGTAAATTTTATATGTTATATATACTATAAGATATAATATATTATATGTTTTTAAAAAATATTATATATATTATATATAAATAATATTATATTATAATTAAAATTTTAATTAAATTACAAAATACAATGTCCATGTAATCATACCAACCATGACTCATGCGTTCAATATGAAAATCCTCTTTTTTATAAGGTAGGGATTATGGGTTTAATGCTATATGCATATTAATTTTTATGCCAAAGTCAAAGGTGCAATATCAAAGTCCATGGAGATACATGGCATATATACATGGCAAAAGATTCGAAAGGGGAGTGGGGTTGGGTTTTGAACCCAGGACCTCTACCCCCACACACCAAAGTTTTAACCGTTAAGCCATGGCGGGGGGACTTGTTTGTTATGAAAACACTCTAATTCTTAAAGTTTATCATGTCATCCGTTGGAGGTCCAGAAGGGGCCAGCCCCCTCCCCATACGCCCAAGTGCCTGAACCAGGAGTTAAATGAAAAATTCAGCGGGATTCTTAAACAAGGTTTATGCCATTAAAATGTAATTTAATTACGTTAATCCATACTTAGCCACTATAACCTGTCATTAGCGCTAAGTGCACGTAAAATTAAACTGGTGCTTATCTTAATGCTAATTCGCACTTATCACTAATTAAGCATTGATTAATCTAGCAGAATTTTAGCAGAGCATGCCAAAGATGGTGGAATTTCTATTTTTGGATTTTTAACTGGTAGTCTCCCCAAAATTAGTGGAGGAAATTGGGAAAATTTGATTGTGCTCTATCTTGAGCATCACTCAGCCAAATTTCCAAAATGAATGGTCAATTTTGACTGTATTGGACCTTCTGAAGCCAATGGTGTAGCTTTCATAGGCATTTTGAGACTTCTAGGTTCGGAAATTCTACAGGGAGTTTCATGGAGCTTAGGGCCACTAGGTGTTGGAGGCATAGCTAGAGGAGATGAGGCCATTCTAAGAGAATTAATAGTGCATTTGGATGATTGACATGTTCTAGAAACAATAAGACAGGTTTTAGGAGAAGATGAAGACTTCTATAGGTGTTTTTCCCACAAGATAGCTCATGGAAGCTCAAGGCCACCAATAGAGGAGATCATGCCCAAGGGAGCCATGATTAATTTTCAGTGATTGAATAGTCAATCTAGGGGTATTTTGGCATTATAAGCCCATTGGAATAGTCTGCAAAACCAATGCAGTTGAGCATAGTCTTGTAAAATAATTTGACCATTTTAATCCCAGAGAGCCTAGTCCATTGATGGAGGCTCAAGGAGATGTAGCCCAAGTGTTGAGGGTGAAGTCCTTTATTATTTTTTTGTTGTGAGTTGCTGGTTATTTTTCTGAAAATTATGTTTTTTGTTCATTCCTTTAATCATCTTAAATAATTGTTAAATTGCTCACACATAAAGCACTTAAAAACACATAAACTTGACACAATAATTGTGTTGCATAACTGGATGTATTAGCACAATCCTTAAGTTTTTTAAATTGAATAGAAGGTGCTTGCATAGAAAAAAAAGTTAGCCACCTATTTCAAATCAATATGTGCAAAACACCACATATCCAACATGTGCACAAAACCACATGCACACAACAACTCATATCCAATGTGTGCACAATATAGTATGTACCTAACACTGCATATCCAACATGTACATAGTACCATCTATACCTAGCACTGCATATATAATATACAATCAACACCATATATACAAAATGCATACACCATCACATGTACACAATACTACATATGTTACATGTACACATCACCATAGGTACAATCACTAAATATACATCATGTGCAACATATACACAACAGTAGTACTGCACATACATAGACGACATACTGACCCCACAGGTAACCTTGCTTCTAGCATATTTCCATTATCCATGCTTATCCTAGCATGCCACAAAGCACCTTTTTTTCATTTCAGTGGTGTATCCTTCAGTGTTACATGTCATAACATAAACATAGGCATAATACAAGAATACAATATCAATTCGCCTCCACATGATACTGACCTCATAAACTTTTCAGGTCTACTCTTTCCAATTGATTCTTCGCAAGACTAGGAATATATTGATTCCATTCACTTGCATAAGAAATCATTACTCCACAAGAATGATCCCTTATAACCCTATCATATAGTGACACAGATACATAGATACATACATACGTGTAATCGTTAGCATAAAACAATCATGATCCTATTAGAGAATCACATACATACACACATATATACATATAAACATTTAGAATCAAAAAACCATGAGCCATGACTACCATGTCAGATACGACATACATACATACATACATACATACATACATGTATACAAATATAAACACCAACATAATCATGATCACATAATAATTACCAAGTATCATAAGTTCAAGGTTAAGATAGCTTCCTTTATCCATGTAAAACATTGACAACGATAGTTCCCAACATAGCCAAGGTATCTAACACCTCAAATACATTTTATTTACCTTTTGTATTACATTTATCATGATTTTTCTGCCACCATCCATTTACCGCAATGGACCCAACCAATCCAATTGGATGTCATATTCTTACCTTCAGCTACCCTTATACATGCACTAAGCTTCATACAAGCCTTACATCACCTGTTGGGTACCACCCAACTCTCCTCAAACTCCATTAACTTTCCTCTTTCCCAACCACTTCCCAAGACTCAAAACATAAAAGGAAAGAAAAAAAAAAAAAAAAAAAAAACCATGAAACTCAATAACAATACGACACTGCAAACAAAGTGGCATGACCATGCACTAGACGCAATCAAGACTGCAAATCAAGCGCAACAAATAAAAAAATACCAAAATCAAAATACTAGTTACAAACACCATGACTCAATCCCCATGGTTGCCAATGCTTCCAAAGGAGAGCTCAACCTAAGCCTTCTTCAATATTCCATGGCAATCTCTTTTTCCATGCAATCCTTGCATCATACTGCCATAACCACACAACTTTCAGCACATAAAAAATATAACAATATACCAGTTATCTTACCATTTTGTGCCACACACGCTATCTTGTAACTAAACAAACATGTTAGACACAGGTTCCAAAGATCAAGACAACGATATATATTAATATGAAATCAACATTTACCACGTCTAACAACCAGTTCATAGTCAATAATTAAGTCACATTCTTCAGTAATAATACATAATGCTACAACTATCACCTACTTACAATCAAGTACATATCAACTATCTCAACACATATGTATTAGTAAAACCATCTTAAAATATGATTATAAATTCATGCAATCTTATACAAACATGCTCATATCATGCGATTCATCAAATTTTCAACACTAAATAGATAACATAATAGCTACAAACACTCAAACACCAAATAGATGACATAATAAAACATTCAAGTACAAAGTAGATGACATAAGCAAGCTCATACCTTAATGTATCCCAGGGGAGGCTATCTTGTCTCCAAAATCAATCTAGATTAGCAAGATATAACTTCACAACATATCAACCCAATCATAAACAAGGTCATGATATCCTTAACAATATCATGTTTGCACACTAACTCATAAAAAATTTTCATTCATGCATACAATCACAGATGCACAGTCAACCTAGATTAGTATGACAGAATAGCACAAATAAGTTGACTCATACCTAACTGTCATAACCCTAACCATCAAGTAACTAGCATGTAACAAAAATAAGTTAGATATCATGCTCATCAACAACATGTAACCAAATCGTCAATATAAATATCATAAAACAACAAAATTTTAACCCATAACATGCTCATCAACAACATATAAGTTATCTGACATAAAAAAAACAACAATGCATAAAACCACATGTTTCTATCATCCATGACCATCTAACACATTTATATATAACCACACTAATCAACTAGCATCTATAATGTATGCAACGATACACTAGTACATATGGTCAATTTTCCGACACTTTAGTTCCAAAATTTTTGACATATTGTCAGAAAGCTCCCTGTTTCACCTCTATTTGTTTAATCTTTCCATGTGGTATCGCTCTTGTGACCCTGGTGGTGACGTTATCACTCTTGCAACACTACGAAAAAGCATCATTAGTGCGACCTACCTAGCTTGGGTGTTGCAATAGCGACAATAATAGAAGACAACGTCGCTATAACGACATCCATGTTATGTGTGTTGATATACCGACGGATATTTTTGTTACAATAATTTTTTTCTTATATATTTATCAATGATAAATACAAATCAAATGACTATATCAATCAAAATAATATTACTAGTCTTAAACATTTCTCCTCCTTAATATTTAATTTTGTTTTAAACTTATTAATATTACTAGTCTTAAATATATCACCTCCTTAATATTTAATTTTGTTTTAAACTTATTTTTCATGTACACATAGCTTTCATTGTCCAATAGTCATGGCAGGATGTGCGTAGGTTGGGAATTTTCATTGTCCCGGGGTTTTCGGAGCTTAGGACTTTTCATTTTCAAATAGTCATGGCAGGATGTGGGTAGGTTGCGAATTTTCATTGTCCCGTGGTTTTCAGAGCTTAGATTAGGAATTTTCATTTTCAAGGGTTTGCATAGGAGAACTACATAGAGAACCTGGTAATGATAGATTGACCGACCTTGAAAGAAAATAGAAGCTTTTGATTTTCTACCCAAGAATTTCCCAACTCTTTGAAAGACATGAAAGGCATGTTGCAGGTGAGCTTTGCATTTTCCTTATAGTTTATATGTCTAATATACTGTTGCATTCATTTTTTTTTTCTTTTGTAAGAGTCCTTTGCTTGGGATTACCCTCTCAAAGCTTTTTGAGGGTTTTACTATATCTTCCATCTCAAAATTATTTTATTTAAGTAGTAATAAGGTTCTTTACAAAAATGTTTGAGGGTTTTATATATATTCCATTTCAAAATTCTTTGATTTAAGAAACAACAGGGTTCTTCTGTTGATTTTTCATTGAAAAACTTCCTGGGTTTCAATGCTGTAATTTTCTTTAAGTCGAAACCTATTGAAGTATATTACTATTCGATAGTTTTCTTGATGTTTGAAAATCTAACATTTAAGAACAATGTTTTGTTTGGGACATTTTGTCGGCAGATTTTGTGAATAAATCTTTGTGGAGATAACAACCGGTTTAGGGTTTTTCCATTTGACCATTTAGGAAGCATCTGCATCCAAATATTTGATCCCAACTCCGTTGGTATGGAGGATTTAGTGGTTACATTTTATTTACAAGCAATAGGGATTTTTTTATTCAGACAATCATTTCTTGGTTGGGTTATTCATGTACGGTTAGATTGAATCTTACCACACTCTCCAGCGCTATAAACGATTTGTAACATGAATGGGCCCCTTAATGCCATCAATATTACTGATGTTTCCTACACATTATTGATAGCCAAGGAATCCCATGTTTCCCTTGTACTACTCTATGTTTCGTTGATTAACAACACTACTGATCACCACAAGTGAAGTTACAAGAAGAGAAACCAACAGTTGTCTCTTCCTTATACACGAGGGATCTCTGCATGAAATCGGAATCTCAGTATGAACATGGAGAAATTATGGAGTGTGTGAGTGCTTTATGGGCCATCTAAATTATCTACGTTGTTTTATTTCCAGTCGGTCCTTCTAATGTTGGGGTTTTTATAAGTGATATTTTTTTAATGGGATTTTTGTGATCTCTTACTTAGGCCACAGAAAAGAGATGACATCCAATTGCAATGAAAAATATGCTTCTCTTGCATTTTACCTAGAAAATTAAGATCAACCATAACTAAGAGAGTTAATTCTGATAGGATTGTCTTTTGACAAGTCATTGAAGTTTAAACAGATTGAGGACCCATTAAAAACCCATGAACATCTGGTTTTCAAATGAAACAAAGTGTCAACATCCTGATGTGATCCCTTATTCCCATTCTACAAATCTTGATTACAAAAGCATGGTCACGCCATAGTGCAACTTTCCAATGGTTTTGGCTGAGGAATATGATCTGGAAGTTCACACGTAACCAGTTCCAAATAATTTTGAGTGCCATATAGGTGCACAAGAGGTGTAATACCCAATTCTTTCTTCTAACTGTGAGGACAAAAAGGCTATGAAAAACTACAGTTTGTAAGTCTTTCTTTCTCTGGAGGACATTGGTAGATTTCCAATCAATAAAAACTCCTTAATTGAGGAGTCTAACCACAACTTTTTAAGCCTAATATCAAATTTATTTTAGTATCATTAACTCCCTTCCCTTTTTTTAAGATTGAAAAAAACATGGCTCTAGAGTGAAGGGCTTCATGCAATTTGTAAGTGTCAAACACAAAAATAGGTTGATCAAACTTCCACCTCTATTCCCTCTAGATTGGCCCCTCAATTAAGTCATTCGTTATAAAAACAAGTCCTCTTCAAATATAAGAAATTTTCTATAGTTTCTATACAATATTATTCTCACACAACTTGGGTAATATTCACATTGTAGGGAATTCATCAAGCTATTTGAGAAATGCATTTACAATTTGCACATAATTTATTACTTCACAAGGATAAAATCTTCCATTGATGACCATATTTATTATATGATCTAAAATTAATATAGAAAATCGTTGCATGGAATTTGATGTGAAATGCTCATCACGTTTTTTTTCTTCTATAGATGCTATATAATACTCTCCACTAGCAACTTTAGTAATGTTCGCACACTGGGGAATTCATAAAGAATTTTGAGAAATGCATATACAATTTTATGCACCTTGTATTAGTTCACAAGGACAACCTCTACCAATCTCTACCATTGATGACCATATTTATTATACAAACATGGATGGAAAAATTTTCTTATTGAAACTTCATTCAATATCTCAAATTTTTTTTTATAAGAATATATCCAAAGTATAAGAATATATCTTATTATATATCCATTGTAAGGAACATAATGAAATATAGAAACCTCTATGAACTAAATATACCTTCTTTCCAGTCTCAAGCATCATTTCTGTAGGAACCATCTTCAGTGCCTCGATTTAGACAACTTGGAAGACATAGTTCAACCTCAACACAACATACATTGCTATGAATGAAACTGAGATCTATCCCTTCATATCGTATATTTTGTCTCTCTATATCCCATATCATTAGTTAAAATTATATAATTTACAACACAATATTTATAATATTTATAACTACAACTCCTAAGATCAAAATCACTACATATAAAGTAAAATTTAGTCGACTAGGAATGGATGAAAAAAACTAGTTGATAAAAAATTTATAAGGCCTACTAGGATATTCTCCTGAGAGAAGTGACATACAAATCCTAATCAGATACTTCTTTGAGGACTAATATTTTTCCCATGGTAACTAAATTTGAGGTCAAACGTATCATATGAGCATCAAAGTTTTATGCTAGAATAAATGTTACATATGGCATATTGCACACGCGAAAAAAAAAAATATGTGAAATAAGTGCCAATCTCCAAATAAATTGAATTTTCCTTTATTAAAAAATTATAAGCTTCCAAATTAATCCATCAAAATAGATTATCAACCTGTCCTCAAAGAGGCTAGAGGTCATCCTTTTCATCACAAAAACTTGCAACAACCATTAAAAAATATAAATCTTTAGGGTTAGGTTATGAAACAACCTTTTCCACGGGTAGCCTTCATCAAGTATGAGAAATGAATGGATAAATTTTTTTGTAGTTTTATTTATATTGTTAATAAGATGTTGTAAGACCTGACAAAGCCACTACCTCATTCAAAGTTTTCGTTTCTTGAAAATGTTGGAGTGTTGAAACTACTCTTCACCATTTCTATATAGGGTTTGCAAATTGTTGTTCCTCGCTCAACACTTACCGTCAGACCATCATTTAGCTTTATGATTATTCTTGAACTAATAAACTTTACATTGGCATACAAAAAAAATATGCATATTTTATAATATATGGGGAAAGTGTTGTCCTAGAAAAATCAAATTTAGCGAAATTAGCACTAAATAGAATTTGGGAATTTTCCACTAGAGTGATTTTCTCTCATTTTGCACTCCATTTGACCCTGGAATAGCTTTACGTGTTTCTCCTTCTCAATTTATATGATATATAAATTTAAGTTCCTCTATTCTTGGCTTCAACATTGCTACCGGTATATTGAAGCAAATGTAGGGATTCTAGGGCATCAAATCTCAATGCCCCATTGACTGAATATGGAGATGAAGTTTATAATCTCTTAGTTTTTAAGGAGCTTGGAACCTCCATTGACTATACATGTGTTGTGTTTTGATATCCATCATGCATGGATTGATATTTATAGATCCATCAATGCTATAAAAAATTCTAGGTCTATATGACTACAGTTTTTACCATGTCTTATTTCATGATAGGCAGAGGAAGAGCAGCTATACTCAACATAACAATGTGATTGGAACCATGAATGTGCTTTTTTCTATCAAATAATTTAGCCTAGAATTCCATTTGGTTAAACATGGTACCATGGAAGAATATTCCATATTCTCTCTAATCATTATAATTTCACAAAATCTTATGGGAACTCATAACACATTTGTTTGAAATGAAGCTCTTTCATCTGTGAATACATTGGCAAAGTGCCCTAGGTTGGAAGGTTCAAGTGTTTTTCCCATTTATCCTCAGTGACCTAGAGAAAAGTATTCTACTCAATATATGTTGACAAGAGCCTATAAATTTGGAGCTCACTGCAAGTCTTATCATACCCCTTTGGGTTCCAGCTAGTGGAATTCCAAACTGGAAATAGGTCAATGTTAACTTTGTATTGCTATTTAATTGTATTGAGTTGTAACTTAGTACTTACACTAGCTTCTTTTCTCTCATGTTATAAAGTTTTAGCATATAATAATATACAAGTTACTTTTGATTATAGTATATAATTCTCCCCTGATAGTATGTACATTATTTAATAAAAACCCTGATTTTGTGATCGAAAAAAAATTGCAGATTTTTCCAATATCTTCAATCAGATTAATTTCTTTATCTTTACCAAAAAAAAATTTATATTTCATGGTTCTTATTATTTTATAATTTGGAACGATGATCGTGGAAAGGGACCAGTAGAATAACATGTAAAGTGCCAACCTTGCTCTATATTTAGGTATTTTAATTGTTTACATAATTGAAATAATGTTAAGTTTTTTCAAATATGCAGACGTCTGTCCATGGTGCGCATTATGATTCCCTCAACGAGGAATATTTGTATTCATCCCCAAGTCCATTTGTTTTTTTGCAAAAAATATTCAAGACACAAACAAGGAACTTGAGCGTTTGATAGACATTGCGCCTCAAACACCTGAAATAGAACAAAGGATATTACAAGTTATGACCTAGGTTCAAACATATGAGTTAATAACCAAAAATCAAAATGATTTTTTTATTGTTATGCATAAGATCAATTGTAATAGGTTGATTTAAAAATTTTACACTAACTAAACTAACAAAAAAATTCTTTCGTATGTAGCATTTTGTGCAACCTGTTGTCCCTAGTGTTGGTGGTAGTGGGACACAAAAGAAATATATTCCCAAGGAACCCCCTCGTACACTGCGTACGCCTTTAGGTTGCAGCCAAGAAATGCACCTCCAAGAAGACACACATCTAACCAATGAACGTGGTGGAAGTGATGAGGGTGATATGACTAAATTTACAATTGCATTTCCTGGAGCTACATGTGTCACCTCCCATGTAAGTTTTAATATTTTAACTGTTTCATGTACTCTATCTAAACCATATTTTATCATGATTATTATTTTTAAATTAATGATAATGTCTTTTTCTATGTGGGAAACAATGATTTCGATAGGGTCTTGGAGGGCAAGGTGTTGGTAATTTTTGTCCCAACCATACGCACAAGGTGGAATTCCCAGAATTTCAACCTGAAAAAAGAACTTCTAGATTATCTGGAAGGCCTTTTTGGGGTGGACACATTTGATAGAACAATGGTTTCTCGAATAGTTGGCCAATACCTAAAATATATGCGGGACACATATATGAATTACTTTGAAAATAACTCTAGATACAAGCATCCTCTCATAATTCTAGAGAGGGAGTGGAGAGCACTCATCGAGGACGAAAAATAGAAAAATGCCAAGAAATAAGGAAAAATGACAACTAGACCTGCAAGGTAAATTACATTTTTAATTCAATAGATTTAATTTTCTCTATGTCTAATAAAAATGTTCTACATAACTGACTTCAAGCTTTTGATGATAGGTTTCCTGACACCTCGAAGGCACCCAAAGCTAGGATTTACAAACAAGTCCAACACAAGCTAGGCCAAGGTGGCTACTTGAAATTAGTCGCAAGAATTGCAAGTAGCTAAAAATCTTATTAATTGTATCACTTTCCAAAATTTTTGTAATCCCATCAAATAACATTGAAAATACACAATATTATGCAATGTAGGGTGACGACTTTGGAACGGAAACCATAAAGGAAGAAAAAGATATTGAACGTCATAAAATCTTGGGATAGGTCCCAAGATCCAACATGCCTGATAAGGTAAAATGTTAACCTTTAAATATGTTTGTTTTCATATATAAATTTAATTTCTAACAACTTTGTTTAAATCACGGAAGCAATACTTTAAACGAGACAAATAACCCATTTATATAGCAGTGTGTTGAGAGTGAAATATTTTCAAAACATGGTCCTCATGTGCAACCTGATCATTCCAATGTGGACCAGGTTGGCAGTGCTGCTATAAGTGAGGCCCATGACGGTAATTAATTTATACTTATAATTTTTTCTACTTACACATTGAGGGTTGTGTCCTTATATTGTTTTTTGTTTATTTGACAAAGAATGTTGTACTTGAGCATCTTACCACCAAAGAGGAACATTGGGAAATGGTTCCAATGTTGATAGCTGGTGCACTAGGTAAATAATGTCATTGCAATTGTTTTATTAATATTACCGAACTACTTCAATGATATTTAAAAATTATTAATTTAAATTTAATATTTTTTTTTTGTAGGCGATGCCCCGTCACTGCATGAGACCAGACATCGTGATTACCTAACTAGGTCAGCTGTGCGGGAAAGGCACCAAACACAAGTAAAGAACAATGATGTTGATGATGTAGTTAGGAGCTTTAGAAATAGGAAGAAGCAAAAGAAAGTTTGATTATGTAAAATATTTTATTATTATAAGACAGATGATGAATAACGTACCATACTTGGAAACTCTTTGTGTTATATAAAAAATCATTTATACTACTATTTTTATGCCATACACTTTCAATATTTTCTTGCGTATTTTTTGTTGCATTTATTTTTAATTAGTTATCGATTTTTTTTTTTTTTGTGCTCATGTTCGTAAAAAATGAAATATAGATTGGGTATTGGGGAATTGAGAGTGATGTGGGGGGAGGGAGGGGCCATAAGAGCTTCCACCTTCACGTGGCTAGCCCTATTTAGTAGAGAATAATTTATTGGAGCGATTTAATCTTGGAGCAAACCTCCTTCGATCCAACGTAGCAGCAAAAAATTGATTGTTGACTTAGTTTCTATTCTTTTAGATCGTGGGAGGCTTGTTCCAAGTTTGGGTGACTCCAATAAATTTTTCTTGAAACGGAGAGGAGTTTCTTCAGGTATGTTTTGACATTATCAAGATATGTTCTAACATTATCATAAGAATGCATCTTAGAGTAAAAAATACTACAAATATTAATTGTATTTATTGTATAGATAATTATGGATGTTGAATGACTTGGAAGCATAGGTACAAATCCTCTTGCATCATGAGCAATAACAAATAGCTGCATAGCGGGGTTCCTAAATTTGTTACAATGGATTGAGGTGGATATTTCACTCTTAGACTTGATTATGAGAAGGAATAATGGGATAGAGAAACTGGCCACCTTAAAGGAGTTTCCAGAAACAACATATGTAATACTTTGGGTCTTCATTTGACATTGTGTGTGTGCATGCATGTCATTGTGATTGTGTGGTGTGCATGCTCCTTTTCACTGTTTCCAGAAATTTGAAATTTCCATTTTCAAAATCTGTATTGTTATCAATTTCTTTGTTTCTGGTGATGTAGACAGGTAGAAATAATATCTATATCTTGAATGTCAAAGAATTATTGTGTTTATGTGGCCTAATGTTTTCTCTATCATAGAAAGATATTTGAGACATTAAATTGGTTGCAGATTTTGTCCAAAGATCTATCTAAGCCCGTACGTTCTCACAAAGACCTAGACAAGGATGTAGCTCCACATTATCACAAAGCTATCAAATTTTATGATAGCCTTGCAAAACAAATTTTCAACCAGGGTCATGTCCTAGATATTTTTGCTTGTGCACTTGACCAGGTTCATAGTGTCACATTTTGTAAATTCCTTTACACTTCATAATCAATATGAAGTTTGTTCATGATTATGATCTAGTTTTCTATATGTGTTTTTTCCTCTATTTGAATGTAAGTTTGAACATGCTTTTAAACATTGAAACCTTTTTTGTCTTTATACTCTTAAAATATTGAAATATGCCACAGTTCATGAATTGAAGTTTCATGTGAATAAATAACATATTGTTACAATCATAATTTAATATTTTAGAGCATGTAAGGTTTTGGCACCATCTTGGTGGTTTACATCATATTTTGACTTAGCAGCATGCATTCTTCCTGTTTTGACTATATGCAGGAAGAATGATGCTAGAATCATGTCCCCATCAAATGTTAGTTTTCCCATTTGAGTTTTAAGGGTAAAATATCTATCTTTGGTGCAATTAATTTCTCTATAGTTGTTATGTAAATAATGATCACATATGCCATCAGTTTGGCACCATAGACCCATTACTTCAATCAGTTGATTTCTTGGCTATATAATTGTCAACCCACAACAAAAGAAATAACCATTTTCTGGTTTGAATTTTTTTATTGGGTCATTAGATAGGGTCTTTGTGGAACTCTGTGCATTCCCATATTCCTTTGGCCATGCTACCTTATACCTTCAAAATATTTTCCATGGGTTAAAGTAATCTGCTGATATTTCTAGAGAGTAAGAATGTGTTAGAGCAAGGTCTCCTAGCAGCAATTTTGATGAAATTTTGTAATATTTTGTAATAGTTTATTCTAGCACAGGGGCTTTGGGGTGGGTCAAAGCCCATAATGAGCTGTAATGGGTCAAAGGGTAGACCAAGGGTCTGCAAACCAAAATTTGCGGACCATAGAGTAGCACAGGATAATATAATATAAATAGATGGATAGATCGAGTCTAGAAGTAAGTTTTGATTAAGTCTGGATACGAATGTTGGATATGTAATACTTGTTGTGTGGATTTGTCTAGGTAAGGGCTCCTGATGGCTGTGTGTGTGGAGCCCCTAAGTATTTTTTTGTGTGGACCCCGCTGGCTATGTGCGCAGGCTGGTAAAGAGTTTGTAAGTAGAATCTGAAGTGTTGATGAATGAAAATAACCTTTTGCTAATATCTGAGTATCCCTGTGTTATGTAACTGGCTGTGTAATATGTTGATTGCTAAGATTATGTATGTGTATTGAATACTGATAGTTAATTTATGTGCGCATGGATGTCATGCCTTAGAAGGGAATGAATGCATAGTTTTGGTTATGTTTTTTCACCTTGCTTCTGTTAACTTTGTTATCTGATGGTTTATGAGATTCACATGAGCTATTCCGACAAGTATAGTGTTAATGGTTTCTGGGTTAGGGCTTCTCCAGCGTAGGCTTCTTAAACCTGAAGGTGCCCACTTTAATTAACTTTCTCTCTCTCAGGGTGTGGAAACCTAGTTCCAGCACCCTCCCATACTACTTCAGGTGAGGTATTGACCTGCACAAGAAGGCCATTACCGAAAGGGCGAGTAGTATAGGGTTTTTTGGTAAAAGTTAAATCTGAACTTGGGCCACGACCCCTCAAACCAACAGAATGGATCATAATCTTAATTGAAACTACATAACTTACCTTGTGTAGCAATTTATTGAGAAGAATCAAGTCCCCATAAAATTATTGGTTTTCCCATTTGAGTTTCTTGGGTAAAAATATCTATCTTTGGTGCAATTAATTTCATTGAAGTTGTTATAATGGGTTTTTCTATGATGCATAAATAATAATCATATATAGCATGATTAGGAATACGTTGCAGGATTGTTGGTTGTAATATTGTATGAATTGTAGTTACAACAATTTAAATTGCTTTATTACTATGGGTGTTTCACCACAACTCCATTTCTTCCATAAATTGAAAGTCTAGTTATATAATTGTGAAGCTACAACATTAAAAAGCCATTTTTTGGCTTCCTTTATTTGATTGGGTCAGTGGCTAGGGACTTTTCTGGGGAGTAAGAATGGATCAGAATCTCAGTTGAAATTTCATAGCTCACCTTTGTAACACTTTATTGAGAAGAATATAGTCCCCATCAAATGTTGTTTTTCCCATTTTAGTTTCTATAGTGAAGATATTTATCTTTGGTGCAATTAATTTCTTTGTAGTTGTTATGATGGGTTTTTCTATGTTATGTAACTAATAATACATATAACATCATTATGATTATGTTGCAGCATTGTTGGTTGTAATATTGTATCTTGAAATTTTAGTTGCAACAAGTGAAATTCCTTTATTCCTTTGGGAGTTTCACTAAAGCCCCATCGCACCAACCAATTAAATGCCTCTTCATATAATTGTGAAGCTACAACACAAAAAAACCATTTGTTGTCTTCCATTATTTGAATCTGTCATTGGTAAGGTCTTAGTGGAACTCTGTGCATTCCCATATTCCTTTGAATAGGCTACCTCATACCCTAAATTCAATGTATGGTAAGCATGGTAGCTTGAATTCCCATGTTTTTGTGATTTCGATAATTACCCACAACATTTTCTTAACTAATTGATTTATTGGAATGATCGTTGACAGACACTGATTCTTTTGGTTAATGTGTTGTTGGCTTAAAGCATAATCACCTATTATTGATTCTTAGCTACTATTAATGAAATTGCTCTGAAGGCCATCTTCAATTGGAAGACTTATAAATAATTCGAGTTTTGAATTTTGTACATTCAAAATAAAGTTTAAATTCATAACAGGATTTTCTTGGATTTCTTGGTTAATGCCATTGCTTATGCATTGTTTATGAAATTTCTAAGAAACAAAAATACCACTTGGAAATTCAAATAGGAGTCCATTTTACTGTTTGTAGGCATTTTTTTCACCTACAACAATGTGAGGAAGTAGCTACATACAAACATGCTTCTTATTAATTGTCGGGGCTTAACTCTTAACAAATTCCTTGAGATATAGAGTTAGAAATCCTTATCATCTAACATTGTATATGATGAAAAATTGCGTCACATGAATGGGTAGAGTTATAAATCCTTCAACCCATCTGCGCTGCAATAGAAATCACTACCCTGATGGATGAGTATCTAGCTACTGGGGTGAAGGTCTCGTCATAGTTAATGCTCTCCTTCTAAGAAAACCCCTTAGCCACAAATCCATCTTTGAACTTATCCACACTACAATCAACAGTGTTCTTAATCTTGTAAACCTATATAGAGCAACCATATATTTTCTCTCTGGCCAAAGTACAACCTCCCAGACACCATTCTTCATGATGGAAGAGTACTCTTGAGTACTCTTCCAGCATGTAATCAATCCACACCTGATGCTCGGATTTATTGAAAGCTGGAAGCCTTAGCCTCAATTAGTTCACTCATAATCACCATATAGCCATAATATTGTCATGGTTCCCTACTATATTTGAATGAATATATAGGAGTACCCACGTACTCCTAAGAATTTGTCAGTGTTTTCTCTACCCACTTGGCCCTCTTCTTCCCTATGCTAGGAGTCTAAGCCTAAGTGAGAGAGGCCTAGATTTAAGGGTGTACCATAATCACCCTTGAGTCTTGGAGGGAAAATTGGGACTCTAAAGGGATACCTAACAAGATAACTGAAGTTTTCAACACTAGGGTTTTCACCATCACGTGACATGTCTGCTTCCACTTCTCCATATCCCTTGTTGTATTTATTCTTATCTCTCTCTCTCTCTCTCTCTCTCTCTCTCTCTCTCTCTCTCTCTCTCTATCTATCTATCTATCTATATATATATATATATATATATATATATATATATATATATAGATATATAATTTACAAACTAGATATATATGTAGATTAAGAATTGTCAAAATGATTGTTACTAATATGGGAATGCACAAAGCATTGTAATTGTAAAGCACTTTTTTGATGTTGGTAGTGAAGAAATATTCAATTTTATTATGAGAGACACTAATATTTTTCAATTTTCTGAGGCTGAATTTACTAGATTATCATTGGATCTATGAAATATCTAGGAGAATTAATAAAGGCTATGAGAAATATTTAAGGTTAAAATTTATTTATGCAAAAACTTTTACATCAATTTTTTCTTTTCAATGTGAAAAATCCCAAATATGGGAGGGAAGGATTTGGATCTTCATTTTTGTAATGTTCCCAATTTTGCAACAAGCAAATTGGAACATTAGATTTTGCTACTTTCACTTGGGAAAGGAATAAATGGGTAAGGAGTCCCATGAACAATAAAAATATGAATAATTTCCCCCTTAATAAGGAAGGGGACCACTTTAGGAGCTGAAATTTACACTTACAAGTGTGAACATGGGCCAAATAGATGAGGACATAGTCAAGTTTCACTAAGTCAACCTGCTTTCTTGAGGAGGAAGAAATCACCTAAGCAAACCGGTTCAATGTGAACAAGGATCAACCTAAGACACATAAGTAAACTAGATTGAAGATATCTAGTGTGAAAAGAGGCATTGGAGGTGGATTAGTTGACCAAGTCAACAACGCAGCCACAAGAGGAGGGAAGCAAGCTAGGGCAGTGCAATTTTGAAAGAGGAAGCTTCATGAAGAAGTCACTTCAACATTGTGTGGGGTCCGGGGTGAGGAGGCTCACCAAAGATAAAATGAAGGCATAGAATCAAAGGATATTCATTCATGTATTCAGCTATTTTTGTCTTGAGACCATTCTCATGCTTCAGTTATTTAGCTGAAGTTGCTGCACTGCTTAGTGCAAAGAATTCCCGTGCGGGAATTCCATCCTCTCTTTAGATCAACTTGCTTAAGGGAGCAAGAGGGAAGGATCAGATATTTATTTCTGTATTTTTCTTGAGTCCATTCACCTACATTCATATATAGTGCATTCATCTTCAGAAAACTGCATCCTTGATGCAGAGGCAGCAGCAGCAAAACTACACCCTTTGATTTTGGGCTAGTCTTTGAGGAGGGGGTGCTTATTTCCCTCCGGGAGCTCCAATAAGAAGGCCTAAGGCCATTATCTATATTATTCAGAATTTATATGTCATATTCAATCATTTTTAATATATTTTTGCAGTAAAATATGTTATTTTCTGCAGTATTTCTTTGTACAAGCATTTTGCCGGAAACCTTGCCGGGTGCCTTGTTTCTACTGTATAAGTGATTAAACCCAAATTTTTTTGCTATGTGATTAATATAAGTTGTATATCAGACCTCATTATTCATTTTCTGTAGAAACCCTCATGGGAATTACGCTTTCACTGTATTCAGAAATTTCTGTTTAGTAAAGTCATGGGAAATTAGTGTTTTCTAGCCTAGTCGAGAAAGGAGGAGCTATTTAATATAGCTATAAGAATTATTTTGAGCTGAAATTCAGATCATAGGTCCCTCGTGACCTAATATATCATATCCACCCATTTCCCCTGCTTATTTGTACGCTCATTTCTAAAAACAACCATTTTAGGGCATAAACTCCCCTTTTTCCCCACTTTCCGGATCATGAAAAAAAACACAAGTTGCTGCTGTAACTAAAGATGATGTACATGTGTTTATTTTGTATATTTTAAGCTTTTTTATCCTAACAGGACCGTTATACATCTTATTCATTGCAGAGTTTCAAATTTGGAACATTACAAATTTTTACACAGGGAAGTAACAAATTTTGGTGGACTAGAAAGGGTAAGGTAGACTTTGTATATTTATTATAGCAAGATTATACTTCAGGAAAAATGGCTTCTAAAAATTTTCCTCATATTTTTGCTTCTTTATGACAACCATACATCTAGAACAATGGTTCTAGAAATTTGGCTTCTGAAAATTGGCCCCTTTTTCTTGCTTTTTTATGATAACTATGCATCTAGCAAAATTTTTTTGTGTAGCATAAAGGTGGGTATGTAATAGGTTCCTACACATGAGATATCCACATTCTTATTGTTTGTAGTCAGTGTTAACCTTGGAGCCTCATTGTTATTACTCATTTATCTTACATCAATGCCCCATACCTTATTTAACATTAAAGTAATGATTATATATTTAAGGATGAGAATTTGAAAGCATTGTTTCAAATTGGGCAATAGTTTCAACTCCCAATTTTCATTAATTAAATAGCATTGTACAAAAAGATAAGAACAAAATTAAGTTGATCTCAACAACCAACCTATTAAAAATCATAGGGCCAAGTATAAATAATCTAACTTACATAATCGTACAAACTTTGGGGAGAGGAGGAAAGAAACAAAATAATTTGATCTATAATGACTGTTGGTCTTTTCTGCAACACAACTTGTTGAGATCTCCACCCACTCTAGTGAGCCTACACTAATTTGGAATAGGTGCATGCAGCAAAGGTTAATGCAGCAGTGTATTAACATGACTGAACATTGAGACTCTGTGATCACTTTTTTGTAATGCTAGAACCACTTGACGAAGAATATTACTGTGTTTGTGTCACAATTTTAATTTTCCACTTTGATCCACAACAAAGTTTCCCATTGAAATTCACATTTGGTGTTGATGATTATTTTTTATTTTTCACCTTTGATATAGTGATTGAATTTGCATTCCCATACTTGATGAATTTTGTGTTGAAATTGTCTCACAAGCTTGGTCGATTTGTGACTCACTCTAGGATCAAACAACCACTTAAGAGTTTTTGATATCAACCACTCTCCTGCAAGTTGGGGAGTGTTATAAATGGCAATAAAACATTTGTGTGGAATTGTTGAGCTTTTGAGGATTCATGAAATTGTTGGGGTGGAGTTTTTGTTGTATTACACATGTAGTCTAGGTACACAGTTGAGGGGACATAGCCACATTATCATCTTGGGAGTTTGGAAAATGTTGATACCTTGGAATTATTTGTTGATTTTATGACTTGTATGCACAAGGTTGTTGGTCAAGTCAAAGATGATAAGCCGAGTCTCTAGGTGCTAGCAACATTATCCTTGATAGTCTAATATTTGTAATTTATTAACCATTGAGGTAATTAGTCTTTGACATAGTGAAACTTTATCATTGTACTTCTTATATATACACATATATTTTAGAAAGTAAGGAAGCGTAAGAAAAGGTGTAAGTGTGAAAAATAAAAAAATTGAGAAGGAAGTGAGCCAAGTGATAAAATGTCTATAGTTTCTATAAGAGAAACTTGTTTTGTACCTGAAAAGAATCACAAGGGCATCTCTAATTTGTTGATAGGTTGTGTGACCTTAAAATACATTGGTATCAATGCTAATAAAAATCATTAAGGTCGAGTGTGATTATTGTAGTGCACAACACATGATAAGCTCTTCTGGGAAAGTAGAAGTGATGTGGAATAGTTTCAATGCACATATCATTTTTTCCTCCTCTCAAGCATGGTATCAGAGCATAGTTTATTATGATATGGGAGATTTTAAAGTTTGTATTAAAGTGTATATACTTTAATTCTAGAAGAGATTGAGATTTTCTTGTTGTTATTGACATTGCTAAGAAAGGAGGGGGGGGGGAGATGAAATTGAATTCAAGCATTCCATTTCTGAACATCAAGTTGGTGTTAATTTTTGGGGTTACTGAATATTTGTTTTTTCTCTTGTTAGGAGAGCACTATATCTTCAAGCTCCTTGATGATGCTTTGTGGGAATATGGATGGCTCAAATGGGGTGGATGCTTGACATTATAGTGCTTCCTTAGTATTCTTACCTATGGGGTTGATGCCCTAGTCAATTTTTTTACTAGCCCATTGGGTGTGGACAATGGGGTAGTTAGTTGCTAGATTAGAGGAGGTACCTACCTAGGAGGAGCATTGGACACTTAA
The DNA here is from genome assembly GCA_034641835.2 of Pinus albicaulis. Lineage (NCBI taxonomy): Eukaryota > Viridiplantae > Streptophyta > Pinopsida > Pinales > Pinaceae > Pinus > Pinus albicaulis. The sequence goes on along the minus strand of CM076580.1, from coordinate 629,498,308 downwards.
CCCTTGGAGCTTGGGACAAAAATTCACTTCTCAAAAAAAAAAAAAAAAACAACAATTCACTTCTAAACAACCCCAATATGCTAGGTAATCCAAGAGAAAATATACCAATCATATGCCATATTATATTCAAAATGTTTGTGAAATCACTTCACAATTTTGGCCCTTAATATGTCAAATTAGTATAAAAAGTGTCAAAAATGGTGCAACCAAGAAAACAATGAAAGGCCGCAAAATAAAATATGAAACTACATGAGTATTGGACAACTGGAAACTTCATATGTGTGTATAAGGATGAAATAAATGTATATACCACAACTTTATTATCACAAAGTGATCACAATCTGTTGTTTTCACGAGTGCAATTGTGGAGCCTGAGCTCTTTTTCATTTGGATGCAAGCTTCGAGATCTACATGCACACATATAGGCTCACAAGAAAACCTTCAAGTTTTGGGTAAGACTTATCTGTGAATTTTCCTAGTTTTTTTATTGTTACTGATCGCTTCCAAAGCTTTTTTCATCTTAGAGATTCCATGGGAGATGGATAAAACAGACAAAAACTGGGACAATCTTGGGCACTCCTCATCTGGATCAGTTTCAAGAGTCCATCTATTCTAGAAGAATCTCCTAAAACCTAGAAACCAGGGCCTAGATATAAAGATAAAATTTCCATCTCCATTATACTGAAAATGGAGAGTGATGAATCCCTAATTACTAGAGAGGGAATACTAATGGTTTCCTTATGGGTGGGAGTTTCATTGTTTCTAGATATAGTTTTCCAATGTATTTTGATTCAACCAATTCAAATGTGCAGGAAAAAGTGGTGGAGCCTCCTTCAAATGCACATGTTGTTGGAAAGATAAAGTACAAGAAAGGTGAGGTCAAAGCTAAAAGTATGATCATTGATCCCATTCAAAAGCATTTGGTTGCCTATATTTATGATTTGGGAACATCTAAGGATATGTATGATGAGTTAATTGGGATGTTCAAAGTAAACAATGCAAATCAAATCCTCTTTCTCAAGAATAAGTTGAAGAACACCCTCCTATACTAACTTATTCTTTTAAAGTAAAATAAACATATTTACTTAAGAATGAAATTTGTGCCATATTGATTTAGATGATATTGCTAACATAGAAACCTAATAGTACTTATTAAGGGATCCCCTTGGATGTGGTTTTTAGCAAACTCAATGAGCTATTTTTTAATTTATACATATGTTTAGTGTTGTTTTCATGTAAAAGTTGCAGTGTAAAGAAATGATACTACTAATTTTTTCAAGTTCACATGAAATCTTTAAACGAAACATAATTCACACAAAGAGCTATTAAAAGGTAGTTTTGTTAAATGAACATGCCCTTCATCTTATAAAAATTGTACCAAATTCTTATCGGAGATACCTCCGTAGGGGCAAAAGTAAGCTTGAGATGATAATCCACTTTAGGAAGGAACTCAAATTTCACTTCTAGCATGATGCCAATAGTTGATAATTGAGAAACGATGATCGTCGACCTCCCAAGCGAGCTAGGCTAGGATGCAAGACAGTTGAGACAGTTGTCTTGCACCCTAGCTCACTTGGGAGGTAATACATGTTCCTTTATCCTTTATCAACTATTTATATCATGCCATAAGCCAAATGTGAGTTCCTTATTAAAATGGATGATCATCTTAGGGTTACTTCTGCCCACAAAAAATATTTCTAGGAGTCACGCCGCAATTCCGACGGTTTTTTATGTTATACTTTCGACGATTGCTTTTGCTGCTGATATGGTGCAACCATCGCAACAATGTTGTGTGAGTTGTCGGAAGTGCGATGACTATCGTGGCACTTCCGATGGTTTTTTCAGTCACTGGAAAAATAATAGAGTCGGGTGTGCGATGACATGTGCGACGACAGGCCGTTGGAATTGTGACACATTCTAGGAAGGCATCGGTGTCGTAATACCGATGTATCCACATAATGTTGAAATAGCGACAATAGATAGTGTGATTCAAATATTTACTAAGTTAAGACATGTTTCATGTCTAGTATTGCTCTACCAATAGTTAATTAAAGTGTCGCATATGCGACTATACATGAAACAATGTTTTTCCCAAACTCAGAGTATCGCTCTTGGGACGCCTATGTTTCACAATAGAGACATTTTGGCCATCAAAAATTGGTCAAAATATGCTAGTGATAACATAAATACAATGAAAGGAATACTCATAACCGTAATGCAGATAACAATCCTTAACCTACATACCTACATGGCCAACATCCAAACTTGTATGACGACATGCTCTTGCCTCGAGGTCCAATGTTACAACTTCACTTTGATGGTCTACATCTCCTACTATATCTTAGCCAACACATTAGCATCATAAAATACCAATATCATCATGCTTACCTAATTGCATACAATGACCTTATGCACAACAGCCTTCACCAAGCAAATGCAATCTTTACCATATGCACCCACTTAACATGTATAAAATATCATGAATGATAAATGCATGTCCTAAATATAGCATCACATAAGCAAACATACACAAATAATACACAAGCACAACCAATATTTGACCTATAATAAACAAGAAATGCATACACAACATGTAAGAAAGCATGCACAGAAAATACATAAGCGTGAACAACACATAACCAATCATACACTCATGAAAACATGTTGAAAACCAAAAAATAAACACTTCCATGGCGAGACCACTGCCACCATGGCTAACACAAAATAGATGCAACAAGCACATACACCATAAGTATGAGAAACACATAAGTAACCAACAGAAAAAATTGATCAACACATCACCCATCAAGTCCAAGGGTTGAACTATGATCTGATACCACTTTGTAACACCCTCTTCCCACATCTACCCAAGTAACTAGCTAACCGGGTTAAACATATGATGAGAAGTTACTATAATGAGATTCAACCTACTAGGTGAACTTAAGGAAGTGGAACCGATGGAAACAGAACATACAGACCTTGTACAACAATAACAACAACCCCAAGCGGGAACCCAACCTTTGAGACCTCTTACCCTGGGTCACATTGAAATTTTAACCTCTTTGAGCCATAGTCGCAGACATAACACTACATGATAAGAGCCAGGAGGCTATAGCCACAGTAATAACACTGCATGTCAGTGGCCAAGGCCCAAAATAGTCAGTTTTGTGCTAACAACCCCAATATTTGAGCCATATTTTCAGGTCCAGAAACCAATGCTCTGCCAAGAAATTCATGAAAATTTAGAGATGATAAATAACAATTGGACAATGATAAAAAAGCAATCACATCAATAATAACTCATCTGGACCCCTCCTAGCCATGACATGATTTTTTTCGAACATATTTAAAAACATGAAATCTATGGGTGTAAACAACATATCTAAGCATAGGGGTGTCATAATTATCTGAGAATCACTCAGAAGCATTTCTCCTTTACATCATTAGCTGCAATACAATATATTTGACCATAGATACATAGTACATTAATTTACAACTAAAAACATGGGGAGATCCATACATCATCACTATAAAAATACATGCTCATAACCAACATAATAACAACAGAAATATCATGGATAAAACAACAATAGAATCCACATATAAAGTAGCATGTTTGCGTACCAAATACCAAGGGAATGAATTTATCATTATGAATGTAGATACCAACCAGATATTGGACTTCCACATTCCACCCGACCATAGATTGGTTGAGCTAAATCTCACTTCAGCCAATCAACCCCGTGCCATATTCCAAGCATGAATGTGGGATCTCATCAAACATATCAATCAAAACAAATGAAGGATTCTAGAGGAAAAACCATCTCAGCCCTCAACCAGTGATTCCACCTCACTTTCGGACATCACAACCATCACATATTGGTCTCCATCCAAGATGTTCCAGGGCTCCAGAATGTTTGTTCCAACTAAGGCTTTAGGAGTAGCAACTCAACCCCAGTTGTTTCCAAGATCTAGAGTGTTTGTATAACCAAGGATCAAGTACTAGTAACTCAACCCAATAGCTATCTACCGGGATCGAGAAATTTTTTCCAACCAAGGCTCCAAGAACTAATTACTAAACCCACAACTAAAGGAACATGAGAACCAACCATAAAAAAAACAACGAAAATGAATCCACAACTCCTTGGCTCTCCAGGAAATGGAAAGTATAGGAAAATCCATTGTCATTCCATGCAATCCTCCATGCTAATGACAAATCATAACCAAGAAACCACATGCACGTACCATGCATGCCAAAAATAGCAAGGAAACCACACATGCAACTCGATACCTACAATCAAAACCTGTTGTAGTTGTTGATTCTGATGTCCACTTGTGCTTTACTCCTCTTCCTTTGCCTCATTGATCCAAATCACCAAGTATTCCACTTTGTCCAAGAGTTCTCCAAGAAAACTCTAAGTATCCAAGAGTGAGAGAAAGAGAGAGGGGGAATGTAATGAGACCCATAAGTATGAGCCAAAATCTTTCGAACTGATCCTCAAAATCCTTTTTATTTATGAGGTATATATTTTCTTCATTTTGCTCCTCACATGCAACCTATGAACTTTCACCTCCATTTTCTCCTAATTTCCTTTATTTTCATAAATAAAATGCCAATAAATGCCTCATGCCTTTTTAAAGCCTTTTCCATTTCCTTTTCCAATTTACTTTGGCCATAATAAACTCTAATATTCCCAAATTTTCACATGATATTTGGAATATTAGAGTTCTTAATTTTCTTAATGAATTAAGTAAATAAAAGGGTGGAGGGACCCATAATCCTCAAGATGAATAAATATCCACTTTTTATGTGTGAATGTGGATTAATTAAGCCTAGATCTACATAATGGGGTAGTGGAGAAACTACTAATATGAATGGAGTAGAGATCATGTCTCATTAATGAGATAGATCATGGAGGTTGAAGCAGTCAACTGAGATCATGGAAGGCATCTAATGAAATATTATAGAGCATTCATGATGAAGTGATGGAGGAAGTAGTGCAATTAATGCACACATGATGGAGAGGGTGATCACCCCATATCACCATGATGGAGGACATGGAGAAATAGTGCATTCAACCATGGAGACTTATTTCGACATGTACAATGCAATTTGGAGTGGGCTTATGCTATGGAAGGCTCATATCTATATAATGAAGGTGAAGGCACAATGGAAGGCATGATTGGGATTATTCATTTCTTGATATGTTTAGATCTAGATTTGTCCTATGACATTTCTATGCATTCTTGAGTTGTTTAGATAATATTGCAGTGTTGTTTAGCACAGGATGTTCCTGAGTAGGAATCCCTCCTCTTTCATTGAGTAGCTCTTGAAAGAGGGTTGTACTACATTCCTTATCAGGCATTGGTGCCATCTTCAGGAGGTTGTTTCTAGCATTCAACTAGGAAACCGGTGGAGAATTCATCCTACCAATTTTTTATTCACATTCAGCCTTTCAGGAGCAACAGATATATATCTGGCATTTAGGCCATCGGGTTTTACCTCCATGCAACAACAGTCCCTTCAATCATTGCACTGTCCAGTCCTGTAGATCTGTTGGAGGAAGGAAGTTTCTAGTATTTCAGCTGGAAATCCTATGAGGGAACATCTCCTCAAATTCGATCTATTGTTTCCATCACTCAGGATATGATTTGACACATATAGCAGTAGGCTATTGAGCCTCCCTCTCTTACAATGCATTTTTATCAAGTTGTTTTTCATCCAACAGCTATTTTCAATGGAGGAGATTGGAGGAGCTAGATCTTGAGCTTTTAGCCGAAGGATCTAGTGAAGGGATCAACCCTTCCTGCATAGATCTGATTTTGCATCCTTGCAGCCATCATATCATCAGATCTAGCTTCAGATCTGCATACACAGTAGCATATATGTGAAGCCCTAAGAGGGTGGTTTTCTTAGATTGATAGATCTGAGAAACCCTTTCTGGGTTATCTTGGGTATCCATCATAGAGCCCAGATCTCTATTTTCAGCATCATCGAAGCTCCCATTCTGTCCAAATCTGAATTTATATATTTCAGGTAGTTGCAGTCCCAAAATTTGTAGCATGGATAACACAGTTTACCTTCGATAAGCTTAGCAGTTATGCAGTCCCTCTTGTGGGATCATTACAGGGTCATTATAGGCAATCCCTTTGGCTTGAGTGTCTCATATTTTGAGCACTATTGTACTTGCTTTTTGACCTCCAATATAATAAAATGTCTTAGCTATTTCTGTGCATTCTGATGTGCATTTAGATATATTGTTTACTTTTCTGCAGTTCTTATATTTTTTTTCAGTATTAGTGCATTCTCCCTTTTGTGATATTACAGTGGTATCAGAGCATGATCTTTGGCTCAACTTGTGGACACTTCATCTTTTGCATCAAAAGAAGAAGCATATAGAAGATATCTATCGTGAAGGAGGATTATAGTCTTCCCACTCCTCTCTTTAGATCCATGCAAGATCTCTCCAAAGAGGTCAGTCAAATAAAGAGGGAAGGGAAAAATGAGGATCCAAGAAGAAGACTTGATGAGGAAGGCCCAAGCACTTCCTATCAGCAAAGAAGAAAACCGGAGGATCATATATCTCCTCGTAGACCTAATATACCCACTTTATTTGAATAGGGTGAAGGGTATAGAAATGAAGAAAGGAGAGAACCTGAGACTCGTGAGACTCCCAGTTTGTATCTTGAAAAGTACAAAGCATAGTCTAGAGCATTCAAAGAAATTCTAACTCTCCTAGAATTCTTTGAACTCAAAGAAGAAAGAAGATCTTATAAAAGCAATAGAAGGAAGAGGCACAATAGATTCTATTTGCCTACATTTGATGAATATTCCTCAAGCACTATTAAGTCTTGGAGGAAAGAGTTAGATACATTCTTTAGGCTACATCTGGTAGCTAAAGGAGAGTTTGTCCGAATTGCAACCCTTCATCTTTTAGGTGAAACCAATGATTGGTGGTTTGGTCACATGGAGCATGCCAAGGTGAATAAATATTCAGATTTCTTTCACAAATTGAGAAATAATTTTGATGTGAGAAAACCAGAGATGTATCACAAAGAGACATTTCCTAAGGAAACAAATGAGGATGTCAATCTTGTCACTCTAGACAAGAAGTCACTACATTCACCACTAGCTGCGGAACTACTTACATCCAAAGAAGAGATACTTGCAACTTTTCAAGATAGTCTTGAGCTCTTGACACATATAGTCACATGCATGAATCAGGAGATGCGTGAGGAAGAGAAGGAAAATTCCATCGCTGATACACTTGGGGAAGAGCAACCATCACTCTTACCAGTAGTTGGAGACACCATTGTTCCAGTTGGAGGAACTCTTGTGGTCTTGCAAGATATTCCCACACATCAATTGATCCAAGGTATGCATACATATTCATCACATATTGTTTTAGTAAATCTTATTGAAACTTATGAGGACATGCCATCAGGGCCAATGCATAACCAGGGGTTAGAACAAAATGTTGATTTGAAGTAGAAAACTACCACAACGTAAAGGACCCTTGATCTAATCAAGGAGGAGATGAAAATTTATCCCAGTTTTTTATTGATGGACTACATTCAACCCTTTGAGTTGAAGTGTATAGTTTTAGAAGATAGGATAAGCATAATCCTATGTACAATGGTTGGTTATGAGATCAGTGTTGTACCTTTCTTTGAGACAACATCTATATTACCATGCAGATCTACAGCACTGTCACTTAGTAGTAGTGATAAAGAAGGAGCCACATCATTCATGGAGAATTCTGAAGGTAGCTTCATTCATGAAGCAATGGAGGGTAAGATGATAGATGGTAGACATCTTGAGATGAGGAATCTTTTCTCCTTTCTTGATGATTCTTTCTCAATGAGCATATAACAACTCAAAGAGAGACTTCTACCTGCAACAGATCCAGAACCTCATTGGTTTTGGAAGACCATTGATGAGAAGTAGGTCTCATTAAGAGATCTCATTGGAGGTGCACTTCAACATTTCGTGAGTGCAAAGTTCTTCAACAGTTTGGGGAGGATGACATTCTACAAAGGTAGGATACCATGTTTATGTAGTACATCATTCATCATCCACAATGAGATGAGTGGCTGAGGATGATAAGCAAGGGGTTGCATGACCACTTTCAAATATATGACATGGGCCAACAAGAATCTTGGTTACGTTGGTTTCTCTTGGGTGAGTTTGGTTACTACCCAAAGGATCTTAATTCTTTGATCCATGCCCTGAAAAGAACTCGTGTAATGAAGAAGGAGGCATCGCTGCACTGGTTGCTCTTGGGTGAGTATGGTTACCACCCAATAGCTCATAATTTTCAGATTTATACCTTGTATATCAATCACAGAATGTGACAAAAGAAGGCATGTTCAGTTTGGTTGTCCTTAAGATATTTTGGCCATCACATGACATCTCCCATGTTTATGTGTTTTGTTTTGTTTGTAATATGGCACAATACTCTCATGATGTGTGAGAATGGAGTTTGTTTATATTGGGCTTATATGAAATTATATATGTCATTCAATACGTTGTTGTTGCTCCATGATTCATATGATGATATGAAAAGGCAGCAAGATCTCTTGTTGCTTTGGTTGCTTCTGGGGGAGTTTGGCTTATCCATCTTGCATGGGGGAGATGGAGGATGGCAGCAAATAGCCTTACTTCGTTGGCTACTATTGGGAGAATATGGTTTGACACTTTGGTCTACCCATATTTCTCTATTTCTTATTTTTCATAATGTTGGAATGATGCTTGGAATCAAGAAGGCTAACAGGGCTAAAGGTGAGGGCATGTCAATGCTCAATGTACTTCATGAAACATGGGATGAAGAGATGTATTGTGAGATGGAGCTTTTCCTTGGTGGGAAGAACCACTTTATTTTATGTATCTCATGTATTTATGATGATGTTGGACATCATATGGTTGTCACTTGGTACTTCATGGTGAAAGGAGGACATCTAACCATACAGTTGGAGGTCATTCTATGCATTTTTTAGAGACAACTTTGGAACCAAACAAGCATAACACTCTACAAAAAATGGAGGATGCCTTCCTTATGTGGATGTCATTTGGAGGGGAATAGATGGCTTTGCATCTACTTTTGTAGTTTCTTGAGGACAAGAAACATTTTTCTGGGGAAGACTGTAATATTCCTAAATTTTCACATGATATTTGGAATATTAGAGTTCTTAATTTTCTTAATGAATTAAGTAAATAAAAGGGTGAAGGGACCCATAATCCTCAAGATGAATAAATATCCACTTTTTATGTGTGAATGTCGATTAATTAAGCCTATATCTACATAATGGGGTTGTGGAGAAACTACTAATATGAATGGAGTAGAGATCATGTCTCATTAATGAGATAGATCATGGAGGTTGAAGCAGTCAACTGAGATCATGGAAGGCATCTAATGAAATATCATAGAGCATTCATGATGAAGTGATGGAGGGAGAAGTGCAATTAATGCACACATTATGGAGAGGGTGATCACACCATATGAACATGATGGAGGACATGAAGAAATAGTGCAGTCAACCATGGAGACTTATGTCCACATGTACAGTGTAGTTTTGGACTGGGCATAGGCTATGGAAGGCTCATATCTATATAACGAAGGTGAAGGCACAATGGAAGGCATGATTGGGATTATTCATTTCTTGATCTGTTTAGATATAGATTTGTCCTAGGACATTTCTATGCATTCTTGAGCTGTTTATCTAAGATTGCAGTGTTGTTTAGCACAGGGTGTTCCTGAGCAGGAATCCCTCCTCTTTCATTGAGTAGCTCTTGGAAGAGGGTTGTACTACATTCCATATCAGACATTGGTGCCATCTTTAGGAGGTTGTTTCTAGCATTCAACTAAGAAATTGGTGGAGGATGTTGTTTCTAGAATTTAGCTAGGAAACCGATGGAGGATTCATCCTACCACTTTGTTCTTCACATTCAGCCTTTCAGGAGTAGCAGATATATATCCAGCATTCAGGCCATCGGGTTTTACCTCCATGCAGCAGCAGTCCCTTCAAGGATTGTGAAGTACAGTCCTGTAGATCTATTTGAGGAAGGAAGTTTCTAGTATTTCAGATGGAAATCCTGTGAGGGATCATCTCCTCACATTGGATCTATTGTTTCCATCACTCAGGGGCTTATTTGACACATCTAGCAGTAGGCTATTAAGCCTCCCTCTCTTACAACATAGTTTTCTGAAGTTGTTGTTCAACCAGCATCTATTTTCAATGGAGGAGATTGAAGGAGATAGATCTTGAGATTTTAGCTCAAGGATCTAGTGAAGGGATCAACCCTTCTTGCATAGATATGATTGTGCATCATTGCAGCCATCATATCATCAGATCTAGCTTTAGATATGCATACCAAGCAGCATATATGTGAAGCCCTAAGAGGGTGCTTTTCTTAGATTGACAGATCTGACAAACCCTTTTTGGGTTATCTTGGGTGTTATCATAAAATCTGACCCTGATAGGCTGCTGATCAAGTAGACTCCGAGTAACTCTTTCAAACCAAACTTTTGGCCGAGGCTTAGCCTCCTCAACCTGAGAGGGCTCTCTCAATAGGTTTAAGATTTTTAATTAATGATTAGATGGCTAACTCTAGAAATAAAAATGGACAAAAATGTATAACTGGTTGAATTACAGATTAGAAAACATCTATTTTTCCATGGAGTCAAAGTAGTCTTCAACAAAACATCATAATCAACTAAACATGGAAGTCAAAGAACTTGGAGTTTAGGTTTATAAGTGAAACAGTAACACAGTGAATAAACATAGTGTACAAGCATGTGAAGGAAGTTAGAGCATTATCAAATGAATTTTAAGTAACACATGCTCATACCACTGCAAATAGGTAATTGAAAAAGTCCATAGAAATATCAAACACATAAACCCCTTGTGAATCTTGAGTAGTAAAACCAATCTCTGTATTAAGTTGAAACAACACACAATCTCTTACAATAACACAACTTCTTTTGCTAATAAAAATGCCAAACCTGATGAATTTGACCTCATGCTTCATATAGAGCTTTTACAATCTTGGATTCCATGATCCATCATTAGGAGAATTCGAATTTCCTTTTTTGACACCTATTCTATTCATAAAGCAAACTATTAATTACAAACTGACAGCCAAACTATCTTTTAAGAGTCCTAATACAAATAGGAGTGAAACTCCTAAAATGTTTGAAACAACATTGTCTAAACCTTTAAAGCTTCCTTTGATATCTAATATCCCATGAATTTGAATTTTGGTGATGTATCCAGCTTTGATGTAATCATATTGATGATGACCCAAGCTGTCCTAAAAATCAGGAGACAGATTTCCTGTTTTTTAGCCCTTAACTTCCATGTTCCTCTTCAAGCATTTTGTTAGCATTGATGACTGTTTCATATGTGTCACATGTGCCAATATACCTTTGAAAATTTTAATCTTCCACCTGTGCAAATAAAATCTCCAAAAAAGTGAAGAAAGGCATGAAATATGACTGTGCTACGAAAGTAGCCTGTTTTCGTAGCGCAGATTCTAAACCATTGTAAAACATTTCCTTTAATGATTCTTTCTCTTGTTTTACAATTTAAAACTTCACCTGCGACCTTCATGTTTCCACCAGAAACATTAAAACTCAAAACCCAACAAATTTTTCTCCTTAATCCATATTTAAAAGTGCCAAAAAGTCATCTTCAGCAGTTTCGTAGCACGCTACGAAATTGCTGTACATGCTGATTTTTCAATGCAGTATTTTAAATAGTCTTCAGAATTTTTGATTTGGGGATGATTATAACTTATTAGGATTAATATTTTTATCAAAAAATATAACTTATCCTCAAAAACATGATCTTCATCAACATTTGTCTTCAGCTTATTGAAAAACTGACTTATAAATTTGACCATTTTTCTGCATTGTTTTTATCTGAAACATAGGTATTGAGATAGAGCTTGTATCTCCTCATCCATAATTTATTTTGTGAAACTGAAGGATTATTTTTTAGGCCATTATATCTTTAAAAAAAACATCTCTTGGGTTTTTGAAATACTTCTCCTGTTGTTCAGAAACTGTCTTTGAAAAACATGTGTAAAACAGGAAAACTATATTTTCTGAAAATAGGGCTTCAAAAAATGCTTTTATCTTCCCACTGGTAACACTTGTGAGAAAAGTGAGATAGGTTATTTTAGCTGGAGATTTTATTAAGAAAAACCTCTTTTAGTTTCCCAGAAACCCCCTTGGAATTTGACTACTAAAACCAGAAAACAGAGTTTTTCTTCATGACTGAAAAAGTTGCTACAATAGTTTCAAAGTGCACTACGAAAGTAGCAGTGCTTTCATAGAGCATTTCATCATTTTTGAACTAGATGCTCTAAAAAAGTGTGGATTCTTGGCTAATTGCATAATTTCAACCCGAAACCTAATGAAATGACCCCTAAATGAAAAATATGACTTTTTAATCATGGAATGGACCTAAAAGACTTTATTTGAACTTAAATGATGACCATTAAACCTATAAAAACTATGAACTACCCTTTACCAAGACTTAAAATGACTCAAGACCTATTTGACATTATGAGTAAAACAATGTAAACTTATAGAGTTTAGAAAGAATTTTCAGGGTGATAATAGTGGCTCCACTTGGGATAGTGTGCCCCTGTGGTACACTAAGAACCGGTAGCTCTAGTGCTAATATCCAGCTTTTAGAATGAAAATCTAAAATTCTGCCTAATCTGCTTCAAATTATTATGGCCTTCACCTTGTGCTCAAGTTTGATGATCTCTGCAAGAAGCACTCAAATTGTACCTACAAAAAAATGCTCAATCAACCTTAAGCTTATTTGCACATTCATACCTACCCTATCAGCTGCAAAATCTATTTAGCCCAATCAATATGAAATTTCCAATGTAGCCAGTCATTTGTTTTATCTAATATTTGAAACTCTTGACTGCGCTCAGAATCAAAGTAACCATGATACTGAGATGACCAAAGCGACTTATAATGTATCTGATCTTCATGATGCAAATGAAAATGAAACATTGGAGTACAAAGCTCTTCCATGTATTCAGATATGGGGTCCAAAAAGAGATGATCATTTTGATGTTCTTTATGACATTCTGCAGCTTTGGAAAAATCATCCATACCTTGATCATCTACATAAGACTTCATTTGTGTGCTTTCAAACTGCTCCTCAAATTGATTTTCAAAAATAATATATTCTTCCTCAATCTCTAAGAAGAAAGGTAGCAACACCCCCTCTTTGTGTTTTGGCATTAAAATCATTTGAAAAGACTGATCTTGATCATGAATACTATGAGATTGAATTTTATATTTTGAAACTTGAATGTCCTTTTCAATGTTCTCTGCAACTTCATCCACAAACTGAATCTTATCTTTTGACTTGCACTCAAACGATTTCAGATTAGAAGACAAGGATAAAGAAAAAATTTCACCCACTTCTTCATTAATGTAATCATCATTTGATATAGGCTGATGCAAGAAATGACATGAAGAATCAACTTTTTCCTGTACCTGAGGTTTGTAGCAATCATTTTCCAATATTTCCTCTTGCTGTTTGAAATGATTCTCATACTCCCGATGATCAAAGGATTGACAAAACTGCTGCAAATTTTCCTCAAACTTAGAGGATGTGACATGATTTTCATATGTAAACTCCTTCTAGGTTTCATTTTCATCTAAGGGAGATATTATCCTTTCTTCTCGGTGTTCTTCTTGTTGATGAAAGGTATTGTCATGAAGGGCTTCTAAAATTTCCTCATCCATGGACTCATCATCTTCATAAAAATTCTCCAAATATTCAATAAAACTCTCAGAGTGTTTACAACAGTCTTTAACCATCAATAAAGAGGGATGACACTCTTTATACATCTCATAAAATACATCATGAAAATCAGCAAGAGAATATAATGAACCATTTGGCAAGCTTTCATACCAAGACCATGCTTTTCCTTCTAAAGTGGCCATAAACATCTTCATGAGACAATCTTCAGGGAACTGAACCTTAAGACTGTGTACATGCATATGGAGCTTAACCAAATGAAGAGCAACATTTTCTTTCTTTTCATCTTCAAATATTGGAAGATCATCTAACCATTCAACCTTTGGCATAGGATTTGGAAAACCAGGGATATGAGACTGATTCATAGGGGCATACCTGGAATTTATTCTTGCAATGGAACTCATCTTGAAATTTCATCAAGCTAATAATATTCAAGCAGTGGAGTCACCTTGAATCTATGAAAAATTTGAATTCTTCAAAAATGGAGTCACCAAGGTAGTTGCAGCCTCAAACAGATTCTGAGCTCCTGCTACCTTCAAGAGTTCAGCTTCATAATTTTTGGGAGATGTATATCTTCAAACTCTTGGCAGATGCACCAAAATTTTATCACAAAATCTGACCCTGATAGGCTGCTGATCAAGTAGACTCTGAGTAACTCTTTCAAACCAAACTTTTGGCTGATGCTTAGCCTCCTCAACCTGAGAGGGCTCTCTCAATAGGTTTAAGATTTTTAATTAATGATTAGATGGCTAACTCTAGAAATAAAAATGGACAAAAATGTATAACTGGTTGAATTACAGATTAGAAAACATCTATTGGGCCATGGATTCAAAGTAGTCTTCAACAAAAAATCATAATCAACTAAACATGGAATTCAAGGCACTTGGAGTTTAGGTTTATAAGTGAAACAATAACACAGTGACTAAACACAGTCTACAAGAATGTGAAAGAAGTTAGAGTATTATCCAATGAAGTATAAGTAACACATGCTCATACAACTGCAAGTAGGTAATTGAAAAAGGCCATAGAAATATCAAACACATAAACCCCTTGTGAATCTTGAGTAGTAAAACCAATCTCTGTATTAAGTTGAAACAACACACAATCTATTACAATAACAGAGCTTATTTTGCTAATAAAAATGCCAACCTTGATGAATTTGACCTCATGCTTTAGATAGAGCCTTTACAATCTTTGATTCCATGATCCTTCATTAGGAGAATTCGAATTTCCTTTCTTGACACCTATTCTATTCATAAAACAAACTATTAATTACAAACTGACAGCTAAACTGTCTTTTAAGAGTCCTAATACAAATAGGAGTGAAAATCCTAAAATGTTTGAAACAACCTTATCTAAACCATTAATGCTTCCTTTGACAGCTAATATCCCATGAATTCTAATTTTGGTGATGTCTCCAACTTTGATGTAATCCTGTTGATGATGACCCAAACTGTCCTAAAAATCAGAAGACAAATTTCCTATTTTTTAGCCCTTAACTTCCATGTTCCTCTTCAAGCATTTTGTTAGCATTGATGACTGTTTCATATGTGTCACATGTGCCAATATACCTTTGAAAATTTTAATCTTCCAGCTGTGCAAATAAAATCTCCAAAAAAGTGAAGAAAGGCATGAAATATGACTGCGCTACGAAAGTAGCCTGTTTTCGTAGCGCAGATTCTAAACCATTGTAAAACATTTCCTTTAATGATTCTTTCTCCTATTTTGCAATTTGAAACTTCACCTGTGACCTTCATGTTTCCACCAGCAACATTAAAACTTGAAACCCAATAACTTTATCTCCTTAATCCATATGTAAAAGTGCCAAAAAGTCATCTTCAGCAGTTTCGTAGCGCGCTACGAAACTGCTATACATGTTGATTTTTCAATACAGTCTTTTAAACAGTCTTCAGAATTTTTAATTTGGGGATGTTTATACCTTATGAGGATTGATATTTTTATCAAAAAATATAACTTATCCTCAAAAACATGATCTTCATCAACATTTGTCTTCAGCTTAATGAAAAACTGACTTATAAATTTGACCATTTTTCTGCACTGTTTTTATCTGAAAAATTGGTGTTGAGACAAAGATTTTATCTCCTCATCCATAATGTATTTTGTGAAATTGAAGGAGGACTTTGTAGGAAATTCTGTCTTTAACAAAAACCTCTCTTGGTTTTTATAAATACTTCTCCTGCTGTTCAGAACTTGTCTTTGACAAACATGTGTAAAAGAGGAAAACTCTGTTTTCTAAAAATAGGGCTTCAAAAAAGGCTTGTATCTCCCAACGGGTAACACTTGTGAGAAACGTGAGATAGGTTATTGTAGCGGGAGAGTTTATAAAGAAAAACCTCTTTCAGTGTTCAAAAATTAGTTTTTAGTTGCCCAAAAACCCCCTTGGAAGTTGACTACTAAAACCAGAAAATAGAATTTTTCTTCATGACTGAAAAAACTGCTACAGCAGTTTCATAGTGCGCTACGAAATTAGTTGCGCTTTCATAGCACATTTCCTAATTTTTGAACTAGATTCTCTACAAAAGTGTGTATTCTTGGGTAATTGCAAAATTTCAACCCGAAACCTAATGGAATGACCCCTAAATGAAAATATGACTTTTTACTCATGGAATGGACCTAAAAGACTTTATTTGAACTTAAATAATGACCATTAAACCTATAAAAAATATGACCTACCCTTTACCAAGACTTAAAATGACTCAATAGCTATTTGACATTATGAGTAAAACAATGTAAACTTACAGAGTTTAGAAAGAATTTTTAGGGTGATAACATTGGGTATCCATCATAGAGCCCGGATCTCTGTTTTCATCATCATCGAAGCTCCCATTTTTCCCAGATCTGACTTTCTATCTTTTAGACAGTTGCAGTCCCAATAGTTGTAGCAGGGACAACGCATTTTACCTTCCAGTAGTTCAGTAGTTACACAGTCCCTCTTATGGGATCATTGCAGGGTCATTCTAGGCCATCCCTTTGGCTTGAGTGTCTCATATTTTGAGCACTGTTGTACTTGATTTTTCACCTCCAATATAATAAAATAGCTCAGCTATTTCTGTGCATTCTAATGTGCATTTAGATCTATTTTTTACTTTGCTGTGGTTCTTATATTTTGTTTCAGTATTACTGAACTCTCCCTTTTGGGATATTACATAAACTGAATGAACACCCACTGGGATGTTTTTCCCACCATTCAGCTTGGAATACATGTTCCATGAGCATGGTCTTATATATTTTTACATGATTTTTTACCCAGGGTTGTTACAAAACCCTACACCTTGGGGGAACACCATCCTTGGTGTTCAGTAACACATAAAACCAAAAATACTACTATAAGCACACCATACTGCCTATGGAGATTTATAACATAGATTGTTGCAGTATTTACAATGACCACTGCTAAAAACATGAAAAACTTAATGTTTACTAGATATTTATAACATATTTCATTACGGTATTTACAATAACAACCACATATACTTAAGCGAATTTTCTTCAGCCAACAAATAACCATATTGTCTCTGGAGCTTTATAAACCAACTCGATATAGTATTTACAATAATATGCACATATACACATTTTCTCAACCAACAAATAGAAGGATACAATGCTTGTATCATCAACAAAGGAATCCATAGGCTCACACCTCCACCCTCAAGGTAGTACCAGGATTCACTTCCTTCCAAGAATGTCTAGAATCCACTACCAAAGTCAAAGTTGCATCCAATGTCCAACGCTACAATCCTGTGCCACTTTTCCTCTTAGTGAACATTTACCGGCTCATTTTCCCAATGAACACTCCCAATGTACATATGATTCCATATGGAAATGCTAATGACCAAAACAAATCCATCCTTGACGTTCCCTTTTTTGTTACACAGTCCCTTGGGAAATCCGGTCACCCCCTTTCATGCAGTCACACACCTTCCAAGTTCCGTTGGAACCCCTATCCCAGGTAGACCATCCCTTGGAAAGGGTTCCTCGCATCAGAAGATACAAAAACCAAGGAATATTCCTACCTCAAAACCATCATACCACTCATAGCATTCTCATGGAAATCAATGGAAAATATTGGGTACAAGTGTCATAGACACCAACACTCAAACACTAAATATATGACATAATCAAACATTCAAGTACAAATTAGATGACATAAAAAGCCCATACATTAATGTATCCCAGGGGAGGATATCTTTTCTGCACAATCAATCTAGATTAGCATGCTATAACTTCACAACATATCAACCCAATCATAAATAAGGTCATGATATCCATAACAATATCATGTTCACACCCTAAACTCATAAAAATTGTCATTCATGCATATAATCACATATGCACAATCAACCTATATTAGTATGACATAATAGCACAAAGAAGTCAACTCATACCTAAATATCATAACCCTAACCATCAAGTCACTAGCACGTAACAAAAACAAGTTAGATTACATGCTCATCAACAACATGTAACCTAATCATCAAGCTAACTATCATACAACAACAACAACAACAAGATAACCCATAACATGCTCATCAACAACATATAAGTTATCTAAGATAAAACAAAAATAGAAATGCATACCACCACAGGTTTCTATCATTCATGACTATATGACACATGTACATATAACCACATTAATCAACTAGCTCCTATAATGTACGTAACCATAACAATAATAGAATGAAGTAAATACTCTTAACACTAATGAATATAACAATCCTTAACTTACATACCTACATTCCCAACATCCAAACCTGTATGACGACATGCACTTGCCTCAAGGTCCAATGTTGCAACTTCACCTTGATGGTTTGAATCGCTTGCTCTATCTTAGCCAATAGATTAACATCATAACATACCAATATCATCATGATGACCTAATTGCATGCAATGACCTTATGCACAACAACCTTCACCAAACCAATGCAAAATCAACCATATGCACACACTAAACATGTATAATCAATCATGAATGACCAATGCATGTCCTGCTTATAGCATCACATAAGCAAGCATAAACGGAAAATACACAAGAATGACCATTATGTGACCTAGCATAAACAAGAAATGCATAAGCAACATGTAGAAACATGTAAGCAAGTGTGAACAGACAAAACATAAGCGTGAACAACACATAACCAATCATACACTCATGAAAACATGTTGACAACCACAACATCAACAATTCCATGGAAACACCACTGCCACCATGGCCAACACAACACAAATGAACAAGCACATACACCATAGGTATGAGAAACATATATGCAACCAACATAAAAGCATGACCAATATACTGACCATCCACTCCAAGTGTTGAACCATGCTTTGATACCACTCTATAACACCCTCTTCCCACAACTACCCAAGTAAATGTGAAATTGGGGTAAATATGTGACGAGAGGCTACTATAATGAGATTAAACATCCTAGGTGACCTTAAGGAAGTGGAACTAACGGAAATACAACATACAGATCTTGTATAGCAACAACAACACCCCCAGGAGGTAACTCAACTTTTCATGCCTCTTACCCCTAGGTCACATTGAAATTTTGACCTCTTTGATCCATAGTCGTAGTCATAACGTTGCATGCTAGTGGCCAAGAGGCTATAGTTGCAAGGATAAGATTGCATGCCAGTAGACAGGGCCCCAAAATCTCAATTTCGTGCCAGGGGCCTCAGGATTTGAGCCACCTTTTTAGGCCCAAAACCCAGTGCTCTTCCAAGAAATTCATGAAAAGTTTAGAGATGATAAATAACAACAAGACAATGATATGAAAGCAATCACATCAATAATAACTCATCTGGACCCCTCCTAGCCATGAAAATAATTTTTTCAAACATGTCACAAACATGAAAGCTATAGGTGTAAACATTAGATCTAAGCATAGGGGCCTCATACTTATCTGAGAATCGCTAAGAAGCATTTCTCCCTTACATCATTAGTTGCAACACAATCAATTTGAATGTAGATACATTGTATATTCATTTACAAGTAAAAACATGGGGAGAGCCATACATCATCACTGTAAAAATAAATTCTCATAACCAACATAATAACAACACATATACAATGGATACAACAACAAGAGAATCCACATATAAATCAATACATTTGCATAACAAATACCAAGGGAATTAATTTCTCATTAATGAATGTAGAAACCAATTGGAAATGGAACTTCCATGTTCCACCCGACCATAGATTGGATGATCCAAATAGCACATTAGCCAATAACCCCCATGCCATATTCCAAGCATGAATTTGGGATCTCATCAAACACATCAATAAAAAACAATCCAGCACTTCTAGAGGAGAAACCACCTCAACCATCAACTAGTGATTCCACCTCACAGTCAGACATCATAGCCATCATGGATTGGTCTTTATCCATGTTTTTCTAGGGTTCTAGAGTGTTCCAACCAAGGCTTGAGGACTAGTAACTCAACCCTAGTTATTTTCGAGATCCAAAGCATTTGTCCAACTGAGGCTCCAGGACTAGTAACTCAACCCACTTAGGCTCTAGAGAATTTTTCCAACCAAGGCTCCAAGACTAGTAGCTCAATCCAATAGTTGTCCGCTGGGCTCCAGAGCATTTGTCCATCGAAGGCTTCAGGCACTAATAACTCAACCCTCAACTAAAGGAACATGATAACCAACTAGAAAACAAAAAATGAAAATGAATCCAAAACTCCATGGCTATCTAAGAAATGACAAGGCTATGAAAATCCATTTTCATTCCAGGAAATCCTCCATGCCAATGACAAATCGTACCCAAGAAAATGAATGAATGTACCATGCATGCCAAAATTAGCAAGGAAACCATACATTCAACTCGATACATGCAATCAAAACCCATTGTAGTTGTTGATCCTGATGTCTTCTTGTGGTTTCCTGCTCTTCCTTTACCTTCTTGCTCCAAATCACCAAGTATGCCACCCCCTCCAAGAGTGCTCCAAGAAAACTCTAAGTATCCAACAATATAAGAGAGAAAGAGAATAGGACAAGAGCCATAAGTTTGATCCAAATGCTTGCCAACTAATCCTCATAAGCCTTTTTATTGATGAGGCCTATATTTTCTTAATTTTCCATTTTTTTCATTCATTTTCCTCCTCACATGAATCACGTGACCTTTCACCTCCATTTTCTCCTAATTTCATTTATTTTCATAAATAAAATGCCAATAAATTCCTCATGTTTTTTCAAAGTCTTTTCCATTGCCATTGCCATTAACTTTTCCAATTTCCTTTAGCCATAATAAACCAAATGAGCACCCATTATGATGTATTTCCCACCATTCATCTTGTAATACATGTCCCATGACTATGGTATTTTATATTTTTACATGAATTTTTAACCATGGCTGTTACAGGCAATGCGAGAGAATATCTCATATTCCTATCACATATAAGAGGTAGACAGAGGCATGGGCCTGCATAACAATATGAGGGGTGAGACTATCCTACACTAGCTCTAGGATAAGGACCTCCAAGACATGGACAAGGTCCATTATTAAGAGGGAAAAGAGGTTTTGGGAAAGGAAGAGGACTGATAATTTTCTTCAATATGGTTAGCTAGGGAATATAGTGAGGAAATACCCGAATCCCTGTACGTTGTGTATAAATAATGTAATGAAGGATTTTCCAATATTAGTGGTGAAGTGGTAGGATAGGAGAGGGCCAAATGTGTAAATTATTTTTATTGATCCTTGTGAAGAATTATTTCAAGTGTGTGCAATGGCTAGAGGAAATATTGAGATAGGAATGGACATGATGAAGTCACTAGAGTATCCTCATTAATGGGTGCATAAAATTATAGAACCCCCTCCAAGGTTTGACCCTAAGAGGGAGAAATAGATGTATAAGGAAGTGATAAGGGATTTTTTAGCTATAGAGTGTGAAGATTCAAACTCAATGATACATTCGTAAGGGAAACCAATGTTTGATGCCCCACCAATATTCAACAAACCTCTGCCAAAGGTGATGTGATGGGAGGTAAGCCTTATTCATAATTTCTTAGGAAGTTATTTAAATTTAATGAGAAATGAAAAATTAATTGAGAGAATGCATAAAATGATCGATCATTGTGCAAGAAATCAATGATAATGGTAGACATGAGAGATCTAATTCTCCACAAGTCTCTCCAAAGACAATGAAGAAGGTGCTACATAAAAGGCACACAAAAAAATATTTTTGATTCAGCGCCCAAATAGATCACTATGACATGGACCATACCATTCTGGATTTGGGTTTTGATGTTAACATATTACAAAAGAAGACCTAGGAACCAATGGGAAATGATCCAGATTGGATCATTATATTGTTTGTCATCCATATCGATGCATTCAAAGTGGAAAATGTGGAGGAATAAGCTGATGGGAGTGTTTTTATCGGTGGGGCCTAGTTTGGAAAGACGAGGTTCGAAACCTTCTAGGATAATTTTGAGGCATAAAATGATGTGCTTTTGGGGTAAAACTATTCTTATCTAATGCAGCACCATTTCATGTTTTTCTACATAGATATATTTCCAATGGTGCAAGAAGCATGTCAATTAGAGTCTGTATGTAAAATTTATGCCACTCAAAAGTTTACCTTCCTGTTTTCACGCCTATAATTTGGGAGGATTCCATGTCAACCCACATTATTCATGGAAAATTTGCTATTCATGTGTTTGTGATGTAAAGTAATCTAGAAGAGTATGTATTTTAATTCTAGTTAAGAGTTGATGTAGTCAAAAATAACCACTCGTAGGTTATCGAGATGTGTTATAACTAGGCCACTAGGAGGAAGAGGAATTCCATTCTTTCGAGAACATTTTGTTCCATAACTGAGTAATGATAGCAAATAGGGATAGGAGGTAAAGCACACAGGGAGGATTTTTTCACTGTAGCAGCCCACGAGCCACAAACCTTCTTTGTACCTGCAACCATATTTCCAGACAGAGAAAGAGAGCGAAGTGACCTCACCTTCCAGCTGGGTTTTCTCCCGAAAGGGTTTCCCAGAGGATATTCTGTTTCCTATGTGTGTATGAGAGCTTATTGTGTCATTCTCTGATTTTCTGCATAATTTCCATCCACATGCATGCACTAATTATAGTTAAATCTATATATCTTGAAGTTTAAATAAATTGTAATAATGTAGAATTTTTAGATTTCTAATATAATATTTTTAGATCTGCTGTGATGAGTTTTCCAGTGGAATATCCATGGAATTTTACAGATCAGGAAAGCCTAAGCTTGTATGGTCACCGGTCCAATTGTACCTTGCCGATCAATATTTCATATTCCCAATTGAGTAGTTAGCAGATGTAGATTTGAATATTGATGAGGTGAAGAGTTTGGAGAACTTAAAATTTATTGAAATTGTTGATGACACAAACCCTTACCCAACCTTTCTTGGTATTAATAGGCCATTCTATAACTAGGCTATCATCAATTTGAAAAAGATGCAAATAATTTTTGAAATGGGAGATTTATGGGTCATCACACCATCATACCCTAAAGAGGGGGACCACTATGCTGAATCAATGAGAGAGGATGTCAACCTGAATATTGACGATTCTTGAATGGTGATGCTCACCAGTATGCACATAATTGGCATGAAATATATTATGTTTATGGAAATGATAAACGACTAGATTGTGTTGTCCAATATTGTGTTTATGGTTGATGTGTCAACTATGTTCTTGTGCTCCTTCACTTGACTATTAAGACTAAGGAATGTAATAGGTTATTCACTCTATGGAATTATGTTATTTTACTATAGGTTCTGTAATTCCTCGTGTATCATTACTAGCCTTGAATGAATGAACTGTGTTGTGCTAATAAATATTTAGTTCATGAATAATGTGATAAATAATGCATTTATGCACACTCATATTGTTGTTGTGGCTGAAGAATGTGATGGTTTCAATGCTAAAATTTTTCTTATGGTTTAAAAGCTATATTGTAGCTCTCTTGAGTAATTATGCGTTCTAGTGCATTTCATGTTAGATAAATTAGAAAATTGACTACCACTGAATCAATTTAACTAGCCTATTAGAAGCCAAAAAAAATAGATTAAAGGTTACATTATAGGACTAAATGGTATAATTGATTTGAAATTTTAGGAACTTGGTGCCATGAGCCTCAATACATAGAGGATATGGATTACGGAAGATACCCTTATTTTTTTTGTTGAACACCCCAGCTTGGTTCTTCTTCTAGTCACCAGGACTGACAAGGTATAATGATCGCCAATATATACATATAATCATATGGGAGAAGGAAGAAATCGAGGTGTTGAGGAAGAACCTATCCACATTAGAACCAATACTTGTGGGCCCCATCGAGTTTTTATACCATAGGGGTAGTTGCATGAGCCTTGGTGTGGAGAGGCCCAATGCCAATGGGCAGATATCAACCATTGACTATCATCCACAAAAATTATATTTGTGAGGATGAGGGAAACCCCTAATGCTAAGGAGATGATCTGATGGAGGATCTAGTTGTGAAACCACATGGTTGGGCCACTGCCCACTACCATGATCTTTCACACTAATTAAAGCTTGCTAAAATATGAGTCAATGAGAATTGGTTAGTTTGGCGATGGTTCTAGCATGGAACCTTGCCATCTCCCACAAATAATCTCTCAACCTTCCTTGAATTGTTAGCCTATAACCTGGGCAATGTCGATGGTGAATAGGTTTATTTGACCATGGATTTAGTTTTAAAACCATGATTTTGGCATACTACCCACTGTCTAGTATTTGTGCTATTCTGTCATATCGTGGGCATGAAATCAAATGAATAGCCATGTTAGTATGATGTGAGCCTAGTATGCTGGGCCATGTAGTGATGACATGTCAAGATCACTCAACTATGGGGGAGGTCACGTGGAAACCACATGGAAAATGGGATGACATGGCCTCTTCTAATATGGAAATCTATGAATGGGTATAACTTTTGATCATGGAAAATTTTAAGGACATAAATTTATATTAAAGTTTAGAAACGTTGGTGAATCTCACCAGTCAAAAATATGTGACCTATAAAATGTTTGATGAAAATTTTGTAAAAATTTTCAAATTTATAATAGTTTTATATAGTCTCTATATAAAATTTTGGTAATTTTTAAGATAAAATAGTTTTATATTATAAAATTTGGGCAAATCATTTTTAAGAAAAATGGAAATTAGCAAAACTTTTTTTGGGAAAAAGCATGGAAAATTAGCCTACGTGCGAATATTAGCCCCTAAAATTTTTCATGATTTTCATTTGGAACTTGGGTTCTGTTAAATTTTTTATTTTCAAAAATCTATCAACTAGTGGTTCAAAACTATGGTATTAGAATTAAAATTACAGAAATATCACAAAAAAGGAGTTTTATTGACCCCATCTTCATAACAAATCTTGGAGATCATCTCTAGAATGTAACACCTCCTATAGCCTAAGAATCCTTAAGGGGATGGAATAGAGGATGCTTATGGAGTGGTATGAAAGTGAAGGTTCAACACTACACCTGAAGAGGCTCACCCATAAAGGATAAAGTTTAGGTTGGTAGTTAAACTACTCAATATATTATGATTTTATACTTATGATTGATGTGATTGATAACCTCTATAGAATGTTGATATGCTATTTTTTTTCTATTTTGCATACTTACATGAGATTTGATTTTGCAATCAACTTTGTATTAGCATTCTTAGTCCAGATATGCCAAGGTGATGAGTGATGAGCACCAGCATTAGGTATATTCTAAGGGGTTAATTGCCACATTTTTAGCTTAATTATTCTCTCTCTCACACATTTAATTTCATTTTTTCATATTTTTCTTAGCGAGAATGTTGTATTAATGGTTGTCATGATTCAAAGCCTAATGTGGTTTAAATATAAGAAAATAAAGGGAATAATTCCATTTTTTAGGAATATTTCATAATCGGGGCTTATATTAGACAACAAGGAGTGATTGTAGGAGGGTTGAACACCTTCTTAACTCCTAAAGGTAGCCAACATCTCCTCAAGGTTCTCCTCCAACAGCTCTAAATCATAGGCAACCAAGAAAGTGAATGATGAGAGGGAGTCAAGCTCCACTTCTCTCGAGTTCTAAGGGAACAAAGACCTAATTTTTATGGATTTTTTAGTAGCTACCCTATAGCATAAATAGTCTAGAGCAAGAGATGACTAGGATTTTATGTTTGGATATAGCTAGAGCACTCTTGGCTTCTGTGTCAGACATTTCTGACTTTCATGTTTCATGTACAAGACTAGTTATGAAATAAGATGATAATTCGGTTTCCTCTCCACTGAGTTAATTTCAGGTAGTTGAGCTTGTGGGTTAGGGCCCAATCCATTAGCCTCATTCTCTCTTGTGTATATGTGTTTTTCCTTTATGTTATGGTAGTTGATTTATTTCATTTCATATTTGGTAGCATATGAAACCTTAAAACTGTGTACTAAGCCTCCCTATCTCACCTCTTCCATTGGAGCTTGAGGAGGAAGGTATTTCACCATAGAAAAAATGTCTTTCAGTTTATGATTTCTTGGAAAATTTAGATAGTTTTACTTGCATATCATGAACATGTTGTAGGTGTAGAGGTATATTTATGCTTCAATTGAATAGGTAGGTTTATTTAAATTCAAATCATCATTTCCACAATTGCTAGGATAATTTTGTCAATGATGATTGCATGAATAAGTATCTTGATTGCAGGTTTGGATAGAGTAGCGAAGAAGGACCCCTTTAGCACCATAATCTTTAGTATTCACCCTTCATAATCCACCTTCCACCCAAGTCACCTACAACCCTATTTTTAGGTCACCACTACATCACTGAGAGCAAACTTGAGAGTGCAAGACAAGATTTTTGAAGAGTTCTAAGCTTGTCCCATGGGTTGGCTACCCTTCATCTACCATGACCCACCTTTAACCCACCTCTCCTAACCTTTTTCCCATCATTTATAGCCTCAAAATACACTCGGAATGTTTCATGTAGCTTTTTAGGACATCCTGTAGCACTACAAGAAATCCTATAGCAGCTTCATGTAGCGGCACCAAATGCCCTATCCTTTAGCCCAAAACCTTTCTTCCACCTCATCTAAGCCCAAAAAATCCACCAATAGACCTTCAACTCTCAACCTTTGGTCCAGGGACCCTCTTAGACCACCTAACTTCCTCCTTGTTTTGCTGCAAAACATAGTCATTTTGAAGTGAGATTATTCCATTACAAGATGCGTCATTAAAACAAAGTGGTTAAGCATAAGTTAGATAGGACTTAGTTATTCATTGATTCAACATGTTTTCTCTAGCTTAGATTCCTTTTCTACAATTAAATTCAACAATCTAGATTATGAACTCCAGTTAGTGTAATTTCATTTTCTTACATTAGCATAAGTGTGAATCTTCCTTTCCTGCAAATAATTAGATGAATTAGTGTGATCTAGAGTAGTTTCTTTATTTAATGGATATAGTAATGGTTATGATCTATTTATAGTCTTATATTACATTTAGAAGTGTGATAGACTTCCTTTCCTAGAAGTAACCCTAGCATTAGCACCTCATTGTAGAACTAAGATGAGGATGTCATGAGTAGAGCTCATTTATTGTGCATATAGCATTGTTACCTCCAAGTTTGTACTAACGCCAGGTTGATAAAGTAAAGTTGAGTAGCCTATGGGAGTTGCAAAACTCTTGGTTCAATACCAGGGCTCACCATTTTTTAGCGTCGTTGCCGGGGAGGTGTCTAAGTAGATTTTTTTTTTCTTCTTTAGCATTCTTGTCTACTTTTTGTTTTACATTCAGTTCCAAAATATTGAAAAATAAAAAAACAGTTCGACTTTCATGCCTCATAGGAGTAGGGACAACCAAGATAAATTATTACCCAAAACTCCCACATCCCCACACAATCACCCTTCACTCTTCTTTAGTGATTGTGAGGTAGAATACCCTATAGGTGAATCACTTGAAAATTTTTAAGAACCTATTGGGGAAGAAGAGGAACTTACTTCACCTAAGGAACCTGCTTCACCAATTCAAGCCATGGCTAAAACTAGGACCCAAAGAGTCTTTCCCATTCGAGAAACTGATGGAGAAATCAGAATGAAGAAAATTAGTCCCTTATCCCTTCCACATTTCCATGGCCTTACTTCTGAGGATCCTGACACCTTCATGTTCGAGTTTTCTATTGTATGCGGGACTTATGACTATGCCTCATATGACCAAAAGCTAAAATTGTTACCATCCACCCTCAAGGATGCAGCCTTGTGATGTTTCATGGGTTTTCCTTGGAACATTATCAATACCTGGGCACATATGCTAAAATTGTTACCATCCACCATCAAGGATGCAGCCTTGCACTGGTTCATGGGTTTTCCTAGGAACAATATCAATACCTAGGCACATATGAAAGAGTCCTTCAACAACAAATATATAGACTATTGCAAGTCCAAATAGACCAAAGAGGAGATATTTAGGATGACTCTGGGACCTGATGAATCCCTGTAGGATTACGAATAAATATTCCAACTAAAATATAAAAGAGCCAACTCCAACCTTGATCATGGATCACTAAAATTGATACTTCTCCAAGGGATCAGGGAAGAGGTGATAGAAACCCTTAATATGTTGTCTGGAGGATATATCTACCAAATACCTTATGAGGACATCAAAATTGTATTTAGAAACCACTCTAGGGAAGCTAGGAAGAAAGGTAGTGCTAGCCAAAGCATGACCAACACCCCTTCTTCTTCCACCTCCATCAAGAATGAGATTGGAAATATGTTGGAGGAGTTCAAAATTGAGATCATGCGCACCTTTCCTTTGAAAATAGAAATAATGCAGATCAAGAGGAAATAAGAGGAATAAAAGAGGGCCTTAGCTATATTTTTCCCTATATGTACTAGGAAACACCCTCAAAATGAATGTCCCCTAAATTCCATAGAGGTTTTCTTAGTATATGAAGAGAATCATGCCATGGATAAGTGTCCCTTCTACCTAGTCTCAAAGTTTTATATCTATGTGGGGAAGAAGGACTAGAGAAACGTTGTTTCATAAATTAGATGAGGCCTCAAAGGCCTCGGTCATATCAGTAGGGCATGCAAGGTGCACCTTACTCCTACTACCATGCAAACCAAAATGCACCTATGCAGTCTTGGTACACATCCACTCCTCCATCATCACCTACACATCCTACTTGGCCTTATACCCCTCCATATGACCCTCAACATGTAAACTAACCCTTCCGGTAGTATGTTCCTCAACCATCTGAGTGGATCAACCCATCACAAGGGTGGAGGCCCCAAGACAGCCTACCACCTACTTTACTACCTCCACCCAAGCATCAACAACATCTCACACATTCAACTCCACCTAAGTTGCCTCAGATTCCTTCCCAACCCAATTCAAACTCGAAGAGCAAGTAGGCACAACAGGTTTACGGTGGGGAAGCATCATATCCAACTTATGTTGTGGAGATACATTAAATTAACCTCAGATCTGGAAGAGTACTACCAAAAAATCATCCTCCATCTCCACGTGCAGAGGTTGAGGAGGAAAATGAGGATAACAACCCTCATACCAATCAACCTCCTTTTCTTGAGCGCCTGATCCACCCTAGTCAACACACCTAACAAGAGACTGAACTTTTGGGAGAACTGAAGAATATGTGTGTGAAAATAATCCTTCTCTGGGCCATTAAGGATGTCCTTATTTACAATAGGCTCATAAAAGAGAAATTCTTTAAAAATCCTAAGAGAAAGAAGAAAGACACCCCCACCATCAATGTTCTAGGACAAATGTCCAAATTGATGTTGGGAAGGGTGATATTCCCTAAAGTACCTTGACTCTGGAAGTCTAGTAGTAGATGTACACATCGACGGTGTCATAGTCCCCCACACTCTCATTGATATTGGGGTGCCCATAATTGTGATGACCAAGGAAACCATGCTTAAACTCAACCTCCAAGGAGCCTTGAGAAAGACCACCATTGTTCTCCAACTTGCAGACAGATCCATAGTAGATTTGGAAGGAATTATTGAGGATGTTATGGCATCTATTGAGTCCTGGGAGTACCCCACAAATTTCCTGGTCCTCCAACCAAAAAACATGTCTAATGGATATCCTCTCATTTTAGGAAGACCTTCGTTGGCCACTTCTGATGCTTATATCAGTTATAGGGCTGAAAACATGACCATCAAGAATGGGCCCTTGTCCAAACAACTGATATTATATCTTCCTGCCTAGCCTTCCATTGACCATGACCTACCCTTGTGGTTGGAGGATGAAGAAGAAGAATATGAAGTGTACAATACTGCACCATACCCCATTTGTACCATATATATTGTTCTTGGAGGGGGTAAACCTAATGAGGATGATCTCATTAACCAAATCATTAGATCCATCCCCCCACTATCATTCCACTCGATGAACTAGTTATAGAATATGAAATAAAAACTTGGATTGAGTTGCACTCCATTGAATCAACCTATGAAGCCACCAAGGCTGTGGAATCTGGCCCATTTAAATCCCTGAAGATTAATCTCATCCAAAGAAGGAGAGCACCTATGCCAGATCCTGAAGGAAAAATTAGATGCTTTTTCTTGGGAATAGAAGGACATGAAAGGGTGCATCCCTCAGTGTGCACACATCACATTTATATTAAGGGGGGATGCAAGACTGTGCACCAGCCCCAAAAGAGGATGGATCGAACCTTAAAATACATTGTGAAGGATGAACTATAGAAGTTGTTGGATTCAAGTTTTATCTACCCCATATCATACATTGAGTGGATGTCTCCTCATTTTCTAGTTCCAAAGAAAAATGGGAAGTGGTTAATCTGTGTTGACTACTAAGAGCTAAAAAAAGCCACTAAGAAGGAATATTTCCCTTTTCCATTCATCGACCAAGTCTTGGATGATATTGCAAGAAATAAGTTTTTCTCTTTCATGGATGGATTCAATGGGTATAACCAGATTCAGATCAGCCCTGTGGATAAGAACAATACCACATTCACGTGTCCCCGGGGCAGTTTCACTTACAGAGTCCTTCCCTTTGGCCTGTGCAATGCCCCTGCTACTTTCCATAGAGAAGTCCTGAGCATTTTTTCTAAACTAGTCCATGATTCTGTAGAGATCTACATGGATGATTTCACACCTTATGGGTATGATTTCTAGGAGGCTCTCTCTAATATAGGAAAAGTGTTGAGAAATTTCATTGAAATTATCCTCTCCCTAAGTCTTGAAAAGTGAGAATTTTTTAAGAGGGCAGGGATAGTCCTAGGCCACTCTATATTCCAAGCAAGAATAGAGGTAGACTCAAACAAAGTATTCCTCAAAAGAAGAGATATGTCAGAAGTTTCCTAGGTTTGGCTGGTTATTATAGGAGGTTCATTAAGGACTTCAACAAAGTGGCTTTTCCATTATTTGTATTGTTGGAAAATGATTCTAAGTTTTTTTGGTATATTCTTTGGCAATAATCTTTCCAAGGCTGAACTTAAATATACTTTCACTGAAAATGAGGTCTTAGCTATTGTCCATTCCCTAAATAAATTTAGGCACCATATTATTGGTTATTAGACTTTTGATCCAGGTGGATATTGGTGGCTACCCGCCTATTCCACTTGGGGCCCCACCATTGTCTCTTTTAGTTTTTTTCACAACTTACTATTTTTAGCAGTTTTTTGGGTCCTGAAATTCCGGAGCCCTTTTGAAGCCCCAAACGGAGATAGTATGACAAAGTTACATCCCCAGGAAATTGAAACACCAATTTACCCAAACGAGGCCCATAGTTTTGGTGCTTCATCTCCTAGGGTTAGGTTTTTGGATGTTTAGATTTCTCCATTGTTTCTCCATAATAAATAGGCCCTCAAGTCTCATTGTAACATAGTTCAGAGGTCTGTAGCCGCCACATCTCTTCTCAGAGATTCGCTACCAGCGCCCTAGATATTTTATTTCCATCATGTTTGTAAGCATATTTCTATGATTGGATATTAATGAAATGAAGCATTATTTGTGCTATATTTTTTTGCGTTCCTGCATAAATTTGGATCAGTGGTATTAAAGTAGTCTGCTTTTTCTTGATCCTTCTTTGCATGTCCCCAACGAGGTCAGGGTATAAGGACTTAGGGCTCAATCTAGTGGAACCTTTGCAAGATCAGCCTCGCAAACCTTGATGGACGCCCATGGGGGATGAAAATAAAGATGAGGGAGTAGGAGATCCTATCAAAATATTACTTGAGGAGGCCAGATCCTTCAATGACTGCCCACCGACGGTGCATCTGCATCCAGCAGCCACTCTGGAGGCGTGAATCCCTTTAAGGTACAAGTAAAATTTGACATTCCCATATTTGAGGGTCAAGTATATGCAGATGTCATAGATAGATGGTTGAATCTATTAGAAGGATATTTCTCGGTTCATGACTTTTCCGACCGGGAGAAGATTATTTTTTCACTCCTCAAAGCTACCCCCCATGTTAAGGACTGGTGGGAAACCTACTGTGAGAAAAATGATGAGATAGAACCCTCTCTGTTCTCAACCATATCCACTTGGAATTATTTTTGAGATTCCATCAAGGAACAATACTATCCCGTGGGGAGCTATGAGGACAAGTACATACAATGGACCATGTTGTGGCAACAAAGGGATCAAGATGTGCATGAGCTAACGAATCTGTTCCATACCCTGTGCAAAAAGTTGGGTATCAAAGATTCAGAGAAACATTTGGTGCTAAAGTATCATGGTTTTCTGCATAGATACATTCAGGAGGAAATGGAGTTCCTCAACATCTCCTCGCTTGGTACGGCATACCGGTATGCTGCCAAGATTGAGCAAAAATTCAAACAGAAGAAGTGAGACTTTGGATCTGTGAATCAAAAGCAAGGGAAAGGTGCCCCCAAACCGGAGAAAAAAGGAAAAAGCCAAGGCATGGTGACCCAAGACAACCTTACAAAGACACAAGCAAATAACAACACCACGAAGCCAAAGAAGGACACGGGAAAGTGGTGTGAGTTCCATAAGAGCTCCACTCACAACACAAGTGAGTGTCGGGCCAAGTAGTCGCTGGTGGCCGAGATGAGGGCTTCTGAATCAGATGCATGCTCCGACTTTGAATCAGAACCTGACAAGGTGAATGACAAAGGGAAGTAGATTATGGATGCAGAGCCCAATGCCACTGTTGCCACTATGAAGATCCAGAAGGAGGAACCAAAAGATCCAGAGGAGGCAGAGCATCTCTTCCACTACCAAATGTGGGTAAATGGTTCCCCGCTATGGTTCATTGTTGAGAATGGGAGCCAAAAGAACCTCATTTCAGTAGATGTCGTGAATCATTTGGGCTTGTTGACCATAGCGCACCCACAACCATACACTATTGGGTGGCGTCACCAAGGACGGGATCTCTGCATCGACCAACAGTGCCTCCTTCCCTATAGCATCAAGCCCTTCACGGATGAGGTATTGTGTGACATTGCTCCTATTGATGTTTCTGATGTATTATTAGGCCAACCATACTTGTGGAAGTGACATGATGTGTATGAGTCCCGACCTCATGCTGTTATTGTTACTTTTGGAAATAAATTGTACAGGATACCAAAGGTACCACCGCCTCCCACTATCTCTTTGGTTACTGCAAAACAATGCAGTAAGCTCATTTCCCAAACCAGGAAATTTGTTTTCCTGATGATCCGTCCCCAGCGCAAGAATAAGACTATGGACACGACCTCTAGACATGGCTCCTCTGCACGACAACAAGAAATGAACAAGGTTGTGGAGGAGTATGGGGACATCTTCACCTCACCCACAGGGGTGCCTCTACACTATCAGGTCAAGCACACCATTGAACTGAACCCAAGTGCATTGCTACCCAATGGAATGATCTATAGGCGCTCTGTTATGGAGAATGATGAAATCAAGAGGCAAATTCAGGAGCTGCTACAGAAAGGTCACATCAGGCCAAGTTCATTGCCCTGTGGGAGCCCAATCGTGTTGGTGTAGAAGAAGGATAGGACTTGGAGACTCTGTATTAATTATTGGGCGCTGAAAAAGATCACTGTCCGGAATAGGTACTTGATCCCATGGATTGATGACCTTCTGGACCAACTCAAAGGGGAAAAATATTTCAGCAAGATCGACTTGAAGTCTGGGTATCACCAAGTACCAATCGAACCCTTCGATGTGTGGAAGACTGCCTTCAAAGATAAGGAGGGCCTTTTCAAATTGCTCGTCATGCCTTTCGTATTGACAAATTCTCCCGCAACCTTCATGAGGTTGATGGATGACATGTTTCGTCCATTCACCAACTCATTTGTAGTGGTATACTTGGATGACATTCTGATCTTCAGCTAGACTTGGGAAGAGCACCTCCACCACATCTGAGAAGTCCTCCAAACACTACGGCAACACAAGTTGTGTGCCAATTTGGAGAAGTGCACTTTGGCATGACCCAGGTTCAATATCTGGGATATATTATTAATGAAAGAGGGGTGCATGTGGATCCAACCAAGATCCAAGACATTTGGGATTGGCCAGCCCCAACCACCCTAACAGAGCTTTGCAGATTTATCAGTCTTTCTAATTTATACTATAGGTTCGTGTTGGGATTCTCTCATATCACTTGGCCCTTGAGTGAAGTCACCAAGGGAGTAGTGAAAGCAAAATTCTGTTTGTCAGAATCTCAACAGAAGGCATTCGTAGAATTGAAACATCGCCTCTATTTTGCCCCAGTGCTCACATTACCAGACTTGCAACAATCATTTAAGATCGAGACAGATGCCTCTGGCTATGCTATTGGGGCAGTTCTTACTCAACAGGGGCATCTAGTGGCATATCATAGTGAGACATTGTTTGACATAGTTCGAAAGTATCCCACTTATGATAAAGAAATGTATTCCATTGTGTAGGCTTGTCGACAATGGAAGCATTACATTTTTCGGAAGGAGACAATCATCCACACAGACCACCGACCCCTGCAGTTCATACATACACAAGGGAAGCTGCATAACGATCACCATCAGAAGTGGTCTACATATCTACAACAATTTCATTTTAACATCAAGTATAAGAAGGGTAGCACCAATAATGTTGCAGACTACCTCAGCCGACCACCAATCGTGGCCATAACCACCGTTCTCAACTCTTATGGGCATGAGACTTCTGATTGGCTGCTTCTCTACAAGAGTGATCCAGAATTCAACTACACATACAAGGCACTCTTGGGGGGTATGAAAGTTCCAAATTTTCACCTCCAAGATGCACTATTATGTCACTTGGGACACCTTTGTGTTCCTTCAATCGAGCGTGCCAAGATGATATGGGAAGCATACTATAGTCAAGTCGCTGGGAATTTTGGGGTCGAGAAAACAGTGGCAGTACTGCAAAAGTATTTCTATTGGCCGAACCTTCGACGGGATGTCGGGAAGTACATCAGATCCTACACTGCTTGCGCCATTTCCAAACCAACCATTAAGAAGCAAGAGCTCTATACTCCGCTACCTACTCCTATTCGACCTTGGGAATCCATCTCCATGGATTACATGTCAGACCTTCCTTCTACTAAGCATGGAAACGACTGTGTTTTTGTGGTCATCGACAGATTCTCAAAGATGGCCATTATGGTGGCCTGCAAGAAGAATATCATAGCAGAAGACATTGCTAAAATCTTATTTGAACGAGTGTGGGTGCACTTTGGGATCCCACAGTCTATCATATCATATCAAGACAGCAAGTTCCTCAGCACATTTTGGTCCAGCCTCTGGTCAATTTTTGACACCAAGCTCACCAAGTCCACAGCTTTCCATCCCCAAACTGATGGCCAGACAGAGGTTGTCAACAGGATGATTGTACACATTCTGCGCATGTACAATTCAAAGCATCCACGCACATGTAATGAGATCCCTATGTATAACACAGTTATAACCCGGCTCTCCACAGCTCAACTGGTCACAACCCCTTTCAGGTGGGCTTGGGATTCCAACCACTATGTCCCATTGACGTAGCCATGCCATTTGCAGCTACTCAGGTTGATTCATCTCATGTCCATTCTGAAGCTGACAAAGCAAACAACTTCATCGAGTGCATTCAGCACATCTGCCAATAGGTTCATGACATATTGGATAGAGCCAATGCTAAGTACAAGAAATGACATGATCAACATCGGGTACCACACAACTTCCAGTTGGGCAAAAAAGTGTGGCTACATTTGTAGAAGGAGCGCCTCACTGGACCCCACCGCAAGATTCACCCACTCTGATATGGGTTGTACACCATCACCAAGGTTGTAGGGAACAATGCCTTCGAGCTCAATATTCCACCATTCCTTGGTCTGCACCCAGTATTCAATGTAGATCGCCTTTGTCCCTACTTCCCACCTCTATTGGACACCTATGACATTGCAGAAGAACTCACACCAAAAGAGTTAAACCCAGACTGCATGGAACAGGCCACCATAGACTGTATCATGGACATGCAAATCAAGAACACTCGCCGACAAAAGATCCTACTGTATCGGGTTGTCAAATATGGCCAACTCCTACACCAAGGAAAGTGGTTCACCAGGGACCAAGTTCAACAGAAGTTTCCTCATCTCATGGAGGAACTCAACACAATGGGGACCATTTCTTCCTAAGGGGGGAGGAATGATCCAGGTGGATATCGGTGGCCACCCGCCTATTCCACTTGGGGCCCCACCATTGTCTCTTTCAGTTCTTTTCACAACTTACTATTTTTAGTAGTTTTTCAGGTCCTGAACTTCCGGAGCCATTTTGAAGCCCCAAATGGAGATAGTATGCCGAAGTTACGTCCCCGAGAAGTTGAAACACCAATTTACCCAAACGGGGTCCATAGTTTTGGCGCTTCATCTCCTAGGGTTAGGTTTTTGGACGTTTAGAGTTCTCCATTGTTTCTCCATAATAAATAGGCCCTTGAGCCTCATTCTAACATAGTGCAGATGTCTGTAGGCGCCACATATCTTCTCAGAGATTTGCTACCATCACCTTAGCTATTTTTATTTCCATCATGTTTGTAAGCATATTTCTATGATTGGATATTAATGAATTGAAGCATCATTTCCGCTATATTTCTACGTTTATGGTTATTTTTGTATTCTGTTGCATTCCTACATAAATTAGGATCAAATTTTGTACACATTTACCATGCAAAAATCAAGTACTTAATGAATAAACCTAATGTAAATGCAAGAATCATTATATGGTTGTTGTTGTTGCAGTAGTTTGATTTGACAATTATTGATAAAGTAGGAAGGAAAATGTTGTTGCAGATTTCTTATCTAGAATAAATTTATCTATAAATGAGGAAGGAATGGTGGATGATTATATTTTGGATGAACATATATTTTCTATATCAACACTCTCTCCTTGGTTTGCTGAAATAGCCAACTAGTTGTTTTCTTAAAGGTTTCCTCCAAACCTTTCATCAAAAGAAAAGAGTAGAATTAAAAGAAAAGGCACCCCTTTCACTTGGATTGGTGGAAATCTCTTCAAATTGGGTCTAGATCAAATTCTCAAAAGATGTGTTAGGGAAGAGGAGGTCTTTGATATCCTCTTAGAATTTCATGATGGTCCCTGTCAGGTTCATTTTTTTGCTAAGAGGACAAACTTCAAAGCCTTGCAAGTTGGATATTATTTTCCTACCCTCCACCAGGATGCTAAGAGATACACCATCAGATGTGATGATTGTCATAGGATGGGGAGACCTACACCGAGGGATGAAATGCCTTTACAATATCATGTGGCTTTAGAGCCATTTGAAAAATGGGGCATGGACTTCATTGGACCCATTGATCCACCATCCAGGTAGAAGAGATATATCATAGTATGTACCGATTACTTGACAAAGTGGGCTAAAACAAGGGTTGTAAAAGAAAAAACAGAAGAGAAGGTGGTTGATTTTTTGACAGAGAATGTGTTATACAAGTTTGGATACCCTAGATAGGTATTCACCAACCAGGGGCTCAATTTAAATCTCATCTCATTGAGAACCTTATGAGGCAGCACAAAATAAAGCACAAGACTTCCACTGCCTATCATCCTCAAGAAAATGGCTAGGTGGAAGTGAAAAATAGATCCTTGGAGAACATCCTCACCAAATTTATGAGCAACGACAGGAAATATTGGGCTTATAATACCACCTAGAAGACAACTCTAGGGTTTACTCCATATGATCTAGTTTATGGGAAGAAATATTTTCTCTCCATTAAGTTTGAATATAAAACCCTCTGGGTGGCGGCCCAGTTGGAATTGGAAATCACAAAGGAAAAAAAATAAATACTACTTCAGCTAAATGGTTTGGATGAATTTATAATGTATACCCTCCTTCACACATTAGTAATCTAGATGCAAAGAAAACTTTCGCATGAAAAGCACATGAAAGAGAAGACATTTCAAGAAGGATATTAGGCTCTGCTTTATGACTCTAGATTCAAGGACTTCAAGGGAAAATTAATGAATATATGGCTAGGGTCGTATCAAGTAGATAAATTCCATAACAATGGGTTTGTTCATATCGGAACCATAAATGAGGAGGGGATCCCTCTTCTTGTAAATGGTTACAAGCTAAAGGTGTAAAAGAATCCCTTGTCTAAGGCCGAATTTATCAATAAAATAAACATAGAGGTGAATGTAATTGGAAGCTCCATAGTTTCAAGCCCTTCACCTTCCTAAAAATAAAATAAAAATAAAAAATAAATAGGTCTAGGTGAAAACCTTTATGAGGCATCCAAGTCCAACTCCTAGGTTGAAACCTCCATGAGGCAATCCTAGAGTAAAAAGAAAAAAAAGAAAAAAAATATAGAAATAAAATATCCTTGGGTGAAAACCTCTTTGAGGTGCGCAAGTCTAGCTTGTGGTATGAAAAATTCTGCTGAGGTAGCCCACCAGTATTAAAAGCAAAAAAGAGAAAAAATCCAAAATAATGACACATCACATATGCACTAACCTGCTTCTGTTTTGTAGGTTGTTGAACAAGGAAAATTTTGACAAAAGGAGCAACATTACTTCCGTATATCTCTCTCCTCTAGCTCTCCACTCCATTTCCAACCCCAAAATACATTCCTTCATCAATTTCTACCACGAGGTGAGCACCAAATCTAATTTTCTCTTATTCTCTACACTGCTACAGGATGTCCTAGGATGCTACAGGATTTCCTGTAGCGCTACATGATTTCCTGTAGTGCTACAGGAAACCCTGTAATGATACAAGAAAGTTACCTGAGGCTAAATAAGCACATATAAGGCTCCCTAACCCTAATAAAGACATTAATTTTTTTTTCACACCTATGGCTACCATCCCTAACCATCACTCCATCCCGTGATGAAGACTCACTCATCAAACCCTCTATTTTTCCACTGTGAGCCTGTTTGGCTAAATAAAAACACAAGGCTTCTTGTCTCATGTCTTCCTCCACTGCACCACTCCATTCACATCGTAATCACCACCCCTAGCATCCCCACACTCTTTTTATTCCTTCCTCAAGACAGTTGAGCTCCAAAATTGTAACAAGAAAACTGTTACAGGAAGATGATCACTTCCTGTAGCACATTTGTGCATGCCTCTAACATATCAAAAAAGCATGAGATAAAGGATGAAGATTGATCCTGAAGATCACTAGAGGAATGTAGAAGGGAAGCTACACCGCCAAAAACATCTTAGGGTCTCCATGAGGTACCTAAATAAGAATCAGCAAACAAAGGAAATAAACACCTCACTCAGAAAATTAAAAAAAACACAACAAATAAAAAAAATCACTTGTGACCATCAAAATGTCCCAACTCCCTATACCAAATAATCCTTCCACTCTTTATTAATCAGGTAGGCTCAGTTATGGATCCCTCACCCTCTTGTTATTCGTAATTTGAATAAATGAGTAAATTTATAGGAAAGAGAGTTTAATAGGAAAAAATGTGGCTAGTTAACTTGGCCACCCTAGAATAGTTAAAGTGAAAAGTGGGTGGATTTTGCATGTTACATGGAGTTGTGACATCCATTAGGGGAAGGATAACAAGAAGCGGGAGCTAATTACAAGGAAAAATGGAATGATAGGCCCGAGTGGGACCAACGGTCAAAATATGGAAACCTCATGCCAACTCCACATCACAAATACCCTCCAAGCCCGCTCGATTTGGAATAGAAAATGTACTTTGGCCCATTTCCCCTCATTCTATTGTGAATTTTGATATTATTGAAAGCAAGACAAAGGCAAGAGATACCGATGATCTTAAATGCATGGTCGAGATTTGCATGTAGATCTTGCTACAAGAAAATCTTCTACTACTATAGGAAGTCTCCATCGAGGCCACATAGTGTTAGAAAGTGGCATGCAAGCCAACATTAGAGTGTATTGGCACCCCAACACCATCCTTCAAGTTAGAGACATCAAAATTGCAGAGGTAAGTGGCCATCACCCCCATCAAGTTGAAATAATTGTCATGGGAATTTGCACACAATCAAGGCATAATTCAATAAATTAAAGGGATGTTTAAATGAAT
The DNA here is from genome assembly GCA_034641835.2 of Pinus albicaulis. Classification (NCBI taxonomy): domain Eukaryota; kingdom Viridiplantae; phylum Streptophyta; class Pinopsida; order Pinales; family Pinaceae; genus Pinus; species Pinus albicaulis. The sequence continues at coordinate 629,458,026 of CM076580.1, read as the reverse complement.
AGGGGATAAGTAAACCAAATTTTATGTAAATTTAAATTCTTTTTAGGTCCCATATCACAGTTCCTTTGAACACAAGACACATACAACACCTACCTAACTTAGTCACAATATGGGGGGAGGTTTCAATAGAAGGAAGCCCATAAACATAAAGAGAATCAAGCTACAACCTCATGTGGTTGACATATTTAGAAACCAATAGTGGTTGGGGTTCGTTGAGCTCCTCAAGGGGTATGATGATGAATTATACTGATAATATGTAGTAGCCTTTCACTCTCAAGAAGATGATAGGGCCACCACAGAGGTCAGATATTTAGCAATTACCATAACCTCTTAGCTCATTAGCAGAGTCAACACCTTACCTCTATGAATTAAATGGAACAGATAGGACAAAGTCTCTAGTACTGCCTCTAAGAAGATTTTATTCTTGCCCAATGAGGAATACATTGAAGATAAGAATGGGGTAAGAAGGGAAAGTCTGCCTTACCCATGGGATGAAGTAACTTACCATATCATGAAGTATATATATTGTGAGGGAAGACTAAGTGTGGTTTATAGATACCATTTTATAGTATTGTATGAACTTAGGTTCCAAGAGTATATTCCCTTAGATCAGAGACTGAATATCCCATATTTCCTCCTCCATTCAATCAGAGACATGATCCAGAGGGTAAGGGAGAGGAAATATCAACACCTAGCTCATCATGGTCTCATTAAACTCATAGTGGGAGATTCTCTAAATGGAATCTAAATCCTTGTACCTTGGTCCACCTTCATTTACATGGACAGAGAAACATTCATTTGGACACAAAACATCACTCCTGGAGAGACCCCTAACTCTAGCCTTGGACAAAGGGGCATTAAAGCAAAATAAGAAGGGACTGAAAGGACAAAGGAAGAAGAGGAAGAAAAGGAAATGGAAATGGAGGCAGAACCCATATAAGATGTAGGAGCAAAAAAGGAAAGTGAAGAGGAGGAATAGGAAGATGAAAAAGAATAAGAGAAAGAAGAGGAGGAAGAGAAATATGAATGGGAAGAAGGAAATATATAATAGGAGGAGATCCTAGACTCCAAGCTTACCACTAAAATCTCCCCTCAATAATCCAAACTTTAACCAGGGAACACTGAAAAGGAAGTGGCTTCCACTTTCGCCACTCTAAGTGGTGAGCCCTAGTATTGCACCAAGAGTGTTGCAACTCCCAGGGTCTGCCCTACTTTAATTTATCAACCCAGGGTTCGTACAAACTTGGAGGTGATAGTGATATATACACAGTAGATGAATTCTACTCATGTCATCCTCTTCCGCTCTATGAAAGGGTTCTACTTCTAGGTTTTCTCAGTGAAGTCTGTCACACTTCAATGAAACTAAAATAAATTGCAGAAAGGAAATGACAGAAAGGAAACTAAACTAAATTGCTGAAAATAAATAACAGGAAAGGAAAATATTTTAACTTGCTGAAAAGAAATGGAAGAAAATAAACTAATTTAAACCACACTTAACTTGGCCAATTGGCTAAACACACCCTATTTATCCTATGATCTATCTACCATGCTATCATGATTCTAACCATGCAACTATTCATGATACAACTAAACTTTAAAAAATGTTGCTTGTAGTTTGGAGGAAAAAGGGCTAAAGATGCCAAGGGAAGGATAACCACATGAAACCAGGCTTAGAGGAGTGAAATAGGTTTTTGTACTTTATTAAAGCACAAAATATCACAAAAATTCTTTGGAGAGGGAGGCTTCGAAAAGTGCGATGGAGGAATTGCAATGGGAGGATGGAAGTGCGATATGCGATACGAACGAAATTGTGAAATGTGAAATGCGATGGGTGACGTGGCATTGGAGTACGGTAATATTTCAATCCAGGTTCAGAGGCGGAAAGTATTAATAGAAACCAATAGAAAATATGATTTGTGATTTGCGGCAAGTCTTTAAAGGAAAAAGTGAAAAGGTTGTGAAATGCGAAATGCGATGGGATAGAAATTTCGAAATGCCAAATGCGATGAGATAGAAATTGTGGAATGTGAAATGCGATGTGATAGAAATTGAAAAATGAAAAATCTGACGGGGTGGTAGGGCTGGTGGTAGAGCACTTTAATAATATTGCAATCGGCGGACAGGAGCGGTAAGTATTAATGGATTGCAGATAGAGATTGTGATTTGCGATGGAGCGAAAGGGAAATGTGGTAAGTTTAAAGGTAAGGGTAAAGGGGTTTCCAATGTTTTGAATTTTTTTAATAATATATATGGTGAAGCTAAGGCGCAAAGGAATATCTCAATCAGGGTCTGGAAGTGGAAGGTGTTAATAAGTACCAAATGGGAAATGCGATTGTGATTTGCAGTAAGTCTTAAAGGGAGAAGGGAAATGTCTATTTCTAAAGGGTTCTTTGAATAATTTTGTAATGAATGGAAAAGGAAGGAGATGGAGGATCCTGTGAGATGCGAAATGCAATAGTGGGAATTTCAAGGAGGAAAGGCAGAGGTCAAAATTTTAAAGGTTTTTCTGAATAAAAAGGGTGTGGCAGCTGATAAGAAGAGAAAAAAGGAGGGAAACGGAGGAAAAAAAAAAAGGTTAAGAAGCATAACACAAATATGGAGAGGAATTGGAAAATGAAGTGGAACGAATTAATGAAATTCTCTGGAACTTTTGATGCTTATTCCTGCAAACAACCCTGTTGATCCATGCATGAAAAAACAGACAAAATGTGTGATAACACAGTGGAAGAAAGACTGAAACTGTTATTGCACGCTACTCTAATCTAAGAAGCATTGAATTGTAAACAGAAATCATTTTTGGTCAAAAATAAGGTCTACCCTCCTAAAGATCTATCAAAAGAGATGAGAGGGAAAGGCTCGATCCATAGCTTTTAGATTTTTCCTCTATTCTATTACTCTCATAACCAAATGAAAAAATATAGCAGCACACTAAAGCAAAAAATAAACAACAATGAAACTATTAGAAGCAGAACTAACTAAATGACAAAAACAGAATTAGTTAAATGACAAAAAGGAAAGAATGAAAACAATAGAGAAGCTAAGGCGCATGGCCTGGGCCCTAACCCATGAGCCGAACTCTTTGGAACTAAATCAGTAAAATGGATTTTGTCTACTCATTTCAAGAAGAGAATGGCCTCGTTAGATTCTGAAAGTTTAATCACTTAGTACAATAATAAAAATCTTATTATCTTGAAGCAAAATTTCTGAATGGAATCGACTCGACCCTAATTAGCTCTTGATCATATTTATTTATCCTAAAGGGAAGGTACCAACATCTCCCTAAAAAATAGTGATTGAGTCCACTTTGACTCCAAGTAAACCATATATTGAGTCAATTCGTCCTCAGTTTGCTTGGCTGCCTTTGATAGTTAAGGAGGGTGGACAAACCCCTTGAATCTCTCCAAGATTTCTCCATAATTTCCTGACATTGTGCTCATTTATTTTTTAATATTGATCTTCTAGTGGCAGGGAGATAGTCCCTAAATTATCTCCTTCTCCAAATCTACATAATCTACCCAATATTCTCACAATAATATATAAAAATAACTAATATTAGGCACAAATATGAAATTACCTTTAAACCTTTCTAAGAACATAGTAAAGAATAAGAAAACATTATTAATTTCAAAAGGATATATTTAATATATATTTTTACGTGCATAATAAAGATATATGGTCCTAAGAAAGGTTAGATGGGCCTTATTTTATGTCGAATTTAGAGGCCCATCACTAAGCACCTGTGTGAAAGAAAAAAAAAAGAGGCGGATTGCCATGTACTTCAAGACTAGGAAGAGCGCCAAGGTGATACAAGGGAGGCCTCAAAATCCAACCAAGAGCCCCATAAAAATTGAGGAAACACCTAATAAGAAAGGAGAAATAGGTCCAGATGAGGGCAATATTCAAGAGGTCACTTCACCCAAAAAGGCACCTATGACCTACATAAGAAGGAACTAATCAAGTCTAGCATCCCTAAAATGAGCACAATCACCCACAGACCTCCAAGAGGAATAAAAGAAGGTGCAACATGAAAATTAGGATATGTTACAGGAAATATAGAGTTTTCTATAGGAAACTCAGGCCGTGCTATAAGAAACTCAGAATTTTCTACAAGAAGAGAAAAATGTCAAGGGAGAAGATAACAAGGTATCATTAGAAGGGAAGGATGTCCAAGGTGATGAAAAAGAGGTAGAGGTTAAGAGGCAGGATGCCAAAGTTGAGAAACAAGAAACAGAGGAGGAGGAACCAAGGGAAGAACCAACCTCTCCAAAAACTGCCCCAAAAGACATTATAGCAATTCAACATCTTAGCGCACAGCCAAACTTAAGATTATATTATACATTCATTGAAGGAGAGAGTCTGATCCCTCAAAATCTATCCTTTCTCCTATTCTATGAGCTAGAAAAAGCAAGAGAGAACACCCATCACTGGATGCAAATTTCCAAAGCTAGGAATGTAGAAGATGTGGGGATAATGGAAGAGAAACTCCCTGATATGGGGAGAGATTTGGCTAATGTTAGACTTAGGGAGGAAGTGTTGAAAAAGAAGCTACAAGAGGCAAAAGTAGAAAATGTGGGGTTTAATGGCCAATTGTAGAAAAACTACAAACATATTTCCACTATGGCATACCTGTGTATGGAAGAAATCCAACACACACATCCCTCAAATTATTATTCCATTTATTTTGAAAAGAAGTGGCTACAGTTCCAAATCAAAACTTTAGCATCACATGGGTCATTTCATTTCTACAATTATAGGCAATTTATTGATTTTTGTAGTCAATCCAACATAGAATATATGGAAAAATTGGCATAGTTCTATATGCATAATATAGTCCTAACTAATTTGAACATTTGGGACCCAAACTCTAGGTTGGGGGATATGAAACTACTGGCGCTACCCTCTTGGATGACGAATGAAGAAGCTGGGGTAGAGGAGGTTAAAAAGGTGATGAAGAGAGAAGGAAAAGAGCATGTCCAAATCAAGACAGAGCTAATCAACCCTAGAGGGGTCATAAACAACCACCAAACGATAGCCAATGATGCCAACGTTATAGATATATATCTCAACACCCAAGCATGGGAATATGCACATTATGATGACATCTATAGAATATTGGGAGAGGAGTGTGTGATGGCATGTCATAGAAGATGGAATGGCCTCCAACTTAGACTAAGAAACCTAGAGTATCATACTCCAGACAAATTGAAAGCTGCCCTAGAAAGAGAACCCTTGTACAAAAAGTCCACGTAAACAATGAAGATCAAGTTTCTTGGATTAAAACTCATTCCAAATTTGCTGCTGGGAATGAGTGAAAAAAAATATCAAACCGAGGAGGAAAAGGAATGGGAGGAAGCAAAAAAGAATGCATGGTTTTACCCACCAGAAGGGACTGCTTCCATGATGCCTTGGGATGTCAGAGAGGCCACAAGAGTTCTAAAAGAAATTAATAAAGAGGATTGAGTTTCTCAAAGGATGAGAAACCATTTGGTAGGGGGGTCATGATGAGCACCATCATTAGGTATATTCTAAGGGGTTAATTGTCACTTTTTTAGCTTAATTATTCTCTCTCACACACATTTAATTTCATTTTGTCATATTTTTCTTAGTGAGAATGGTGTATTAAGGGTTTTCATGATTTGAATCCTAATGTAGTTTAAATGCAGGAAAATTAGGGGAATAATGCCAATTTTGAGAAATATTGCATAATCAGGGCTTAGATTTGACAACAAGTAGTGATTGTAGGAGGCTTGAAAACCTTCTTAAATCCTAAAGGCATCCAATATCTCCTCAAGATTCTCCTCCAACATCTCGAAATCATGGGCAACCAAGAAAGTGAATGATCAAAGGGAGTCAAGCTCCACTTCTCTCGAGTTCCAAGGCAACAAAGACCAAGTTTTTAGGGAGTTGTTAGTAGATACCCTATAGCATAAATAATCTAGAGCAAGAGCTCACTAGGATTTGAATTTTGGATATAGCTAGAACACTCTTGGATTTTGTTTCAAACATTTTTGAATTTCATGTTTCATGCACAAGAATGGTTATGAAATAAGATGAGAATTTGGTTTTCTCTCCACTGAGTTAATTTCAGGGAGCTGAGTTTGTGGGTTAGGGCCCGATCCATTGACCTCAGTTTCTCTTGTGTATATGTTTTTTCCTTTATGTTACAGTAGTTAATTTATTTCATTTCATTTTTGTAGCATATGAAACCTTAAAACTATGTGCTAAGACTCCCTCTCTCACCTCTTCCATTGGAGCTTGAGGAGGAAGGTCTTCCACCATAGACCAAATATATTTTAGTTTATTATTTCATGGAAAAGTTAGATAGTTTTACTTGCTTATCATGAAAATGTTGTAGGTGTAGAGGTAGATTTCTACTTCAATTTCATAGGTAGGTTTATTTAAATTCAGCTCATCTTTTCCACCATTGTTAGGATAAATTTTCCAATGATGAATGCATGAAAAAGTATCTTGATTGCATTTTTGGGTAGAGTAGTAGAGAAGGACCCATTCCACACCATCCTCTTTAGTATTTACCCTTCATCAACCACCTTCCACCCAAGCCACCTATAACCCTATTTTGAGGTCACCATTACATCACCAAGAGAAAACTTGAGGGTGGAAGACAGGATTTGTGTAGAGTTCTGAGCTTGGACCAAGGGTTGGCTACCATTCATCTACCAAGATCCGCCTTTACCCCACCTCTCCTAACATTTTCACCATCATTTCTAGCCTCAAAATCCACTTGGCATGTTTCCTATATATTTTCAGGACATCCTGTAGCACTACATGAAATCCTATAGAAGCTCCCTGTAGCAGTGCCAAACACCCTCTCCTTTAGCCCAAAACCATTTTTCTACCTGTAATATTCCCAAACGGGAAAAGTAGGATTATAGTGAAAAATGCTAGAACAATAATGTAGATCTTTATATAAAAGCAAGAGGCCAATATGGAGACCTTTCATATCTTATAACAACAGCAAAATATCTATAAGAAATGGCCCATAAGATACACAACAAGAAAGTACAAGCCTCCAACGGATAAAATCCTCAAGATAACATGTTGCAACTATATATAAAAGTTGTAAGACCCTTACAATGTTATTTTATTAACTCTACTATAGAAAATTATTATACATCAGATATAGGGCAGATATGTGCCTCAAAAGATAGATCTATATTAGATTTGAGCACAATACAACCTCCTTTGAAGAACCCCTTAAGGGTTTTTAGAAAAACACCAAATACAAGTTGTAGATATGATATCTAAGACTACAGATTTACTGAAAAATATATATCTTTAAAGTTTGGATGATCTGATTTGATCAATACAATAGCCTCCTCCAATAGATCCTCTAAGTGAAAGGCATATCCCCTTCACTAGAAAATTGTCTCTCCAAATGGTGTGCTAAACCACCCTGCAACTCCTCCTATAGAAATAACACAGATCTAGAAGAAACCCACATTGTAGGGATAAATATATGGTTGTCCTGATGCCAAGATATGAAAATATGCTCAATATCCTTCAATATTGTCCTCCCAATGGAAAGGAAGCCTCCTCCACTGAAAATAAGCAATGAAATGGCCTAGATCTAAAGATCCAATCGCCACTTGATGCAACCTACAAAAACAACCAAACCCTCAACAGGATCTATGTTGCAGTTGAAAGAAGAATCTTGGCCTTAAGCCTGATAGTGGAAAATGTAGTACAAACTCTCCCAAGAGGCCTCTCAAGGAAAGAGGTGGGATTCCCGATCAGGAACACCCTATGCTAAACATCACTCTATCTCAGCTAAACAACAAGAGAAAGATATATGTCTAAACAGACCATATATTCAGAAATATAATAAACCCATACATAATGAATATGGTTTCCATCCTCTTCCTTAAATAAGATATGAGCTTGCAAACCCTAAGCCCCATCCAAAAATATCACTACTTTCACACAAAGCACTTCCATCTAAAACTACGCTGTCCCTCATTGATGACCACTCCTCCATGAAAACGCTATTGATTTGGTTAAGGTTGACCCAGTCAAGGTGATCCAGTCCCTTTTCACACCAAGGGTTCTTAATTAGGCTACCAAGATTTATCTCTTTCACATTTGGAATTGATTTATTCATTATTAAGGAGAATAATGGACCTCCTTTGCCCTCTTATTCTTTAAGCAAAGCAATAAAACAAAAATGAATATTCCAACTAGCTCATGGCTAATTGGGAATATTATAGTCCTCCCTTCCCAAATGTTGCTTGTCCTCAAGAAAATGACAAGGTGATTGATGCAACTCTTCTCCTCCTCCATTGGTGACACCAACATGTGATAAGCTTCCCTCATAAGCTAAGTGTTCACCAATCCATCCCTCCATGAATTTCTCCTCCAAAGTTATCATGAGATGCAAATAATCCATCCCATAAGGAGACAATAGTTCAAATGAAACAAACATGGCTTGCCCAATATTATCCCTGAAACATGTAGCATAGTGAACATGGAGAATATCTCTCCCATAGGGCACATACATAGCTCCCATCCTCCCTCCAAACATTCCCATAAAATTTATAAGTACATCATCAATGTATGGGATCAAAATTAAGTACATATAAAGAGAAATTTGTGCATATGGAGGTGGGTCATAGTCCCACATGTGGAACCAGCACAGTAAATCTCTTGATTGCATCAGATCATGATGTGGTAAGTGGTTTCCCCACCACTTACTTGCTTCCCAAGTCCTATCACTATGGCTGAATGTGTGAGATATGTTTGGTGCTTTTGGAATGCACCCACAATGATACAAAATCTCCCTTTGATCTCTAAGGGAGTGGCCATGTTCAAAAATTTTTGTGGCCCAAAGTTTGCCATGAAGTTTATATGGAATGATACTCCTTCTCATAGTTATGGCCTACATATACATGGTAACAAAATGCATATGTTCATCAAATAAAACATTAGGTTCACCAACATATTCTTCACCAAAATTTCTCCTCAAACAAATGGAGTGGTGCATAAATATATTCCCTCTTATTCCCAAAGAGGAAAGAGGTGACTGAATTAAATCCTTCATAGAGTTATGTTTCTCTCCCAACTCCACATGGTTCATGCATCTTTGAAAATGCTGATATAGTTCCTCTTCAAAGCCCTTCCATGTGTAGCTCCTCATGATTATGTTGTAGAATCTCATGGAATATGTGTGGCTGAAAAATAACTCTTCATAAGCTCTTTGTAGCAACTTCTCCTTGAGCTTGGAGGCTCTAGATAAGAAGATCCTACCATGATATTAGATGACTCCTTGGACTGAATAGCCTTCTTCATGGAGCTGGTCATCAAGTATCATGCATGTGAAAATATCCTTGGAATAATCCACCAACAATTGGGATATCCAATATGGATCAATCTTCCATAGTGGCAACGCTAATGATCTATCAAAACGAAATAATCCATATGGCTGCTCTCCTCCTTGACATCCCCCATGGAAAATTTACATGTTGGAAGGTTTCTATCCCCTCCTTGCTTCTCTTCTTGCACATGCTCATGCTCAAGCAAATATTGAAGCTTTTTAAAGTTAGTCGCCCATGGGAGGCTATCATATATCCAATACTTCCCGGGTTTAATCAAAGCATGCATGTGTGGCCACCATATTCTATCATGTATGGAAGACTTCTCTTTAAGTGAGATCATCTTTTGAGTCTCCGTAGCCAAGGAATGGTCTCCTTGCTCCATGATGGTGTCATCCTCCAATCCTGCAGCATTTCCTCTCAACATAGTATGAGATGAGAGAGTGGGTAATGGTGATAGTGGAAGAATATTTACCTCCTCCTTGAGTCTACCCAAGACTCTCAGTGTTGTATCTTGGTCTTCTAATGCTCCCATCCTTCCTGGATCTATGAATGGAGCATCAATATGTGAGACATATTTCACCAAATCTGGATCACGTGGTCTCCCAGGTGGTTTACCAAAAGATAAGGATGTGTCATGGATCATACTCATGTGCATAATAGATGGGATCATCATATCCCTGCTTCCACTACAAAAATTCAACTCTGTTTCTTGTGTGGAAGTTTCATGATAGTTGGGTACCACTCTTAATGATGCAAGAGTGCTTCTAATTGGAGCAATTGCTCCATCCTCACCTCTAGGTGGTGGTGGATCATCTCCTACTATTCTAGCGTTGTGACCCCTTCCTTGTTCATCTTCTTCTTCCTCCTCATCATATGAGAAGACCTCTATGTAATGTGATTTTCCAGCTGCACATCTATGTATGGGTGCCCAAGCTTCTTGGCATGTGAAGCAAAGCTTCCTCCTCCTCAAATCTCTTCAGACATCATCATCAAGAGGTTTTTTATCTTGACTCTACTTTGAAGGAGGAGCCTTTTCTTCATTTCCCTTTGTTCGAAAAGAGGGCTTATGCTGAAATGTTGTCTTTTCTTTTAGTAGGGCATCTTGAAGATCTCTAGCCCTTTCAATGGCATCTTGCAGGGTAATGGGCTTGGTAGATTTAACCAACCCATGAAGAGGTTCATCTAACCCATCAATGAACATATACACCCTTCTTGCTATAGATAAATCAAGAACCATAACAAAAAGTCTTAAGAATTCATAAATGTAAGTTTATAGATTACCTGATTGCTTTAGCTTTGCAAGCCCCATGAATGGTGCTTCAGGATCTCTTCTATCAAATATTTCCACCAGCCTTCTAGTGAACTCTAAATATGTAGTTACATTGGCATGACCCAATGTAGACAATCCATGGAACCACCAATCATGTGCTTCACCCTCAAGGTGCAATGCTGCAATCTTAATGGCCTCCATTTCTAGAACCTTGTTCAACTGCAAGTAGACGTCAAGTTTCTCTACCCATGATTTGGCAGTGCACTTGGATGACCCATCAAAGTTGGGTACAAAGAATCTTCACATAGTGTGGTGTCGATCCTAATTCTGAATGAATCCACCACTTCTATTGTGATGCCTTGGTCTTCTATTATCCTTGATTTGAAAAAACTCCTGAAAACTCAAGTGGTCCTTGAATCTCTGAGTTTGAGATTCATACTCCATAAAATAGCCTTCAAGGGATTCTTTCTCTTGAAACCCTTCATTTCCCACAGAAAAAAATGTAGGCATTGTATAGCATTGGGAAACTTGTGGATGATGCACTGGTTGATCATTCTAGTGATGAGACATGCCAGAGCCTTCACCATGATGAAATCCTTTAGGGGATTATTTGAATCTATCCATTCTCATCTCCTTGATCTCTCTATCAATGTCTTTCATGGATCTAAGAAGGATCTTAGGGAACTCTTTCTCTTCATCTTCACCTCAAGATAAAGGGGTTTTACTGTTGTCTTCTTTGTCATTTGTATAATCAAACTTTATGTGTCTTCTTCTTTGAAATATCTTCTCTCTATCAGTAAGAGGCTCTCCTTCTTTAGATGACATATTGGCTTTTCAAGATGCACAGGCTATGCCAAGATTATTCTATGATACCACTGTAATATTCCAAAATGGGAAAAGCAGGATTATAGTGAAAAATGTTGGAACAATAGTGCAGATCATTGTATAAAAGAAAGAGGCCAATATGGAGACCTTTCATATCTTATAACAGCACCAAAATATGTATAAGAAATGGCCATAAGATACACAACAATAAATTACAAGCCTTCAATGGACAAAATCCTCAAGATGAGGTGCTACAACTATATATAAAAGCTGGAAGTCCCTTACAGTGTTATTTTATTAACTCTGCTATAGAAAATGATTATACATCAGATATAGGGCTGATATGTGCCTCAAAATATAGATCTATATCATATCTAAGCACTATACAACCTCCTTTGAAGAACCCCTTAAGGGTTTTTAGCAAAACACCAAGTACAAGTTGTAGATCTGAGATCTAAGACTGTAGATCTACTGCAAAATACAAATCTGGAAATTGTGGCTGATCTAATTTGATCAATAAAATAGCCTCCTCCAATAGATCCTCTAAGTGAAAGGAAGATCCCCTTCACTAGAAAATCAGCTCTCCAAATGATGTGATAAACCACCGTGCAACACCTCCTACAGAAATAACGCAGATCTAGAAGAAAAACTGCACTATAGGGATAAATATTTTTGTTGGCCTGATGCCAAGATCTCAAAATATGCTCAATAGCCTTTAGTACTATCCTCCCAATGGAAAGGAAGCCTCCTCCACTGAAAATAAGTAATGAAATGGCCTAGATCTATAGATCCAATCACCACTTGTTGCAAACTGCAAAAACAACCAAACCCTTAATAGGATTAGCATTGTAGTTGAAAGAAGAACCTTGGCCTTAAGCCTAATAGTGGACAATGTAGTACAAACTCTCCCAAGAGGCCTTTCAAGGAAAGAGGTGGGATTCTCGATCAGGAACACCCTGTGCTAAACAACACTTTTTCTCAGCTAAACAAAAAGAGAAATATATATGTCTAAACAGACCATATATTTAGAAATATAATAAACCCATACATAATGAATATGGGTGCCATCCTATTCCTTAAATAATATATGAGCTTGCAAACCCTAAGCCCCATCCAAAAATATCACTACATTCACACAAAGCATCTCCATCTAAAACTTCTTTGTCCCTCATTGATGACCACTCCTCCATGACAACGCTATTAATTTGGTAAAGGTTGACCCAGTCAAGGTGATCCAGTCCCTTTTCACACCAAGGGTTCTTAATTAAGCTGCCAAGATTTATCTCTTTCACATTTGGCATTGATTTATTCATTATTGAGAAGAATTATGGACCTCCTTTTCCCTCTTATTCTTTAAGGAAAGCAATAAAACAAAATTGAATATTCTAACTAGCTCATGGCTAATTGGGAATATTGCACTACCTTATTTTTGAACCTCAAAATTACCCTCTCTTTGATAGTTTTTCTCACCTCTTTCCATCAATTTATCATAAGATCACATACCCCAATCAATGATAAATTCTAGGTTTTGTCTTAAGGATGCATTAAAATTATTGCCATATTATATTTTCATGTTCTTACTATTTGGATAGATTTTTTCAATTTAGCTATAGAATGCAACCTATTCTACAACTAACTGTGGATTCCGTAGCTACTCTCATGGTTTGGCAGGTTCCAGGTGTCAAATTAAGAAATGGGCCACATGGGTGTTTCTAGAATAATCTCTACATGGATTCTATCCTATTCACTCAGTCCAGATCGACAGAAAAGCAAGCCTAAGATCATGGTCAAACATATGGTCAAAGTACGTTATCTGAAAGTAGCACGACTCTTGATTTGGTCTATCGTAGCAAATCAAGAGTCTAACAGTCCTGTTGCGAGTCTAATTCAAATTAAGCCACCTGTAGCAATTTTATCTCACAAACTATTATGTATTTTCCTTTAAATATCGATTTAAAAGGCTAAGAAGACAGTTTATAATTTAAGTGTTAAGTTTAAGCCTTTTTCTGATACTCCGTATTTAGATTTCATTTTATCATAATACAAAGTTCATGTTGCCAATTAATGTTTAAGGGCATCTTTAACCAACTATTATTTCAGCCGAATCAGTTGCAAAGGGCCCCTGCACTGGAGGAGGTTTTTCCTTTGTTGTTTTTAGTTCAATTCCCATTACTCTGTTTTTAGCAAATATGTTTTCTAAATAGATTGATATTTCATTCCAGTTTTTTATCAATACCATGACATTAAATCATAATTGTGCAGTATTTTTCTTCTAATATATTTCATGAAGATAGATAGCTCTATTTTCAAAATCGAATTAATATTGGAGTGATAAGATTACACAGTTACCTAGTTTCCTTATTGTTTTGTCATTTATTTCCTTAGAATAGAATTGTCAATTAACTATGTCAACAGATGTTTTTCAAAATCCATTTCAATATGATTATCCTAAACTAAATGGTTAAATTTCTAATTCATAGAGTGGTTGAATTTACTTTTCACATTGTCATTTGCTTTCTAGGAACTTAGAGACTAAGGCATAATTGAATTCTCACATAGCATATCAAGAGGTTAACACTTCACATTGAATGTTGCAGAAAAGTTAAATATACTGTAATATTCCTAATTAGTCCTAAGCTAATGGGAATATTCATTTTTGTTTTATTTTTCTGTTTCAAGAATAAAAATGTAAAGGAGGTTCATAATACTCCTAAACAGTGAATAAATCAATGCCAAATATGAAAAATGCTAAATCTTGGCTATGTAAGCAAGCACCCTTAGGTGTGAAATGGGATGGATATTTTGATTGGGTCAACCATGACCAATTCTACAACATTGTCTTGGAGGAGTGGCCATCAATGAGGTACAATGCAGTTTTAGATGGAGATGGCTTGTGTGAAAGAAGTTATTTCATTGAAGGTGGTTTAGGGTTTACAAGATCTTAACTTATAAAAGGAAGAGGATGGAAGCATGAGAAGGTTGTTGAAATATATTGGATTTTGATGTATTTTATATTTAGACATACAAATTTCTTTGGCTGTTTAGCCTAAATTGCAAATGTTGTTTAGCATTTGGTGTTCCTGATCAGGAATCCCACCTCTTCCCATTGAGTATCTCTTGGGAGAGTCTTATATTTCATAGTCCACTAGCTAGCTGAAGTACAAGCTTCTTCTTCCAACTACAATGTAGATCATGTTGAGGGTTTGGTTGTCTTTGAAAGCTGCAGCAAGTGGAGGCTATATCTATTTAGATCTAGACCATTCTAGTGCTCCTTTTCAAGGGGGAAGGCTTCTATCCCATTGGCAAGAGAGTATTAGATCATTGGAGCACCATTTCCACATCTTGGCATGTGGCCAATCATGTTCTAAACCCTATAATGCAATATTGCTTCCAGAACTGCATTATTCCTGTAGGTGTTGTTGCAAGGTGTTTTGGCACATGATTTGGAGAGCTGGTCTTTCAAGTGTTGGGGATCTGCCCTCCACTTTGAAGATCCATTGAAGGAAGATCTATTTCTTGTCATATTAGATCTGATCTAAATATTGTTTTATATTTCTGAATATCTGAATATTTCTATAGATCTGCAGACTTATATCTTATATCTACTGCTTGTACATGGTGTAATGCTGAAAACCCTAAGGGGATCTGAAAGAGGAGCCTATCTAGTGTATGGATCTATTACAGATCTGACTTTTCATGCATTGTTTTTCTCTAGATCTAAAGTGTAATAGAAATTTGTTGCAGCTCATTAAAATAACATTGTTAGGCCTTTTTCAGTCTTAATACATGGTTGCAACACCTCTCTTTGAGGTTTTTCTTCTATTGGTGACTTGTATTTCCAGATATGCATCTTATGGGCCTCATTGTACATCCATTTTGTTGATGTAAATACATTTATAAGGTCTCCTTATTGGCCTCCTACTTTGTTTTAGATGATCAATGTTATTTCTCTGCATAACTGTCTTGTATTGCTGCATTCCCCATTTGGGAATATTACAATGGTATCAGAGCATCATCTTGGCATAGCCTGTGCTTCCTAAAAAGCCAATATGTGTTCTGAAGATGAATAACCTCTTATTGATAGAGAGAAGAGGTATCTAAAGAGAAGATAGAAGAATAAATTTGATTACACCAATGACAATGAAGACAAGGGTAAAGCCCTTGTATCTGGAAGTGAAGAAGAAGAAAAGGATTTTCCTAAGATCCTTTTGAGAGCCATGCAAGATCTTGCTAGAGGGATCAAAGAGATGAGATTGGACAGAATCAAAGAATCCCCTAAATGATTCTATCTTGGAGAAAGCTATGGCATGTCTCACCACTGGAATGATCAACTAGTGCATCAGCCACAAGTTTCCCAACACTCTACCATGCTTACCTTTTTGGCTATGGGAAATGAAGGGTTTCAAGAGAAAGAATCCCTTGAAGAATATTTTGAAGAATATGAGTCTCAAAATCATATATTCAAATATCACTTGAGTTTTCAGGAGTTTTGTCACCTCAAGGACAAAATAAGACCAGGGCATCATCATAGAGGTCGTGGATTCATTTAGAATCATGATCGACATCACTCTATGGGCATATTATTTTTACCCAACTTTGATGGGTCATCCAAGTGTTCTACCAAATCATGGGTAGAAAAACTTGACATCTACTTTCACTTGAACAAGGTTCTAGAGATGGAGGCTATCAAGATTGCAGCACTACACTTTGAAGGTGAAGTACACGATTGGTGGTTCCATGGCTTATCTACATTGGGTAATTCCAATGTGACTACTTATTCATATTTCACTAGAAGGTTGGTGGAAATATTTTATAGAAGAGATCCAGAGGCACCATTCATGAGCCTTGCAAAGTTGAAACAATCAGGTAATATAGAATCTTACATTTCTAAATTTTTAAGATTATCTGTTATGGTTCCTGATTTGTCTGCAGCAAGAAGGGTGTACATGTTCATTGATGGTTTAGATGAACCTCTTCATGGGTGGGTTAAATCTACCAAGCCCACTACCCTGCATGATGTTATGTAAAGGGCTTGAGACCTTCAAGATGTCTTGCCAAAATCAAAGGCAAGCTTTTAGCATAAGCCCTCTTTTCCTTCAAAGAGAAAGGAAGAAAAAGTTGCTCCTTCCAAGGAGAGCTCATACAAGAAGCCTCTTGATGATGAAGTCTGGAGAGATTTAAGAAAAAGGAAGCTATGCTTCACTTGCCAAGAATCATGGGAACCTAGACATAGATGTGCTGCTGGGAAAGCATATTACATAGAGGTCTTCTCAGATGTTGAGGAGGAAGAAGAAGATGAACCAATAATAGGTCACAGCGTTGAGACTACAAGAGGAGAGCCAACACCATCAGGAGATGGGGATGGATCATTTTCTCCTATTGGAGGGGCTCTTGCATATTTGAGAGGAGTACCTAAGTACTTGACCTTAAGATTTCAAGGTTCCATCTTGAATCATAGGGTTTCTATGTTGATTGATAGTGGGGCTACCCATAATTTCATTGATTCCCAACTAGTGCAAAGTAGGGCAATACCCACTGATGCTTTTGAGGGATTCTTTGTTTTGGTCCCAGGAGATAGAACAATGAAATGCATGCATTATGTCCCATCACTTTCAGTCACCATGGGAACTTATACTTTGGTTGATCACTTCTTTGTGGTTGACATACCTGACACCAATGTGATTTTGGGTGTTCAATGGTTGATTACATTGGGGAAAGTCACCACTGATTGGGAGGCTTTGTAAATGGAATGGGTGGAAAAGAAGAGTGGTGAAACTCAAATGATAAAATACATGCACACATACCCCTCACATACCACTTCTACACAAATATCAGAGATGGATTTGCACAGTGGAAGCAAGGACCTTACAGTCCCATCTATCATGCTCATGAGGTTGCTGCATGGGACACTTTTATCTAGTGGCAAACCACCTGGGAGGCCACCTGATTCAATTTTTGTGGGAAATATCACACAAAATGGTGCTCTAAATTCATATCCAGGAGGGATGGGAGCATTGGAAGACAATAATACAACGCTAGAAGTTTTGGGTAGGCTCAAGGAGGAGGGAGATCTTCTCCCGTTATCATCATCACCCACTCTCATTTCTGATTCTGCATTGTGGGAGGAGAAGAATGGAAGGAATGGCCTTCCAACATATACCTTTGGCATGGGAGATGTCAAGGAGGAGAGAAACCACATGACAGACATTTCAGTTGATAGATTATCAGCGCTTTCATGGTTGGGAAGTTTAGATCCATACTGGAATTCCCAACTATTGGTGGATTATTCCAAGGATCTTCACACTTGTATAATACTTGATGACTAGCTGCATGAAGAGGGATATTTATTCCAAGAGGGAATCATCTATCATCATGGTAGTATATTCTTATCTAGAGCCTCCAAGCTTAAGGATAAGTTGCTACAAAGAGCCTATGAAGAGTTCTGTTTCAGCCACATATATTCCATGAAAATCTACAACATCATCATGAGGAGCTTTAATTGGGAAGGCTTGAAAGGAGAACTGCATCATCATTTTCAAGAATGCATGAACCATGTGGATTTGGGACAGAAACATGACCCTATGAAAGAGTTATTTTAGCCATCTCTTCCTTCTCTTGAGAGAGGAGATAGATCTATGCACCACTCCATTTGTATGAGGAGGATTGTTGGTGAAGAACATACTCATGTAAATCATGTTTTATTTTCTAATTGTATGTATTCTTTCACTATGTTTATGTAGGCCATGACTCCAAGGAGGATTATTGTATCTTATAAGCTTCATGGCCAAACTTGGGCCACACAAATTTCTGAATTTGGCCACTCCCTTGGAGGACAAAGAGAGATTTTTCATCATGATGGGTGCTTTCCTAAGGCACCAAATATATCTCACACTTTCAGCAATAGTGAGATAACATGGGCAACAAGTAAGTGGTGGGTAAACCACTTACCACATCTAGATCTGATGCAGGCAAGAGATGTACTACGCTGGTTCCACATGTGGGAATATGACCCACCTCCATATGCACAAATTTTTGTTTGTTTGTACATAGTTTTACTCCCATACATTGATGATGTACTTGTACTTTTTATGGGAATGTATGGAGGGAGGATGGGAGGTATGTATGTGCCCTATGGGATGGAGTTTCTCCATGTATCTTATGCTACATGTTTTAGGGAGGACATTGGGCAAGCCATGTTTGTTTCATTTGAGTTATTGTCTCCTTATGGGATGGACTATTTACATCTCATGAGAACTTTGGAGGAGAAATTCATGGAGGGATGGATTGGTGAACACTTAGCTTATGGAGGAAGCTTATCACATGATGGTGTCACTAATGGAGGAAGAGATGGGTTGCAGCACTCACCTTATCAGTTTCTTGAGGACAAGCAACATTTGGGAGGGGACGATTGTAATATTCCCAATTAGTCCTAAGCTAATGGGAATACTTATTTTTGTTTTATTTTTCTATTTCAAGAATAAAAATGTAAAGGAGGTTCATAATACTTATAAACAGTGAATAAATCAATGCCAAATATGAAAAAGGCTAAATCTTGGCTATGTAAGAAAGCACCCTTAGGTGTGAAAGGGGCTAGATATTTTGATTGGGTCAACCATGACCAAATATACAACACTTTCTTGGAGGAGTGTGCATCAATGAGGCACAACGCAATTTTAGATGGAGATGGCTTGTGTGAAAGAAGCTATTTCATTGAGTGTGGTTTAGGGTTTACAAGCTCTTAACTTATAAAAGGAAGAGGATGGTAGCATGAGAAGCTTGTTGAATGATATTGGATTTTGATGTATTGTTTGTTTAGACATACAACTTTCTTTGGATATTTAGCCTAGATTGAAAATGTTGTTTAACATTGGGTGTTCTTGATCGAGAATCCAACCTCTTCCCATTGAGTAGCTCTTGGGAGAGTCTTGTATTGCATAGTCCACTATTTGGCTGAAGGCCAAGCTTCTTCTTCCAACTACAACGCAGATCCTGTTGAGGGTTTAGTTTTCTTTGAAAGCTATAGCAAGTGGAGGCTAGATCTATTCAGATATAGACCATTCTAGTGCTCCTTTTCAGTGGGGAAGGCTTATATCCCATTGGCAAGAGAGTATTGGATCATTGGAGCACCATTTCCAGATCTTGGCATGTGGCCAATCATGTTCTAAACCCTACAACACAGTATTGCTTCCAAAACTACGTTATTCCTATAGTTGTTGTTGCAGGGTGTTTTGGCACATCATTTGGAGAGCTGATCCTTCAAGTGTTGGGGATCTTCCCTCCACTTTGAAGATCCATTGAAGGAAGATATATTTCTTGTCATATCAAATTTGATATGAATACTGTTGTATAATTCTGAATATCTGAATATTTCTGCAGATCTGCAGACTTAGATCTTAGATCTACTGCTTGTACATGGTGTAATGCTGAAAATCCCAAGGGGATCTAAAAGAGGAGATTATCTAGTGTATGGATCTGTTACAGATCTAAATTTTCATGCACTAATTTTCTCTATATCTAAAGTGTAATCAACAGTTGTTGCAGCTCATTAAAATAACGTTGTCAAGCCTTTTTCAATCTTAATACATGGTTGCAGCACCTCTCTTTGAGGTTTTTATTTTATTGGTGACTTGTATTTCCAGCTATGCATCTTATGGGCCTCATTTGACATCTATTTTGATGCTATAAATACATTTATAAGGTCTCCTTATTGGCCTCTTACTTTGTTTTAGATTATGAGTGTTATTTCTCTACATAACTGTCTTGTATTGATACATTCCCCATTTAGGAATATTACATATACATTAGTTGTTTTTAGTTAGTCTTACATGCTTTCATATTTTGCTTTTATATCCTTACTTAATTTCATCACTGATATTCCTAAAGATCATTCTAAAAGAGATTGATTTAATCATGTTTCAAGATTGAATGGTTGAATGTTTAATGAGTGAAATTATTGTGTTACCTTTTTGCAGACTTTACTTAGTTTTATAGTTCATTAAGTATAATTGGTTACTTAACACTATCTCAAGAAGATCACACTTCATAATTGAATATTGGAATTAACTAAATATACATTATATGTTTTTATTACATTCTTTTCTTACTATTCTAGGACATTAGAATATTAAACTACAGACAGTTACTTAACATCATCTCAATAAGCTCATACCCCATAATTGAATGTTGAAGTAACCAAAAGTACATTACTTGTTTCATTTTCTACTTTTACTTAAGATAGACATTGCAGTTTCAATCTTAGTTTTATAATTAGATCCATGGAATAGAACTAATGATAAGATAAAATAGATGCTCTGTTTTCCAAATTAGGTCTTAACTAGCCAATAATTTTTGGTTTGTTTTTTTTGAAAATTATTCTAACTTAGGAACACTTCCTTTTCTTCCTTCTAAAATTCATTAGATTCATTTAGAATAAAAATCCTTAGACATAAAAGAACAAAATCCCCCCAAAACAACATAATACAAAGCAATGAAGTAAGAAATAGGTTAACTAAGCACATACAGTGCACCACACTTCATTAGTTTACAAACCTTAGTTGATAATTAATGAAAGCAATTTAAGACATTAAATTGACTAAACATTTTGGTGCCATTTTCAGGGAAGTGTAATTAGGTAACCTCATTTCCTACATCTAAAAAAAATGATATGCGTAGAGAAAGATACTGTAGGGGCAGATTCAAAGCTAGAGGCAGGAGTTTAATCCCTACAACACCACTCACTCCACAAAGACTAAGAAGTGATACACCTCCATCTCAAAATCATATCCCATATTTCACTAGCCATAGACTCCATGAAGTTCTAAGGTCAAAAATCCAATTATGAGGATCCCCTACTTCATCTACTGAGGCAGTCTTAGAAGAAGAAGATCCTAGGTCTCCAACAGAAGGAGTAACCTTTTTCACCTCCACAGAAGAACACATTTTAGCTAAAGAGTTATAAATTCCTAGTGGAGAGGAAGAAGAAGAACCTTTATTCAACATACCATTGATAGAAGAACCAAAGGAAGAGAAGTTAACCTTACAATTTGACTCTCATATTAGCTCTGAATAATCTATAATGGCAAGAAGAGAAGAAGGAGAAGGAGAAATCCTAAATGGAGAAAATGTAATATTTGGAGAAGGACATATAGGTAGAGGTAGAGGAGGAGATAGAGGAAGAGGTAGAGGAAATGTAGAAGGAGGAAGAATAAATAGGGTAATTGAGAGTTGTTTTGGATTCCCTATAGTTGATGAAGATACAAATTCCACCATGAAAAATATCTCACCTTTTATCCTCCCAAACTTTCATGGATTGAAAAGTGAAGACCCTGAAACCTTTTTATTTGAATTTGAAGTATTTTGTAGAAATTTATATTATTTACAAGACTCTAAAAAAATCAAATTATTTCCTTCAACATTGAAAGGAGTAGCTCTAAAATGGTTCATGAGTCTAATCACTAGGTCTATTAGGACATGGAATGAGATGAAGAGAGCATTTCTAGAAAGGTATTTGGATTATTGCATACCTATTAATCACAAGGAAGAAAAGTTTAAAATGATGCAAAGAGAGGATGAAAATTTGGAGGATTTACTTGAAAGATTCAACTATAACATAAAAAGAGCAAAAATGGAAAACTTAGATCAAGACACTTTAAAATATCTTTTGTTGAAAACCATTAGAGATGAGTGGATAGATATCCTTAACATGATGGGGAAGGGGGACATCTCTCAACTCCCATTAACTGACATTGGGGAATTATGTATTCATCTCTCAAGAGGAAAATCAAAAACTAGGAAAGGTCCAAGAGATCCTGTTCTTGCTAGGGTAAATAAATCTACAACTAGAATAGTGAGTAGGGAAAAAATTGGAAACATGCTTGATGAATTTAAAACAGACATTTTAGGGAGTCTTAGTGAACAGATAAACACCCTTAAGTTATAAAACAAGCATAAAGCTAATACTGATGCTTTAGCAAATTTCTATCCCAAATGCAGAAAGAAGCATGCTTCAAGAGAATGTCCTCTTGATGTAAAATTCATAGAGACCTGTATGATTTGTTCATAAAGTCATGAGACTAAGATTTGTCCTTCAATTCTTGGTCTTAAGGCTATTTTTCAACTTCAAATCCAACAGACTATCTTTGCTTTGTCTCTAGAAGACCATGGCAGGGGGCACAAACTCAGGGTTTTAATAACCAAATGTATACTCAGCCCCCACCAAACTGGAATTCTTGGCAGCAACCTTGGCCTCAATCTCAATCTCAATCTCAAACTTGGGCTCAAGGAATGCAAAATCCCTATGGAATATTCTCTCAATACTATCAATATCCTCCATCATATCCAAACTATCCTCCTATAAAAAATCCTCAACAAAGTCAACAACCCCAACTTCAAAACCAAAACCAAAATCCACAACTCTCTCTACCATTCCCTCAGAGACCAAATCAGTTACCTGCCCAACCATTACCAAACGCCAACAATAAAAATCCTCAGAATACCTACATGATATAAGGACAACAATTTCCAACCTACATGATTACTCCTCTAGATCTTAATGATTTCCAACTTAGATCTGGTAGGGTATTAGAAAGAAAAAGCCTTCTGTAGTCATTCAAGAACAAGACAATTCTGAAGAAGATTCTCTACAACCCTATAAAAGTTTTGAAGAAGGAACATCTCTTCAAAACCAAAATTCTGAAAATGAAAAACAAAGATAACTAATAAAATCAACTCCTATCATAGAGAAACCATCATTATCTACTTCTACACCTCCTTTTCCTGAAAGATTACAAGTTGATAGAGGGGTAGAAAAGCATATTATGCTGCCTAATTATGATTTTCTAGATGAATTGAAATTTTTTTGTATCAAAATCCTTTTGTTACGAGCCATCAAGGAAATTCCAATTTTAGCTAAAACAATAAAGGAGTTGAGCGTGAAGAAGCCAGGAAGAAAAAGAAAGAAATAAAAAGAATTTAGCTTGTAGGAAAAGTAACAGACATAATGATGGGAAAAATTGCCATACAAAAATATTTAGATCTAGGAAGTCTAGTTGTAAAAACACATATCAATGGAGTTGAAAATCCAAATACATTGATTGATTTAGGAGTAGCAATAAATATCATGAGCAAACAAACCATGGAGCAACTCAAGCTTTCTAATCTTCTTTATACACCTACATTACTGTAATTAGCAAATAGATATGTGATCAAGCCAGATGGTGTATTAGAAGATATCTCAGTGTCCTTAGATTCTTGGGAGTACCCTGTTGGTTTTATGATCTTAACCCCTAAGAATAATCTAGGAGGACTCCCACTCATATTAGGAAGACCTTGGTTGGCTACAACTGATGCTTTCATTAGTTGTAGATATGGTGACATGTATATTTCTGATGGTAATTCAACTAAGAAATTCACTCTATATCCTCCAGTAAGATAAATCACAGAGATTGATGAAAAAGAATGGATTGATGATGAAGATGATATACAACCTCTCTTTACTATTTCAACCATTAGTGAAGATAGTCAAATCTTAAAAACAATAGAAAATTATGAATCATCTCCAGAATATGAACATGATCAATTTCAAAAAAATCCAATATTGAATATTTTTCATATAGGAAGATGTCTCTTTATTCTATGGAAGAATTTGGTAGCTCTACAGTTGAAATATTTCTAGGGAAAACCTTGAACATAAACAATAACTTGGAAAAATTATAACAGGAAAAGCTAATCAAAACGTTACAACAACATTCTTCTGCATATGCATGGGAATACATTGACATGAAAGGAATTAGTCCTAAGACTTGTATACATCACATTAACATTGAGGAAAATTGTAAACCTATCAGACAACCTTAAAGAAGGATGAATCCAAATCTTAGGGAAATTGTGAAAGAGGAGTTGCAAAAATTGTTTAATGTAAACTTCATTTACCCAATTTCAAACAGTCAATGGGTTTCTCCTCTAGTGATTATGCCTAAAAATAATGGTAAATGGAGGGTATGCATTGATTATCGAGAATTGAATAAAGCTACCATAAAAGATCATTTTCCTTTACCCTTTATAGATCAAGTGTTGGATACATTAGCAGGTAAAAAGTACTTCTCATTCCTGGATGGTTTTAGTGGTTACAATCAAATTCAGGTAGCACTTGAAGATCAAGATGAAACCACATTCACCTGTCCATGGGGGACTTATGCCGAGTACTTCCTTTTGGATTGTGCAATCCACCTGCAACATTCCAAAGGGCAGTACTAGAAATTTTTTCTGATCTAATACATGATTATGTAGAGGTGTATATGGATGACTTTACAGTTTATGGTAATAAATTTGAAGAAGCTTTAGAAAATTTAGAAAAGGTTCTTAAAAGATGTAAGGAAGAAAACCTTTCACTAAGCCATGAAAAATGTTTCATGATGTTTATCGAAGGGATTGTTTTAGGACATCACATTTCAGGGGATGGAATTAAAGTTGATAAATCTAAAGTTGAAGTCATCTCCAAACTATCAATTCCAATTCATCAAAAGGATGTTAGAAGTTTTCTAGGATTCACAGGATATTATAGAATATTTATAGAAAATTTCACCAAAATAGCATCCCCACTCTTCAAAATACTCACCAAAGATTTTGAATTCAGTTGGAATCCTGATTTCCAGTTAGCATTTGAGACTTTAAAAGCAAAAAATTATGAAGCACCCATATTAAGAGGTCCAAAATGGAAACTACATTTTCAAATTTCAACAGATTCTTCAGATACAACTCTAGGAGATGTATTAGGACAAAAAAAATTTATTCCCTATGCCATCTATTACACAAGAAAGAATTTGACTCCCACAGAGTTAAATTACACTATTACTGAAAATAAATTCTTAGTTGTTGTTCATGCTATAAAAAAATTCAGACATTATATAACAGGCTATGAAACCTTTATTCATACAGATCACTTTGCAATTAGATACTTAATGAAAAAAAATATTACTAACGGCATAGTTACAATATGGTTATTATTCCTGCAATAATTCAACATTATATTCTAGACCGACCTGGAAAACAAAACACAGTTGCCAATTTCTTGTCCAGAATTCAAAATATCAAAGATGACACTCTAGTTGAAGATAAATTTCTTGATGAATATATTTTTGCAATAACTACTCAGAATCCTTGGTTTGCAGATGTTTCCAATTACTTAGTTACAGGAAAATTAACATCACATTTTATTTCTAGAGATAAAAGAAAAACCATTCAATTAAGTGCAAGATACTCATGGATTACTAATGAATTGTATAAGACAGGTCGAGATTTCATTATCAGAAGATGTGTTCAAGAAGATGAAATGCCTGAAATTCTTAAAGCATGTCATGATGAAACTTGTGGTGGAAATTTTGCTGACAAGAGGACATCCTATAAAATCCTTCATTTAGGATATTATTGGCCATCTATCTTCAGAGATGCCAAAGAATATGTCAAAATGTGTGATAGCTGCCAAAGGGTAGGGAAACCTACTCCATCAAATGAAATGCCACTGAAACCTCAAGTACTCATAGAACCTTTGAAAAGTGGACCTTGGATTTGTCGAGAAGGAGTTCATGAGTTTAAAGCACTGGTCGAGAAGGAGTCGGGGAAGAAGGTGATTGCTCTAAGGAGTGATAACGGTGGTGAATTCACCTCGGCTGAATTCAAGGAGTTCTGCAGCGCAGAAGGGATTCGGAGAGAGCTCATCGCACCCCATAACCCACAGCAGAACGGGGTGGCTGAGCGGAAGAACAGAACGATCGTGGGTGCTGCACGGGCGATGTTGCATGATCAGGGCCTACCCCTTCACTTGTGGGCCGAGGCATGCAATACAACAGTGTATGTGCAGAACCGTTGTCCTCACAAGGTTCTTGGCATGAGTACACCGGAGGAGGCTTATTCTGGCAAGAGGCCTGATATTTCCCATTTGCGGATTTTTAGTTCTCCTGTCTACATGCATGTGACGAAGGATGCGAGAAGGAAGCTGGATCCAACTGCTGAGGTTGGAATATTTGTGGGGTACACTGATACACCTCACAACTATTGGGTGTATTTGTCAGACAGTCGCAAGACTGTTGTGCGACGGGATATAAAATTTTAGGAGGAGAAAGCCATGCAGTGTTCGCTTGAGAGGGAGCTACACTTGCATGCAAATGAGGAGCTGTTAGTTCCTAAGGAGGAGCTTCCGGATGTGGATCAGCCACAAGAGGAAGTTCAAGAGGTGGAAGAAACCACCCATGCAGTGCCAACCATCAGAGGGCGCATGCGCACTACAGAAGCTGAGCGACTGGCTCGGGATGCAGAGAAGGTTGTAGGACCACCTACAGCACAGCGCAGACAGAGACAGTCACCGGATCGGTACACTGGATACATGGCTCTTGTGGGTCAATGTGTTGTGACGGAGCCATCTTCTTTTGAGGAAGCTGTGGAGGAACCCGCATGGGTTGATGCCATGATCGAAGAATATGATTCGATCGTCAGGAACAGTGCATGGGAGATTGTCCCAAGACCGGTTGGGAAATCAGTGGTGGGTTTTATGGACTTAAAAGTGAAGCTGGTGCGGTGGTCGACGGGAGGTGGAGAAGGCTGGGCGAGATTTGTCTCCGTGTAGCTGCCGCATCGAGGGGATTGACTATGAGGAGACTTTTGCACCTGTCGCAAGGTACTCTTCCATACGGACGATCCTTGCTCTCTCAGCGCAGATGGGTGGCACATTCATCAGATGGATGTGAAGACTGCGTTCCTCAATGGAGTTATTGAGGAAGAGGTGTACATAGAGCAGCCTGAAGGTTTTGAGATCTTCAGCAGTGAGTCGCATGCGTGCCGACTCAAGAGAGCACTGTACGGGCTGAAGCAAGCACCTCGTGCTTGGTACACTCGGATAGACAGCTACTTCACCGGGCTTGGATTCTCCAAGAGTGAGGCGGATCCTAACATGTACCAGATTGTGGTGGAGGGGAAGTTGTTGATCATCGTACTGTATGTAGATGATCTGATTTTGACTGGCGATGAGCAGTTGATACTTTCATGCAAGGAGGATCTTGCACGAGAGTTTGAGATGAAGGACTGGGGCATCCTTCATTATTTCCTGGGATTGGAGATTTGGCAGCGCAGCGGAGGACTGTTTGTTTCTCAGGGCAAGTATGCCCGGGAGATTCTGGAGAGGTTCAACATGCAAGGCTGCAAGCCTGTTGACACTCCTCTTCCCGGTGGTTGGAGGAAGGAGGATGCTACTTCAGCGGAGGTAGTGGATGCCACTGTCTATCGACAGTTGGTGGGGTCGCTTATGTATCTGGTCAATACACGACCCGATATATGCTATGTCGTTAACCAGCTTTCGCAAGCTATGGTTAAGCCTACCAAGCTCTTCTGGAAGGCAGGCAAGATGTATCGTACCATATAACAGGCACATCAGATATAGTTAATGGTATTGTGATGAGGATCAGTTTATAACATTTTTCTGATTGGTACCATCATATCAGAGATTGTGTTCAGCGGAGAATCATGATGCTTTCATATGTTCCCACGGAGGATCAGAATGCCGACATCCTGACGAAGGCGCTCACCAAGAGCAAGTTCGAATTCCACAGAGGCAGGATAGGGGTTGCAGATAATCCATATATTGCTGAGAGGGAGTGTTGAAAATGCAGCAAGATGATGGAGCTTAGTGAAATGAAGTCGCCTTCACTAAGTGGGCCCGCAGGCAAATTCTGGCGCAAAGTCTATTTTTATACTATGTCTATTTTTAGACATATGGAGCATGGTCCAGGGGTTGCAGTATGTTATTCTTGGAGTATTGGTCATGTTGGTAAAAATAGATGGGACTCTATTTTTTGACCTATAGGTCGATGTCTATTTTTAGACTGCCTATCCTAAAAATAGGGAAGTCAAATATTATTTACCCTTAATAATATTTGGACTCTAAACAACAGTTTACTCTCTTGGAGCACTTCAGTTCGAGCCTTGGAAGTGGCTCATGCATATGACAGAGGAATTACGCTATTCCCAAGGGTTTGGTGAGCACATGCATGGTTGAATTCAGTTAGGACTTCAGTGGCAGAAGTTTGGTGGAGTTAATGAGACAGCTAGTGGAGTTGTGTTCGGTTTAATTTAGTTGAACTGGTTGAGATTAGTTTAACTAGCTAATCAACTAGTTGTGAGTGGAGTGAATTAAATATTATTTAATTCATTAATTAGTAACTCATTATTCAACTCAAGAACACATCAGTTCACTACAGTGCATGATCAGTTCAGTGGAGACCAGTGAAAGAGGTAGATGAAGGGGTGGAGTTAGCTATCAGTGGCGACATCAGTTGTGCATGAGATTTGCACCACACTTGGAGGATTTTCCCCATGTAGTGATTTGTGCTTGTCAAGCCAGCCATCAAATTCTTGGATCTCCATATGGAAGGCGGTATGATTGCACAATGAAGAAGGCATTTAATGAAGGTGAGTTTAGACGATGTACGATTCAAGACAAACTGGTTTGTGTGTAACTTCATGAGAAAGTACTGAGTACTTGTGAGGAGTATTGTACTGAGTTTGTTACATGATTTCTCCATTATAATATACACAATAGCTGCGGGGTTTTCAGCTATAGGCTTTCCCCATACATACTGTGTTAATGTGTATGATGATTTGATGTGTTATCGCTTGTTTTATTTCCACATGTGTGATGATCTAAGTGGAAGAGATTATGTGTTTATATAAATTAGATCGGAGTAGTCTCGGTGGATAATTAATCATTATTCGGCAAATGGCTAAATAACGACTAAAGGTTCTACTACAGACAAATTTCCCTTTTGGATCATAGCTCTCTACAAAAGGGGCTGTTTTGATTTTCTTTTCACTTCTTTTCCGACTCTGGCTTTGAAAGATCCTCAATTCTTCCTTTATTGTCCAGCTTAACAGCATTAAAAGACATCAAAAATCGTCACCATGATGTAACCGAGTTCCTCCTTCCTAGGGCTCGTAAAATGTACTGGGATGGATTTGTTTGAAGGAAAAAATTACATGAAAAGCATATGATATCCCCTTCAAGCTTGTTTTCCAAAAATAATTGAGGTACTCGCCAGCAATGGTGGGGGGAAATGGAACTAGTTCTCAGTCGTGTCGACAGTATGTCGCTATGGAACATGACACTCATCTGCATTTGTTTCGGGTTGGGAAAATCTCATTTCATCATTTTTTTCCTCCATGGGTTTGGGCAATCTGTTTTGACCTCTCATCTGCTCTCTTCCATGTCATCATGACCTCAGATCCCTTGATGTCAAATACTGCCAAATCTAGAGTCGTGTCACTGATATGTTCAAGAGAAGTTTCCGATTGCAATTTTCAACCTCCCTCTCATCCTCTGTTTGGTCCTAATTCACTATTATGTTCCTCTGTCTCATGTCGATGATGTGGGAAAAATTATGGCCGTCCTTAGACCGGGTTACTTCCTGTCGACTTTAGCTCATTCTCCAGGAAGTTGATCTAGAGACTCCCTTCCGGTACCTTGGAGCTTGCATGCCTCAATGGAAATTTCTTCGCATTCGATGACAAGTCCACATCATTGGCCTTCGATCAAGTGATTTTGTGAGTGTTCGATGCCATATCACTATTCACATTCCGTGGATTGTACCTATTGTACCTTGAGAGCCATTTTCATTATTGGAGGTTTCTCTCGTGCTTGTTAACAACTTTCATCATTGGCTGGTAATCAGGTGACTTTCTTGCATGTTCGACTTCAACTCACATATTCGCATGCTTGAATTTTTACTTGTTTGGGTCGAGATGGAGCGCAAGACCCTGGGTTTTTTCTAATAATATCTAGGCTGTAGGATATTTTGATTTATCATGACTATTTTGATTGGATGGATGCGACCATACCTGAGTCTATTTGTTGATCCTTGTTGCTCGATGGCCACGTCCATACCTCATATCTTAGTTTTTATGTACTCTATTATGGATGGCTGCGCCCATGCCATGTGTTCATGTATCGGAGATATTAGTTGTATTTGTACTTGTAGGTCTTCCGACAGCGGTGTTTGGTTCAAACACGTTCTCGTAAATAATTTCAGTCCTCCCTCTCTCTCGGACCTCATGCTTTAGGGGGAATATGTTACACAACACTATGTCAATGTCCCTGCAATCCCCATCCCACACATTGGAGGACCATTTCTATGAATTATATGAAGTGTCATGCCTTGCAAAAAGTGTCATTACATCCCTTGCCATGAGGAGAACATTTCCTCTGTTGAATTTTCCTGGAACAGACCATAAAAAACACATGCTTTTGGGTTGGCGCTGGAAGGCCATTATGGCCTCGCATCGATAAATGAAATTAACAATAGGCCCCGTGCCCATTGGCGCTTTATCCTAGTGAGTTGCCTGCACTAAGCTATTTTTGGAAAGTTTTTTAAATATAGAAGGGAATTTTCCAAGCTAAATACTTTGTGAGCGAGTCAGCTTGGGTTGTTCGACTACATAACAATGAGCACCTTCCTTTGGCTTCTCGTTTCCTCCTTTTGGGGTAACCTCCCAAAGGATAAGGCTTTCCTTCCACCATTTGAGGGATCCCAACCTCCTCCTCTCCTTCTATAAATACACCTATCTCACATAGGTGCAACTAGCTGAAGAGGAATTGCTGAACATTTTGCTGAAACAGTCTGATATATTTGGTGAGATAGAGCAGAGAGAGAGACCCTTGTCGAGAGAGAACTTAAAATTTTCCTTGCCACGTCCAAATTCCCTGACAAATGCTCGAGATGCGTTTCGACTGGACTTGCTGAAGGAGGCTGGGACATCAAGGCTCTGATTGTAATCTCTTTCTTTCTCTTAATATATACATGACTGATGTTTTGGTTCCCATCTTGTGTTGATGTGATTTATCTTACGCAATACGTTTAATCTTCCTTGACTGATTAGCTAGTTATGAATGCAATTATTGTTATGTATGCTGCTTTTTTCCTTTGATATTTGTGCAGGCACCCGAGTACCATTGCTGAAGGATCTTGACATGTCCAGACGAGGATCAGGAGACGTCTGCTGTATCTACAACAACCGCGTTGGATTACAGGTAGGACAATCTATCCCAACTCATTTCATTCGTTAACTAGGAACCGACACATTATCATGTCCTCTTGCTGCTAGACCCACCTTAGGGCTAGAGGGATTGCCTCTGTCCACAGAGGGGATTTACCTATGCAACAATATCTTATGTCATAAGAAAAATATTATTTTTAAGCATGGGTTTCATGCTTCGTTTTATTGGTCATTAAGGTCAAACATGATTTTCATGCTTCTAATGTTTGTCTTGGAAAAATAATATTTTTCTTGAGTTAATAAAGTCCTTTTCAATTGTATAAGACCATATTGGGAAAGATGTAAAAAGTAAAATATAGTATATTGAGTCTAGAAAGTCCTTATTAACCTCCTTTCACAATTTGGCCCTACCAGTGACAAGTCAACCTATAGAAGGATATCCGAACTCATGGTAAATTATAAAAATAGGAAACTTCAATCTCATTAGTCACCAATTCAATATCTCAAGCAAGACATTTTTTCTATAATAAAAAAATAAGAAATCTAGAGAGAATAAGTAAGAAGTTAATGAGGAAACCCTAATGAAGGAAAAAAGATGAAATTTGGAATTTTATACTCACACGGGCGAAGTGAAATAGGGTTTTTTTGCTGCTACATGATCAAAGAGTTGTAGGTCGAGTTGCAGGGTCAAGATTTGGATTAGATCTGGTTTGAAGGACATTGACTCTTGTTGGCTGTGGAGACATTAATTTCCTTGAAGGAAGGAATTCTAGGAAGGTTGACACATGCCAAAAGGAAGGTTTTATACTGTTCCAAGGGACCAAAATTGTATATTTGAGGATATTTGACCTTTGTAGACTAGGTAAAACTTTTAATTGTTTAGAGGAGTTTCTTAGAGGGTTTACTTGGTGCTTGGAGAAGGAATTTGTCACAAGGTCTTAGTTTTCTCATTTAAAACAGATTCTATAAGAAGATAAGATATTTGTTTTGGGTTTTCCCCTTCGATGGGTTTTCCCCCGCTTGGAGCCTACTTCTTGTTTCCATTATATTTATTGTTTTTTCTCAGGCTAATTGTTTGATGAAAATATCTATAAGAAACATAGGAAGATAACTAAATCTCACAATAAATTATTAAGGTTAATAATAATTTGAATTAATAGCTTCCCTAATGCATTCTCTAAGAGGTTGAGGGAATTTAGTTTCCGTTCCTATTATTGTGAGGTGGACTAGGAGAAATATCCCCTTTTCTAGGTATTTTTGGAGGGAAATTTATTCCTCCCCTCAAGTAGGTTGATTCCCCCTTATTATATAAATAATAGGCTCAAGTATCCTAGTAGACGTGTAGAGAATATTGCAAATAATATGAGGAAAGACTATATTTGTATTTCCAGTCAAGTTTTGAAATTTTGCGACGTGAAAACAATTTCTTAGTTAATGAAGTGGTGTTCTATTTCAACTCTTATTTTAGATTTCCTCTAAGGGACTCTAAGCATCCTTGGGATGGTCCCACCCTAAGAGCTCTAGAGCCCTCCTGCAATTTTTTTTAGTATTATGCTTTTATTTAGCTTTGCAACATTTCTAAAAGTTACCCTTTAATAGCACTCATGCATGATTAAATAGAATATTTTTATGAAAAAATATTTCTTATAGTTTATTTATGAATTTTATTGTAGTAGTAGCACTAGTTTATTTATTTTCAAGTATTCATTTACTTTATTTATCTTTTTTAAATCACATATTTCCCACTGTTTTCTTTTAATGTGTAACTATTTTGCAGCGACATGAAACACTGATTTTAGTTTTACTATGGTAAATTTGCAACAAGTTCTTTGAAGCTTTGATCAGGTTGATTTTATCGTTGTCTAACATAACTTTATTATCTCTCACACTTGCATTTTTTTTGGTTTACAAGCTCCTTGAACTGTCTTGTGTAGAAAAACAAGGACTCTTGTAACAACTTGTAATGAGCCCGCCATTCTTATTCAGCTCCACAATAAATTTGTGATTTGAATTATTTAGTGTATTACAACAATATTGGAACACTGATAATGGAACTTGGAAGTATGATTACCTCGTAGATTCTTTCCTTAATTTTTTTTTCAGAAAACTTCTTTTTCCTACAAATTAGGGTTTTCAATTCATAGTCTTTCATTTTAGCAGTATGGTTTTCCTTTTCTTCTAGATAACATAGAAGTGTGAAAGTGTCTTTCCACTCATTTAAAATAGTATAGAAATGTGCAAGTATGATTTAGTCCATTGCAAGTAGCTTAGGTTTGCATGCCATTGTATTGTTCTCATAGCATAGATTAATTAACTTTGTATTTGTACACCTAGCCTTCATTCCAATGCTTCCACCTACATAAAAAACAAAAAGAGAAATAGATATTGTATTTTGCATATACAATGTTGATTCCTTTTAAGTTTGTATGAAACTTGGGTTGATAATGAAATTAGAGACGCTTGGGATTTGCAACATTGTTGTTGCAATACTTAGGGACATTATTTTTTGGTGTCACTTCCAGGGAGGTGTTAGAGTATGTAAATTTTATTTAATTTATTTTCTCTTTCTTTCATTTCATCTCCTACAAAAATAAAAAAAACACGTTGGAATATTCTTTTCAAAATATACATAAGAAGAAAAAAAAAACAAATTCATTTCTTTTATGCCTCAAAGAATTAGGGACAAGATATGAAAATTTCTACCAAAAACCCCCTCTTCCACTAGAAACCATGCCTTTTCAGAAAAATGTGAGGCTCCTTTCCTATTCATAGGGAGCTTTAAGGCCCTTTTATAGAAGGAGAAAGAGTTTCACACCCCACCAACACTATTGTTGAATATAGAAAAAGTATAATTTTTTACATTTCCCATTATATAAATAGATGGAGAAGTTAGAATGAAAACAAATAACCCATTTATGCTCCCACACTTCTATTGTTTGATTATAGAGGATCCTAACACTTTCATTTTTGAGTTTGTTACAGTATGTATGACTTATAATTACACCATTGAAGAGAATAAGATCAAGTTATTTCCTTCCACCCTAAAGGATACACCCCTTCAATGGTTCATGAGCCTAGAAGTAAATGACATCACCACATGGGAAAAAGTGTAACTATATTTCAAAAAAAATATTGGGATTACTATAGAGAAAGGAATACAAAGAGATGAAATATTCAAAATTATCCAAGGAGAAAATGAGTCTCTAGAAGACTTTGAGGAGAGATTCCAATTGATTTATAAAAGGGCACATCATTGCACTTTGGACCCGGACTACTTAAAGCTAGTGCTACTAAGAGGAATAAGGAAATATCTAATGGAAACAATCAACTTGCTGGCCAATGGATATATATACCATCTCAATTATGATGACATTAAGCAGGTGTTAAAAAATAATTCGAGAGCCACTAGAAAAATAGGTAGAGCATGAAAAATCTAAGTCATTCCTTCCTTTGTTAGAAATGTGTTGTCATTGATGGAAAAGGTGATTAAAATTAAGGAAGTAACATAAATGATTGCAAGAAGAATAAATATCAACTCAAGGTATGCTCAATATAGAGTTGGTGAAGGTGCAAGATCTTTGAATCTATTTCTAGCTCACAATTTCACTTCAAACATAGTTGAAATCCACTTATATGGCTAGAGCTCAAAAATATATTTCCAGTGGTATGTGGAAGATAAAAAATGGCCTCTGAGATAACAATTTAGATCTATTCAAAGGAAATACCCCAAAAGTCAAAGTTTAAAGAGTTATTGTTGGTTACAGGACCTTTGGATTTTGTTAAGTTTGGTGTTTTATCCAAACAAGGTAGAATATGTTGGCAGTGTAGGTTTTAACCCTGTACAAAAATTACCTGCGAATGAATTCTTAGCATAGAAAATATACAATGGCGATAACATAAAACGTAAAAGAAATATGCACAAATTTTTTCCCCTGGATCCCAAAACCGGGACTACCAGATTGATTTTTCAATATATTCTTTTCAATGTTACAATACATATATATACATGATGAAGCATTCATAATACCCGATCCATTATCTCTAGATTAGAACATAACCATAGTTCCCTTGACCAGATCTACAAAATACCATGAAAAAAAAAAGATCAAGCCCAAAACCATGTGAAAACCCCATGCACAAAACCATAGGTAGGTCCATCCACCTAATATAGGGTCTAATTTTTTTTTTCTTGGGGTGATACCCCCCTGCAAACTCCTTGACAGGGGGGGATACACCCCCCTATGACCCCAATGCTACATTCAACGCAAGGAAAAGGTGGGTTTATTACCCCCATGCATGCGACTGGTCATGGAAAGAATATAACACACACCCAACAGGTGAAGCGAACAAATAGAGGGTTGGGTATATGTGGCTCTAACAACAGTAGGAATAAATTTTTGAGTTTGGCACAAGTTTAAAGCAAGAAATCTAAGTCCGCAGGCCAAACTTTGGAAGGTTGTAAATATTGCTACAAAAGGGGTAAGTGGGATGATGCCATCTCGATGGGAGTAGCCTAAAAGGGCTTTCCCAAAAGAACCAAAGTGAGTGAAAAGGAGTAAGACCAATATGGAACAATGGCTAGGAAACATGGTAGCAACATAGTATTAATAAAATGGCTAGGACCCTTATAAAACAAATGAAGGAAATTAGCACAAAACCAAGGCTCGGGACTCCTTTCCTTTCTCCTCTCTGAGAGGACACGTGGCATCATCTGAATGAATGGTGATGATGTTAGCATGATGTACAAGAGGAAACATGGCAAGCATATTCAACCATTTCAAGTACCATATTGGGCCAAATTTGGGTGACACGTTCCACTCTCCAAAGGAACCATGTGGCAGAGATGATGTAATCATGACATCATCCCATAGGCTTGATCCTTAAAGGCTTTGAGTAGTACAAATATGAGGATCTGTAGACTAACTGTGCGTCGATAAAAGTGGTGATTTCCAGAGATAGTTAAGCTCGACTTGAAACTTATTGGTCCATAGTTATAGCGGGAAGACCCACTGGGAGAAATCATATCAATCTCCTAAACCCGGACAATTTGAAATGAGTACAAAGGAGGAACGACGGGCTGATAGAGGATAGGGATGAGTTAGCAGAACACAACATTTCCTATGACCAATGAGGGAGGGCAAAAAGCTAACCCACATTTAAACGTAACCCCGGAAGGCTAACCCCAAATGTTTTTATAATATAGCACTAGGGAAAAGGTGTTGGGGCTAAAATTTAGAGTGAGGACGTGGTTTCATGTGGTGAAAAGACCAAGGGTGAAAATAATTTGCAATGCAAATAAGCCTTCGGGGCTTAAGGTATAAAGGAGCCGACATAAACTATTTTGCAGTGTT
This sequence comes from Pinus albicaulis, assembly GCA_034641835.2. Lineage (NCBI taxonomy): Eukaryota > Viridiplantae > Streptophyta > Pinopsida > Pinales > Pinaceae > Pinus > Pinus albicaulis. Next base: position 629,421,217 of record CM076580.1, on the reverse strand, counting down.
TTTATTAAAAATCACTTAGGCTGGAGACAAATTTATATGGAAGAAATTGATTTAAATCCGTTGGGGCTATAACACAAAGGGGCTTGCAAGGGTGTTTTAACAAAAAATTATTTAAATCCTTCAGGCTTTGGCATGGATGAGTCAGTAACTTGGAATTTGGAAGCCACGACAAATACAAAAATAAGTGATAAATTTTAAAAATGCAAGCATTAAAAATTTAGTGGCATGAATGAGAATTGGTGGTAAACTTGGCATACTAGCTAAATTCAGCTCACTAGATTTAGAAAATATTAGCTAAATCCTGTAAAAATTCCATAATTGGAAAAATTACTAGTTTAACTTAGTTTTTCAAGAAGAAAAAACAAAGAAGAGGTAGTTGACTTAAAGAACACATTGAGATGACTTAATAGAAGCAGGAAAAATGAAAAAAAAAAAAGATCCATGCAAGTTTCCTAGTTCAAGAGAGCTAGAGTTTCAATTCTAAAATTATCATTCCAATATATTTATAAGAAAAAAATATTGAACAAGGTTTGGAATGGAGTGTGTGTGTGCAACTAATTAATTGTGAGATCAAGTGTGGTGGTGATGTTGGCATGTTTGTGTTTCCATTGATGTAACCTGTTGAAGTCATGTACTCTTGAGTCTCTATGTATCATGTTGAGTCTTTGGTATACTTATTGAGGACTATCATGTTGATGTAAAAGGATGACATAGTATCAGAAGGTCTATATGTGAGGTGTCATGAGGTAATAAGGTCTCATCAGAAGCTGAGCTACATTTTTTTATAGAGTTCTAGTTGATGATGTGTGTGGAGACTTGTTGAAGTTATGCAACTAGTTTCTTGATGTCATGATGGGTTTGGAAGGTTGATTTGCGGGTTGATATGATCCCCTTAATCTCTATTGCAAGTTTTAGGGGATTATTTCTTGTTTTACCTTATGCTATGCCCCAGTCGCATGGATAAAATATTATGGGAGCAAATGAAACTTCCCAATCATTGGCTAGAAGTGTTGTGTGTGCAACCAGTTGAATCTGAGCAAGTTTGTCCATATGACCAAAATAATTCACTATATTTTCTACGGATTTCATGTGCTCATTTGGAATTAATTTGTTTTTGGTGAATTCTATTGTCATAATTTTCCAGAAAAAGGTAGATACAAATCGTGTGGCCCCTAGAAGGTGATCAAAGATGAATTTATTAAAAAGCTAGTGAAACGAGTGGCTTTATTTGGTTAAAAATTATATCTTAATCAAATATGAAGCATGTGAATAGGTTTTTAATAAGCTCCATCACCTGAAGAATTAATTGATCTCAGATATTACAAATATATGGAGAAAGGTTTCTCATTTGGTTGGTTATCTAGTAATGTGAGTGGGTGTGTGTGCATGAAGTGAAAGTGCACAACCAGTGAGTTTTGTAGTGAATTCAAAGCTTTATTATTCCAACGTGCTTTAGGAATTATTTATCACCAGTGTTTCATAATTCTATGCATAGATTGAAGATCATTTTGGAGAGTGTGTATGGAGTGAATTTTTCTCTCATTGGGAGTATGAAATTGTGTCTGCATGAGTGTGCTCATTTGTTGCTAGTTTTTTTTTATGCAATAGTGTTTTCAGTTTTGAACCATATTTTCTTGAGAAAAATTATTTGTACTTGGAGTGGGGGATTCAATCTAAGTGCGTTTTGATGATATATTGTAGGAGTGGGTGCTCCAAGTTGGTTGTGGCAAACCTTTCTCATTTCAATGAAGGGGTGGGTGCTCCAAGTTGGTTTTGGAAAACATTTCTCATTTCAATGAAGGGGTGGGTGCTCCATTGCTAGTGGTGACTAACTGATGTAATTTAAATGAAAATATTTTTAAGAAATAAAGAATAAGAAGAAGAAACAAATATTTCAGTGGTTTTTTTCCCTGGAGGGGGGTTTTCCCACTTAAAATACAAGTGACTACATGTGATGATTGTTTTTGTAATATCCCAAAAGGGAGAATGCAGTAACACTTAAAAAAAATATAATAACTGCAACTAAGTAAACAATAAATCTCAAGAAAACATCAAAATTTACAGAGAATCTAAGCCATTTTATTATATGGAGATGATTCAATTACACAATGTACAAAATATGAGTATATCTAGCCAAATGAATGGCCTAGAATCACCTTGAAAACATGCCAAAGCAGGCACTGCGTAACTGGAAAGCTATTGAAGAAAATACTGCACTATCCCTTCAATAGAATATGAATATATGACTGTAGGCTGAAGAGGAAAATGTAGATCTACTAAAATTTGGAGCTCTAGTGATGCCAAGATTCAAGATCTGGCCAATGTGATGGATTCCCAAGATAACCCAGAAAGGATTTTCTAGATCTACCACTTTGGAAAATCACCCTCCTAGGGCTTGATCCTTAATCTGTTGGGATTACAGTTATGAAGCTAGATCTAACAAATAGATGGTTGAAAAATATCACAAGTTCAGATCTAATCTTGAAGGGTTGATCCCTCCAAATATACAAGCTAGAAGCTCTAGATCTAGCTTCTCAATCCTCCAATAATGTTTACAGCTACTGCAACACAACTGCTCATAGAAACTGCACTATGAGGGAAAGAGAGGCCTTCTTCGTGCTGAAAAATGTTTCAATAAACTCCAGGCTTATGGAAATATTGATGGAAATGTGAGGGGATGATCCCTCACAGGATTACTAGCTGAAATGTTAGCAACTTCCTTCCTCCTTTTGGATCTGCAAGATGGACAACGTAATTCCTAAAGGTATTACAGCTGCTAGGAGGTAAATAAATTTTGGCCTGATGCTAGATTTGATATGAAGCTCTGGGAATGCTGATATTTAAGCCCAAGGTGTTAGGAATAAACCTTCACCAGTTCTTCATCTGAAATACTGAAGACAACCTCCACCTTTCAAAATAATCTTCATAAATATGCAATTTATGAATATGAATGTTCTGCAGAATGTAGGAAAATATGTGTGGCACCAATGCCTGATGTAGAATGAAGTAAAATATCTTTCCAGAGCTACTCAAATAAATAGGTGGGATTCCTAACCAGGAACACCTTGTGCTAAGCAACACTTGCAATCTTTGCTAAATGGCCCAAGAAAGCAATGGAATGTCACATGACAATTCCAGATCTAAACAGATCCTCAACATCAATAAACTCAAGAATGTCTTCATTCTTTCCTTCATATTCATTATATAGAGTTTGAGCCTTCCCATGCCTTGGCCCTCATCTAAACTGCACTGTGCATGTGGACAACATCCTCCATGTTTGACTGCATTGTCTACTCAAGTCATCCATCATGTCTAGGTGCAATGTACACCCTCTCCATCATGTGTGCATTAATTGCACAACTTCCTCCATCATCTCATCATGAATTCTCCATGATATTTTGTTTTATCTCTTGAAGATCTTAGTTGACTGTGTCATCCTCCATGATCGATCTCATTAATGAGACATGATCTCCAATTCCATTCACATTAGTATTTTCTCAACTACCTCATTATGCAGATCTAGGCTTAATTAATCCACATTCACACACAAAAAGTGAGTATTTATTCATATTGAGGATTATGGGTCCCTCCACCCTTTTATTTACTTAATTCATTAAGAAAAATATGAATTCTAATATTCCAAATATGAGGTGAAAATTTGGGAATATTACAGTCCTCCCCAGCAAAGTGTTTCTTGTCCTCAAGCAACTGCAAAAGTGGATGCTATAAAAAACATCCTCCCTCCAAATGGCATCCTCATGTGGAAGGCCTCCCCATCTGTCACCATGTTTCATGTATGTCTAGCTCCATAATGTCTAGAATGGCTTCCAACTAAAAAGTTAGATACCCATCCCCATCAAGGAATCTCTAAGTGGCAACCATCTGATGACCAAAGTTCTCCTCTATACATGAGATACATAAGATAATGTTATGAAACCAACTCCAAAAATAGAAGAAAAGAGAGATCAACGCCTTAGAAATCAGCCACTTCGAGGGGGAAACCTCCAATACATTACATAAATGAACAATTCTTGGATGCTACAAATGACCAAAACCTCCTTCTATATATAGGATTCCATGGGCCCACACTATAATCCTATCCGACCTAACAATAACAATGTAAGGGCACAATAATAACAATATTGGGGTTACAGGGGTACAATAGTAACAATAAGGGACTAAACTAGTAATATAGGGACCTAAAATGCCCCTCTCCTTCAAAAAGGTGTTTTCCTCAACACTTGAGTAGCTCTGGGTGCTTTTGTATAAAATTCTCATCCTCCCATGTAGAATCTTTAGTGGGTGTTAGAGTTGGACTTTGCAGCCCTCCGTTAGAGATCATTTCTCTATTTGCATTTCATTGTTTAGGTGTCTCATTCCGTTCTTTCATCTGCATTTCGTTAGGAGCATGCCACTAAATGACGGAAGGGTTTGGTTCTCTTGTTTTCCCTCATGCTTGTACCTGTTGGGTTGGTTAAAACCCCTCAAAATCCATCAAAGTTCAGTTCATGTCATTCATAGTCATAAATGATTATTTTGGTCGAAAAGAGTCTTTAGTTTTGAGTCTAGGGGTCAGTATATTGACATGTTTAATAAATTCCCGCAGGCCATGAGGATGGTTTTCAAAGAAGTTCTCATTTCAAATTTCACCATTAAACATATTCGAAGACATTTCTTGTTCAAAACTCTGTTTTGAATAAGAAATTGTCGAATTCATGTATTGTAATAATCATGTATTTTTCGTTTTGAAGATTTCAAAGCAGGCTCTGGTTTTCCTTTGCCAAACATAAATGCCAAATATCCCTGCAAAAAATCAAATAATTTCATCAGTCCAAACTCAGAAAATCAGCGAGAAAGCCAAAGACAGAGTTCATTAAATGACAAAGTGCCAAATGAGAAGAACATTACAAATTGGGTTTTTGAAGAAGCAAAGATTAAAACCATGTCTATGAGATATTTTCCAAGGCAATATAAACCATTTGTATCAAGTTTCATTCATAAAATCTCATAGAAAAGTCGTGTTTTCAAAATGGAAGAGCAAATTGCATTGTTGAAGGGCCGTGACTGTGTGTCAAAGTAGGGCGCGGCGCACACAAAAGAGGTGCAGCACATAGAATGCGTGCGGCGCATTGGGTGAAAATTGCCAGTGTTTTTCTCCACAGGCGCGGCGCATTGGGTCTGCACGTGGCGCGTTGAGCCTTCCAGCCCGAAATTCATCCACACTGTGTGATTTTTTCAAATTCAAACAATCTTTTCCGCTCCAAGTAAGTTTGTTAAAGCCTGTTCAATGATTTTTGGCTATGGTACTATGGTTTAGAAGTGAAGAAATCAAGTGTTTAATGGTGAAATATTTAACCCTATATCCACTTCAAAATCTGCTCCATAGGGTTTGAAGAAGAGGTGGTTATATTTTGAAATTGGGTGTCAAATATTTGAACTTGCCAAAACATTCTCGTTCCATTGTTATATATGCTCTTATCACTGCCATTTAATATCATTGTTTTCACTGCTAGTTTTACCACAGTCCCACAGTCCCATATTCATTGTCCCCATATCCCTTTACCCTTTGTTCCCATGTCAATGGATTCCCAAACCCTATCACTTGTTACATCTTCCCTTCATTGACAAAAATTTAAGTTTCCACAAGATTCAAGGGCTGGCTTATGTCCTTGTTTTCACTTTTATATTCCCATTTCATTGATTCTTGTCCCCAAACTACCCCCCCCTCTTACTATCACCTATTCCCATTACTCATAATCCCCAAATCCCCATACAGTCAAGCAGTGGCTATCTTCATATTCAAACTCACTTGACAGTCCTTTTCCCACTGTGGTTTTTATTATAGCATCTTGATATATATGTGTGAAACATTTGGGCATTGAAACAAATACACCAATTTTCTCATTTTCTAAACAACCAAGCATACAGTTGACAAACACATTTCAGCATCATTTCAGAGACAGATTCTCCATATGAACAGGGGTACGAGCAAGATAGTGACTCTACAGCAGAACTTAATGCGCCAAGGAGATCCCACAAAAGTGGCAGGCATGTCAGGGAAGAACCCACTTCTTTGACACAATTGCAGGCTTGCCCGCTTGCAATGGATTGTTTTCAGCGTCAGTCATGTTTCCAGTATTGTGAGATGATTGCCCAAACTCAGAATCATCATGAGTTAGCTCGCCTATTTTTCCTTCATTTGCATAATGTTCGTGTAAGCCTCGCTGGAGTGAATTTCACTCTGTCACCAGAGACTATTTCTGAGGCGACCGGGATACCAAACATCGGGGAAGAGTGGAATAAGCGGCAGCAGTTGGAGAGGGCATATTATGAGCCTTACATCAGACCCAAATATTTGAGGAAGCTGAGCAGGGTATTTCCTTTCTGGTTTCTGAAAGATGAGTACGCACCATTGATGACACTTATCATTAGGTACTTCAGTTGTGAAGGGCGCTTTTCACGCTTGTATGTGTATCACATCCGACTGTTGATGCATTTCACGAGAGCGCGCATGATGAGCATTCCATACTTCATGTACCGTAACATAGAGAGGATGACATTCCTTGTACAGAAGAAGACCCCAGCGCAGCAACATAACAGCATTTACCATTACGCGCTTATCAAAATCATGGTGGTACATCAACTCGCACAGCAGGGCATCGCATGGAGTGAGTTCATTTCCCGTGATTTCTTTGCAGCGCCACAGCCTCCCGAGATTTTTCATGATGAGGAAGAGCCTTCACACCAGTTTGATGTTCCCGAGTTTGAGCCTATCAGTGCTCCAGCGTATGTGACATATCAGAGAGGCCATCGAGCCTTATTTACAGCATCGCGACGAGTACTATCTCCACCCGGGGTGGAAGGGGTCTCGTTGACTTCATCAGTAGCGTGAGTACTATCTCCACTTGATGTGGAAGGGGTCTTGCCTTCATCATCAGCACAATTACAGGTTCAGGACAGAGGCAAGAGGCCTATGCACGATGAGGGCCCTTCAGGAGGCCAAGACACTGACTTTATACTTATCGATGTTGACGCGAGCTCTCCTAGCTCGAAGCTCAAAGAGATCATCCAGGAACAAAAGGCTGAAATTGATACTTTGACCGTGAAGTTGCAGAGATATCAGTGGGTTATACATTATTTGGAGCAGTGAAATAAACAACTGGAGGATCAACATACACTTGTAGAGTTGCGGCAAATCCAGGAAGACCGTGCATTGGCCTGGAAGAGACCAGGTGACATGACACCGGTTGAGCGAGAGACCTGCTGTTAGTATGAATCCTTCGTCGAAGTGTATGAAAAAGGACCACTTTAGCTACGCATAACTAATATCCCTAACAACAAAAGTGGCTGCCAAATATCTTCAGATCTGCGGTTAGTAATAAAAATGCTGCAACAACCAGATCTATAAATGGAAAGACATTAAGCAGTAAAGTAAAGGGTTTGCTCCATGCATCCAACAGACAAGGCAAGAACACAATTTTTTGAAAGAATTTTTATATTACAGGGCACCTGGGAGGAAAACAAGAAGGTGTATCCAGCTCTCCTCAATGGGATGGGTTCTTTGTAGTCCTCAGCACTTCAGATCTAAGCTTTCTCTCTCTAGTTGATGTAGAAAACCCAATGCAAAAAGTAGAGCTCAATGGGAGCAAATGGCAGAAAATGGTGACCAAGTGTATAGATCCAGAGTGATCTAATAGGCAACAAAAGGTGAAGAATGGTAGGAAAAACCCTCCTATTTATAACAAAATATCGGGTCATTCTAGATCTTGGTGCATGATTAAAATAATGTTAACCAAATCTAGATCCACCTTTTATGGAATATTTTACTATATTTGTTGGAGGGAAAAAGTATTTGACTTGGGTCAAATCCCTTTATTTGTTAATAATAAATAAATAAATGATTTATTTATCTTTTTAAGGAAGTGGTTGAAGGATAATTAAATAAATAACGATTTATTTAATTATTTGTGGGTGATTTGGTCATATTTAACAAGGAATATTATCTAAATAAGATTTAAATAATTATTCCTAGAAAATAATAAGATAAATAAAGGTTTATCTAATTAATTTCTTTGTTTTTGGGTTAAACATGACTGGGAATAATAATTAAATTATGGTTTAATTAATTATTCCATGAGGAAAATCAAACAAATATAGGTTTGTTTAATATTTCCTTTTGGAGTTTCCTATTTTAACATAGTGAAAGCAGTTTTACTTAGGGTAAAACTGGTCTTACATGGTGTACTTGGGTCCATCTAATGATAAAAGGTTAGATGACCAAAAAATGGTGTAACAGATTGCCCCCCAGCGTGCGAGTGTCAGGAGCAAATCGTACGACCGAAGTACGTTGTAAGAATACAATCACCAGACAACAAAAGGGGATGTCAGAGAGAGAAGTGTGAGGTAGATAGTGTGCTGAAGGACTAGACCCTGAGGAGACGAGACTCGCAGGTGCAACAAGTCTCTTTTTATGAGAGGGTACCTGTGCTGAAGGCGGCGGGGGAGGCATACCTATGCCCGCCGAGACAAAGTACAAAATAATAGTGTGTCCAGTAAACAAGGGACCAAACCATAAAGTACAATCGGCATAATCATGAGCCAGATAAAAATACAATGAGGAATCCCACATACATGCTGTGCCTGGGATAACAGCCAGGACTTATACAATAATATCTGAGTACATGAGATACAAATACAACCCAAATGCCCCCTGTAAATGGGGAAGGGCTCACAAAATATGACTGATACATGCAAGTCGAAGAGGCGCTGCAAGTGGCTACGGCCAACATCATCAAATATCTGGAGCGGCATCGGAGGCTGCAAAGAAGAGGTCATCCGGGCATGTGGGGGGCTACCTGTAGGGCCACCCCCTCATGAGGGTTGAGACATCTCACACACACCCGGGAATCATCAAGAGCTGCTGCTGGATCACTGGACCATCAAGTATACGAATCTCGATCATGCTGAAAGGAGCTGGAGAAACAATCAAGTCAAAGGGAAATGAGAGATCCCTTGGCTTGATCCGAGGCACCGAACAAGAGTGGAAGCTGGAACCAAGGTACACTGCCCTCTAGACCTGACTTCTGGAATGAATGTGTTGATGTCGACAGAAGGAATTCTGCGATAGTTAAGGCAATGAGAGAGCCTCAACTAAGGCACGAGAGAAAAGAGTGGAGCGACGGACAGACTGACACTAATGATGATGGAGAAATGGAAAGGACTGAGTAGCGAATGGACGACTTCCCTTGTTAGAGCATAAAGGGCATGAATGACATGGCAGCGACTAACACAATATCATAAGGGATAGGGGACAGTGGGACTGAAGGTCATAATGTGCAACACAAGAGAGAGAACTAGCAATGAAGGATGGAGGGCTATAGCGGGGTACAAAGGGACTCGGGATAGACTCCATGAATGCGATGATGACTCAACTTGGATGCGCTAAACAAGGGCGAATTGATGGTGCTGCCACACAGTAAAGGTCCAATGGGGGACCATGAAAACATGAGTACAAGATGGTAACTCATGACGAAAATCGACACGAACAAAGACAAGTAAGGAGGCAAAATGGTGCCCCGAGTACAAGTGTTGTAAGTGAGGAAGTTCGATTTGAAGGAGAGGTGAAGTGATCCTTCTTGGACAAAATAACTCCTGGCGAAGGATAAAAGTACAAAAAAGATGCTGGCTATCTAAAAGAACATAAAACACGCATCTCAGAAGGGAAATGCTAAGGGTAATATTTCTTAAGATAGAGTGCATTACGAGGATTAGGAAGAGGATTGCCTTTGAAGTCCTCTAAAAGGTATGCCCCCTTACCAAGACCCTTACTGATGACGTAAGGGACTAGCCATAATGAGTCAAACTTCCCGTGACCAAGGACATCATGGGCTTGGTCACATACTAAAACAAGGTCGCCTTTGAGGCTGGACTTTTTGGTCATATTGAGCTTTGGTGCGTTTCTTGGCCGCTTCCATGGTTTGCAATGCAACACGGCGGTCTTCAGAGGCACGCTCAGGCATGATAAGTCGTTGTTCTAGAGGTTGGGTGTCAGGGAGAAGTTCAACAGCTAGATGAAGGGAAGGGATGTCACACTCGATTGGTAAGACTTCCTCCTCTCCAACAACGAGGTGAGGAGGGTTATGGTTGAGGGGCATAGGTGCCCCCGAGCATGGTGTGGTCATGCCAAAATGTATTTAGAAAAAAGGGGGATCTAAACACATTTAAATGATGTGGTGTGCCATTTTTTCACGTTATGGTTATGCAGTGTGAGAAAGGAAATGGAGGATTACTAATCTCTTTTGGTACTGCATATAGGGATTAAATGGACTTTAAGTTTCCGAGTTGGCATACCTGGTGTCACTATCCCAAAAAGAGGATTTGGAGATAATGAACTGATGCTTTCATAGAAAAGCTATAGGTTGGTCAACAATAATGTCTAAGAGACTGGGTTGTTGATGTAAGATGAGGGAATGATAAGGGGTATCATCCCTAGAGTGATCTGAAGTGATATGGGACTCGAGAGGTTCTTCTAAATGTGGAAGAATACTGGGACTAAAGTCAACACGACCAGATACACTAGGAGAGTTGTGGAGAATTACTTCTCTTGGTCTCTTAAATGTGGGTGCCCCCTTACCCAAACAGTGGGTTTCAATGTAATGGCCACAAGGTGGATGTGGTGTGAACGCATGGGTTCGATGTAAGGGGGGATAGAGAAAGTCAGGGGTGGGGATTTGTTCCATAATGTCGTCATCGTGATAGAAGATGGGGTGACTGGTGGAAGAAAGACCACCTGACGTGGTGAAATGACCGAACTCATCATCATGAGAAGAGAGGTTCACATGCGTGTCGTCACAAGGGGTGACAGAAGAGTAAGAAGATAAAGGATCTCCCAATGTTGAGCCCAAGGTGATCGCTGAAGGAAGGTCAAGCGAAACAAGAGGGGAAGATTGAGATGGAATGTTCCCCGAGGGTCTCATGGATGATGATAGGTAGAAAATGCTGGATGAAGGCTCCGTCATCTCGACATCAGGAGGGGGAATGTCGATGGGAGTAGTCATGTCTGGTAGTTTTTCCAGAGAAAAATGCGCAAATAGGGGAGAGGTGGACTCATTGCGCTTGGCCTCGAATTGGCGGACCGCGGCTAGGGAGGTGCGGAAGTCCTCGAGGCAGGGACAAAGATGGGTGTAATGGCCATGGATATCACACAAAGCACATGGGTGGTTGGTGTGAATAGTCTTGGAGTTCTTGGTCGTGGTCGCGGAAGGAACAGAGGCTGCCGGGACCATGGACTCAGGGAACGCGACATTAACCATGGGCTTGAGATGAAGCAATTCAGGACAGGTATGGGTGGCGTGGCCGACAACGTCACACAAAGCACACTTGATGGTATGCTTTGGAGGCCGAGGAGGGGCAGGGTTTGTTGGGGTAGACTTGTCCTTTGATGCCCCCTTATGAGCTTTGCCCTTCTTACCCGAAGCGGTCGCAACAGGAGGTGGTTCCTGTTGAGGTGACTGAGGCACTGTTGCAGCGGGCGAAGTCATGGGGACCGGTTGAACCAGGGTCAAAGCGATATAAGGTTTGGGCTGACCAGGCAAGGTGGGGGCTGGTGGATCAAGGTACCAAACGGGAATCCCAAGGGTCAAGTTAGGAAGAGAGAGGGTGGCCATGACTGGTACCGTGTACACTCCTGGTGGGGGAGCTAGGAACGGTATTTGACCAGAGGGGGAATGGCCAGGTGGGACGGCTCCTAAATGGCGAAGGCCTGGAGGAACCGTGCCAGGGGGATAAAGGGGCTCATGACTACCAACTGCAGGTGAAGGGCTAAGAGCAGGCTGCGGAGGGCAAGGTTGCTGACTAGCCGAAGCAGGTTGCTTGAGAGCAGCCCGAGACGATTGCATCATGCAAACATTCGATGAGCTGGGGTCAGAGATAGGAGGAGGGGGGAGACTAGGAAAAGTTCCAAGCAGGGAGGAATCCTTGTAAACGCTGGGGGAGACACTGGTCAAGGAATCAACGGTTTGCTTGTTGGCTACAAAAGAGATGGTCGTCTCAGGGGAGGTCTGAGATTTTGGCTCATGATATGTCAACTGGTCAATGGTGACTATCTTTCCATTATGGGGGAAAGACATCTTGCGAAAGACCACGGATGGGACAGCAGACATGGCATAGGTGTAGCTTCGCCCCAATAGAATGTTGTAATCTAGCGGGGCATCGATGACTTCGACGTCAACGCAAACAGTCTTACCGGCGAGGGTGATAGGACAATTACGAAACAGGCCAATGGGATGGGAGGCATGACCGTCCCACGCTCGAAGGGTGATCGTGGAAGGGGCTAGTTCAGGGGATCCAAGTTGCTTCCAAACCGAAGCAGACATCACGTAGGTGGATGCCCCCTCATCAATGATACACCGGGATACGTTGGCGTTCCGGATTTTGACTGGGATTTGGAAGGCGACGGAAGGAGGGAGAGGAGGATGGTCCGATTGAGTGGCGTCGAAAACAATCATTTGGTCATCAGCAGAATCTACAGCGCCCACGGCAGATAGTAGAGCCTTCTTTTGGGAAGGGCATGACTGGAGGAGTTCCAGTGTGGAAATGGCGGCAGGAGATTGCGCCAAATCATCTACTATGTTATATGAATGGGCAGCTCGACTGGGAGCAGCGTTTCGACGTAGTGGGCCCTTAGGTATCTTGGTATGAACCTCAACTTTTGGTTGAGGGATATGTAAGGGGCCACTAGGTGACGAAAGAGGCTCTGTAGAACCTTAAGAAGGAGGCTCAGAGGCAGACTGAGCAGGAGGCTTGGGGTACTGGAGAGACCGAGTTTGAAGGTGAAGGTCGATGGTCAGGGAAGGATCGAAGTTCATCATGAGGATCTGGTAATTGGAGGAACCAGAATGGGAAGGTTGAGGGGCCACCTGTCCGTCAGGTGGTTGGGTAGCCATGAATCCCTGCTGTGCATTCACCTGCTCTTGAGGGGGTGGTGACTGATGTTGTAGGGGTTGAGAAGGCAAGGGAGGCAAAAACGCATATGCTGGAGGAGTTGGCGCACCAGGCTGCGGATAAGGGTAATGGTTAGGTTGGGTAACATTGAGGTAAGCAGGAGGTTGGGCAAAAGGATGAGGCATGCCGTATCCTGGATGCGTGCTACTGGGAGGGGGAGAAGTGCAGGAAGTGGTGCCCCCTCCCCCAGGAAAACCATAGCTCATGAGAGGTTGAGCGGAGGGATGAGAGATAGATCCAACGATACTGTCGGCGGCATGAGGCGCCCCCGGTGTATGGGCATCACCAGGTCTAGGGAGATCAGGAAGTACAGTAGGATCATAACCTGTCTGAGCGTAGATCATGTCATATTTTAACGCCATTTGGAGGGCATCTTCTTCGGTTTGCGGAAAATGTGATGCGACATCTTTCTCGATAGGGGACAAGAGAGATCTAAGGAACCAGTCCATGTAGACACGGTCTTCGAAGGTAGGAGATTGACATAGGCTCCGTCTTCTTCGCCATTCCTGGACATGGGTAGAAAGGTGGGTCGAAGAGGTTTGCTTGAAGGAAGTCAAGAGTTCGATACCAGTGTCATAATGAAGGGGAAGCTGGAAGTAAGATAAAAAAGCCCGGGCAAGAGTTGCAAAGGTGGTATGGGAGGAAGTGGGCTGATCAACATACCACTTAGAAGCTTCGCCTGTAAGCGTGCGTTGGAACAATCTAAGACGAACAGAGTCATTGGTAATGGAGGTAGATGAACACCACATGTGGAAATATCGAACATGATTTGAAGGATCTTCTCCAGCACGACCTTCAAACTTTGGGATGTCGGAAGGGAGCTTTGTCGGCATAGCAGGCCAACTAGCATCATGGTGTATAGGGTCGTTTATCAACCGGTCCAAATCGGGGATGCTGAGGCCTGCCAAGAAGGGGAGCACGGGTGAAGCCGAGGTAGTTCCTGTGGTGGTTCCGCTAGTAGTAGGGCCGGCATTAGGGCCGGGAGAACCGCTAGCATTAGGCCCTGGACCAGACATAGTGAAGGTGACAGGGGTAGAACCAGGAGGAGAAGGAGGACCCGATGAATCAGGAGAGGAGTCGGAGTGCGGACTCGAAGGTGGACTGGCTCGACGACGGCGGGGCAGAGCACGTTGATCGACCGGAAACTGAGGATGAAGGCCAAGAAGTCTCCGGGATAAGTGCCTTGGGGGATAAGCGTCTTTGACTTGGGTCAAATCCCTTGATTAGTCAAAAATAAATAAATAAATGATTTATTTATCTTTTTAAGGAAGTGGTTGGAAGATAATAAAATAAATAATGATTTGTTAATTTGTACAATAGGTAATTAGTCATAGCTTTGAAGATATTATCTAAATAAGATTTAAATAATTATTCCTAGAAATTAATAAGATAAATAAAGGTTTATCTAATTAATTTCTTTGATTTTGGGTTAAACATGACTGGGAATAATAATTAAATTATGGTTTAATTAATTATTCCATGAGGAAAATCAAACAAATATGGGTTTTTTTAATATTTCCTTTTGGGGTTTCCTATTTTAACATAGTGAAAGTGGTTTTACTTAGGGTAAAACTGGTCTTACATGGTGTACTTGGGTCCATCTAATGATAATAAGTTAGATGACCAAAAAATGGTATAACACCTGCCTCACGCATGTTAACATTCATTTGGAGAAGCTTTTGGCGAAGGCCAACAGGGACAAAGACATGCTCAGACATATGAAGAATCACTATTGGGCCCGCACACACGTTTGCAGGGAAAAAATGAAGATCCTGAAGGCAAGGCTGGGCAAGGCACTGAAACGTCAAAAGAGGCCGGATCCACTCTGAATCTTGGCTGAGGCTTCCTTGGCTGAGCATGAGACGTGATGGGAGACCTGCACTCCAAATTTCACCAAATTTGGAGAATTTTTTGTCATTTTGAAAATTTTGGTTACAAAACAGGTTTTTCCGCCCAATGCGTCACGCCACCCGACGCGCGCTTATGATTGGGACATCTTCTGGAGGGAAGCTTTAAATTTTTGTATTTTTAATGATATATTATGTATGTTCAAGAATGGCCGAAGCATTTCATCACATTCGGGGCTGCCTAAAGGGCCAAAAACACCATGAAAATCACCTTTCTGCCACCTTTTGCACCAGCAGGAAGTAGTATTGGGAGAATGAAGTTTTAGAGGGGCAGATGAGCTCCAAATTGAAAAGTTCCACTTGGGTTGGCTAACAGAAATCCAAGGCTTTCCAACAAGCTATCATGAGCTCAATTTGGACTTCAGGAAGGGCTCCAAAAGTAGGTCCAAAGTAGCGCGGCGCATAGAGCTTAGGAGTGCGGCGCATAGAGGAATTCATCCTATTTTTCACCTTCCAGCTCAGAAATTCGGCCAGTATTGACTAGTTTCACCTCTTGATGTAATTTTTGATCTAGCTTGATGTAATTTGGTAACCATGATGTAATTTTGGCATGTATTTACTTGTTCTAGATGATTCATTCACCTAAAAGTGAAAATCAAGTGAATGGATCAGTTTCCTAGCATATAGAGGCAAGTTGTTTGGCTACCTAGATTTTAGCTCTTTGTTTAGAATTGGTTAAAACTGCTCCTAGAAGCATGAGCTCGACCCCTAGAGGCATGGGAAGGGGTTAAAATTGTCTATTTATTGTATTTTCTGAGACACTTTCAGGGTTGGACTCTTGGGAAAAGTTTGGCACTCCATTGTACATCCATATTTCAGTTTTTGGCAAAGGAAAGACCAGAGTTTTGCAGCACTTGTTGGGATCCTTGTGGATTCTGAGTTTTGATGATGTTTCTTCTCATGTTCTTGTAAGTTTCATTAATGTTACATGTATTCCATCCTTCTTTATGCTTCTGAATTAAACAAATGAGTATTCGAGGTAGAATTCATTAATTTACTAGTGCTCTGGCTTAGACTTTTGTTTAGTTTTATATGTTTTCTTCAGTTTGAAGAGGATCCTTGTACTCTCTTTCCCTCTTCAGCTCCTCAGCAGTCTTTTCCATCCATTCATTTGATCTTATACATCAAATTCATTTTCCTACCCTGCCCCAATTTGATCTCTGCAAGATCTGGCCTCATCCCCAAGCCCAAAAATTGTTTTTCCCTTTTTTCAACAAAAACCCCTAAAAATCAAAATCAAACCTTCCTATTTGTTTATCTAGCCTAATATTAGTTGTTTTTATTTTCATCTCAAGCCCATTTGAATATTTTCATTGAGATTGACCTGGAGAGAGCCCTCTCCTGTCCTTGTAGGGCTAGCTACGAGGCTGAGCGTGGTTTGGTGTTGTCCTTCTTCTTCCTTATTTTAGCCTAAGGTGGATTTGGGAACTAACAGTGGGTAAGTTCTTCCACTTGATGAGATACTCTGAAATTGATCGGTTTCGTAGTTGTCGAGTTCTTTTTTCCGTGACTGCTTCAGGTTCCAATATGAATTTTCCTTCTTCGTCAAGTTCAGAAAATATTGTTTGAACTGGAATATTTTCACCTATAACCTTCTTTAAGCATGAAACATGGAAAACTGGATGCACTCACGAAGAAGCAAGAAGCTCCAATTTGTATGCCATAGTACCAATATTTTGCAACACCTTGTAAGGACCATAGTACTTTGGCGATAATTTATTATCCTTCTTAGCTTGCTTGAGGGACATTTGTTTGTATGGTTGTAGCCTTAAAAATACCCAATCTCCTACATCAAAACTTCTCTCGCTGCGATGTTGATCTGCCTGTTGTTTCATTCGATTTTGTGCCAAATTCAGGTTATCCTTTAAGAGTTGGAGAACCTCTTGCTGATGCTCAATGTGATCTTCCACTGCTTGAACCTTATAATTTTCTCTTAAAGATGATATGATGGATGGTGGATGATATCCATAAAGTGCCATAAATGGGGTCATTTTTGCTGCAGTATGGAAGGAAGTGTTATACCACCATTCAGCAAGAGGTAACCACTTGACCCATTGTGTTTGTTTATCGGATACAAAACAACGAAGATATCCTTCCAAACATTTATTTACTATCTCAGTTTGACCATCAGATTGAGGATGATAAGATGAGCTATGAGCTAAGTGAGTACCCAAACAAGAAAATAACTCCGTCCAAAAATTTCCAGTAAAAATGGGATCTCTGTCGCTCACAATAACCCTTGGGCTTCCATGTAGCTTTTGAATTCTGTCCATAAATGTAGTAGCAACTGTACTTGCTTTAAATAGATGAGATAATGCACAAAAGTGTGCATACTTGGTAAGTCTATCAACTACCACCATGATGACACTCTTTCCTTCGGACTTAGGTAAACCTGTGATAAAATCCATTGAAATATCCTCCCAACGTTGACTTGGAATGGATAAAGGTTGTAGAAGTCCCGGGGTCTTAATTGTTTCCACTTTATTCTGTTGGCAAACCAAAAATTCTGCCACAAACTTTTGAATATCAGATTTAAGGCCATCCCAAAAAAATTCTTTCTTCACCCTGTGGTAAGTTTTTAAAAATCCTGAGTGTCCTCCTAAAGGAGAAGTGTGCAATACAAAAAGAATATTTTGTTTTAGTTGGGAATTCTTACAAAGATATAAGCGATCTTTGTACCATAAGGAATCATTTTTCCAACTAAATGTATCAGATGTACTAGGATCTTGCTGCAACATTTGAATGAGTGTCCATGCATCTTTGTCCTTCTTCCATTCATCTCTTGCTTCGGTTATCCAATCTGGTTGGATAATAGAAATGGCACAAATCAATGCTTCCACCTCTTCATTCTTTCTTGAGAGTGCATCTGCAACAACATTAAGCTTTCCCTTTTGTAGATTATTTCAAAGTCATAACCCAACATCTTTGTGACCCATTTTTGCTGCTCTTCTGAAGATAGTCTTTGTTCCAAAAAGTGTTTAAGACTATCATGATCAGTTTTTACCTTGAAGTGTCTTCCCATTAGGTAAGTTCGCCATTTCTTTAGTGCATGCAGTATTGCTATCATTTCCTTCTCATAAATAGGTTTCTGTAAATACTTTCCTTTGATTGGATGACTTTCAAAAGCAATGGGTCTTCCTTCCTGCATTAAAACTGCACCAATTCCATTTCCTGAGGTATCACATTCCACAATAAAGGTTTTTGTGAAGTCTGGCGTAGCTAAGACCGGTGCTAGGCACATTGCATCTTTAAGATGTTCAAAGGCCTTAGTTGCTTCAGGAGTCCATGAAAATGCATCTTTCTTCAATAATGTTGTTAGAGGTGCTGCTATTCTCTCATAATTCTTAACAAACTTGCGATAATACCCTGTTAACCCGAGAAATCCTCGCAACTGCTTTATGGTCGTGGGGACTTTCCATTCCTTAATGGCTTTAATTTTGTTAGGGTCTACTTTAACACCCTCGTGAGATATAATATGACCCAGATATTCCACATCTTGTACTCCAAAGAAACATTTGGATGTTTTTGCATATAATTGTTTCTCTTGCAATAGTTTGAGCACCCTGTCAACATGTTCAACATGATCCTTCCAAGACTGCTATAGATTAGTATATCATCAAAAAATACTAGCACAAATTTTCTAAGGAAGGGTTTGAAAATGGAATTCATCAACCCTTGAAATGTAGAAGGTGCATTGGTAAGGCCAAAAGGCATGACCAAAAATTTATAATGACCCTCATGAGTTCGAAATGTTGTTTTCAGAATATCTTCAGTCTTCATTCTAATTTGATGATACCCTGAACGAAGATCCAATTTGGTAAAATAAATTGCTCCATGTAATTCGTCCAATAATTCATCAATCACAGGAATGGGAAATTTATCTTTAATGGTGAGCTTATTGAGCTCCCTATAATCCGGACACATTCGCCATGATCCATCCTTCTTGTGTACCAATACTACAGGAGCAGAGAAAGAACTTTGACTAGGTTGAATTATACCCGCCTCTAACATTTCTGCAATCATACGTTCAATTTTGATCTTTTGGACGTAAGGATATATATAAGGCCTAATGTTTGGAGGAACACTTCCTGGAATCAAATGAATAGCATGATCATGATCACGAATAGGTGGGAGTCCTTTGGGAGTTTCAAACACCTTGGAATGATTGTCCAAGACTTGTTGGAGATCTGCAGAAATAGATGATTTTGATGTCGGAACTTCTAATGAGCATAATTGTGCAATTACGCCTCGTTGTTATTTCTTTAGAAGCTTTGTCATGACATTAGAGCTTATTATCCTTCCTGGCTTCCCTTCAATACCCCGTAATTCGACTTCCTTTCCTTCTGAAAAAAATTTCAAGAAAAGTTCTTGAAAATTAAAAACTACCGTCCCCAAAGATTGTAACCATTGTACTCCTAGTACAACATCAGCACCTCCCATAGGAATGGAAAGCATTGGACTAGTCAATACATATTCCCCCATGGTTAGCTTGATATTATGGCATTTTCCATAGAAATTTATAGTTCCTCCATTTGCAACCATCACTTGACATTCTGGTGCTGGGTATAGGAAACAATTCTATTCCTTGGCTACCTTACAATGAATTAAAGTATGGGTACTACCCGAATCAATTACACTATTACCTTTTTCTTCTTGATATGTCCTTCTAACTTGAGAGTTTGCGGAGTGGTAATTCCTGCCAATGCATTACATGATATGGTTGGATTCATTTCTTCCTCTGCTAGGGTTGGTTCCTGGTGTATATCCTCTTCTTTTGAAGATTCTTGTTCATTTTCTTCTTCCTCTTCACAATCTATGTAAAATAATTTCTTCTCAACACACTTATGACCTTTAGTGTATTTGCTATCACAAATGTAGAAAAGCCCTTTTGATATTTTTTCTTCCAATTGTTGTTGTGTCAACCTTGTAGGTTGTGGAAGTCTATGAGTAGCAACACTTCCATCTTTATATATGTGAGTGGCAAGCTTCCTTGTTGCCATAATTTTACATTCAATTTTTTTTGCCAACCTAAATGCCTTTTCCAATGAATTAGGTTCCCAAACTCAAACTTGATGTTGGATGTTATCCTTTAAAGTCCCTATGAATACATCAATCCTATGTTCCTCTAGAATATCAGTTACCCTTATATTCAATATTTGGAAGTCCTTAATGTGCTCCACCGCTAAACCCTTTTGTTTGAGATTTATCAATTGGCTAAAGAAGGTATTGCTTTTTGTATCCTCATAATGTGCTATCATTTCCTCTGTAAAAATTGACCAAGTGACAATTTTTTTATGGGAGCAAAGCCATCAATACCATACAAATGTATTTTTTTCTAAATGTAAAGTTGCAATGCGTACCTTTTGTGTGTTTTGCACATTATTGAGATCCAAATATTGCTCCATCTGTAGTATCCATGTTACAGGATCCTTACCATCAAAATTCCTCATATCCATCTTTGGAATATGGTGTTTCTTCCATCCAACATTATATTTTATGAAATCATGATTAACATTTATTTTTTTCTCATCATGAGTTTCCTCTACTATATTTTTCCATTAGGAAACATTTCTTGTATCAACTTTGCCAAACCTTTGATTTCTACTTTTAGATCATTCTTCATGTTTTCCATTTTTTCATTGATCTTAGCTTCCATGCCATCTATCTTAGCTTCCATGCCAACTTCCATGCCCTCCATCTTAGTTTCTATGTCTTTCTTCAAACCATCCATCTTTTTTTCCATGCCTTTCTTCAAAATTTCCATTTCATTTTTTGTTACTCTTCGCGATAGGTGCACTTGCTCTTGTAATTTTGACATCTCATGTTGCATTTCTTCGTCTTCATGAGTCATAGTAGAGCCTTCTGAAGGCTTAATGGGTGTTTAATTATTTTTAGGGGGAATTTTAGAATCCAATACTGATATCTATTCTTCAATATGCCCTTGGAATAAATTCAAACCATTTTTTTTCAAACGAGACTTATGTAATTTGAAAAAAATACACACATTTTTCTTGCTTTTGAGGAGCTTAATATTGAAACTGAATTATCTCTGTAATTTTGGATCTCCAATATCTAAAATTTTGCCCTGAGGTGGCCCTCTGAATTCTCTTTCGAATGCCATAGGTCTAACCTGATTTGGACTCTTCAAGGCAAAATTATGTCCAATCTCCCACGATGACCTAATTATGGACTGGTTCTGTAGAGCAAACTTGAACGACTTGTCACATGTCACTGTTTCCTCCTTTGGCTCTAACATTTATAGAGAAGAAAAAAAAGTCTGTGTACTTGTGGCCACTTTTTATAGACTCTCAATTAGATGCTCAGAGAGAGAGTTATGACATTTTTCCCACGGTCACCTATTTGAGATGAAATTCAAGAGCTTGAAAAAATCCTAACTTCCACAAAGCATATCTCAACACATATTGCGAACCAAGATCTGAAATTTTTATAGGAGGTTCTTTAGGATTTCAGCGTTTCTCTGTGAAAATTTCAGCTTCTGAAACCTCGTAGAAACATATTTATAGTGAAAATTCCGCGATGACTTGTTTAGGTTAAATTCAAGAGCCTGCAAAAAGCCCTAACTTCCACATATCATATCTCCAAAACTATTGGAAAAAAAGCTTTGAAATTTTGCGACGATGTTCCTCAAGATTTCGGCTTCAAACTCTACAGATTTTAGCATCTGAACCTTTGTAAAAAAAGGTTATAGAGAAAATTCCACTATGACCTGTTTGGAGTGGCGAAACCCTAGAATCCAAAGCTCTGATACCAAATGTTATGAAACCAGCTCCAAAAATAGAAGAAAAGAGAGATCAATGCCTTAGAAATCAGCCAATTTGAGGGGGAAACCTCTAATACATTACATAAATGAATAATTCTTGGATGCTACAAATGACCAAAACCTCCTTCTATATATAGGAGTCCATGGGCCCACAATATAATCCTAGCCTACCTAAAAATAACAATGTAAGGGCACAATAATAACAATATTGGGGTTACGGGGGCACAAAAGTAACAATAAGGGGGCTACAATAATAAAAATAAGGGATAAAGAGACTAAACTAGTAATATAGGGATCTAACAGATAAAGTGTTTCATTCCCAAAGTGGAAAGTCCCAATTCCTGAACTATCTCTCTAACCCATGATACATAGATTATATTACATACATCATTTCCCTCATCATTAGCCATGTTGGCCATGTAGGAATAAAACATCACATCATCATAGTGAAAAACAAGAAGTAGATACATATGGGAAAACATGAACAATGTTAAACCATATTCTCCTAATAAAAACCAATGCAGCAAAGCCTCCTGTTGCCATGCTAGATCATCATGAAAACAAGTAAGAGAGCCATACTCTCTCAAAATAAGCCACTGCATCAATGCTTCTTGTTGCCATGCCAAATGAACATCAATGAGAATATGAGAGCCATACTCTCTCAAAAGAAGCCACCTCAGCAATGCCTCTTGCTACCATACCACATCATCATTATACCAAGTACAATGACCAAAATCTCCTATTAGAAGCCCACGTTGTAAGGCCTCCTATTGCCATCCTCCAACAATGTCATGCAATGTATGGGAAGAATTCAACCCATACTCTCCCAATAGTAATCAAAGCAAAAATGATTCTTGCTGCCTCCTTGCATTATCATGATGCAAGTCATGGAGCAACAATATAGTAATGGACATGTGATATGTCCTATCAACATAATAAAAACAAGCTCCATTATGCCACATCATGTGAGAGTTATAATTTTTCCCAACCCCAAGGACATACATGAACATGAGATACATCCCAAACAGAAATACATGTAAATACATGAGACATATCCCAAACAAGAGTAAATATATGGACATAAGATATAACATGTGATGTTCAAACTCAATTCTCAACAACCATATTAACCATGTCTTTTTCTTATGCATTCTATTATTGAGACATAAGGCATGAGACAATAAAATATGAATCTTTGGGTAGTAACCATACTCACCCAAGAGAAACCAGCAGAACCATGCTTCTTGCTGGCATGTTTCATAGATCTGCAAGTGGTTTGGCAACCCCTTGCTCCATACTATCAGCCATTCATCCCAATGTGGATGATGGATCTCATTCTACAAATACTTGGTGCCTCCCATTGTAAGACACCAACCTCCTCAAACTGATGAAGAACTTTTCACCTCATGAAATGTTGAAGTGCACCTCTCATGAGATCTCTTGATGAGACCTTCTTCTCATTCATGGCCTTCCAAAACCAATGAGGTTCTAGATCTGCTACATGTACAAGTCTCTCTTTGAGCTGTGAGATGCTCATTGAGAAAGTGTCATCAAGAAATGAGAAAATATTTCTCATATCAAGATGTCTACCATTCATCATCTTAACATCCATTGCTTCATGAGTGAAGCTACCTTCAGAATGCTCCAAGAATAATGGGGCCTCATCATTATCATTGCTACTAAGTGATAGTGCTATAAATCTGTAAGGTAATACATATATTGTCTCAAAGAAAGGTACAATACTGATCTCATAACCAGTCATTTTACTTAGGATCATGCTCATCCCTTCTTCTGAAACTCTACACTTCAACTCAAGATGTTTAATGTAGTCCATCCATGAAAAACTGGGATAGATTTTCATTTCCTTCTTGATTATATCAAGGGTCCTCTACGTTGTGATAGTTTGTTGCTTCAAATCAACCTCTTGTTCTAACCCTTGGTTATGCATTGGCCTTGATGGCATGTCCTCATAAATTTAAATAAGATCTACTGAAACAATAAGTGATGAATGTGTATGCATACCTTGGATCAACTGATATGTGGGAACCTCTTGACAGAACACAAGAGTTCCTCCAACCAGGATAATAGTGTCTCCAATTGCTGGTAAGAGAGATGGTTGCTCTTCTTCCAATGTACCAGCTCTGGAATCTTCCTCCTCTTCCTCATGCATCTCCTGAATCATGCATGGGACTCTATGTTTCAAGAGCTCAAGACTATCTTGAAAAGTTTCAAGTGTCTCTTCTCCAGATTTAAGTACTTCTGCAGCTGGTGGTGAATGTAGTGACTTCTTGTCCACAATGACAAGAATGACATCCTCCATTGTTTCCTTAGGAAATGTCTCTTTGTAGCCCATTTATTTCTTCCTCACATAAATTTCTTCCTCAACTTGTGAAATAAATCTGAATATTTATTCACCTTTGCATGCTCCATGTGACTAAACCACCAATCCTTGGCTTCACCTAAGAGATGAAGTGTTGCAATTTGGACAGCCTCTTTTTTAGCCACATATTGTAGCATGAAAAATGAATCTAACTCTTTCCTCCAAGCCTTAACATTGCTTGAGGAAGACCCATCAAATGTAGGCAAATAGAATCTATTTTGCCTCTTCCTTCTATTGTTGCTATAGGATCTTCTTTCTTCCTTGAGTTCAAAGAATTCTTGGAGAGTTAGACTTTCTTTGAAAGCTTTAGACTGTTCCTTGTACTCTTCAAGATACAAAATGAGAGTCTCATGAGTCATAGGTTCTCTTCTTTATTCATTTCTATACCTCTCACCTTCTCCAAAGAAAGTGGGCATAGTAGATCTATGAGGAGATCTATGATTCTCTGGTCTTCTTTTCTGCTGATAGGAAGTGCTTGGACCTTCCTCTTCAAATATTCTTCTTGGATCCTTCCTTTGCCTTTCCTTCTTCATTTGATAGACATCCTTGGAGAGATCTTGCATAGATCTAAAGAGAGGAGTAGCAAAATTATCCTCCTTCATGATATATCTCATCTATCTGCTTCTTCTTTTGATGCGAAAGATGAAGTGTACATAAGCTTAGCCAAATATCATGCTCTGATACAACTGTAATATCCCAAAAGGGAGATTGCAGTAACACTTAGACATAACATAAGAACTGCAACTAAGTAAATTAAATCTCAATACAACATCAAAATTTACAGAGAAGCTAAGCCATTTTATTATATGGAGATGATTCAATTACACAATGTACAAAATATGAGTAGATCTAGCCAAAGGAATGGCCTAGAATCACCCTAAAAACATGTCAAAGCAGGTACTGCGTAATTGGAGAGCTACTGAAGAAAATATTGTGTTATACCTTCAGCAAAATATGAATATATGACTACAAGCTAAAGAGGAAAATGTAGATCTACTAAAATCTGGAGCTCTGATGATGCCAAGATTCAAGATCTGGCCAATGTGATGGATTCCCAAGATAACCCATAAAGGATTTTCTAGATCTACCACTTTGGAAAATCACCCACCTAGGGCTTGATCCTTAATTTGATGGGATTACAGATCTGAAGCTAGATCTCACAAATAGATGGCTGAAAAATGTCACAAGTTCAGATCTAAGCTTGAAGGGATAATCCCTCCTTCAGATCTACAAGCTAGAAGCTCTAGATATAGCTTCTCAATCCTCCAATAATGCTTACAATTGCTGCAACACAACTGCTCATAGAAACTACGTTGTGAGGGAAAGAGAGGTATTCTTCCTGATGAAAAATGTTGCAATAAAATCCAGGCTAATGGAAATACTGCTGGAAAGGTGAGGAGATGATCCCTCACAGGATTATTAGTTGAAATGCTAGCAACTTCCTTCCTCCTTTTGGATCTGCAAGATGGACAACATAATTCTTGAAGGTATTATTGCTGCTAGGAGGTAAATAAATTTTGGTTTGATTCCAGATATGATATGAAGCTCTGGGAATGTTGATATTTAAGCCCAAGGTGTTAGCAATAAAACTTCACACGTTCTTCAGCTAAAATATTGAAGACAACCTCCACCTTCCAAACCGATCTTTAGAAATTTGCAATTTTTGAATATGAATGTTCTGCAGAAATTAGGAAAAGATGTGTGGCACCAATGCCTGATGTATAATGAAGTAAAATACTCTTTCCAGAGCTACTCAAAGAAAGAGATGGGATTCCCGACCAGGAACACCCTGTGGTAAACATCACTTGAAATATTTGCTAAACAACCCAAGAAAGCAATGGAATGTCACATGACAATTCCAGATCTAAACAGATCCTCAACATCAATAAACTCAATCATGTCTTCATTCTTTCCTTCATATTCATTATATAGAGTTTGAGCCTTCCCATGCCTTGGCCCTCATCTAAGCTACACTGTGAATGTGGACAAGATCCTCCATGTTTAACTGTGTTGTCTAGTCAAGTCATCCATCATGTCTAGGTGCAATGTACACCCTCTCCATCATGTGTGCATTAATTTCACAACTTCCTCCATAATCTCATCATGAATGCGCCATGATATTCTATTTTATCTCTTCAAGATATTAGTTGACTGTGTCATCCTCCATGATCTATCTCATTTATGAGACATGATATCCAATTCCATTCACATTAGTAGTTGCTCAACTACCTCATTATGAAGATCTAGGCTTAATTAATCCACATTCACACACAAAAGGTGGATATTTATTCATATTGAGGATTATGGGTCCCTCCACCCTTTTACTTACTTAATTCATTAAGAAAATTAAGAACTCTAATATTCCAAATATCAAGTGAAAATTTGGGAATATTACAGTTTTTGTTTTTCATATGCATGACCTTGTTATATATTTCTGAATTTAAGTTATGAATAAGTTTTATTTGCAGAAATAATTTTAATATTTTCGTAATACTGACTCACCCACCCCTCCCCTCTTAGTATTACTTTTGTGTAACAATTGGTATAAGATACAACTCATTTGATGTAGCTTGAACCCTGAAAGGAGAGTTTTAGAAGAGGAAATGGTTAGAAATGATGTGAAGGTTCCATTTTTTATGGTGAGAAATATAATATATGGAAGAAGAGAGAAAGGCCTTCACTACAAAGAAGGATCCACCAAGTCACATCCAAAAGAAGCACTGGGAAATTCAAATTATTGGAAGCAAAGAGCTTGGAGTGCAAACACAGAGGAAGTTGTTGGATAGCTTCAATGAAGCACATTTTTCACTATTGTATCAAATAGATCCCAAAAGCTTCAATGAGGCTAGAGAATATAAAAATTGGGTCAAAGAAATGAATATAGAGTTAGATCAGACTGAGAAGAAAAATACATGGGAGCTTGTTCCAAGGCCAAAGGACAAAAACATTATTTTGAACCAAGTGGGTGTTCAAGAACAAGCTAGATGAAGAAGGAAAAGTGGTAAGGCACAAAACAATACTTGTTTGTAAGGGGTATAATTAGGTAGAAGGTATTGATTTTGATGAAATTTTTTCACTTGTATCTAGATTAGATGCAATAAGAATGTTTTTGGATTTTGAATGCTACCATAAATTAATGTTTATCAAATGGATGTAAAATCATATTTCTTGAATGGTGATATAGAAGAGGACGTTTATATATATCAACCTGAAGTTTTTTTATTGGGTGATGATGAGAATCAAATGTGAAGGTTGAAAACGGCCCTTTATGGCTTGAAGCAAGTTCCAAGGGCATGATATGCAAAGCTAGACAAACATCTACAATAGCAAGGCTTCAAAAATTGATCCACGGACAACAATTTATATATCAAGTTTGAAGGTGATCATTTTCTAATAATTGTTGTGTATGTAGATGATATTATCTTTGGGAGCGATTTGGAGGATATGGGCCAAAATTTTGCACCAAAAATTCAAAAAGAATTTCAGTTGTAATTGTTGTGTGAGCTTACTTTCTTTCTTGGTTTGCAATTTATTCAAGATGATAAAGGCATTTTCATTTCTCAATCAAAATATCTTAGAGATAAATTAAAACAATTTGGCATGGAAGATCGTAAACCAGTGCAATCCTATGGTAACCAATTTTAAATTGAGTAATTATAATGAATCACCAAAGTAAATCAGTCGCTATATCGTTCCATGATTAGAAACTTATTGTACATAGCTCCTTCTAAACCTGATATTATACAAGATGTAGGATTGGTCTCAATATTTCACGCTAATCCCAAGGAGACTCATCTTAATGTTGTAAAGACGATCTTTAAGTACCTTAAAGGCATTATTGAATATGGATTATGGTACCCCAAAGGTAAAAATTTCAATTTGATTACTTTTACTGGTGTTGATTGGGCTAGTAGTATTGATGACAAGAAAATTACTTCAGAAGTAACTCACTTTTTGGGATATTGTTTGGTCTCTTGGGCATGTTAGTGTCCTATGTTATAGTATTAAAAGCCAAGCTTGATATGTTTTATTATTTTGGTCAATTTTAAAAATTCTACTATGATATCATAGAGATCAAGACTCGGTTTCAATAGGGTATATTAAAGTTTGATTGGTAAATAAAATAAATTTGTCAAAATTTTAAAAAGGTTTAGGTTTAATAGGTTTAGGGTAATGTGTAATCCAAGCAATGAGTGAAATATAGTATTGGATCATTATTCTCTAATCATTTAACAAAATTAGTGGTGTCTTTTCGAGTCAGTTTCTAGGTCAAATCAAATATTTCATCATAATATTACCACTGCAAGTTGATGTTGCACTTTCCTTTTTTGTTGCACATCTCTTTTTTGTTGCACTTCAATATTCCAAATTTTAAAAATAAATAATTGCAATTAAAGGATAACTTGGATCATGTGGAGGGTGACAAATACATTCATTCACACCAAAAAATTCATCGAACAATATTCTTGTCCTCCTCAGACACTCTGAACAACAAATGAAGGTTGCTTTGTTTTGGCTATAGGGGAATTGTTGCACTTCTATAATTTGAAGGTTATCTTCCTACCATGACCCCCCTCAGGTTCCAATTTTCTCTTCTCTAGCATATTTCACGTTTTGTATTGTTATTTGTGTCTTTACCAATTGAAGAGAACGCCTAGAAAAGATTGCAACACTCATAAACATGAACTTGTTGTGCTTTCTCGTTGCGCCTGTGTATTTGAAATTCCGCTACAGATAGAAACAAAAAATTGCTTCATTTTGGTATGTGAGTTAGGTTCTTTTTTTTTGAAATTTTTAATATAGGGGATCTCTATCCAAAATTTTCCAGAAGACCTCCTCTAAACCCTAATTCCATAGTTTCTAAACCCTTGTTGTGCTAAGTTGTTGAGTACTGTAACTATATTTCGAAACCCTATAATTTTCTTTTCATTGTGAGCCATGACAACACCATACATGAAGAAGCACAGAGGGTGAGACATAGTTATGTTTAAACCTCAAGATATTTCCTTGATAAATTTAGATCCAACTATTAGGGTTTCATTTGAGCATACTAGTTGCATCAAATTTTGTGAAAAGATACATGGTTACATTGTTCAACCAACCTAATAATTTTCTTTGAAATTCACTAGGGTATATGCCAAGGTCGGGGATTTGAGTTTCCCATTGTTAGAGGTTACCATTTTAGCTACTACATAGATCCCTATATATGGAGAACAATGGTTCAAGGGCATGCCTTCAGATATATCCAAATACAAAGATTTCCTAAAGCCAAAGTATAAAAATAAAGAATATGGAGCTATTATGCCTAGGGAATATATTCTTGAACCTTATAAAAAATTACTAAAGGTCATCCAAAGGTATTTCGCTTTTGAAGGAAGATTTGGGAGGGTTTATTAGTATCACTTCAGGCTATAGATGAAAATTTTTAATGCCCTCTTCCCACATTTACCCAAGATACCCAGTCCACTAGGGTAAACATGTGATGAGAGGCTACTATGATCTTATTCAAACTCCTAGGTCACCTTAAGGAAGTGGAACCAGCACCGCAGAACCGCACATACCTTCTGCACCTGCTAAAGGACACCTAGGAGCCATCCAAACCTTCCAGGTGGCTAGCCCCTGAGACAAATTAGCATTTTTGTGCATCAATCCCCCAATCATTCCCTCAGTATGGGAAAGAGTGTGCCTGGAACCCTATAGTCGCTCACACATCATGGGAATGCATGCGAATGGGGAATTTTCCAGGTAGTGTTGTGCCCATGACCCCAATTTCTATCCCACCTTTTCAGGACTATGGCTCAGATCACTTCCCAGAACTCCATGAAACTTCCAAAATCAAATATATAAACATCAAAATAATGAATTAAATGAAATCATTTGAACAAGGACTTGACTGAACCCCTACTAGCCATGACAATCATTTTTTCAAACATGTCACTAATATGTAATCTATTGGTTTAAACAACATATTTGAGCATAGGGGTCTCATGATTATCTGAGATTCGCTAAGAACAATTTTCCCCTTATCACATTAGTTTCATTATCATCTATTAGTTCATTTATTCATTGTTCATTCAATTGCAAGTCAAAACATGATGAGATCCATACATCATCACTATCAAAATACATGCTCATAACCATCACAATAGCAACAAAAATACAAATGATACAACAACCATAGAATCCACATACGAACTAGTATATTACTTATGAGAGAACAAAGGAAAATAGCCTCTTGTTAATGTATGAAAATGCCAACTAGATTTGGGACTTCCATGTTCCACCTGACCATAGATTGGCTAAACCAAACCTTTATTTCAGCCAATCACCCCCGTTCCATATTCCAAGCATGAATGTGGGACTCAAAACCAATCAAATCAACCAAGGCTTCCCAAGAAACCACCTCACCCTCATCAATAGATCCAAGACTTACTGTAATACACACCAGATTTCTAGGCCAAAACAATAAACATGTAAAACCAGGCTTTACCATGATCTCTGCTAGATCATTAGGAAAAAATAAGCATGGATTCCACCATATTTCTCCACCTACACTATGAG
The DNA here is from genome assembly GCA_034641835.2 of Pinus albicaulis. Taxonomy (NCBI): domain Eukaryota; kingdom Viridiplantae; phylum Streptophyta; class Pinopsida; order Pinales; family Pinaceae; genus Pinus; species Pinus albicaulis. The sequence continues at coordinate 629,390,586 of CM076580.1, read as the reverse complement.
GGTTTTTCATGTCTCCTAGTCTCTAGGCTTTACCGCAATCCACACTGGATCACTAGGCCCTAACCAAGACTCCACCCTCTAGGATTTACCATGTATCCATCCATTTACGAGTAAGTATTTCTAGGTTTAATCAAGGGAAACTACCTCTAGGATTTACTGTATATCCCACCATTCAACGAAAAGGATTCCTAGGCCTACCGAGACACACATTACCTGGATTTACCACAACCCAAACTCTGGTTCAATGGTCACTAGGCTTGTGGATTTACCATAATCCACAGTCTATTTCAGGAATCACTACGCCATGTGTTATTTCATTTAGAGATCCGCCTCACTTAGCTTTGAATCCATCCAAAAATCCAACTCAACCAAAACAGGATAACCCCATCACACCATGGCTATCTGGAAATTGTAAGGCTAGGCGGAAAAAAAAACTGTCACACCTGGAAAAACCCATGCCCCTGATACCAAGATAACTAAGAACACACATGCAACACCATGCATGCCAAATCTAGAAAAGAAACCACACATGCAAATCGATACCTATAAATAATCTTGTTGCAGCTGCTTGATTCTACTCTTCCTCGCTTGGTATTTTCTCCTCTTGCCTTCTTTTTCCTTTCTTGTTCTAAAGATGAAGTGCTCCAAGAAAAATCTAAATGTCTGAGAGTGAGGGAGAGAGAGAGGATAAAGAGAGCTCCAAAACTGAACTCAAAAAAGGTTACCAACTGATCCTCAGAAGCCTTTTTATCAATGAGGCCTCTATTTTCTTCATTTTCCATTATTTTCCTTTGTTTTCCTCCTCAAGTGCAACCTATGATCTTTCACCTCCATTTTCTCCTATTTTTATTTATTTTCATAAATAAAATGCCAATTATGCTTGTTTACCATTCCAAATCCTTTGCCATTTACTTTTCCAATTTCCTTAGCCATAATAACTGAAATGAACAACCACACTAGGATGTTTTTCCCAACATTAATCATGGAATAACTATCCCATGACCTTGGTCTTATATTTTTTTACATGGATTTTTAACCAGGATTGGTATAGAACCCTCCCTTTGGGGGAAAACCATCCTCAGTGTTCAATGACACGTACAACCAATAAATTACTGAAAACAAAACATACTACCCATGGATCTTTATAACACAACTCTTTTCAGTATTTACAATGATCACTTGTTGAAAACATGACAATCATACCATTTACTGGAGCTTTATAACACAACTCATTACGGTATTTACAATAACAACCACATATACTTATGCACGTTTGCTTCAACCAAAAAATAATCATACTATTTATAATATATCTTTATAAACATAGCTCGATATAGTGTTTACAATAATATACACATATACACATATGCACATTTTATCAACTGAAAAATAAAAGGATACGATGCTCGTATCAACAATAAGGGAATCCAAAGGCTCACACCTCCACCCTCAAAGTAGTACCAAGATTCACCTCATTCTGAGGAAGTCCATAATCCACTACCAAAGTCAAAGTTTGCATCCAATTTCTAGTGCTACAATCCAATGATATTGTACCCTCAGTGAAAAGTTATCGGATCAGTGTTCCAAGGCACACTCCCAATGTGCATCTGATTCCATCTAGCAATGCTAATGCAAAAAACAATACACCCCCAAACTTCCCTTCTTTGATACACAGTCCCTCGGGAAATCCAATCACCACCTACCATGTAGTCACACACCTTCCAAAATCTAAGGAAATCCCCTTCTTTGCTACAAAGTCCCTTGGGTGACTCCTCCCTTTGTAAGGTTTCCTCTCATCGGAAGGTCCAAAAACCAAGGCATATCCCTTCCTCAAAACCATCATACTGGTCATAACATGCTCATAATGGGTACCAATGTCCCATAATGGCCCCTCTCCTGAATTGCTTCACCAACATACTACTGCATGTTCCAATTCCTTTCACTATTGCCGCTAATTCTTTCAGTCAGTTTCAGCCATCCAAATGGGAATTTTCATGCTTTCTTGTACCAAGCACATAAATTAAAATAGAGTAAAAATTAATTGAAATCAATTCAAATCATACCTCATTGATGGCCTATCAATAAGTTACACTTGAAATCCTATTTACTTCCCATCACAAGAAGTCAAATTAGCATCTTTGACCAAATTATCATGTATAAACATATCACATCTAGTTAGCTCAAAACACAACCATCATAGATCAAAATCATGGATCACATGCAATCATCATAAAACATAATCACAAATCACATGTAATAATCATAAAATAGAATCATAGATCACATGCATAATAAAACTGAAGTAATATACTGATACTTATCCTTTAATCGATCCTTGGCTTTTCCCTTTATCCTTTGTTCTTTCGATACACACACTAGATCAGTTGCCACACCCGAAAAACACATAGTGCCTTTTCTTCAACGATGTACACATACACACAATGTAAATCACAACATGTACATCTGAAAATGGCATACAACACCACACAATGCATACACCCACACCCAGAACACAACATAACACATACACCTACACTCAGCGTACAACATAACAGATACACCGACATCTGGTGTACAACAAGTTATCACTATGTAATTTCAGAGGTTGTGGGAGAAAAACTCAGAGGTAACATACAAACCTCTTTTAATTATAGAAGCTAGTCCTTATAAACTCAACGAGGGATCTCTCTATCAGATTTAGCTTTGTTTTCTGTAAATTTTAGGCTAATTATGATTGTGTAATTTTTTGTTTGATTGTTCGTAATTGATTTGGTTGATTGAGTGCCTATTCCATTGGGCTGTGGTGTCTATAAAACTAACATGGATATGTATCAAATTTTCAAGGAGTATCACAAGGAAATGTAGGTGAAGTAGTTGGATATTTTATATTTAAAATAGCATGTAACAGAAGAAAAAGCAAGATTTAGTTAAAGTTAAAGAGAATTTAAGAATTCCTTAACTTGAATTCAGAAGAAAACATTAAAATTACTTACAGCCAGAATCAGAGTGTATATTTCAACAAATCATGTTCGTCACCATCTCCGTAAGGTAATTAAGATTTAAGAAAATAAATTAATGGAAACAAATAAATAACACATAAACGATGAGAATCACTTCACAAATTTGTCCAACACGTAAATCTTGGAAAGAACTCTTTGTATTAATGATCAGTCCATCAACTGGAAGAAGTAAAATATCTTATGGCAAGAGAGAATTAACAACCAACCCATAATACTTCGAAGTGTGAAGTATTTATAATAATATTTACAGAAAACTTGTTTCACAACTGACAGGGTATATTTAGAAAAATCTAAAACAAATTTTCTATTCTACAAATTAATAGGATAGGTGGAACTACATCAAGAGGTGGCCCTGAATTGGAGGAAGTTGTTGTTTAGTTGTCCTTTCTGTCTTTACTACATTGGCTAGTCTTTTAACTGCATTTTGAGTTATCACTTAGTCCAGTAACTCACACAACTTATCCCACCTTTCTTCATCTAGAATTGACAACTTTTTTACCTTCCTATAAATTTCATCTACTTCAGTGTATTTGGAAAACATGGGTTTTACAAAAAAAATATGGTTCACCTCATGTTGTATGTAAAATTCTTTTCCCATTACTTCAAGGAAATATTTTCCTATCAAACTGCCCTTTATACTGGAAAAATTGGAGCTATTTATGGCCACTTATTTTTGCTTCTTATTGTAGTCCTCTTATGTAATTAATTTATCATAGATCACAAACACAATGGATAATCCCTTTTGGTTCAACACCACAATCCTACTGAAAAACATGTTAACCCCTATCTCCAATCCCTGGAATGTTTCTCCAACTCATATTTATTCTTGTAATTGAGGAATTTGATGATATTAGCAGCTTCAGTAGGCTTGTCACCCAACTTCTCTTTAATGTCTACAATAGATTTCGTGGCTTTTTGTATTAGCTCCTTCTACTAAAAAATGATTTTGATGGATGACCAAATCTCATTCATTGAGTTGAGGATGCTTGTCCATATGCTCTCCTTGGCTTAGGCCAAGGTTTGTCCAATGGATGACTCTCTTTCTGCTTTCTGTATCCTTTGTATTAGTCTTTGGTATCTTTGTGCTTCAGCCAAATGTGAAGCTTTAGTTATATTTTTCTATTCTTGTAAATCTTTTACTTGGCCCTGTAGTTTATTTATCTCTTCTATTTGTATTGACATATTTTCTACAACCTTAGTCAATTGTTCAACAACATCTATAGGTTGGGTTGAAGGCATTGTTGATGTTGTAGCACTTGTAGTGGGGATTGCTATGAGGGGTACTACATCCAAAGGAACTATGGCCACCTGTTGATTTTGTTCCTTCTCCTTAATCAGCTTCTCCATTTACGTCTCCATTGTCCTGAATTGGGCACTTTGCTCCATGATTAATTTCAGCATATCTCCCTTCTATGTTTCAGAATCTTCTATATTCTTGGTCTGTGGATCTTCTATTGTTGGAAGAATTAGTTTCTTTCTTAGTTTTGCAATACTGGCATTCTTATTTTTAATTAGTTCTTCTGCAACCTTCACATTTTCTGGATCATACCCCATTTTAACAACCAAATCTTCCAATAATTTGATCCTTATGTCTTTAGAGAGAGAGGAGATCTTTTCCATCTTCAGCTGAGATTGGGTATTTGAAAGGGACACCTACAATTTTTACACAGTCATGGTTGTGTTGGTTAGTGTAGAGAAAATCATCTCACCAATCTGTTTATGCATCTCCATTTTATCAATGGGATTAATATCCTTGGTGTCACATTCGAAGGAAGTATTTTTGTAGTCTGCTAATATCTTTGGCTGTGGAATTGGAGCCTCTAGGAAAGGCCATCTACATCCTTCCTTTTTCTAAATCAAAGGTTGATATAAGCCTGCTCTGTGAACTCACATTTTGTTTCCAGAATTGTGTGTAGGTGTTGTTCTTGAGAATCTCATTTTTTGGCTTGATTTCTTTATACCTCTCAAATATACTCTTCTCCTTTTCTCCCTGAATGAGCTTGGAGGTTTGGGATGTGTCCATATGACCCTGTGACACTGATGACATTGCCGAAGATGTTATAAATTTTCTACTTGATTGTGTTGAATATAGTGGTTCTATGATAATCATGGTAGCTCCTTGTTCTTCATTCCTTTCTAAATCTATTTTAAAAGTCATCTTGGTCCTCTTTCTGTAGATGATTTTAAATTCTTTACCTGCATTGTTTGTAATTGAAGGTGGTTCTTCCTCTCTTGGCCTCTTTCTTGCTTTCTTCTCTTGTTGTCTGGTTGTTGCAAACAAAGGGGCCAACTTTTTTTTTAATCCTGAACTAGGAATTCTCCTTAGATGAAACAAAATGAATTTCATCAGATTTAATCATATGTTTGATGTACTCCATGTAAAATACTCTCATTGGGAGGTATTTGGGAATCTTGTATGGTGGAAATTCACAACCATACATCCTGATCTCTATATATTTTGGCACAAGTACCAATCACTGATTTTATCTTGCTCTGTTAAATGCAGGACCCTCTTGATTTCTTCACTGATTCTCGATTTTGCATTACTGGTCAACATGCTCATCACTATATGTATGAACTATTCAATGTATTACTTGAATGTGTATTCCTCTAAATATTTAATCACCAGGGGAGTCCAAAGAATTACTGTTTGTAGATTCCCTTCCTCATCAAATTTATGCAGTGAAAACTTGAATCTATTTTCCTCGTAATAAATGAAAATATAAACCGAAATGGAAGTATACCTGAATACTCCTTCAGTTGGTAACTTAAGGTATTGTTCATGTATACTATTAGCTAAGAATTGACTAAAATTTAAAATTACTGAAGGCTTATGGTCTTTAGAGAAAACTGACAAGAAACCTAACAGGGGTTCATCTACCCATTCATCGGAGTAATAACCTAAAAGGAAGCACAACACATAAATGATTTTTTTAGCCTGATCAGGGAACATGGAAGAGGGATAAGGTGGATTTTTTTTGGGAAATTGGGTATGTTCAGGCAAGAAAATATAAAAAATATGTGCTCTCTTAGAGAAATCTAATTTATGGTAGAGTTCAGTCAAGTTTTCTATAGAAAAAATGGTGTTGGTTTCGACAGGAGGGGCGTGCATCATCTGATCAATAGCCTAAGAGGTTATGGTGAGTAAGATTTCACCACTTGGGGCTATAATGGCTCTATATTTTGGTACATAACAGGCCTGGAATTTTCTAACAAACTCTGGGGAATGAAAGGTTTGGTGAAAAATGTAATGAGGCAAATTAGACTCTCATAGTCCAATTTCATTAGATTTATCAATAGACTTGTCTTTGAGCCAAAAGTAGAGTTCGAAAATATCAAACTCACACTGAGTCTCGACGATTTTATAATCTCTTTCTGCAAGCGGGATGTGATCAAGGTATACATGGGGATGGAGCATAAGGTTGACAGAATCTTCAATGTTCTTCTTTTTCGGAGGCATCCTATTAGTTGGAAATTACAGAGACTGGAGGCAATGGCGAATAATTACCATGATTTCACTAGCTTGTAGCAGATTGGTAGTATAATTGGGATTTTATTGTGCTTGATTAGGTGCTTGGTCAATTGAAGAATGTCATTGGGCACATGAAATCTGGAAACAAAGATGAATTGACAAAGTCTACAACAGAAAAGGGAAAAAATGGTGGCACGATGGATTTTTATGGTAGTGGAAATGTTTCCGTTAGGGGCGCAGGTCTATTAGAGGTTCGAATGGTTACCCTGGGAAGTAATTTAATAGGTTAACGGTTATAACCATGTGACACAATGAGGGTGGAGGGGAGCGCGTGAGAAGGAGTGCGGGAAAGGAGGGTGGTTAGGCAGATTTAGGAGGGGGGTCAAGGTGGTTTGTGGTATTGTGAGGGGGGGGGGGTGTGAAATGCGGAGGGACTGACATGTTGCGTGGGACTAGCAGGAGTGAAACCACCTTTTCGAACCCCACCCTGGCAGTAAAGGTAGGATGGTGAGGGGGGGAGGGGGGGGGGGCGAAAAGAATTTTGGGTCGTAGATCTGGCGAAGTGACAATCGGGCCGCTGGAACATTAGGGGAATTTTGAGGTATAAAATGGGCCTCCAAATGAAATTATAAAATAGTAGTGGAAATAATAAAATAAGATTTGATTACATCATCAAATTTTAGAGGGAAAAAAGAAAAAACTACTTTCTCAACTCATATTTTGAACTTATCTCCCTAAGGGTTTACTCAAATTTCGAGCAGGAATACTCATTGGATGCAAAATTTAATTCCTCATCCAATTAGTACACATGTTGCATACTTTTGATGGAATTTCCTACATGAAAAATGAGAAATACATAAAAAAACGTGATTGCAATCACGTTTTTTTTAAATATATTTCTCATTTTTCGTGAAGCAGGGTCCATTAAAAGTATGCAACATGGGTACTCCTTGGATGGGGAATTAAATTTTTCATCCAATGAGTATTCTAGCTCAAAATTTGAGTAAACCCCTAGGGAGATAAGTTGAAAATACGAGTTGAAAAATTTGTTTTATTATTTTATTATTTTTTAATCTTTTTAATTTTTTACTCTAAAAATTGTGAATCATCCCGCATGGTTGACATCATCATCTTGAATCCTATTGGTTCTTATAAAGTTTATTTTAGTTGTACATTTTTCTTAGGAGGCCAATTTTAGACCTCAAAATTCCCCTAATGAGTGCACGTATCTTAACAAGAAGCGATAAACTCCTTTTTCGTTTATCAAACTTATCACATGGGTCGAAATTTTGGATAAAACCTTTGCATTAGAACTTTGGATAAAAAACATAATGAAGTCAAACATTAGGCTAATAGCACATATTTTCACAATTTCTTTCAAACTTAGGATTAAAGTGCACTAATGAGCCTTTCATGTAGAATTAACCACATTTTATCCTTTTGAACCTTTTTTCCCCTAACTTAAGACTAAATTTTTATCATTCCTATGGGTGCATTTGGACTTGCAAACCCTTTTTATTTATTTTTGAGAAAACAAATACTTACTCTATCCTATCCACTTATTGCTTCATTGATTCAGCTTAAGCATTTGAATCAACCTTATTTATCTAACTAACTAACATTAGCCAAGATTAGACAGTTTGGCTAACTTTATTCTCTAATCTAATTGACAAAAATTTAAACTTGTTTGACCATGATTAAATTGTATGGTTCAAACAGGTGACTCAAGGTTGTGGCATTTTGAACTAGTTGCACAAAGCATTCACTTTATTTAACAGAATCATATTAACTATCAAGTAGTGACATTTAAACTTTCAACACTTTCAATACTATTTCTTCTTTTTCTTTTATGGGGTTTTCATATTTATTTTTATTCTTTCTTTGTTTTTTCTTTTCTTTTTCTTTTGTTTCTTTATTCTGTTTTTTAATTCCAATACCCTCTTTTCATTTTATTTTTTTATATTTTTTGGAAATCACTTGCAAATTGAAGTATTATTTACAATGTCATATAACTGAGATAAAATACATAATCACCTTGTGATCCTATAAATTATAGAACCCTAACAGTGGCTCCAGCTAGGGATGACACATTTTTAAGAAGCGACAAGAAACTGTGACCAGTAGCCTTGAATGTTCTATTTCAACGATGTTTTCATTTTATTTCTTTTTTGTTTTTGTAGTAGTTATGTGGCACATTAATCAGGATCTTAGGGCCTTCTCTGCGGGCCTCAACTTTTGTCAATAGGTCACCCAATAAAATAGTAAAGAAAATGATATTTACAATGAACTTATCTAAGAAACACTTATATTCTTGTGAAAAATAATGTTTCAGCATCCTATGATTCACAATTCCACCAGGTATCTTTGTTCCATCCAAATCTTTGAGGAAAAAATCATTATGACCTCTGAAGGCATAGATAATATATGGTCATTTCCATAGATTATCAAACTTTCCATGCTTTCATTTATCCTCTCTTCTTGAATCCCATTTTAAAACACTTTCACCCAAGTGAACATAATCTTCCTCGGTTCTTCTGTCATAAATATTTTTGACATTTTCTTGGATAACTTGTGTTTTTTATACACTTCTTCCTTGGATTGTTGCAGTTGAATGGTATGATTTATCCTTCTTTGAGTATGATTTGGTTCCACCTGCAAATATTTTATTATTTTCATAACTAGAACCCCTAAATAAGAAGGGAAAACAACATCCATTCCATAAACCAACTGGTATGGTGACATGGAAATTGATTTCTTTGTGGTGATTTTATCAGCCCACGTTGCATTTACCAGCTTGTTATGCAATGACTTCTTGTTGCCTTCTAGAATCCTTTTAATACTGTTAACCAAACTTTTATTTAAAGATTCAGCTAACCCATTACCTTGAGGGAAATAAATAGTTGAATGCCCTAGAGTGATATGATATTTGTTGCATAAATATACCATTTTATTTTACTTAAAAGCTGAGGCATTATCTATGATAATATTATTTCGACATCCAAACCTTGAAAATATATTGGTTTTTAAAAATTTGATGATCACAACATAAATTTCTTGTCTTAAGGGTGTGGCCTCAATCCACTTGGTGAAATAATAAGTGGCTGTGAGGATCCATTTGTATTGGGTTGAGGATGGTGGATGGATTTATCAAATGAAATCCAAACCCTACTATTGGAAATGACTTTCAAAGGATATATGTTTCAAGGTTGATGACAATAGTTTTCTCTTTCCTTCAAAAATTTGGCACTTGTGACAGAAGGTAACTTTCTTATGGACATCAGGAAAAAAGTGTTGGCTAGTAAAAACTAGCTCTTAGGATCTTATTGGCAGTGGTATTCCAATAAAAATTTCCACCACAGTCTCCTTCATGAAATCCTTGCATATTTTTTTTTGCTTCATCCTTCAATAAACATTTTAGTAAAATTCCACCAACATCTTTGCAATATAATTTGATTTCTAAGATAAAAAATTTCATATATTTTAGCTTAAGAAATCTAGCCTTTGTCTTAGTCAAACTAGGGGGAGCTTGTAAATTTAATAATAAAAAATTGAGGTCTTCATACCAGGGTGAGGTTATAAAATCCTCATCTATTTGTGGAGTCATCTGCTCCTATTGATCATCTAATGCAGCTACAAAATTAATATCTAAGGCATGAAAATTAGACTCAACCATTAATTTTTCTAATCCTTGTCGCTTAATGATATTGGTGGGTTTGATTTCAATATCATACTCAAGATTAATGGAAATCCACTTACCTCTTTTCCCATCTGGTCCATTTTGAGTTAGGATATCTTTGACCACAAAATTTGGTACAAGATCAATTATGTGAGAATGAAGAATATATACTCTGAAATCCTTAATTGCCTTTATTAGAGAAAATGGTTGTTTATCCATTATATTGTGTTTCAATGCAACATCTCTTAGAGCCTTGCTAAATAAATCAATGGGCTACTCATATCCCTCATTGGTTTTATGTAAGAGAACTACTGCAATAGTGTGTTCAGATGCAAATGAAAATATTATAAAATCTTTTGTAAAGTCAAGGCTAATTAAGGAAGGTGCTTTTGTTAGAGCTTGCTTCACTTGGTCGAATGACCTCCTGGCTTAAATGTTCCACCTTATTTTTGTGTCTTTCTTTAACATATTTTTTAGGTTCCTAGGGATTTTTTCTAGGTTGGGAATGAATCTTCTTAGAAAGTTTATTTTCACAATAAATTATTGAAGTTATTTAACATTTCTAGGATGACTTATTTTCAAGATAGCTTCAATCCTACTGGGATCAATCCTAATACCCTCTTCGGAAATGATATTTCCCATAATTTTTCCTTCTTCAAGGCCAAATAGTGTTTTCTTGGGGTTAAGTGAAATTTCAAACTTCCTACACTTCTAAAAAACTCTCCTCAATTGTTACAAATTCTCTTCATATGTTTTGGAATAAACCGTGATGTCATATATATATATATATATATATGACAATAAATCTTCCAATTTCATCAGAAAAAGCAATATCCATTTATCTCTGAAATGTGGCTCAAACATTCATTAATCCAAAAAGCATATTCACGTACATGAAGCTACCCCATGGAGTAGTAAAATTTGTCTTGTCCTGATCATCAGGGTGAACCAAAACTTAGTTGTAACCCAGAAAACCATCTAATAGAGAAATCCTACTGGAGCCAACTACCTTTTGCAAAATGTGATCCATTTTAGGTAAAGGGTAATTGTCCTTTAGTGAGAGTTTATTGAAGTTTCTAAAATCTATGCATAGTCTGATTTCACCAATTTTCTTCCTTGTTGGTACTATATTGGAAACCCACTTAGAGTACCTAAGAGGTACTATGATCTTAGCATCATACATTTTCTTGATCTATTTCTCAATTAAAGGCATCAATATTGGGTTTATCCTTTGAATTTTTTGTTTAAAGGTTTCTTGATCGTATTTAATAGGAATTGTGTTGGATTATGATGGTGTCATAATATTTTAAGTCTTCATAAGTCCATGCAGACACATCAATGAGTTATTTGAATAGACTAATGTATTTCTAATTTTTAGCAGGTGGTAATGATTTAGATAGTTTTATCATCTTTGGGTCTTTTTCACTTCTTAAATTTCATTCTTCTACATCTGCTCCTGTGGGCTCAATCTTGGGTTTCTTGGATACATAATTAAATTCAACCAACTCTTATAAGGGAACCAATCTTCTGGGTAAGACATTATCTTTTAATTGGAGTATTTATAGTTCCTTTATTTCTTGATCTATTTATAGCAATTCTACGTTATTTACAATTTTATTTACATGATAGCCTAATTGGTTTTCTAAATCAGAATGTACAACTACCTTATCTTCTAAATCACATTCTACATCTATATTTTCTTCTTCAAAATCATCCTTGGATTGCAGAAAATGTTCAATTTGTTTATCATTCCCAAGGACTTGCCAATATCTAACATTGTCTGGGACAGTTGAACTGTGTTTCACTTCCACTGTGTATTGACGAATAGGATGGGTCATTTTACAGGTACTGGTAGAAACGTCAAGACTATCAGTAAGAATATTATGATTTCTAGGGATCACAGAGAGGTCATATTCCACAAAACACTCCAAAAAATCTAGAACAACATTTTTGTATGCTCTTAATCTAGGTTTTTTTGCAAAATATTCTCCTTTTATTTGTTTTATTATTAGCTCAGAAACCCCATGAATGGAAATTATTTTAGCACCAAGTTTTTTTAGTAACTGTAATCCTAGTATTAATGTTTCATACTAAGCTATATTATTTGTTCATTAGATGTTAATCTTGTATGAATGTCCCTCGACGTGATTAGCTCCTGAGTTTGAAACCCAAACTCTTGCTCCTGAGCCTTCTTTGCTAACAGCTCCATCAAAGTCCACATTCCAAATAGGTTCTGTTACAGGACAAATGACCTCCTCATCAGCTCAGAGGTGAAGGTAACATGAGAGGAAGAAAATGACCTATACAAGACCCATTTTATCCAAGGTAATGCACCCCAGAAATAACTAGGCAGAGTTATAACGCACCTGAGCCATGCAAAGGAAGCATTAATGCCTAGGGTAAAGCTCTGTTTTTCCCAAGGGGAAGCATTAAATGTGTTTGAATGTGAAAAGGGAAATATCTTGTGGAAAAATGACTGGAATTTCCAGATTTTTCTCAAAAAAAGGTAGTTCAAAATAGAAACTAAATGGCACAAACCTTTTATTAGGCCTTGACAAACACAACTAGACTCCTATGGAAAGCAAAAGTAAAGAAAAGCGAGCAAACATCTAGATCTTTCCTGATTCAAACTGGTTGAAAGAGTTGGCAAGGTTTGCCCTCTCCATATCCTATAAATTGGAGCTGTGGGCTCTTGGTCTAAGGTGGAAGGTTTGATTATTGTGGAGAAAAATTTCAATGTTGTAGTATGAGGCTTGAACATTGGCAGAGTTCATTGAAGACTTTCTGCCTTGATCATCATCACACTCAAAGATAGAGAAAGAGAGAGAGGAATTGGAAGATAGAGGAGGCCTTGGTGCAACCAACGGTTGTAATCCTCCTTTTCATAAATCAATAAAACTGTATCTGTTTTGTCCACTCAATGCATCAGTGTCACAATTGTTGTTCAATCGTCTATGTAGCATGATATGAATAGCTTAGATCTACATTGTTTTATGTTTGTTATATGCTAGTTTGATTGATAAGAAGATATACTATTGTGAAGATTACATGGGTGCTTTGATTGGTTGTAGGATCTAGATTTGGATTCGGTGAAGAAGGACTTCTACTCCATCGCTTAGTGTTCTTCGTAGGATCTGTCGTCCACAAAGAGGTAATAATTCAAAAAATTTGCTTTTCGATTATATATTAGTATGAAAATGCATGCAATACCTTTGTAACTTTATAGCTAATCTTATAGTCTCCCTCAGGCACCAGAAAGCCCTGAGAGGGATACCCAATAACCACCACCCAATCATATTACTCTATAGCAGAAATGGTGACTCTGCTGGGGAGTAAACCCTATGTTTTTGGGTTGTTCCTATGAATTTACCTCTTTTCCTCTGTTCACATATCCTTCTAACCAGTTTATATGCTTAGTAATCATCTCAAAATCTCACAGAGTCTAGATTAGAACCTGCTTAGCCATCTGTGCAAGTTTACCCTAAGTAACGCTCCCTCTGAGAGTGTTTCAGTGCATCATAACGCTGCTTATGCTCAGATACAGTGCGTTAATCTCAATATTAATGCTCTGTAGCCTCTTCTCCTAGAGTTACCCAGCCAAAATCTATTGTTTACACCCCTGTTGTGTTTCCCTTTGGTTGTGGAGCTATGTAATGTTCCCAAATTTTAGCCTCAAGCTAAAAGGAACATTATAGTTAGCATTATCTCTAGGTAGATTAATAAAATGGGTAGGGAGGCCCATTAACATCTTTAGAAGGAAGCATAACATTCCTCATGTGAAAATGGGAAGAATAAGCAGATGGATTAAGCACCTATGGGTGTGAACAAGATTGGATCATATTGATTCAGTCATATTTGACCAAGTCCACATGCACTGTCTAGATACATTGTATCTCCTTGATGGTCTGCGTAGTTTTAACGGAGGACAACTTACATGAGCTTGGTGGCACATATCGATGGGACCCATTGCAGAGAGGTGCACTTGCTATATATGGAGAGGAGGGCAGCCATTGTTATGCATTTTTTGGATTATTATTTTCTTTGGTCTATTGAGACTTTGCTTCCTCTTGCTGTTTAGTAGGGTTGCAGTGCTGTTTAGCATAAGGGTGTTCCTGGTCGGTAATCCCTACCTCATCCTCAGGGAAGGAGAGGTTCTTTGGGCTAAATTTCCTCATTCTGGAATTTTTTCCAAGCTACCTCCTTCAGCTATAGCGCAGTTTCTATTTAGATCTGGGTTGTGTTGTAGGGTGCAGCAAAGGAGGATCTCTTTGAGTCATTTCTAGGCTTTTTTTTCAGTGGAGAGCTTGTCTATCCATTGGAGGATCAACAAGAAGGACTCCCGCGCATATTTTCAAATATTGGCACTTGACCAAAGCATCTCTGCACTTCTATAGTGCAGTCCCTTGCAGGAACTACGTCATTTTCTAGAGAGCCGCTACAGCAAGGTTTAATACCTTGATTTTGGGCTAGTTTCCTAGGGAAAGGGCCAACCCTTCTCCCATAAAGCTGGGAAAAGGGATTCTCATCCATATTGTACTTTATTGAGCTATATTCCTTTAATTTTGTCAGAGACTGTGTTATTTTGCAGCTAAATATTTAGATCTACTCTTGTTGTGCTTAAGCTTCCAAGAAACCCTTGCCAGGTTATCTTTTACATTGTATAAAAGAGGCTAGATCTTTGTTTTTCTCTATGATTTGGCTAAATAAAATCCAGATCTGTTGTCTATAAAACATTTCTATAGAAACCCTCTTATAATTACACTGTTCTTGCTTCAGAGTTTTCTGTATGGGTTAAGTCATGGGTTTTCAGTGTTTTTAAGCCATATAAGAACCGAGAGATCTGTTTAACTTGGCTAGAATGATTTGTTTCTACTCCCATTATATATGTGAGATGTATATTTCATGAAATAAGGGATCCAAGTCCCATTCTCACAGTTATAGCATTATTTTTTGGAAATAGCGTTTTTATGGTCCATATCCTGCTTTTCCCCACTTGGAGATAACATATGGAGATATAGTTTTGCTGATATGCTCCTAATCTGATGGAAATGTGTTTAATACACATTTGATAAGTAAATTGACATAGCTTACATTATTTTGTTCAATTATTATTGGAATCTCCAACTTTGGAACATCTTAAGGTGTTCTTATTGTTGTAGAAATTTCCCATTTTGGGATATTACAGTGGTATCAAAGAATAATCTTGGCTCAGCCTATGCATCCAAGACATTATGCCATTAGGAGGAGAAGCTTATCATAGAAAAGAGAATTTGTGTAGAAGAAACAAAATAATGACTCCATTATTTGGAGGAATGAAGAGAGGATCTCCCTGCTTCTTTTCCAAGCTATGAAGAATATCAAAGAAGATCTCAAGGAGATGAAAGGGGAGGAGTGTAGAAGATTTCTAAGAGGGTTTGAAGTAAGCCCTAGCTATTCACATGATGGGTGTGAGCATTCAGCCACACATGCAGATCCACAGCGTAGTTTATTGCCCACATTTACTGCAAGAAGGATGGAGGAAGAAGATGCACCAAGGGAGGAGACCTTGAGTGACCATCTTTAGGAGTGTGAATCTCAATCATGGAGATTCAAGGAGCACTTGGACTTCCAAGGGTTTTGAAAAACTCAAGGAGGCAAGATCCAATAGCCACAAAAGAAGCAAGAGAGGTAGAATCTTCCTATATCACTTTGATGGATCAGCAGAGTGCCCAGCCAAAGCTTGGGTAGAAGAGCTAGATTCCTATTTCCATCTACACCAAGTTTTAGAGAAGGAGGCCATCAGAGTAGCAGTGCTGCACCTCAAAGGTATGGCCCATGATTGGTGGTTTAATGTTTCTACTTTATTTTTTCATGAGAATGTAAAAACTTATGTTGGGTTCACTAAGGAATTGGTGAGAAGATTTGATAGAAAACATTGTGAACCATCATTTGTTAAAAACAAAAATTCAAACACTTTGCATGGGTTGGAGAGACCTATTAAACCAACTCCACTCTATAATTTTAAAGGGGATAAAAACATGCATGATAGTTTTCCAAGGGCAAGATCCCCACTTCTTGAAGAGCCCTCTTATAATTGTGAAGACATGGAGTTTCCTCCTTCAAGAGATGACCTAGATCAAGGTTTCTCGTTGAGGATGAGGCATTCTAATATATGGAAGAAGAAGAGAAGGATCAACATCAAGGGATGATGAGTATTCACCCTTAGCTATTTCAGGAGGTTTCTACACATAAGGAAGTGATTGCACTGCGCAGTGAAGAGAGGGAAAACTCAATCCACTCATATATACAATCCACTTCAGATTTTGATGTCTCACTACATGGAGGCATTCCACCTGGGAGGCCACTAGATCTAGAGTTGATGAGAGAAATCTTGTCTTTGGGTTCACCACTCTTGGATTTTGGAGAGGTGAAGAGTTTTGAGGGAGAATTTGGCATGGGGGATGGCAAAGTAGCAGGCAGTAGCATGAGGAGAGCTTCACATGCCAGATCACCAGTGCTGTCTCTTAGGAGGATTGATCCATATTGGAGATCTCAACTCTTGGTAGAGTACTCCAAGGATCTAGGTGCATGTATGATTCTTGATGACCTGGATAGAGATAATGAGTATATGGTTGATGATGTGGTCATCTATTCTTATGGCACAGTATTCTTGACTAGAGCTTCTAAGCTCAAGGAGAAGCTGCTTCATGCAGCACATAAGGACTTCCTTTCCATGCATTATGATGCATATCTTTCTTTGGCAAAGGAGTTCACTTGGGAGGGCATCCAGCATGACGTATTTCAACATATGGAGAGATGCATAGCCTAGATGGTGATAAAGAGGAGGTCACAATCACTTCCCTACTCTTTGGAGGTGAGGGAAAATTTCCAGTTTAGCCATTTTAGCTCAAGGTCTCAAGTACATGATGGAGGATGTAAAATTCCACTTTATGTTTTGTACTTATTTTCTTTATATGAGCAGCATGTTGTACCAAGAAGGACTATCCCTTCTTTCATATTATATGATGATGTACTTAGAGCCACTTGTGGCATTGAGATTGGCTATTTATTTGGTGGTTTGTGGGGGAAACCACATGATTCTTGGTGTGCACCAATGGCACCAAATTGTACATTCATGATTCCATCTTATGACATGACTGTGGCAGAAAAAAAGTGGTTGGGAGAGAACTTGTTGTAATTTTTTTTGAGGTAGGCATGGGATGCACTGCACTAGTTCCATGTGAGGAACTATGATCCACTTTCCGGCTGTCACATGGAAACTTGTTTTTATTGGTTTTTGCTTCCATGTATTGCTAATAATTTTTTGTTCATGGGAAGCTTTGTTGGAGAGTGGGATATGAGTTGGAGATGCCCATTTGGATTATGATTCTCCCTATTTTACATGTTGTATGTTTCAGAAGAAACAATGGTCACACCATGATTGCCACATCACACCTCTTTCCTTCATATATGAGGAGCCCTTGGGAGGACTTGCGTTCTTGGAGGAGGTACTTCATGGTTGAATTATCTTGTGGGGTAGCTTGGGCCATTTTTGAAGGCCATGAAATTTCAGCCCAATATCAGAAACCCCCCCATAATTACCATAAATGGAGAGAGAAACTACTTGGATGGGAAAATATACTCTCCATTCAGCCCCAACACATTGCATAAACCCGGGGTTGCAGATTTCTTTGATGAGCTACCTATGATGGCTCATTTCATTTGGATGATAGCATGGGTGAGAGGGTCACTCATTTGGAATGATATTTACCATGTGTATCATCACTCCTACCTTGAGGAGGCCATGGGACAGCAAGAAGGTTTCCACTTACACCTTCCACCTTTTCATGATGTGGGCCATTTGGTTATGCATCTTTGGGAGGAGACATTGGAGGGCAGATTTGTTGCATATTATCTTGAGCAGTGGTGGGGACTATTGATGAGGAGGCCACAAGAGGAGAAGGGGAGGAATTTTTCTCTCCCTATACAGTTTCTTGAGGACAAGCAACATTTTGGAGGGGAGGACTGTAATGTTCCCAAATTTTAGCCTCAAGCTAAAAGGAACATTATAGTTAGTATTATCTCTAGGTAAATGAATAAAATGGGTAGGGAGGCCCATTAACCTATTTAGAAGGCAGAATAACATTCCTCATGTGAAAAGAGGAAGAATAAGTAGTTGGATTAAGAACCTATAGGTGTGAACTAGATTGGATCATATTGATTCAATCATATTTTCCCAAGTCCACATGCATTGTCTAGATACATTGTATCTCCTTGATGGACTGCACAGTTTTAATGGAGGACAACTTGCATGAGCTTGGTGGCACATATGGATGGTACCCATTGTGGAGAGGTGAACTTGCTATATATGGAGAGGAGGGCAGCCATTGTTATGCATGTTTTGGATTATTATTTTCTTTGGTTTGTTGAGAATTTGCTTCCTCTTGCTGTTTAGCAGGGTTGCAGTGTTTTTTAGCACAAGGGTGTTCCTGGTCGGGAATCCCTACCTCATCCTCAAGGAAGGAGAGGTTATTTGGGCTAAATTTCCTCATTCCAAAATTTTTTCCAAGCCACCTCCTTCAGCTATAGTGAAGTTTTTGTTTAGATATGGGTTGTGTTGCAGGGTGCAGCAAAGGAGGATCTCTTTGAGTCATTTCTGGGCTTGTTTTTCAGTGGAGAGCTTGTCTATCCATTGGAGGATCAGCAAGAAGGATTCCCAGGCATATTTTCACATCTTGGCATTTGGACAAAGAATATATGCACTTCTATAGTGCAGTCCCTTGCAGGAACTACGTCATTTTTCCAGAGAGCTACTACAGCAAGGTTTAATACCTTGATTTTGGGCTAGTTTCCTAGGGAAAGGGCCAACCCTTCTCCCAGAAAGCTAGGAAAATATATTCTCATCCCTATTGTACTTTATTCATCTATATTAATGTAATTTTGTAGGATACTGCATTATTTTTCAGCTGAATATTCAGATCTACTCTTGTTTTTCGTAAGCTTCCAAGAAACCCTTGCCGAGTTATCTTTACATCGTATTAAAGAGGCTAGATCTTTGTTTTTCTCTGTGCTTTGGCTAAATAAACTCCAGATCTGTTGTCTATAAAAAATTTCTACAAAAAACCTGTTATAATTATGCTGTGCTTGCTTTAGATTTTTATGTATGGGCTAATTCATGGGTTTTCAATGTTTTTAAGCCATATAAGAACTAGGAGATCTGTTTAACTTGGATAGAATGATTTGTTTCTACTCCCATTCTATATGTGAGATGTATATTGCATGAAATAAGGGATCCAAGTCCCATTTCTCATGGTTATAGAATTATTTTCTAGAAATAGCGTTTTTATGGTCCAGATCACTGCTTTTCCCCACTTGGAAATAACATATGGAGATATAGTTTTGTTGATATGCTCCTAATATGATGGAAATGTTTTTTATACTCATTTAATAAGTAAATTGACATAGCTTACATTATTGTGTTCAAGTATTTCTGGAATCTCCAACTTTGGAACATCTTAAGGTGCTCTTATTGTTGTAGAAATTTCCCATTTTGGGATATTACAAGTTATTGGCTACCAGATCAACCTATTTTGCTGGATCCCTGTGCTTGATTTCTAGTTAGAATTTTTTTCTTAGTTCTTGTTTAAAAAAGTTAATGTTAGTAGCATCTACTTTTTGAAGAAGATTTTTTTTTAAATTTTTCTGAACTTAGCTGAATTAATTCTGAAAATTTTTAGTTAAAATTTTTTTAAGAGAAGATAGACAGATGTCTGAATATTTAAAATTTGAACTATTTTATTTGAATGTTTGGTTCACGGATGTTGAAAGAATATCTCCTTGTAGAATGAAATCTTCATTGAATTGAATATTTAGAGCATGTTTCTACATGGTTTTTGAGTCAAAGTCTCATCACATTTCATACGTCCACTCCCCCTCTACAAGACTAATAATAAAGTACACTAAGAATCAAGTGATAATAAAATTAATCATATAACTTTTTCTGAGATCACACCAACAGTAGTTCAAGCTAAGATCTTGGGGTAGGATAAGTGAGAAAATCACCCAAGATCTCGAAACTTGAAACTAGAGTCATTAAAAAATGAAATCCTACTGCACTCAAATTATCAGGACCACTCCAATACCACCAGAGTTAAGCGTGAGACAACACCAGGGTGCAAGAGAAGGTAGCCCACCTTCGAGTGCATTCAGTGGGAATGCTATATATTTGGGTTCCTTTCGGGGATGTCGAAACTAGATCGGGGATCTAGGTGTTCTGCCCATATAGCGTGTTGTCTACGACCATGACCCCTCTCATGATGTTTGTGATTTGAGGTATCTTTAGTTGCCAGCCTTTTTAGGGACTTACACGAGGTAACTCGGGTGGGTTGCCCTAGTACCTAAAATAGACAGACCTACTATTTCTTCGGTCTTTGGGAGGGTACTCGTCTTCATGAGAGTGCTTACACCTATTATCTGAGGCTCGGGAAAAGCTCTAGAGTAACCGTAACTGTGTTTATGACCAACCCTCTCTATATTCTATTCTGATACTAGGTTTCATCTCCAGAAAATGATAGTACTTAGACGGGGCCACCCTATTCTGGCTACTTGTTGATTGATTTTAGAAGTCCTTTTTTATTTTTTATTTTTTAGGTGTGTGGTTACTATCACTGAGACTTTATGATACATCACAAATAATTAAAATTTGATAAAAATAAATAGGTCATCGTGGCATCCTTTGACCCTCATCATCTATCTCGACAATAATGAGGTCTCCCTCCATTGACACCGGAGGAGGATTCGAGTCTCGATGAGACAGTACCTTCTTCGGAAGTGCAGTGTCTAGTGAAAACCCCTGATTTTCACATAGCCCCATATCATATGAAGTTTTTAGAGGATCCTCTTATAGAAGGAGTTGTACCTACTTACAATCCTCCTCTCACTGACTCGCCGGGGCCAATTTTAGATCAGGTTACACCAGGCCAAGATATGTCTTCGGCCGCACCGACATCCATTTCACAACTAGCACCCTGGGGGTCGGTGTTGATGGTAACCAGCTCTGGTCCACCACCGTATTCATCACTGGTTGTCAGTTCTATTCCAATGATTAGAAACCCCAGTAGCCAGGCTATACCTAGTCCCAACAATCTAGTCACCACAACTATCAGCAGACCTTCAAACTCTTCGAGATCTACTCCTATTATGACTGCGCCGGGACACATGGTTTCTTCTCCTGCTAGCGGGGCTACTTCGGTTCCTTTTAGCAACCCTTTTGGTTGGAACCATTTACTAAGTTCAAACCCCTTGGAAATCATGCCAGGGGGTAGTGTCACTAACATATATATGCTGGGGGGCACTTCAGTACCCCTACAGTCATTGGGACAAACATGATAGCCTATTGTTAACATTGTTCCTTTGAGTGGTCGAACTTCTGGTGTAGGGTCTATGCCAATGCTTAACTATGCGAATAGCAGTATGCCTTTGGCTAACTCTATCGTGTCCATATGGGTGAACCAAACCCAAAATAAATTTGGGCAAGGGGGTAACTTTTACACTAGAGGCAACCAACAGTTCGCCCCTCAGTGCAACATACCCTACAGACAACAACCATACACCCCTACACCCCCACCCACAAGGAAATTTTATCAAAAAAGTCGTACTTATCCCATTGGTAACACATTGATGGACAGACCCTACGGTCCGAATGGTCAGCCAATACTTCCTTGGCTAGATCTGGGGGAAAACACATAGTTGCCATTTCTGGCAGCTCTAGACATCCCCGAAATATACAAACTAACTAATGATCCCATCAACCACAACCCACTCTGGCCTCCAATAACACAAAAGACTTCATATAACATCCCTAAATGCGATGGGAAACAAGGGGACGATCTGGCTATGCACGTCACCACCTTTCATCTATGGTCTATTTCTAACTCCATGGTGGATGATAGTATCTAGCTTCAAATTTTCCCCCGCAATCTCACAGGAAACACTGCCAAATGGTACATTGAGTTACCACGTGGGGCCGTTAATAATTTTGGCACCTTAGCTACGAAATTTCTTAAGAACTTCCAATTTCCTATTAGATACGAAACCGACACGGAACTCTTAACCTCACTGTGCCAAGACACCGCCACTCACATCTCTAATCACATTCATGAATGGAGACGTAGGAGGAGGCTAGTCAAAGCGCCAATCCCGGATCATATCTTTTCCAACTGATTTTGTAAGTCACTCTTACCACCCCTAGCTAATGACGTTTTCTTTTCCATTGTGGTCACAGAATACCAATCCATCCATCGTGCATAGCATTTAGATCTGATCTATTCACAATTTGGCACGCTATATGATTTATTGCCCCATGCCCTTGGCAATCTGAATCCTCCCACTACTCAAAAACTCGGAGCACAAGCTGATGATCTCGTTGGTGAAATATCCGGCGTAGCCATAAAAAAACTTAGTGGGAAAACCTCCCAGCCTTCTTCGGCTGCCACCACCCCTAACCAATTGACTACTCTTCCTACCACTGAGGTAAATTCTGTGCAGTTTTCACAAAAATATAGTGGAAAGAACAAGAAGAACAAGAAAAAGACCTCTTCTTCTGAAGAACAGTCTGATACTCAGAATAATCCCAGTAAGAAAAACACTGCTAAACACAAAAAAGGAAATGAGAAACCCATGAAATTTTCTTGCAGAATTTGTGCAGAGGACCACTTGACATACAAATGTCCTCGGCTGCAGGAATGCACAGATTTTATCGCAAACAAGGACTATGGGAGGAGACTTGTTGTTCTTCATAATCCCTTCCTTAATCCATAGCAGTAACAACAACACATGGTTGCAAACCCACCACAACCCCCTCAAAGGGGCAAAGGTGGTACCCATCCTTCCGATGAAGGATCATCTGCCATTTATGGTGTAGAAAGTGTTGAGCTCCAAACACAAGCCAAACTCTATGGAAATCCTGTCATTGATGATCAGGAACCTGGTACCAATTCGAATCCATAGCCACCCAACGATTTTCATATCGAAAGGCCTCCTGCTAACCCCATGATTCATCCCCCTAAAGGGACAGTTCGACGCACGACTCATAACACCTTTGCACGTGCTGCCCAAAACTACAATATTGTATAATATTTGGTGCAAGCACCATCAGCCATGTTTGCACTCAAAGTATTTCAAACTTTCCCAGCGCAAAGGAAAGCTCTGCTTTCGGCCATTGGTGGAATCGACCCCCAGGATTCTATGCTAGCCATATTTGACATGTAGAAATATAAACCTTACCTCTCACACCAACTTGCGTTCTAGGTGCAACTTGTATCGAAAGGGAGGCCAATCCATCACACTGTCATAGACGAAGGTGCTTTGACCTGCGTTATGTCAATTTCATGTTGGCTCACGTTGGGTTCTCCTACTTTGTCTTCATTGTCGAATTCCCTTAAAGATTTCGATGGCCACACTTTCCTCCCAAAAGGCTACCTTGCTAGCTTTACCATTTCGCTTAGTGGGAAAACAATATTGGTGAACATAGAAGCCGTAGATTCTCATATCAACTATAATATTTTTCTGGGTTGAAATTGGTCTTACGCAATGACTACCATTGTCTCTTCGGTCTTCTGACTCATCCTCTTTCCATTGGATGGGAAAATAGTCACAGTGGATCAGTTACCCTTTTCCACCCTCGATTATTCCATGTTACCAAGTAACATTGTACCCCTAGTAGGAGGCATTCCTGAATCATACATCAGCATCAGTACCGGTCTTATGAAGGCATCTTCCTTGATGGGATGCTTTCCTCTCCTACTGCCTGAGGTTCCACATAAAATTGCAATGATATCCACCATTTTATATGTCTCTATTGATCCATGGATCCTATCGACACCTTCAGACATTGATTCCTACCATTAGGGGAATTTTAAGGTCTAAAATGGGCCTCCTAAGGAAATTATAAAATAACAGTGGAAAAAATCAAATAAGATTTGATGACATCATCAAATTTTAGAGGGAAAAATGAAAAAACTACTTTTTCAACTCATATTTTCAACTTATCTCCCAAAGTTTTTACTCAAATTTCAAGCGGTAGTACTCATTGGATGCGAAATTTAATTCCTCATCCAAGGAGTACCCATGTTGCATACTTTCGATGGGTCCTACTACACAAAAAATGAGAAATACATAAAAAAAAACGTGATTACAATCACATTTTTTATGTATTTCTCATTTTTCGTGTAGTAGAGTTCCTCGAAACTATGCAACATGGGTACTCCTTGGATGAAGAATTAAATTTTTCATCCAATGAGTACTCCCACACGAAATTTGAGTAAAAATTTTGGGAGATAAGTTGAAAATACAAGTTGAAAAAGAATTTTTATTATTTTATTATTTTTTAATATTTTTACCCTTTTATTTAAAAAATGGTAAATCATCCCCCATGGTTGACATCATCATCTTGAATTCTATTGGTTGTTATAAAGTTTAATTTTTTTGTACATTTTTCTTAGGAGGCCCATTTTAGACCTCAAAATTCCCCTAATGGGAGATCAGATGCCACTATCATCGGCAGAGTTGGATTATCAAGCCATCCAAATAGCATTTGAACCCTCCACTTCTTTGGTTTCAACCAATGGTACCACCCTCTCGCCCATCATGGTTCATTCTAGGGATATCCTCGATGAAGTCCTGCCTACGGACGAAGCTATTCGAGAGATCATTTCTCTAGAAGAACGACCTTGGGGAGAGTTCCATCATCGCGCTTTGATGTTAGATTTGGATGCAATCACTACTCAAATCCCATATTTTGACCCACCTGAGATCGTTCCCTCTGCTTACACAACTGTTCAAACTATCAATACGGAAGGGAACATGAGAAATATTTCCAAGGCTATGCTCATAGATATCTCGGTCAAAACATGTATCGTGTCAAATATTCAAATTGGAGCCGATTGCAATCTCGAGGAAATTGCATGTTTCACATCCATTTTTAAGGAATTTTGTGATGTTTTTGCTTGGTCTTACGTGAAAATTACCGGCATAGATCCTTCTATTGACGAGAAAGAGATCAAGAAATTCCAACTATTCATTTTATGGTATTTTTCTCGCTCGTTAATTTGAAAAACCTCGATTTCTCTTCTTCAGGATCGTTGTTTCAGGGAAAATCACCCTAGAGTTTTGTTGGGCTTAAACCTCCACAGAGCAAGGCATGCTACTTAAGAAGGACTCACACAACCATACATGTTCATGAAAAACTAAATAGAGTAGATCGAGGAAGTTACCCGTAGGTCTTACGGTTGAAGCAGATCCCGCGGGGTCCAAACCCCCAGCAACCCTTCTTCCTTCTTAACCTGAAAGACCAGAAGAAACAAGCACGAAGAACTGGTTGTACAGCATATATCTACTCTAAATGTTAGTGAAATCCATATAAAACATTAGATAAACCATAATGAATGCTTAAATAACAATTTTCTCATATATGTAAGCAGACACTAACACGTATATTTCGGGAACAAGATGGTACTTCTGTATTATAAATAGCATGTACAGAAATAACGAGTGGAGAGATCACCTGAATCCTCCCACGATCTTCGAGCAGACCATCGTCCGGATCCGTCCCACCCTTGCCTCACTAAGATTCCTTCCGAACTGGTGCATACGAGATGACATATAAAGGAATGAGAATCTCCAAGAAACAAAGGTTTCTTGTAATGAACTGGGAAGTGCAGGAGGCACGGGAATTCAAACTTGGATAGGGAATACCAACAGAGTATAATATCAATAATTATCTCTCTCCCTTAGGCCATACACATGAGGTGCTTTTATACTCCCTCCAAGTAGTTTCAACAGTTGGAAACAGTTGGCCACGTGCTGGGGTGGTTGAACTACCAGAGTAACCATCAACCCAGCCCGAAAATAGGGAATTTTTATATATTTTTTTAATGATTTTAATGGCATACGCGGAAAAGTGCATGTGGACTCGCGTATACACGCGGAAAAGTCTGGGCATAATCGCGTATGGGGATTTTTACACTGTTTTTTAGTGAATTTGTCCAAGTCTGTAGGAATGGGTGCCCAAAGCCATAAAAGAAATCATGAATCATATGAAGGTGAGAAATGATGTTATAACAGATGCCCCCTAATATATGAGGTCAGAAGGGGTACATGATGGCCGAAATGTATTATGCACATAGAAAGAACTTCGCAAGGACAAGAGAGGACTTCACCAGATTTCAGCCTGCCAAAAACCAATGAAGGAAAACAGAGAGTCAACTCATGCTGAGGTGGGCATACCCATGCTCAGTAAAAAATACATCATATAGAAAGTACTGAATAGATCCAACATGTATACAAGTATAGCTGAACTGAAAGTACATAATGAATCATCTGAGCATGGCCCGGAAGTACAAGTCTGAATCAATGTCCAAGTATCACATATAGAAAGCTAATCAAAAGATGCTGCAACTGGATGTCTGATCAAATAAGTAACTAAATCTCCAAGTACCAAATCATAAAGGGTGGAACAAACGGTACTATCATGCAACTCGGGAGCCAACATATAGGATGCTGCTGTACTGAACTGCAACATATAAGAGTGGACGACATCACTGGCAGAAACTGAATGGACTGTCAAAAGTGAACCGAAAAATGCTGATGCAACACAAGGTCTTCACCGATCACTATGGCACAATTCTACACAATGGGAATAAATGAGCTGAAGTCGAACATGTGAGAAATCATTGGATTACCGGTCAATGATGTATACCGTTAACCATCGCGAGACAACCCACCAATAATGAAAATGAGTGTCAAGGTGCCCCAATACAATCTAACAAGTGCGAATGAATGAGTTGAAGTCGAACACTTGAAAGAATCTACCAATCAGGAGGCAATGATGAATCCCCACTGTCGATAGCAAAGAGTCTGCCACTGATGACTGCAAACACTAAGGTACTGAAAAAAAGACTCTAGATCTTATTCCCAGAGCAATGAGTCGGATTCGATGGGAAAAGATCTGCTGGAGGGAAGGCATTAAGGCATCCCACATCAGTCCAGCGCGAGTGTAACCCGCAGGCCAAGATTTGGAAGGAATCGGACGAAGTAGAGTGATGGAACCAAAATCGAAGTACGTTTCCGACATGCACAAGATGAAGCTAGTGCACGGAAGAAACCCTCTGAACCAACCAATAA
Source organism: Pinus albicaulis (assembly GCA_034641835.2). Taxonomy (NCBI): domain Eukaryota; kingdom Viridiplantae; phylum Streptophyta; class Pinopsida; order Pinales; family Pinaceae; genus Pinus; species Pinus albicaulis. Next base: position 629,363,258 of record CM076580.1, on the reverse strand, counting down.
TGAAAGCTAACATAGAGGCGAGAAATCCACCGATAGGGTCAAATGGAAATCAAGGTACTGCACGAATCCCAAGTGTGATAATGTGTGCTGATGTCGAACACAGGGGAAACCACTCAGTCAAAGACCCATGATGATGATCAAATGCCGAGCACGAGGTCACCTATCAATGATGGAAATAGGCCCAAGGTGCGGCTCTAGGCTTGCTCTCAGAGCAATGTGTCGTAGTCGATAAGAGACAAACCCGCCGGCAAGAAGTCAATGGGGACCTTCTCAAACCAACACGAGCAGAAGATCAAAACATCTGATGTGATAGAACATGATACTGACAAGACCGGGAAGGCCGACTGAATAATGAGTCAAGAGACACCGCAGAATGGCCGACTCAGGCTAGAATTCCCTTGAACAAAAGCACGACTCTGTGATGACCATGGCAGTAAAAAGTGACACTGTATAAGTCTGTCTTGCAGGAGGCAAAACAAACTCTCCATATGATTGGAAGAGATAACCAACCGGGGGAGAACTGACAAGTGAAACATGGTCAAGGCTGAACCTAGGTCAAACTAGAACCATCCCAAATGAAGGAAATATATATAAGTATATGTGCTTTGTTCAAGGGCGACAAAACTGACTCTGTACTGCCATCAAAATAACGAAGATACATCCCGTTCCCGCTCTTTTTGTTATATTTGATTTTTTTGTCTTTTTCATATAATAAGCCTGAAAAAGAATAAAAGAATGTTATGGTACAATGGATAGAACGAGTATCAAAAAATCAGATGCACTAGTTCCTGGGATTGGAACAATCCTATGCTCAATGCAAGGTGGCGAAAACTGGTAAGCGATACTCAGAGGAATGTTCCATCCATGGGTAAAAAGGTGTCAAGTCGTGATAGCTAAGTGCATGCAATGGTTAACTTGTACAAAAATTCAAGGTCAAAAGTTGGCTTAAACATCGAGTCCAAATGAAGCCGGCTAAAGGCCAGGATAAACAAGTAGCCAATATGCAATGCAGTAATACAACTTAACGACACCAGGGAGCCTCTAGGGTAATAG